>LR738713.1:623546710-623723764 GCA_902687465.1 Secale cereale
TTTTTTTGTTTTTTTTTTGTTTTGTTGTTTCTGTTACTGTTCATGTTTGTTTTCTCAAGTAACCTTGGAGCAGTAAGTGTTTCTACTTTTGGACCTTGTACAACTACGACGCGAGTTCGAGAACCCTCAAGTACCTCTACACGACGACCCGACCAAGTACCCCTACGAATGCCGACACAAGACGACGCGACAAGTACCCTTCGGAGAAGTGAACAACTACATCCGTGTACGACTACGTGAACGAGTACCACGACGCCGCAAGTACCACTACCGTCGCCCGAACGTCTACCGTCGCCGATGACCGTGAACAACTACCGCCGTCGTGGAACCGCCAAGACGAACGGAACAACTACTTCCTCTACGAGTTGCGGAACGGCTACTTCCTCTCCGAACGTGAACGACTTCTTCCTCTTCGGTCGTGTACCACTACTTCCACTACTACGGCTACTTCCACTACGAACTCGTTTCCGCCCCGAAACATTTGTTTCGAAGGTATAACCCCGAGATGTTTCCCGTGTGAGCTCCGTGTCCGTTTCGTCCCTTTTGTCATGTCCCTCGGTTGCCTCGTCACCGACTCGTGGGAACCCGGCAACGGGAACACCCCATCATCTCGTTTGACTCGCTTCGTCACCTTTTGCACCGGTCTCTCAACGAGATACCGGAACCGATATGATGCGTTGCATCATTTTCGGATCGTTGTCGTGGCACCCTTTCTTCCACCACGGTGACGATGCTTCTTATCTCTTTTAAGTCAACCTTTTAATAAAACTTGCATATAAACTTGACCTTGTCATCCGCATCATGTTAACAACACTAAAATGTTTAATTGTTGTTTGCTTATAATTATTAAACATGCTCATGGGGATTTTCCGGATATGTTGTTGTTATTTCCGGCCTCATTTAAATTGCCTTAATAGTATAGTTTCTTTATGCCTCACCTCTTGCCATGCTAAAAACATTTAACCTTGTCTTGTAAATAATGAGAGTCAACTAAATAATTAAATGTGGTGTTTCGTCAATATGCAACTCGTTGCATATTGATCTCCACTTAACTTGTAGTTTTGTTTGTGCATTTGCCATGCCGTGCATAATTAAACCGGACATGCATCATACTTGGATGTGCATCATATGCCATGTTGATGCTTGTGTGTTTACCGTGTTGTTCTTTCTTTCCGGTTGCTTCTCTTGTTAGCTTCGGTTTCGTTCCGGAGTTGTGAGGATCCGCTCGACTGTTGCTCCGTCTTCTTCTTGGATCCGTTCTTCTCCCTTGTGGAATCCCAGGCAAGATGACCGAACCCGGATACCATTACTATTTTTGCCTATTGCTAGTAGTTCCGATCTATAGTTTTGCCTCGATGCCCATGTTCTTCTTGTCAGCCTCCTACTTGTAACCATTGCCATGTTTAACCACCCTACCTACGCAAACCGTTGCTTGGCTAAGTACGCTTCGCTCAGCCCTTCTTATAGCTTTGTTAGTTGCAGGTGAAGATTGAAGATGCTTGCTTCATGTTGAAGTTTGGTTGGGTTATATCACACTATATAAATGCTTAAAAATGAAATCATCTATATACTGGCAAGGGTGGAAGGCTAAGCCTTTTGCTTGGTGTTTTGTTCCACTCATGCCGTTAGGATCCGTATAAGCCGGTGTTATGTTCCTTGATTATGCGTTCCTAACACGGTTGGGGTGTATGGGACCCCCTTGATAAACCGCTAAGTGCTAAGTCTTTTCCAGCAAGTCCCAACATTGGTACTATTTGCCTAATAACAAACTAATAAAACTTACATAAGGGCCTTGCAAACCCTCTTTCTTAATTCTACATAGCAGGGGGGGCCAGTGCTGATGGTGTTGGTCCCAAACTAGAGTCACTTGCGGTACCACCCAGTTATCTGGGGTCTTTGGTACTGTACGTAGCGCTCATCCGGTCGTGGCCTGAGACGAGATACGCGCGGCTACTATCAGGGTGTCGGCACGCCGGGAGGATTTGCTGGATTAGCCTTACCTTAGTTCGGTTTAACTTGAGCACGGGATTCCGAGAATACTCGGGCCTTCCCAACTATGGAGTTGCGACTCCGCGGATCGTGGGCTTGTAATGGGTCAAGTTGGAACACCCCTGCAGGGTTTGAACTTTCGAAAGCCGTGCCCGCGGTTATGTGGCAGATGGGAGCTTGTTAATTCCGGTTGTAGATAACTTGACACAATGTTTCAATACACTACCAGCGTGTGTACCGTGACTGTCAATTTCCGAATAGGGATTCAGGAGTTGAACACGGTGGGGTTATGTTTGACCGGCTTTAGTTAGGATCACTTCTTGATCATCTTTCGACCGATGCTCTTCTCTTCTCGCTCTCTATTGCGTAAGTTAGTGCTAGTTGCTGCTGTAGACTCTTGTTTGTTCCTTCACCTCATTTCCTTCTTCAGCCTTGTCCTCACCCAAGGCTTAAATAGTATTGTTACCCGGGAACGGGATTGCTGAGTCCTCTGTGGCTCACAGTTACTCCACCACACCAGTTGCAGGTTCAGCCGAGTTTGATGCAGGAGTTGGATCAGTTCTTCACCGGGAGTTCGATGAAGAGTTTGTGGCCGTTTGCTTGTGACGTTTCGATGTTCAGTAGTGGTTTCTACTAGGATTCGATCCTGACCTGTGGCTTTTGTTGTTTTGGTATCTTTCTTTTGGTTCTTCACCCGTAGTCGGGCTGTGATGTTCTGTATGATGATTGTTTATGTAATGTATTGTGTGAAGTGGCGAGTGTAAGCCAACTATCTCCTTTTGCATTTTAATCCCTCTTTTACATGAGTCGTGCAAAGATACCAAACTTGAGATCATTCTAGGATGGATTTATGCCTTTAAGTCGTGCCTCGACACGTAGGAGGTATAACTCCATCCTGGGCATTACAAGTTGGTATTCAGAGCCTTCTCCGACCTAGAAGCCCCCACTGATTGATCGAATCGTTGACGGTTGAGTCTAGGCACACACTGAAAAACTTTTGAGTCCTATATTATATCGGAGAGTAGGATTTCTTTGCTTCTCATCTCTTTTCTCTCTGGTGAGGACTCCTGACGATTACTCTTTTCTCTTCTACTTTCAAAAATTGCACAAATTTTTTTTAGGATCCCGCGAGTATTCTGGGATTGTTTCGATGTTCTTGTGACAAGGATATTGTTCTCGATGCCTCCTGTTACCGAGGAGTTGAGCTTCGGGGTATCGTTGTAACAAGCATATCGCGGCAGTACTAAATACTTAAGACGGCCGACATCGAAAATCTCCCCTATACGGCCAGTGGCAAGATAACCCCGACATCACCCAGTACTGGGGAGGTAGTTCGAGAGTATTGCCATAGCTTGTTATAGTGGATGCGTTTTCGAAGGTCCGAGGTAAACAGTTTCCGAGAAAGACTGGTTATGTGTTGAAGGATGGATACACCTGGATGTAGGTTTAGAGTTGATTGCGCGGTGCTTCCCGTGTATCCCCAACACCTGATTGCATAACTGGAAACTTTCGGAAATTTATAGGTGGGTTTTATCCAGTAGATCGTAGGCATTCTTCCAACGAATGCAGGTTAGTGAGTTCGGGGTTCGACATTGAGTGAAGGGGTGATATGACCGATGTTACTATCAGGAGTTGCATCTTAAAGGGTCCTTGGCTATGCTGATCCGGGGATTGCAAAACCTTTTCGTAACGCGTTCATATGCTTTCAGCACAAAGATGTAGAACGAAACTCCTCTCTTGTGTTTGTTCCCGTCTGATCCTTGTTCCTTTTTTATTTTATCTTTTGTTCTCCAAGTGGCTTCTCGTCTAGTGATGTACCTGCAGAATTCATCCGTTCACTTCTCTGTTCGGATGATATTGTGAAGATTAGGCTGCTACACATCTATCCTTTGTCCTTGTTGATTCTGGTATTCGAGTTGCTTCGATGTCAAATGTTGATTCCATACCTTTCTTAATCGGTATTCTCATATTTCTATGGGAGTGCTAGCCCTTCTTGATCATCAAGATGGTCATGTTAAATTCTTTTCAACCGATGTTCATTTTGTTCATCCCAAGTTGTCTTTGTTTTTCCCCACCCTCCCACCCTTCTTCTTCTTGGAGCCAGAGATTCTCAAAGGAAATATCCATTTTATTTATGTGATGTTTCTTCATTCTTTTCCTTCAATGTTCTTATCCGGTGATTATTGTGAAGATGCTCAAGAGCTTCAAGTTCATCATTCTTTTGTTCTCTAATTCTTCCGGTGGATGTAATTCAAGATTTGGTGTTGATCTTATCCTTTTCCTCTTTTCACAATGCTTTCTTATTCCGGTGCACCAATTAATCTTCTCCTTTTGCTATTCTTATCCGGAGAGCTCAAGATATCTCAGAAGATTCATAATTCCATTCTTAATCCGTTCAAATTATTTTGAGCATTGTCTTCTTATTCAAGCCATTTAATTCAACCGGTGCATTATCTCTTAAGCAATCTTTTCCAACGGTGATTTCTTTGAGTGGGCCTTAACCCACAGGTCTTTTCAGGATCTTACCTGACTCTTCTATTTTCTGGAGTTATACTCAAATTCTTTTTTTTTAAAGTGTGACGTAAGAATGATTTCCATCAGTCACATGCCTTCTCCAAGATCGTTTTCAATTTTTTTCCATCATTGGTTCAACCTTTTAATTCTTCATTCCGGAGTGCTCAACAATTCTTCATGGCTTTTCTCATCTTCATTCTCAACATTTGGAGACCGGAGAAGAGTTTCTCTTAAATCTTGGCCCGTTCTCTTGAAGATTCGTGGTTCTAGCTTCTTGCCATCCTCATTATTGTTCCGATTGTGAGGAATTCTTTTTATACTCGTCCAGAGCATTTCATGAATTCATTTCCTTGTGATCCTCCGAAGGCCATCATTTCAGAAGATTCTTCGTTCTCAGTTTTCAACTTCGTCCTCCAAATATTTCTTCATTGATGTCTCTTCGTTCGTCTCCATATTCTTACGGTGGTTCTTTCAAGATTACTCTCCCTTGTATCGTGTTAATTCTTTTGTTCTTTTCATAATCCTACCAGTGAGTCGTTCAAGACTATTCTCAGCTTGTGCTAGAACTCTCTTTAATCCTTTCCAACGAGAATAAGTAGTATGCCAAATCCTTTGGTTGTCATCAATTTTAATTGGTGAAGGAGATGCATGACATAATTCTTATTCTTATTCCTTCAAGGTGATTTAATTCTTTTGTCTGGAGCTTGTTCATCATATCATATTCTCGCTTCTAAGTTGTTCATCTTGTTTCCGGAGCTTTCAAGTTATTTCAATTATCTTTCAAACATCCATCTAATTCATCGCGGGCCTTGAATCTTATTCTTTTCATCTTTCATTTCTAATGCTTTCATTACCGGAGTTCTTCATGGTGGTCCATCATGTTTTAATTCATCCTTGAAGTCTTCATCAAGATTCTTGTTGGAGCTCAAGCATTCTTCTTCATGCATTCCAATTGCAATCCTTTCTACCTTATCTTTGCAGATGGTGTTATGTCATTTTGACAATTCCTTCATGTTTCATGATTCACGAGTTGTCAAGAATGAGATATTTAAACCCATCATTGTCCTTGTTCAGGAGATCTTTCCAACCATTCAATTTATTCATTGGAGTTATCTTGGGTTGTATTTCACCTAAAGCTTTCCCTAAGGATTGTTGCAACTATGGTGCTCATAAATGACCCAAGTTCTTCATTTATCATTCCGGTGAAATAAGTTTTTCATCTCCTTGTTGATCTCAATCCAATCATTTGTTTTTCTGTTAGTGGCTGGTTGTCACCTCTTAATTTTGAGATGTTTTCCATAAGCCCACATCAAGCTTATTCTTCTCGTTGTTGAAATTCCAACAACTCTATTCAACCCTTCTTCGTAAGTACGCTCTTTCAAATTCATTTTGGGAGAAGTTGTCTTTTTCTTCTCCATTCATTCTTCATTGAGTTATATGCTATTCTTTCGTTCCGGAGGCCTTGTGATATTGCTCTCTTTAACCATCATCTCGTTTTGTCGAGATCATGTTCTTTCCCTTGCTTATCTTTTAACCGGAGTGTTGTATTCTTCATTCTAGTTCTCTCATCTTATCAAGTTTGTTTATCTTTTAACCGGAGTGCTGTCTGAGTCTTTCTTACCTTTGTGCCATTCTTTTAATTGTTTCGGAGGCAATATGTTGTTGTTTTCATCAAGTATCATCTCAACTTGGCTAGTTCTTGTTCAATTCCTTCCATTTTCAGACGGAGTGCTGTCCGAATTCTGTCATTCTTATTCCTTGGCTATACCATTGCGGTTTCATATTCTTTGGTTCGTAAGCTCTTGTTTCATGTCTTTCAACCTTCAAGGTTCTCATAATGCTCCTAGTTACTCTTTTCTAACGGAGTGCACTTAACTTCGTTCATCTTCGTTGCTTTCTTTCTTTCAACTTGTTCAACCTCTCAAGGTTCCTGGTTTCACTCGTTTCGCGAAGAAGCAACTTTGTTTTACCTCTTCCTCTTCCGTTTTTACCCGGTGATATCTCTAGGATCTCGGGTCGAGATCCTCTGTTAGTGTGGGAGAGTTGTGACGCCCGAGACCGACGTCCCAGAAGATTCCAGAAGCTTCCCGAAGATTCCAGATGTTCCGGGTCCTCCCGTGGGTTGCATTGTGCTTGTGTTATTTATTTTTTTGCATTGCATCATGTCATCATGCCATCATGTCATTTTATTTTTGCATCTCAACCTAAATAAATCGTGTGGACCGTCGGTCCATTTAAATCGAGGGAAGAATGTCTTCTCTTTATAACATATAAAAGCCTCTCATTATTTAAGGAGCTATATTTAAAATATTCCCTTTGTTGGAATTCACCGTAACACACTTGCATATTTCCCCATGTCTTTTTCCCTTCGAGTTTCACCTTCAAAACCTTCCCTTTATTCTTTTCTCGTTGCTCGAGGTTCCTCCAAAAAACCCTCCTCTATTTTATTAAATCCCTGACATTTTTGTGAGTCCAAGGATTTTTACCCCTTGCCCTAAGTCTTTTCCTAACTCCTCTTTGCTTCTTTTCCCTCTTTTGTTTTTCTGTTTTTGTTAAAAAGCAACAGCAGTTTTATTCAAAAGGTGCAGTCTGGGCCTCCTCTCCCTCCTTTGGGCCTCCTCCTCCCTCTAGGCCCAACCGCTTCAGCCCACTCCGGCCGCACCGAACCCTAGCGCTCACCTCCCGCAGCCTCTCCTCGCTCCCTCTCCCCCTCGTGCGGCGCCGCCACTCTCTCCTTTTCCCTCGATCTCCTCTCTCTCTCTCGAACGAAACAGGATCCCGTTTTTTCTTCCCTTCGCCCCGAGCTGCCTCTCGCGCCCGATCTACTCCAGCGCCAGGAGCCCCAGGCCCTGAGGCCTCTTCCCCTTCGCCAGGAGGCCCCGCAGCCCGGGCCTCTTCCCGTCGCGAGGCAAGGAGCCCCATCGCCCGACGTCCCCGCCTCCTCGCCCCGTTCGTTCCTCCGTCGAGCGCCAGGAGCCAGGCTCCGCCCTCCATCGCCCGCGAGCGACGCCTCCAGCCGCGACTTCCCAAGCGCCGACCGCCTCCCTCTCGTCCCGTGCAGCACCGGCCGAGGCCTCCCTTCTCCTCATCGCGCGAGAGCCCCGCGGCTTCCCCTCTTCAGCCCTCCTCTCGCCTGGAGCCCGCACTCCATCCCGAGCGCCCGGGCCAGGCTCCAGCCAGGAGCCCGGCGTCGCCCCGATGCAGGACGCTCGCAGCATCCTTCCGCGTCTCCAGCGCCAAGGCCAGGAGCCCGACCCCGCCGCGCTCTCCTCCAGGTCGCCGCAGGCCCGAGCGGATGGCCTCCCTCCGTCCTCCAGTGCGAGCGCCGGCCGTCCTCCAGCGCCCTTCCTCGCAGCAAGGCCGCGGCCCCCCGACGCCTTCCTTCCAGCGCCGTCCCGTGCGGCGTCTTCAGGCAGCCGCATCGCCCGGCCCTTGTCTCCTCGACAGCAGCGGCTGCTGCCTCCTCCGTGCAACCCTTTTCCTTTTTTTTGTTTTTTTTTTGTTTTGTTGTTTCTGTTACTGTTCATGTTTGTTTTCTCAAGTAACCTTGGAGCAGTAAGTGTTTCTACTTTTGGACCTTGTACAACTACGACGCGAGTTCGAGAACCCTCAAGTACCTCTACACGACGACCCGACCAAGTACCCCTACGAATGCCGACACAAGACGACGCGACAAGTACCCTTCGGAGAAGTGAACAACTACATCCGTGTACGACTACGTGAACGAGTACCACGACGCCGCAAGTACCACTACCGTCGCCCGAACGTCTACCGTCGCCGATGACCGTGAACAACTACCGCCGTCGTGGAACCGCCAAGACGAACGGAACAACTACTTCCTCTACGAGTTGCGGAACGGCTACTTCCTCTCCGAACGTGAACGACTTCTTCCTCTTCGGTCGTGTACCACTACTTCCACTACTACGGCTACTTCCACTACGAACTCGTTTCCGCCCCGAAACATTTGTTTCGAAGGTATAACCCCGAGATGTTTCCCGTGTGAGCTCCGTGTCCGTTTCGTCCCTTTTGTCATGTCCCTCGGTTGCCTCGTCACCGACTCGTGGGAACCCGGCAACGGGAACACCCCATCATCTCGTTTGACTCGCTTCGTCACCTTTTGCACCGGTCTCTCAACGAGATACCGGAACCGATATGATGCGTTGCATCATTTTCGGATCGTTGTCGTGGCACCCTTTCTTCCACCACGGTGACGATGCTTCTTATCTCTTTTAAGTCAACCTTTTAATAAAACTTGCATATAAACTTGACCTTGTCATCCGCATCATGTTAACAACACTAAAATGTTTAATTGTTGTTTGCTTATAATTATTAAACATGCTCATGGGGATTTTCCGGATATGTTGTTGTTATTTCCGGCCTCATTTAAATTGCCTTAATAGTATAGTTTCTTTATGCCTCACCTCTTGCCATGCTAAAAACATTTAACCTTGTCTTGTAAATAATGAGAGTCAACTAAATAATTAAATGTGGTGTTTCGTCAATATGCAACTCGTTGCATATTGATCTCCACTTAACTTGTAGTTTTGTTTGTGCATTTGCCATGCCGTGCATAATTAAACCGGACATGCATCATACTTGGATGTGCATCATATGCCATGTTGATGCTTGTGTGTTTACCGTGTTGTTCTTTCTTTCCGGTTGCTTCTCTTGTTAGCTTCGGTTTCGTTCCGGAGTTGTGAGGATCCGCTCGACTGTTGCTCCGTCTTCTTCTTGGATCCGTTCTTCTCCCTTGTGGAATCCCAGGCAAGATGACCGAACCCGGATACCATTACTATTTTTGCCTATTGCTAGTAGTTCCGATCTATAGTTTTGCCTCGATGCCCATGTTCTTCTTGTCAGCCTCCTACTTGTAACCATTGCCATGTTTAACCACCCTACCTACGCAAACCGTTGCTTGGCTAAGTACGCTTCGCTCAGCCCTTCTTATAGCTTTGTTAGTTGCAGGTGAAGATTGAAGATGCTTGCTTCATGTTGAAGTTTGGTTGGGTTATATCACACTATATAAATGCTTAAAAATGAAATCATCTATATACTGGCAAGGGTGGAAGGCTAAGCCTTTTGCTTGGTGTTTTGTTCCACTCATGCCGTTAGGATCCGTATAAGCCGGTGTTATGTTCCTTGATTATGCGTTCCTAACACGGTTGGGGTGTATGGGACCCCCTTGATAAACCGCTAAGTGCTAAGTCTTTTCCAGCAAGTCCCAACATTGGTACTATTTGCCTAATAACAAACTAATAAAACTTACATAAGGGCCTTGCAAACCCTCTTTCTTAATTCTACATAGCAGGGGGGGCCAGTGCTGATGGTGTTGGTCCCAAACTAGAGTCACTTGCGGTACCACCCAGTTATCTGGGGTCTTTGGTACTGTACGTAGCGCTCATCCGGTCGTGGCCTGAGACGAGATACGCGCGGCTACTATCAGGGTGTCGGCACGCCGGGAGGATTTGCTGGATTAGCCTTACCTTAGTTCGGTTTAACTTGAGCACGGGATTCCGAGAATACTCGGGCCTTCCCAACTATGGAGTTGCGACTCCGCGGATCGTGGGCTTGTAATGGGTCAAGTTGGAACACCCCTGCAGGGTTTGAACTTTCGAAAGCCGTGCCCGCGGTTATGTGGCAGATGGGAGCTTGTTAATTCCGGTTGTAGATAACTTGACACAATGTTTCAATACACTACCAGCGTGTGTACCGTGACTGTCAATTTCCGAATAGGGATTCAGGAGTTGAACACGGTGGGGTTATGTTTGACCGGCTTTAGTTAGGATCACTTCTTGATCATCTTTCGACCGATGCTCTTCTCTTCTCGCTCTCTATTGCGTAAGTTAGTGCTAGTTGCTGCTGCAGACTCTTGTTTGTTCCTTCACCTCATTTCCTTCTTCAGCCTTGTCCTCACCCAAGGCTTAAATAGTATTGTTACCCGGGAACGGGATTGCTGAGTCCTCTGTGGCTCACAGTTACTCCACCACACCAGTTGCAGGTTCAGCCGAGTTTGATGCAGGAGTTGGATCAGTTCTTCACCGGGAGTTCGATGAAGAGTTTGTGGCCGTTTGCTTGTGACGTTTCGATGTTCAGTAGTGGTTTCTACTAGGATTCGATCCTGACCTGTGGCTTTTGTTGTTTTGGTATCTTTCTTTTGGTTCTTCACCCGTAGTCGGGCTGTGATGTTCTGTATGATGATTGTTTATGTAATGTATTGTGTGAAGTGGCGAGTGTAAGCCAACTATCTCCTTTTGCATTTTAATCCCTCTTTTACATGAGTCGTGCAAAGATACCAAACTTGAGATCATTCTAGGATGGATTTATGCCTTTAAGTCGTGCCTCGACACGTAGGAGGTATAACTCCATCCTGGGCATTACACTCATAATACTGATCGTCATCAAACGTTAAGCGTGCGGACCCTACGGGTTCGAGAACTATGTAGACATGACCGAGACTCATCTCCGGTCAATAACCAATAGCGGAACCTGGATGCTCATATTGGTTCCTACATATTCTACGAAGATCTTTATCGGTCAAACCGCATAACAACATACGTTGTTCCTTTTGTCATCGGTATGTTACTTGCCCGAGATTCGATCGTCGGTATCTCTATACCTAGTTCAATCTCGTTACCGGCAAGTCTCTTTACTCGTTCCGTAACACATTATCTCGTGACTAACTCATTAGTCTTTTGCTTGCAAGGCTTATTATGATGTGTGTTACCGAGAGGGCCCAGAGATACTTCTCCGACACTCGGAGTGACAAATCCTAATCTTGATCTATGCCAACACCACGAATACTTTTGGAGACACCTGTAGAGCATCTTTATGATCACCCAGTTACGTTGTGACGTTTATAGCACACAAGGTGTTCCTACGGTATTCGGGAGTTGCATAATCTCATATTCATAGGAACATGTATAAGTCATGAAGAAAGCAATAGCAGTAAAACTAAACGATCATAGTGCTATGTTAACGGATGGGTCTTGTCCATCACATCATTCTCCTAATGATGTGATCCCGTTGATCAAATGACAACTCATATCTATGGCTAGGAAACATAACCATCTTTGATCAATGAGCTAGTCTAGTAGAGGCATACTAGGGACATACTGTTTTGTCTATGTATTCACACATGTACTAAGTTTCCGGTTAATACAATTCTAGCATGAATAAAAGACATTTATCATGATATAAGGAAATACAAATAATCATCTTTATTATTGCCTCTAGGGCATATTTCCTTCAATCTCTTGCTCCGAAGTTGCTATGTGGCTGATAATTTCAGCTTGTGCATGTTTATTGTTTCGGGTGTAACTTTTAGCCCGTTGCTCCGTTTTGAGCAAGTCCTATATGTAACTTGTGTGTTTTTGCATGTAGATTCATAATATCCTCATGTTATCATGTTTTGAAGTATTTTGCTGGATTGCATATTGCCATGCTCGTTGTGCTGTAACACTGTGCTTCCTATGTAGACTTTCTATGCTTCCATAGTGCATCTGTTTTGCTTCCATAGTGCATCAGTCATGCATCCAGTAATTTTTCTGCGCATTGCATCTTGTTTGATTTCGTGCCTTGTGTGTTTGTGTTGAGTAGAGCCGGAAGCTGAGTATGAGTACGAGAACGAGGTTACTACCGAGGTTGAGAACGAAGAGCCCACTTACGATCCCATCGACGACTCTTCAGGCAAGATGACCGAACCCCGATAACATTACTATCTTTGCCTATTGCTAGAAGTCTCGATCTATAGTTTTGCCTCGATGCCCATGTTTTTCCTGTCAGCCTCCTATTGTAACCATGAACCTGTTTAACCACCCTACCTATGCAAACCATTGATTGGCTATACGTAGGCTTCGCTCAGCCCCTCTTATAGCATTGCTAGTTGCAAGAGAAGATTGAAGATTCTTGCTTCTTGTTGAAGCTTGTTGGGATATCACACTATATTAATTACTAAATGAAATCATCTATATATTGGTAATGGGTGGAAGGCTAAGCCTTTTGCTTGGTGATTTGTTCCACTCATGCCGCCCTAGGAACCGTATAAACCGGTGTTATGTTCCTTGATTATGCGTTCCTCACACGGTTGGGGTTATGGGACCCCCTCGATAAACCGTTAAGTGCTAAGTCCTTTCCAGCAAGTCCCAACATTGGAACTATTCACCTAAACAACTAAAACTTGTCGAGGGAGTAATTAACCCGAGGATTAATTAATCAACCCCCCTGGGCCAGTGCTCGATTTGAGTGTTGGTCAAAACTTGAGTCGTGTGCGGTACACCCCTTGGCAACTTGGGTTTTTGGTCACTGTACGCCGTGCTCATCCGGTCGTGGCCTGAGACTAGATACGCGCGGCTACTATCAGGGTGTCGGCACGCCGGGAGGATTTGCTGGATTAGCCTTACCTTAGTCGGAGCATCTTGAGCACGGGATTCCGAGGATACTCGGGCCTTCCCACTTTGGAGTTGCGACTCCGCGGATCGTGGGCTTGTCATGGGCCAAGTTGGAACGCCCCTGCAGGGTTATGAACTTTCGAAAGCCGTGCCCGCGGTTATGTGGCAGATGGGAATTTGTTAATATCCGATTGTAGAAAACTTGACACCATGTTCCAATACACTACCAGCGTGAGTACCGTGACGGTCATTTTCCGAAAGGGATTCGGGAAGTGAACACGGTGGGGTTATGTTTGGCTGGCTTTAGTTAGGATCACTTCGTGATCATCTTTCGTCTGAGGCACCTTCTCTTCTCGCTCTCTTTTACGTAAGCTAGGCTAGTGCTGTTGCAACCTCTTGTTCTTTCTTCAGCCTTGTTCCACACCCAAGGCTTGGATAGTCGTGTTACCCGGGAACGGGAATGCTGAGTCCTCTGTGGCTCACAGTTACTTCAACACACCAGATGCAGGTACGATGGTGAGCTACACAGGCGATGGCACTGAGCTAGACTGGGAGTACGACGAGGAGCGTAGCCGTTACTATGTGAACTATCCGGTTGATCAGTAGAGCTTCTACTAGGATTCGATTCAGACCTGTGGTTTAATGTTATGTTTGGTATCTTGTCATTTGGATCTTTACCCTTAGATGGGTTGTGATGTTTATTTAGATGATGAATTGATCTGTAATGAATTTGTGTGACGTGGCGAGTGTAAGCCAACTATCTTTTTAGCTTTCATCCCTATTTTTACATGAGATGTGCAAAGGTACCAAACTTGCGATCATTCCAGAATGGGCTTATATCTTTAAGTCGTGCCTCAACACGTAGGAGATATAGTCCCATCCTAGGCATTACAAGTTGGTATTCAGAGCCTTCTCCGACCTAGAAGCCCCCACTGTTTGATCGAATCGTTGACGGTTGAGTCTAGGCACACACTGAAAATGTTTTGAGTCCTATATTTATATCGGAGAGTAGGAATTCTTTTGCTCCTCATCTCTTTTCATTCTGGTGAGGACTCCTGACGACTACTCTTGCCTCTTCTACTTTCAAAAATTGCACAAATTTTTTTTAGGAATCTCGCTAGTATTGTTTGGATTGTTTCGATGTCTTTGTGACGAGAATATTGTTCTCGATGCCTCCTGACATTAGGGGTTGTGGCAGTGTCCCGGGGAGTTGAGCTTCGGGGTATTGTCGTCACAAACATATCGCGGCAATACTAGAATACTTAAGACGGCCGACATCGAAAAATCTCCTATACGGTTAGTGGCAAGATAACCCCGACATCACCCAGTACTGGGGAGGTAGTTCGGGAGTATTGCCATAGCTTGTATAGTGGATGCTTTTCGAAGGTCCGAGGTAGACGGTTTCCGAGAACAACTGGTTATGTGTTGAAGGATGGATACAGCTGGATGTAGGATTAGAGTTGGGTGCGCGATGCTTCCCCTGTATCCCCAACACCTGATTGCATAACTGGAAACTTTCGAAAATTAATAGGTGGGTTTATCCAGTAGCTCGTAGGCATTCTTCCAACGAATGCAGGTTACGGAGTTTGGGGTTCTACATTGAGTGAAGTGGTTTTATGGCCGATGTTCCGATAGGAAGTTGCATCTTAAAGGGTCCTTGGCTATGCTGATCCGGGGATTGCAAAACCCTTTCGTAACACGTTCCATAAGCTTTCAGCACAAAGATGTCGAAAGAAGCTCCTATCTTGTGTTTGTTCCATCTGCACCTTGTGTTTTTCTTATTTACCGTTTGTCTCCCAGTGGCTTCTCGTGAAGATTGTTGTTATCATTAAGCTGATAATTTCATTCGTTCCTCTTGTTCGAATGATTCTTGTGAAGACTATGTTGCATTCTAGCCGGTGTTTCAGCTTATATCTTCTTTCAATCAAATTGTTGATTGGTGGTCATCTCTTTCAGGATGGCGCCGAAACGGGTTCCCAACGCTAACCCAGAGGGTGAAGAGGTTCCAGATCGTCCTCCTTCCCCTCCTCCTCCGTCTGAGGCCTGGAGAGCGATTATGCAGATTACAAATCAGAACACCCAGATGTTGATGCAGATGATGCAACAGATGCAAGCAAATCAAGCAAATCAGGGTGCTCCAGGGAACCAAGGAAACTTCTTCAACCAACAGCACCATGCTACGCTCAACCAGTTCTTGGCTAATCAACCAAAGGCTTTCAGTTACTGTGTCGACCCTCTCGATGCTGAAGATTGGATTACCGATATCAAGAAGCATTTTGAGTGCAGCAACGTAAGGCCTGAGGACTATGTGAAGTTTGCAGCCTTCCAACTCAAGGACCAAGCAGCTGATTGGTGGCAGCAGTACAAAGACTCCAGAGAAGGGCGTGTGATCTCTTGGGATGACTTCTGCAAGGACTTTCGCTCTCACCACATTCCAACAAGTGGCATCGAGGGTATGCGTGAGCAATTCCGCAACCTGAAGCAAGGCTCAATGACTGTCTACCAGTATAATGTAAAGTTCCAAAACCTTGCCTGCTATGCTAAGCAAGACATACCAGATGCCAAGAGCAAGATCTATCAGTTCCGTGGAGGTCTGAAGGATGAACTTCAACTTGCTCTCACCTTGTTCGAGCCTGATGAGTTTGACAAATTCTATAACATGGCGCTTAAGCAAGAGGCAGCCCAACTCAAGATGGAGGCTTCCAAAAAGAGGATTCGAGATGCCGTTCACTCCTCCTCATCTTCTCAAGTGGTCGCGAAGCAACATAAATTTTGGCTTCCTCCTCCTCCAGTGATCCGAGCTCCCTACAACAACAACAAGAACTCTAGTGGCCGTGGTTTCTCCCACCCACCCAACCCAAGCAACCAGTCGAAGCATCAGTCTCAAGGTTCCAAGTCAAGTGGTTCTCATTTCCGTCCTCTCTCAGAAGTGGTCTGCAACAAGTGTGGCCAGAAGGGTCATTATGCTAACAAGTGCCCCAACCCAAGGCACCTTCCGCCTCCTCCACCTCTCAGCACAGCTATTGTCAAGAATAATCCAAAGTCTGCAAGGGTGAATCTGATGAATGCAGCGCAAGCGGAGAATTCTTCTGGTGTGATTTTGGGTAACCTCTCAATTAACTCTTTTCCTGCAAAAGTCTTGTTTGATTCAGGAGCATCACATTCTTTCATGTCAAGACCTTTTGCATTGTCACATGATATGCCATTGCAAGCTTTGCCTAGACCGATGTCTGTGCTTTCTCCGGGTTTGCTTATGAACTCCAACAACTTTGCTCCAAATGTGTCTATTCGCATGGGTGATTATCGCTTTCTGGCTAATCCGGTTATTCTTGGCAACTCCCAATTGACCTCATCCTCGGAATGGACTGGCTTTCACAGCATGATGCTCACATTGATTGTGCAAATAAGGAAGTCAAGATTACTCATTCCGATGAAGACGTGATTATCTTCGCCTCCAGGGATAACACAATCAGGCTTTTCTCTCTCAATGACAAGGGCGAGATTAATGCCATCTCTCAAATTCCGGTGGTTAACGAATACGAAGACGTCTTTCCTGAAGAACTTCCAGGCATGCCTCCACATCGTCAAGTGGAATTCGTCATTGAACTCGAGCCTGGTACTGAGCCAGCATGCCGGCGTCCATACAAGCTCTCTCCTAAAGAGTTGAAGGAGTTGAAGAAACAACTTGATGAACAGGAGCGTATGGGTCTGATCAGGCCTAGTACGTCTCCTTGGGGCTGTGGTGTCTTATTTGTCAAGAAGAAGGATGGCACGAAGCGCCTTTGCGTCGACTACCGGCCATTGAACAAGAAGACGATAAAGAACAAGTATCCGCTCCCCAACATCAACAAACTGTTCGAGCAGCTCAAAGGAGCTAAAGTGTTCTCTAAGCTCGATCTCCGAATGGGCTATCACCAGATTCGCATTCGAGAAGAAGATATCCCCAAGACTGCCTTCGGAACGAGCTATGGCTCCTATGAGTATACAATCATGTATTTTGGTCTCGCTAATGCTCCACCTACCTTCTCGAGAATGATGCACTACATTTTCAACCCCTACACCGACGAGTTTGTGCTTGTGTATCTGGATGACATTTTGGTTTTCTCCAAAAATGAAGAGGATCACCAAAAGCACCTCCGTCTGGTTCTCGACAGACTCCGTGAACATAAGTTCTATGCCAAGTTCTCAAAGTGCGAATTTTGGCTCGATAAGGTCTTATATTTGGGCCATATCATCTCCGCTGACGGTATTGCGGTAAACCCCGAGAAAGTTGAAGCAATTGTCAACTGGGAACCTCCTCGGAACGTCAAGCAACTCCGAAGCTTTCTTGGTCTTGCCAGCTATTGCACAAGGTTCATTGAGAACTTCTCCAAGATTGCCAAGCCTCTTTCCAACTTGCTGCAGAAGAATGTCAAGTACTACTGGTCTCCAGATTGTGAAGTGGCATTCAAAACTCTCAAAGAAAAGCTCGTCTCTGCTCCAGTTCTTACTCCTCCAGATGAGTCCAAGCCCTACGAAGTATTCTGTGATGCTTCTCTTCAAGGACTTGGTGGTGTGCTTATGTAGGACAAGAGAATTGTGGCATACACTTCTCGTCAGCTCAAGCCAAGTGAGAAGAACTACCCCACACATGATCTCGAACTAGCAGCTGTGGTACATGCTTTGATTACGTGGAGACACCTTCTGTTGGGCAGAAAAGTCGACATCTTCACCGATCACAAGAGCTTGAAGTACATCTTCACACAGCCGAATCTGAACCTCCGCCAGACTCGTTGGGTCGAAATGATCCAAGAGTATGATCCCAGCATCGAATACACACCTGGCAAGGCGAATGTGATTGCAGATGCTTTGAGCAGAAAGGCATATTGCAACAGCCTTCTTATCAAGCCGTTCCAGCCTGAGCTTTGTGAAGCATTCAGGAAGCTCAACCTCCAAGTTGTTCCGCAGGGTTTTCTTGCAAATCTTCAAGTTGCTCCTACCTTGGAAGATCAGATTCGTGAGGCCCAACTCAGTGATGCTATGGTGCAGAAAGTGAAACATGGTATTGCAAAGGGTACTCCTAAATACAAGTGCTATCGCGTTGATGAGAGAGATACCTTGTTCTTTGAGGACAGACTCGTGGTTCCAAAAGGTGATCTCAGGAATCTCATAATGGAAGAAGCACATGATTCCCTCCTTTCCATTCATCCTGGTAGTTCCAAGATGTACCAAGACCTCAAGCAATCTTACTGGTGGACTCGCATGAAAAGGGAGATTGCCCAATTCGTGAATGAATGTGATGTCTGCAGAAGAGTGAAGGCAGAGCATCAACGTCCAGCCGGTCTTCTCCAACCTCTTCCTATTCCCGAGTGGAAATTCGACCACATTGAAATGGATTTCGTCACTGGTTTTCCTAAGTCCAAGAGAGGGAATGATTCTATCTTCGTGGTGATTGACAAGCTTACCAAAGTCGCTCACTTCTTTCTAGTCAAAGAATCAATTAATGCAGCTCAACTTGCAGAATTGTACACTTCCAGAATTGTGTCCTTACATGGCATTCCTCAAATTATCTCCTCAGACCGTGGAAGTTTGTTCACTTCTAAGTTCTGGGACTCTTTTCAGTCTGCCATGGGCACTAAGATTCGTTTCAGCACTGCTTTTCACCCTCAGACTAGTGGTCAAGTCGAGAGAGTGAATCAGATTCTAGAAGACATGCTTAGAGCCTGTTCGTATCTTTTGGCATGAAATGGGAAGATTGCCTTCCATTTGTCGAGTTCTCTTACAACAACAACTTCCAAGAAAGTGCCGGCAAAGCTCCGTTTGAAATCCTCTATGGCAGAAAGTGACGTACCCCTCTCAACTGGTCCGAGACTGGTGAACGTCAACTTCTTGGCAATGACTTGATCTCAGAAGCCGAAGAAATGTGCAAAGTCATACGTGAGAATCTCAAGGCCGCTCAGTCACGTCAGAAGAGCTACTATGACGGCAAGCATCGTGATTTGGCCTTCAACATTGGGGATCATGTCTATCTCTGTGTTTCTCCAATGAAAGGAACCCAAAGATTCGGTATCGAAGGAAAGCTTGCTCCTAGATACGTCGGGCCTTTCAAGATCCTTGGCAAAAGAGGCGATCTAGCCTATCAGCTTGAGCTCCCTTCCAACTTCGCCAATGTTCATGATGTGTTTCATGTGTCTCAACTCCGCAAGTGCTTCAAGACACCTGAACGCACCATTCCGTTTGAGGAGATTGATCTTCAACAAGACTTGTCTTACCGAGAGCATCCCGTTGCTATTCTCGAAGAAACCGAGTGCAAGACCCGCAACAAGTCCATCAAATTCTTGAAAGTCAAGTGGTCACACCATACCGACCGAGAAGCTACGTGGGAACGAGAAGATTACCTTCGTTCCGAGTACCCTTCATTCTTCCAGTCCTAGATCTCGGGACGAGATCTTTTTGTAGTAGAGGAGAGTTGTAATGCCCCGGATGTAATACTTTCCCTTTTGGGCAATATATATATCTCTGGCTTCATCAATTCCATTCCGGGTTCTTCGTCTTTTGGGTTTTCGTTGTTTTGTTGTGTGCGTGTGTTCATTCATTGATAGCATGAAGTCTTGTGCATCGCATTGCATATGTGTTGTCGTTTGCATCCGGTCCCACTCGTTCCTTCCCGTTGTCCGTTTCGAGTTTCGGAGGTCTCTCACGTATTTGTGGCATCCCCGAGGCCTACTTTGGTGTTTGTCCGTGTAACGTTTCCGGTTTAGCGTGAGACTTGTTGTGCCATGTTGTTTTGTTGTGTGTAACCCACCTGTCAAATCTCGTCGCGTTTGGAGTTCGTTTGCTACTCCAACAGTTATTCTCATAGGCTGAGAGTACCCCCTATTTGAGGCCCAAGACACCCCTCCAACAGCCCACCAAACCAACCCAAACACCTCCCTTCATCTAGGCCATCCATTTGTGATCGCGTGGCCGAAAACCTCACCTCATTTGGACAACCCTAACTCCTTGTGCCTATATAAACGTCCATCTCCCCCAATTTTCGCGTCTGAAACCCTAATGCTTCCACAGTTCGCCGCCGGTGCTTCCACCGTTGATCCGCGGTGCCTCCACCGTTGAAAATCCATGCTTCCGACGTCCCAGGAAATCGTGCTTCCGAAGTTCTTCTCCGTGCTTCCGTAGTGCCGGAGCTGCGCTTCCGTCCGACGAGTGGGCCCGCGCGTCATCTCCTACCTCCTCACCGCGCCGCCGTCTTCTCCGCCGCCGGTCAGCCGCCTCACCGCCACCGGCCGCTCTTCTCCGCCGCCGCGCCTCCTCACCGCCCTCCTCCGCCTCCGGCGCTGCGCCGCCCGGCCTCCGCCGCCTCGCCGACCCCGCTCCGCCGGCCGGGGCACCTCCCGCCGCCGCGCCCCGGCTCCTGGCCGCGTCGAGCCGCCGCCGTCCTCTGGCGCTCGAGGCGCCCGAGCCCCAGCTCCCTCGATTGGATCTGCCCTGGGCCGAAACCCTAGGGCCCGTTAGCCGGTGGGCCGACCAGATCTCCTCCAGCCGCGGCCCGATAGCCTGCTGGGCCGGCCCGATCGGCCCGATCCGTTAGCCGCCGATCCGACCCGCTTCAGCCGCCGTTGACCAGATCCCCGCGTTGACTTTGACCGAGGTGGGTTTTTTCACTAAGTCCCTGACAGTTTTAGTTCCTGTTGCTGTTTTGTTTTGATGATAACTTTTTGTGTGTTGGTCCGATTTGAGCAAATGATATGTCAAAATGATCGTGGAGACATGTACTATGTTTTGTTCCATTGTGCCATGCATGTTTGAGGTCATCTAGATGTCTTAATCTTCATGAGAAGAGTGCTACTTGTTATAAACTGCTGTTTGTAGTTGTTTTCATGCCATGTTTGCAATGTGATAACTTGGTGCATGTTTATCCAAATGATGCAAATGATATGTCCACATGTTCGTCTTGAGATGCTCTACATGTTGATTGCTTTAGCTTGCATGATAGATATCATCTTGCCATGTTTATCTCCTTTGCAAAAGTGCATGTGGCTGTTATGTTGTTAAACTTGTTATGAGATGCCAATTTGAGAAGCTCTTTGCTATTGATGTGGTTGTCCCCTTGATGCATGCTTAGATGTTTTGGATTCACCATCATGTGTAATTTGCTGTGGTGCTTACCACTTGCCATGTTAAGCTTTGAGGTGACTTAAACTTTCTCACAAAGATGCCATGATGTTACTACTGTTTTAACACTCTGTGAAATTTCACTAAGTCTGGAATCTGTAATTTCCAGATGCCATGTTTGCTTGTTGTTCTAGGCAAATCCATGATAGTTTTGGGGTGACTCTTGATGATTCCTTGTTGTATATATTGTTGGTTATCCATTCATGCTCTCACATGCTTATTTGAGTGGCTGTAGCATATTTAACTCTTGCTCCCAAGTTGCAACAAAATACTGCTGTCAGGATTTTGTTGTCAAGTTCAAAATGTCATAGCTTGTTGCTATTGATCCATGGCTCCTTTGGGGATGCTCCAATGGACTTGTTTGCTGTAGTATATGTCTAGTTTATGTCCATGCTCCTTGCCATGATGTTTGAGTGTTGTAGACTATTTATCTCTTGCTCCGAAGTTGCTATGTGGCTGATAATTTCAGCTTGTGCATGTTTATTGTTTCGGGTGTAACTTTTAGCCCGTTGCTCCGTTTTGAGCAAGTCCTATATGTAACTTGTGTGTTTTTGCATGTAGATTCATAATATCCTCATGTTATCATGTTTTGAAGTATTTTGCTGGATTGCATATTGCCATGCTCCTTGTGCTGTAACACTGTGCTTCCTATGTAGACTTTCTGTGCTTCCATAGTGCATCTGTTTTGCTTCCGTAGTGCATCAGTCATGCATCCAGTAATTTTTCTGCGCATTGCATCTTGTTTGATTTCTGCCTTGTGTGTTTGTGTTGAGTAGAGCCGGAAGCTGAGTACGAGTACGAGAACGAGGTTACTACCGAGGTTGAGAACGAGGAGCCCACTTACGATCCCATCGACGACTCTTCAGGCAAGATGACCGAACCCCGATAACATTACTATCTTTGCCTATTGCTAGAAGTCTTGATCTATAGTTTTGCCTCGATGCCCATGTTTTTCCTATCAGCCTCCTATTGTAACCATGAACCTGTTTAACCACCCTACCTATGCAAACCATTGATTGGCTATACGCAGGCTTCGCTCAGCCCCTCTTATAGCATTGCTAGTTGCAGGAGAAGATTGAAGATTCTTGCTTCTTGTTGAAGCTTGTTGGGATATCACACTATATTAATTACTAAATGAAATCATCTATATATTGGTAATGTGTGGAAGGCTAAGACTTTTGCTTGGTGATTTGTTCCACTCATGCCGCCCTAGGACGTGTAGGTCGAGGATTCATCTTCCCTGTTCTGTCAGTCCTCCTCGATCTCTCCTACTAATTCAGATGACTCATGATTCATGAAGTTTTAAATTTCTAGCAATCTCTTTTGATGTATCAATCCCTTTGTATTATCGTCAGCAAATAAGTTGATCTGTCTCTCATGAGAAATTTATCCTGTGCGATTTAATTTCACCTATTTTGTACCTGGACGGCCAGATGATTTTGTAACTGCTTGCTCCAGGTGACCTCTCCCTACATATTTTTAGGATTTGTCCCACCCATATAGTTCCCACTTTGTAGCCTTGAATTCTTGATGCCTTTTAGATACCTTTGTGTGATCAGACTTAGTTTTTATATGGTCTTGCCTCTGTAATCTCTTGAGTTACATTCGGTATGCAAACTGTATCCTGACATGTCAGCAAGTTAGACCTTGCTGTTTCTTCTAGGTGTTGGAAGAGAAACTTGGTGGAGATGAAGGCATTTTGTACTGATGAATGTACCATAATTTAATCCTATTGGTCGAACATATATTCTTATTCATATACTATTATTTTGCATTTATATTCAGTCTTGTAAACTTTCCTTTTGACTCTGTACAATTCATGTTCAGATATAGATTCGGTAAAATGAGAATGACCCATGGCGGGATGCGGTGTGGCGGTGAACAGCCGCGAAGTTGAATCGCCAAGGATGATTGATTGAAATGTTAATCCGCGATTAATGCCAGTCAATGTTCTGGGCAGGTCAGTTACAACGGCGATTCACGTTTTCCATTCAATTCATGCGATCCCATATAATTCCAACCTTGCTGCTACTCCTTTCTCACAATACTCACTTTCACAAACCATTCTCCAGCACAACAACGTGGATGATGCTTAAGTCTCTAACCGTTTCAATTCTCATTGTTTGCTGCATCTCCTCTTCACCTAATTCTTCCTCTATTTTTAGTGATACTATTGTTTGTTTTAAAAAATGCAGATTTCACACGTTGACAGATTTCATGCTTGTCAGGGATATGGTTAGTAGGTATAAACCGGATATTGTAAACCGGCTTAGTTATACCATACTTGGTCTTACTATTTTAGTAGAGATTACGGCCCATGAGATTTCAAGGCCCATGTATAGAAATACGGTTTGTAAACCGCCAAAGAGATGTAACTTGAGAGATAAGAAAGAAAGGGGAGAGACCGAGGCGGACACGATTATGAGCCGGCCTCGGGACTCTGTAAACCGGACCAGGCGTCACCTCTATATAAAGGGACGACCCGGTACCGGTTCAGGGACAAGCAACAATCAATCCGTCGAGACGCAGGCAAGCGATTCTGCTCCCTGTAAACCGACGCCCAGCAATACCAAACCAACTAGACGTAGGCTTTTACCTTCTCCAAGGGGCCGAACTAGTATAAATCCTTTGTGTCCTTTGTGTGCCGTGAACCCTTTCAAGCTAACCCGTGCGATGGTTCCATCATTAAGTCCGCTAAACCGGACATCTGCCGTGTTAATTCCACGACAGTTGGCGCCCACCATGGGGCTCGCGCACGATGGTTTCGAGTTCTTGGAAGGCGGCTTCGAAGGGTTAAAGGGTTACGCAGTCGGCCGGATGACCAAGAGTCGTCGGGGCCGGATCTACATCGACGATGCGGGTTGGGGACCGGAGGCCGATTCGATTGAATACGGGTACCGGGTTCCCTTTGGCGGCATCCAAGTCTTCATCGGCAAAATTGGAGAACCAGGACCTGAGTCGGACACCTTCCCCAACATCGTCGAGCCGGCTCAGCGTGCGAGGTCAACCCGGATTCAACCTGCCATGAAGCATGTGTTCGTTGGAGCGATTCACGGAGGCCAAGCCGAGGACGGGTCGGAATCTGATGGTGCAACCGTCGTCTGTTCAGATGACGAATCTTCGTCCGGGGAAACTGAATCTCTGTATCAGTTGCGGGACGGCCGGTCTGAGGGCGAGTCCGATGGAAACAGTATTCCGGACCCCTCCGACCCGCCAAACCGGGTGGCGGTCTTCATGGCCGGTTCACAACCCCCGACGAACGGAACAACAGCGGAGGCTGGTGCAGGGGGAAGCGGTTCAAACCCCTCCATTACTGCAGTTCTATCCACCTTGATCGAGGAGTTCACAGCTAAGGCAGTAGAGGTCGTAGCTCCAGCAGACAAGGCGCAACATGATGCAGTACTTCTTCAGTTGAAGGCCCGGATCGATCAGTTAAAGGAGGATTTAAAGGCAGAAGGAGAGATGTTAGCCATAAGACAAGCAGAGTTGGATGATCAAGCTTTCCACCTAAGGATGGAACAGGCTTCTATGGAAGGAGTAAGAGGGCGAAAATATCGATCCCGCCTACCGCCGGGTTACGAATCTGCGAATTTGTTCAGAACACCTGGGGCTGGGGCCAGTAATAATCCGATCTTAAACCGGAGAAGCCCACCCGCTCGAGATGAGCCGGTTCAGCAACCCGCCGCAGAGCGGGAGCGACGGATCACATCGGCGCCTTATGTTCCTATCCCCCCGGGACACTACTCAAACCCTGTGGATAATATTGCTGCAGCGGCAGCGCGGTTGGCCGCTTTACCTGTGGAAGAAACATCCCCGGTGGCGATAGAAGCGCGCAGGGCCCAGAAGCTACTCAATACGGCATTAATACAGCAGCAAGCGTACTCTCATAGCAGGGAAAGGTTACATTCAACACCACGTCCCAACCGAAGTTACTCTAGACATTGGGAGGAGCCCGAAGTGTCTAGCAGTGAACGAAGTAGACACCAGCACAGGCGAGATGATCCGGCAAGAGCGGAGATGCCAGCCCCGGATCGAAACCGGCCTAGATCGGAGGCCAGGGAGGAAGTTCGTCAGTCGACGCCGGTTCACACAGGCACTACAGGGACAGGAGCGACGGCGAGCGGTTTCGGGATACAATGTCTCGTCCCCGCCCTGCGGAGCGTTAAGTTGCCCAAGGATTTCAAAGGACCTCGCAAGGTGCCTAATTATACAGCCGATTTACCGCCCGAAGCTTGGGTGGAAAGTTACGAGATGGCCATGGAGATGCTGGACGTGGATGAATCGGCTTGTGCCAAATATTTCACTATGATGCTTGAAGGCATGGCCCGGACTTGGCTAAAGGCACTACCTCCGAATTCTATCGGATCATGGGGGGAGCTGCGCAGTCAGTTCATCAAAAACTTTAAAGATACGTGCAAGCAACCTATGTCGGTGATAGATTTAGCAGCATGCGTGCAAGGAGAACAGGAGTCTACAGCAGCTTGGGTACGCAGAGTGGCAGAGATCTTGCACTCCTCAAACGGCATTAATCCGAGCACAGCAATTGTAACATTGGAGAACAATTGCCGATTTGAATCTTTGAAATTAAAGCTTGGACGGCTCAAACGAGAGTGCAATGACATGGGGACTTTAATGAGCGCCTTGGTGAAGTACGGAGACTCAGATAATACCAAGTATCCGGAGCCAGAAGGAGATAAAGCGGGAAAGGCCAGCAAGACTGGCAAACCGGCGCCAGCTAATCCGATTACTTCAAGTCTTTTGGGCAAACGGAAACCGGAAAACAACTCCGATTTTGTGGCTAATACACAGGTTCAAGGCGGTTTTCAAGGTAGTCAGCAAGGTCCCATTCGCCAAACCGGTGGAGGAAACCCAGGTTGGGAGCAGGATTTGGATCAACCCTGTCTAAAGCATAGCGGAAAAAAGGGGCCTGCACGGCACACTGCAAGAGAATGCCTGTACCCTATGATAGCAGGGAACGGCCGTTTTAATCCTTTTAGCCGGCCCCCAAACGGCGGTTCAGGGCCCGGGTTTTATGGTCCGGGTTACCAAGGGAACAATTCCGGTTCAGGATATAGGGGCAACAGCGGTTATCAAGGGAACAACGGTGGTTATCAATCCCGGCCAGGCGGCCAAGGTAGTCAAGGAAACTGCAATGGTCAAGGAAATCAATCACATTATCAAGGTGGTTATCATGGTCAGGGAAATCAGTCGTATCATCAAGGTGGTTACAACAATCAGAATAATCAGCAGCAGGGCCAAGGGAGTCACAATAACCAAGGAAATCAGCAGCAGCAGCGTCCGCAGCAACAACAGCAATCCGGATACCAGAGTAATCCGAAGGAGTTGAGCAGCGGTCAATATCATATTTTCACCACGAGTTTATGCAAGAGAGACCAGAAGGTTTTAAAGCGGGCTGTTAATGCGGTAGAACCAGCGACACCACAGTTTCTACGATGGTCAGAGCAGCCCATTGTTTGGAGCAGAGAAGACCACCCGTTACGGGTAGATAATCCGGGACATTTAGCCTTGGTGGTGGCACCCCAGGTGGGAGGATACAGGTTCACTAAAGTCCTCATGGATGGAGGTAGCAGTATCAATATATTATACTATGAGACTTTTCGCCGTATGGGTCTGACAGATAAACAGCTAAGGACATCAAACACAGTGTTTCACGGGGTGGTTCCAGGTAAGTCAGCTTATCCAGTTGGTAAGATTGACTTAGAAGTTACCTTTGGGGATGAGCGTGATTCCAGATCGGAGATGATCACCTTTGAAGTTGTCAAAATCAAAAGTCCGTATCATGCTTTGTTTGGGAGGACGGTTTATGCTAAATTTATGGCTAGGCCATGTTATGTTTATCTGCAGCTCAAGATGCCGGGTCATAAAGGCACAATTACGGTGCACGGCAGTCGTAAGATAGCAGTGGAATGTGAGGAAGGTGATGCAGCTTATGCAGAAGCGGTATGTGCCACGGAAGAGTTGAAATTTTATAAGGATAATGTTGATCCGGCAGATATGACTCCGCTGAAGAAGCCAACCACCGAGCATGATCCGGCATTGAAGTTCAAGTCGGCGGAAGAGACTAAGCAGGTTGATTTTGTGCCTGGAGATTCATCTAAGCAATTCACCATCAGTGCTAACCTGGATCCTAAATAGGAAAGCGCGCTCATCGAGTTCATCCGTGAGAACCGGGATATCTTTGCATGGAAACCTTCTGACATGCCAGGTATACCGAGGGAACTCGCTGAGCACAAGTTAAATATTGACCCGAAGTTTAAACCGGTAAAACAGTATCTGCGCCGCTTTAACGAAGAGAGGCGCAAGGCTATAGGAGAAGAAGTGGCCAGGCTTTTGGCGGCAGGGTTCATAGTGGAAGTGTTTCATCCGGAATGGTTGGCTAATCCGGCGCTAGTTCTAAAGAAGAATGGGAAGTGGAGGATGTGTGTGGACTACACAGACCTCAATAAAGCTTGCCCGACTGATCCTTTTTCTCTACCTCGCATTGATCAGATTATTGATGCTACAGCAGGGTGTGAGCGGCTGAGTTTTCTGGATGCGTACTCAGGTTATCACCAGATCAAAATGGCAGTTGAAGATCAAGAGAAGACAGCATTCATAACCCCTTTTGGTGCTTTTTGCTATGTGTCTATGCCTTTTGGGCTTAAGTGTGCGCAGGCAACTTATCAGCGCTGTGTTCAGAATTGTTTGAAGGGACAGATAGGAAGGAACGTACATGCTTACGTGGATGACATCGTGGTTAAGTCAAAGGAGGAAAGGACAATGATAGAAGACCTCAGAGAAACCTTTGATAATCTTCGGACTTACAGGATGATGCTTAATCCGGAGAAATATGCCTTTGGTGTCCCGGCTGGTAAGCTTTTGGGATTCCTGGTCTCAAACCGGGGAATAGAAGCCAGTCCGGAGAAGATCAAGGCCATCACATCTTTGGCGAAACCGGCTTGTATTAATGATGTTCAGCGCATAGCTGGCCGGATCACGGCGTTGAGCCGGTTTATCAGTCGCTTAGGAGAAAAGGCGATCCCGCTTTATCAAATGTTGAAGAAAACGGACCGGTTTATTTGGAGTGATGAAGCGAATACAGCGTTTGAGAATCTGAAACAGCAACTAGCGAAGCCGCCGGTTTTAGCTGCTCCTATCGACAAGGAGCCTTTGCTATTATATGTTGCTGCAAACACACGAGCAGTCAGCGTTGCGATTGTGGTTGAGCGCAAGGAAGCAGGGAAGGAATATCCGGTTCAGCGCCCGGTTTACTATGTGAGTGAAGTACTCATCGAGTCCAAGCAAAGATACCCTCATTGGCAGAAATTGGTGTATGGGGTGTTCATGGCAAACCGGAAATTGAAGCATTATTTCCAAGGGCATCCGATAACTGTGGTTAGCTCAGCTCCGTTGGGAGATATAATCCAGAATAGAGAAGCAACAGGCAGAATAGCCAAGTGGGCCATTGAGCTCAGTCCACATGAATTGAAATATGTACCACGTACTGCTATAAAATCTCAGGCACTGGTAGACTTCATCAACGACTGGACAGAATTACAGACTCCGGAGGAGAAGCCGGATCTCACTTATTGGACGATTCACTTTGACGGTTCGAAGCAGTTGGAGGGCTCGGGGGCTGGAGTTGTTTTAACTTCCCCTAGAGGTGATAAATTTTGTTATGTCCTCCGATTGTTATTTCCTTGTACTAATAATGCAGCAGAATATGAAGCACTACTTCATGGTTTGCGGTTGGCAAAGGAGATGAATTTAAGCCGGGTTAAGTGCCTGGGCGATTCAGACCTAGTGGCACAGCAAGTTTCGGGCAAGTGGGATTCAAGGGATCCCCTCATGGCGGCTTATCGACGAGAGGTTGAAGCGGTCGCAGGTTATTTCAAAGGATATCAGGTGGAGCATATAGACTGGCGGAAGAACGAAGCAGCTGACGCTTTAAGCCAGCTAGGGTCACAACGTAAACCGGTACCACCAAACACCTTTTTGGATGTATTGCACAAACCTTCGGTTCAAGTACCTTCAGAGGACGATCTAGCTGTTCCGGACCCAGAGGCGCAGTTGGTTGCGGCAACCCATGTTATTCCGGATTGGACGTTACCTTATTTGGTATATTTAAGCCGAGGAGAGTTACCAGAGGACGAAGATGAAGCACGGCAGATAATCCGGCGTTCCAAGTCTATGACAATTGCCAACGGGGAGCTGCACCATCGTAGCACCTCTGGAGTATTTCAACGGTGTGTTTCAGCTGAGGAAGGTGGTGAGATTCTAAGGGAGATTCATGAAGGGGATTGTGGTCATCATGCCGGATCAAAATCTTTAGTGGCTAAAGCTTTCCGACATGGATTTTATTGGTTAACCGCACATGCAGATGCGGCAGACCTGGTCCGCAAGTGTGACGCTTGTCAGAAGTTCTCAAAACGTGCCCTTGTTCCGGCACAAGAACTCCGGATGATACCAATAACTTGGCCTTTTGCAACTTGGGGGCTTGACATGGTTGGTCCTTTCAAGAGATCCCAAGATCAGAAAACTCATCTACTAGTGGCAGTGGACAAGTTTACAAAGTGGGTTGAAGCGGAACCCATAAGCAAGTGTGATGCGGCAACGGCGGTTAAGTTCATCAAAAAAAGTAATATTCCGGTTTGGTTTTCCACACAGCATCATCACAGATGACGGCACCAATTTATCTCAGGGTGAGATGGAAGAATTCTGTCAACGAGAGCATATTCGTTTGGACGTATCTTCTGTGGCTCACCCCCAATCCAATGGTCAAGCAGAAAGGGCAAATCAGGAGATTTTGCGAGGAATCAAGCCCCGGCTTATGACACCTTTGCAGAGAACCCCAGGATGTTGGGTTGAGGAATTACCGTCTGTCCTTTGGAGCATCAACACTACACCCAACCGGTCTACAGGTTATACACCTTTCTTCATGGTTTACGGTGCAGAAGCAGTTCTTCCAAGTGACATACGCCATGATTCACCAAGGGTGGCGGCCTATGTAGAAGCCATCAATGAGGAGTCAAGACAAGACGGTTTGGATCGGTTGGATGAAGAGCGTGACATAGCTGCAGCACGGTCGGCGATTTATCAGCAAGATCTGCGCAGATATCACAGCCGCCGGATCAGAACCAGGACATTTCAGGAGGGTGACTTGGTACTCCGGCTTATCCAAGATCAAACAGATATGCATAAGCTATCCCCGCCATGGGAAGGGCCCTTTGTGATCAGCAAAAATTTACACAACGGATCATATTATTTGGTGGACATTCGAGAGCACAAAGATTCACGGACATCGGAAGAGGAGACGAAAAGGCCGTGGAACATTGCTCATCTACGACCATATTACACTTGAGCCATAGGCTTCCATGTATCCTATGTATATATTATGAATAATGAATAAACCGGCACCCTCGGTAAACCGGGGGCTCAGCCTTTTTTTCCACATACATAAATTTTGCGGAAAAATCCATGTCAGTTTGTTATCAAAGAATCATATTTCAATGTTAGCTGGTTTTTAGAAATTAATCTTTGCAGGGTGTGTGAAAGAGCGGTAAAATTCTCGGAACAAGAGATTACATCCGGTTCAAGAAGAGAAAAACCCCATAAAAAGAAAAACCTGCAGAGTCAGGAAGATCGTCAGAGGCCCCTGGGGACAGTCGGGTTCGCCCACATCCTCTTGAATGGCTATGTTATGAATTTTTGGGCTCCCTGAATAGTGGGTTCGCCCACGTTCAAATGATGACCCGGCCCCTGGGGACAGTCGGGTTCGCCCACATCCTCTTGAATGGCTATGTTATGAATTTTTGGGCTCCCTGAACAGTGGGTTCGCCCACGTTCAAATGATGACCCGGCCCCTGGGGACAGTCGGGTTCGCCCACATCCTCTTGAATGGCTATGTTATGAATTTTTTGGGCTCCCTGAACAGTTGGTACGCCCACGTTCAAATGATGACCCGGCCCCTGGGGACAGTCGGGTTCGCCCACATCCCCATGAATGGCTAAACCTTGTTTTTGAGCCTGGCAGCTCCTTGAAAAAGCCTCGATTACATAGTTTGATTTACAAGAATTGTGTGTTTCTTGATGTTTTTTGTATTTCATAACCTTTTTAACCAAGGAGAACAGCTCCAGAAGTTGGCCACTTATCTATAGTGTTACAAATCTGGGTCATGAACACCAGCGAGAGTTAAACCGGCGTTCATCGTAACCCGGCTTGACTTCATGATGAGCTGACAGTGGGCAGCACACAATCAGGTACAAGTGACAAATTTCTGAACTGAGAAGAGAAAGATTTATCGACAAGTTGAAATGAAGAGTTTCAAGGGTTTATTAGAATTGATGAAGACTGATTAAGGTGATTTTAAACATCCTGACCGGTTTAAGGTATTTTGGCTACATGCAATTCAGGTATCACAGTTATTTGTTAAAGATATGTTTATTAGTTATGCAAAGAGAACAAGTTAATCCGTCCAGTGTTAAAGCCACTAGGACATATTTTTTATCTTTTTTATGGACAGAGCAAGGAATCCGCATCAATCAACAAGTCAATGAATGAGTACTTTATAAAGACCAAAAGCCGGATCACAGTGCATTAAGTTTCAGCTAAGCCTATTACAAGGCATAAAAGCCAAATAGTTGGAAGCATTGTTTACGGAATAACAATTATGATTACAGCAGCAACATTCAGGATTGCGCTTCTCCTTGCCGGGATGATTGGCCGCCGTCTTGTTCCGGAACATCTTCCTCCTCGTGAAGCGGCGGGAAATCTGGTGCACGCCAATCAATCTTGGCCAAGGCACGGAAATATACTTCATCGTTGATCAGCTCAGCAGGATCAATATCAGGAGCAAAAGTGTGAGGACGAACCGGCGGAGTTAAGTTTGCAACATCGTAAACCGGTCGTTCCACCCGCTCGTTTTGCAGGTCATATGCTGGATGGTATCGAGACAAGTCAGATTCCACCGCAATCTTGCTAGCGAGTGGACGCATTTCCTTTGTCAGAGCGTACAGATCCTTCTCATCAAATGCTGAACCGTCTTCCTTGGTGTCAGGAAATCCGGTTAACACTTCTGCCGGATCAATATCCGGGACCCAAGCTTTAGCCCTTGTAAGGGCCAGAAGAGCACCTCCTCTAGCAGCCGATTTCTTCACCTCTTCAAGACGAGTTGGCAGAATGGACAAACTGTTCAAAGTAGCCTTGATGGTTGAAGGAGCCGGTTTACCAAAGGAAGTAGCATTGATAATCCTTTGTGCTCCAGAGTATAATTGTTCAACCAAGGTATAGCAGGCCTTCAGTTTCTTCCGTACATCATCCCCAAGATGGGAGACACGGCATCCTACATACAACAATGAAAGTTAAACCGGTACAGGTCACAGGTTGCAAAGTTAACAGACAAAAGTTCAGGTTATGCTTACCAAAGATAGCAGAAGTCATTAAATCAATTTGGCACTTTAACCCAGTCAATTCTTCAGTGACCGGGTTAAGTGCTCCTTCGGCATCCTGAACACGTTTTTCAAGATCCTTTTTCTGGACTTCAAAAGTAGTCCGTTCCTCATCAAAGAACTTCTTCAAATCTTCAGCAGTCTTTAAACTCACTTGAAGTTCTTTCTTCGCCTTTGAAGCGGCTGACTCAGTCTCTATAAGCCGGCTTCGAAGTTCACTGATTTCTACAGCATTCCGGTTCAGCTCAGCCTGTAGACAAAAGTTCAAAAGCAAGGTTAGAAATTACAAGTCTCAAGCACACAACCAAGTTGTCCACTTGACACTTGGGGGCTAATGGCAGTTGAAGTAATACGGCAAAGACAAATTGAAAATACAAGTCTCAAGCACACAACCAAGTTGTATACTTGACACTTGGGGGCTAATGGCAGTTGAAGCAAGGCATCTGAGACAATTTTGAAATTACAAGTATCAACTACATAACCAGGTTATCTACTCGATACTTGGGGGCTAATGTATGGATCAGCAGTTCAAAACTACAAAGTTCCGGCTTATCTTCAATAAAGAAGTTAAACCGGAACTTGGGGGCTGTTATAAGATAAAGAGGCGTTGAAAAAGGGCAAAGTCAGAGGAGAAAAACAGGTTTCTAAATAACTACTAAAGGGGAAAGATCTGAGCATGCGGAGGAAAAGAAACTTATCTACAGCGGAGTAAAAATCACTGAGGAGGAAAGCTACGCAGACTTCATATTACAAGGACGAAATTACATGTCAGACAGGTGCAATAAGGACCTGACGCATCTACAGCAGAATAAAATGGAAGAAGATCGGAAAGGTAAGGATACTACGAAGTTGCAGGTTTCAAGAAAGAACATTACGAAGCTTGCGGAGAACTCTAATGGCGGAACGGATAAAACTATAGAGTCACTATGACGAAGATCTAATCTGATGCTAAGCGGGAGACCTACGGACTAGAGTTTAAAGGTTACAAAACTTCTATGAGAAAGGTATCTACGAAGAGACGAAGCTTCATCAGAAGCCCTAATGGCGGAAGAACGCAAGCAAAGCAATGGCGGACACAGATCTACAACGAGGAGGATAAACGTACCAGGGACAGCGGGAATCGGCGGCGGAGAGAATCTGGACGAATCAGGTTGATGCAGCGGCCTGAGGAGCTCTTGTTCCGACGAGACGATGGCGGCGCTCCGAGCTCGGGATCTAATGGAGTTCTTGCGGGTCAGGAAGCGGAAGGAGGAAGAAGACGCGAGAAGGAAGAATGAAAAGGGGCGGTATTATTTATAGGCAGAGAGGCAGATGTGAAGCGACAGGTGCGGTAATCAAGGAAGCAAAATCGGATAAAGATCCCGTAAACGCCTCGATTCTCGGGATAACCATTAAACACAAACTACAGTACAGCCTGCGGCGTAAAATGCGGAGATGATGTCATTGTCAGACTTTAATGATTTGGAAGGATGACGTCAGAGCCGGTTTACAAAAGATGAAGACAGAAGAAAATTACAGGAGACGACGGAGACTGACATGAACAAGTTCAAATCATTCTGGGGCCTAATGTCAGGGATATGGTTAGTAGGTATAAACCGGATATTGTAAACCGGCTTAGTTATACCATACTTGGTCTTACTATTTTAGTAGAGATTACGGCCCATGAGATTTCAAGGCCCATGTATAGAAATACGGTTTGTAAACCGCCAAAGAGATGTAACTTGAGAGATAAGAAAGAAAGGGGAGAGACCGAGGCGGACACGATTATGAGCCGGCCTCGGGACTCTGTAAACCGGACCAGGCGTCACCTCTATATAAAGGGACGACCCGGTACCGGTTCAGGGACAAGCAACAATCAATCCGTCGAGACGCAGGCAAGCGATTCTGCTCCCTGTAAACCGACGCCCAGCAATACCAAACCAACTAGACGTAGGCTTTTACCTTCTCCAAGGGGCCGAACTAGTATAAATCCTTTGTGTCCTTTGTGTGCCGTGAACCCTTTCAAGCTAACCCGTGCGATGGTTCCATCATTAAGTCCGCTAAACCGGACATCTGCCGTGTTAATTCCACGACAATGCTAGTTCTGCTCGGTTAGAAGGTGATGCGCTCGTTCCAATTGTCAATTGTTCTCTACATATATGCTGATGTGTTCTTTGTCTAATTTCCCATGCCCAAGCTCTCCCGTTGTGCTCGATATGAAATTACTTGGACGGACAAGCATACAAGAATTTCTAAGAGTCACAGCAGCGCTCCTCTTATGCTTCGGAGAACAGTGCAAGTTAATCATGAGATTTGTATATTTAGTTCTTTGATTTACTTCTAAACATGTTACAGTCACTGATGCCTCTACCCACATACAGGAACCGTATGATCTTCATGTTATTTTGTGGCGCCAACCATAATGCTGACAAACTCATTTTCATATTCCATCACATTCATGTTATTTTTTATGGCAATCCCAAGAGATGAAAATACAAAACTCCTCAATATACTCATGAGATGCAAATCCTGTGGATCAATCTTGTGAAGAAGCACTAATATAACAACACAATCGATTTTCCATGAGGTAAGAATGTAAGATACATGCTTTAGATTTTTGGCAAGAAATTTTGCAAGGCAACTCCAGGACCAACAGAACTGATGGTATAGCGAAATACATCTACTAATCAAAACTACCTATTACTGTATTACATGTCTCGATTCATGCATGCTAACCACTTGAAGAATAACATCCTTATCGCTAGCTCGGCTTTGGTTGCTGTTGGCAATTGGTTATCTTGTTAGTACTTCACAATTAGGATTATGCATTCCCATACTTTTCTTAGCTTGATGCTCATTCCCGTACTATTTTATTCAACTAGACCGATGTGTTTCTTGCCATGGTTAGAATCTCTCTAATTCTTGGGTGTAAGTTGGCTTGTATATGTTTTATTGTTTTATATATGTTAAATATTATGACACATACTTACAAATTTAGTTAAGTTAGATTTTCCATGTTTTTTCAATAGAAGTGTTCGTATCCTTGTATCTCAGCTTTTTAGGCTGCAAAAATTGAAATTTATGGGACAATTGTGGTGCAGCCAACCAAAGGCATGGATGTTGCGAGCAGCCACAAGGAAATCTAATTATGTCATTTTTGTTGGCATAATCAGGTTACTGTAACCAGTGAATCATGGGAGACTTTGAGCACTCAAAAGCAACTAACAAAATTTAAGATTCACAATTAGAGAAGATTTTGTTGATGCAAAATATGTATATTGTTACATGTTCATTTCATATTTGTGTTGTTGCTTATTATTGGTCTTGAAGATATCGAGTAGCTATATTTACTAAGTTTTATTTTTGAGCATCTGTAACCTTTATTAAATCTGGATGTTCATAGTGATACAGCCACAGATGGCGCCCGGTAGACAAAGAAATCACTGTTTTTGCAAGAGCATGCGCTTCAAAATTATACTTCCTATTCTCATGAACAAAACGAATATCAGGAAAAATTCTAGATCTATGGTTTATCTCCCTCAAAACCGAAGTGAAGTCGCAAGGAACATCTGAACCAATCATGGAGATCACGACAGCGCAATCCGAATCCACGCAGATAGAATTGAGATTAAGGTCTTGAAGATATTGAGTAGTTATATTTACCAATTGTACATTGTTTTATTGCCATATCAAATCCCATTTGTACATATGATATTTCTCTCGATTACTGACTTATAGACGGTTCTGTTTGTGCAAAATTTATATATTTTATGCATTCATGTATTTATTGGTCAAATAGACGGGCGCGGCAACGCGCGCCGTCAGTGATCTAGTATTGGTAATGGGTGGAAGGCTAAGCCTTTTGCTTGGTGATTTGTTCCACTCATGCCGCCCTAGGAACCGTATAAACCGGTGTTATGTTCCTTGATTATGCGTTCCTCACACGGTTGGGGTTATGGGACCCCCTCGATAAACCGCTAAGTGCTAAGTCCTTTCCAGCAAGTCCCAACATTGGTACTATTCGCCTAAACAACTAAAACTTGCCGAGGGAGTAATTAACCCGAGGATTAATTAATCAACCCCCCTGGGCCAGTGCTCGATTTGAGTGTTGGTCCAAACTTGAGTCGTGTGCGGTACCCCCCTTGGCAACTTGGGTTTTTGGTCACTGTACGCTGTGCTCATCCGGTCGTGGCCTGAGACTAGATACGCGCGGCTACTATCAGGGTGTCGGTACGCCGGGAGGATTTGCTGGATTAGCCTTACCTTAGTCGGAGTATCTTGGGCACGGGATTCCGAGGATACTCGGGCCTTCCCACTTTGGAGTTGCGACTCCGCGGATCGTGGGCTTGTCATGGGCCAAGTTGGAACACCCTTGCAGGGTTATGAATTTTTGAAAGTCGTGCCCGCGGTTATGTGGCAGATGGGAATTTGTTAATATCCGGTTGTAGAAAACTTGACACCATGTTCCAATACACTACCAGCGTGAGTACCGTGACGGTCATTTTCCGAAAGGGATTCGGGAAGTGAACACGGTGGGGTTATGTTTGGCTGGCTTTAGTTAGGATCACTTCGTGATCATCTTTCGTCCGAGACACCTTCTCTTCTCGCTCTCTTTTAGGTAAGCTAGGCTAGTGCTGCTGCAACCTCTTGTTCTTTCTTCAGCCTTGTTCCACACCCAAGGCTTGGATAGTCGTGTTACCCGGGAACGGGATTGCTGAGTCCTCTATGGCTCACAGTTACTTCAACACACCAGATGCAGGTACGATGGTGAGCTACACAGGCGATGGCACTGAGCTAGACTGGGAGTATGACGAGGAGCGTAGCCGTTACTATGTGAACTATCCGGTTGATCAGTAGAGCTTCTACTAGGATTCGATTCAGACCTGTGGTTTAATGTTATGTTTGGTATCTTGTCATTTGGATCTTTACCCTTAGATGGGCTGTGATGTTTATTTGGATGATGATTGGATCTGTAATGAATTTGTGTGACGTGGCGAGTGTAAGCCAACTATGTTTTCAGCTTTCATCCCTATTTTTACATGAGATGCGCAAAGGTAGCAAACTTGCGATCATTCCAGACTGGGCTTATATCTTTAAGTCGTGCCTCGACACGTAGGAGATATAGTCCCATCCTGGGCATTACATAACATGATAGAAGTAGAACCGGGTCTTTGACCTATGAAAGTAGATACTTCAACCTTGCCAAAAATAGACGAGGCACTGGAATGAATTCCCATCAGATATACCAGATCAAGACAGCATGGTCGTAACCATAACTGTAAGGAATCAATTCAAGAATACCAAAAGAATCATACAGCTGGATAATCATTGTGCAAGAAGCTTCCGAGACGGTCTACATCATATTCATGGGCATGAACACAAAGTTCAAGGTCGACTCCCACTTCTTTAATGCATATCATTTCATTCACCTTCGCCTTGATAAAACTGTAGTGTTGGAATTTTATCTGGTAGAACATCGGAAGAGTATGACTTGTGAAAACTTTCAGGTTCTCACGGATTAGGGGAAGGCATAGGTTCAACCCATCGGGCATCTTAGTAACATATACCACAAGTTTCAAAAGTAAAAACACAAGCTTGAAAGGAGAGCATGGTTGGCCTAGCAGAGGATACAATTTACCAAAGGCATTATGTATCAGGGGGACAACTCAAGGTTTAGATATGTCGGAACGGTCGGATAATAATCCACAAAAGGATCTGGCGGACCGCAAGGAATCAGATGTGAGTATCGAAACTCAACTAGAAGAAGAAATAATTAAAGGTCGGATTATAGAAACAACTGACTAATTCAACCAAATGCAAAGGAATTATGTTTTCCGGATCAAGAGATCAGAAGCAAACGCTCTGATCAAGGATGGATAAGTTGAATATGCTTAGGGATACAATCGATGTCAATTTGATTGGTCGAGATCCAACCAGGTTTAAAATGACGTCTGCATCGGAAGGATGAATTCTAGGATCTGATTGGGGATTGCGAGCATCCGCAACATTTTGAATCAATGGACTCGAAATGATAATGACAAGGATGGCAATAAGATTGCTAAACTTATGGGATTAACCATATTGCACGCAAGCAAGAATTTCAAGAGTAACAGGCTGCAGAGGATTTTCGAAAGGTCGACAAGTATTCCAAAGAATTTTGTGAGACACGTGAACAATTGAGAAGAACGGATCCTCAATAAATGTGAGGAAATAACCGTAAGGGTTTTCATGCGAATAAAACTGCAGGGCAGTAAACTCAAAGGATTCTCAGGACAACGGAAAATATTTCGAGGCATCTTGTAACAACAAGAGCGACGACGGATGGTCATGATAATGACAAGTGCATGCAGATATCCATAGGGATATATCGATGGCAGTGAATTGCAAAGGCGATGAGCACAAGGGTCTCAGGAAAATATCGAGGGATACCCTCGGAATCTTCTGACGAAGCAGGTGATCTTCCGAAATGAGGGCTCTCCGGGAGAAATAGTTACGAGAACCTAGAGTCAGAGTTAGTAAAATCTTTTAACCCGAATAGAAAAGAGATCAGAGTCCCAGAGCATAGAAGAGGTATAAAAGATCCTAACACCACCCATTGGTGTTGTGCGCCCGTAAGCCACACAACAAGTTAGTAAATTTGTTTTTCAGAGACTAGACTCAACTTCGGCCAAGGAGTTGGAAAGGGGGATTCCTATAGGTAGTCGGCTCTGATACCAACTTGTGAAGCCCCCGATTTTACCGTACACTAATCATGCACGCAAATGTGTACGACCAAGATCAAGGACTCACTGGAAGATATCACAACACAACTCTAGACACAAATTAAAATAATACAAGCTTTATATTACAAGCCATGGGCCTCGAGGGCTCGAATACATAAGCTCGAAACACAAGAGCGAGCGGAAGCAATAATATCTGAGTACAGACATAAGTTAAACAAGTTTGCCTTAAGAAGGCTAGCACAAAAGTAACAACGATCGAAAAGGCAAGGCCTCCTGCCTGGGACCTCCTAACTACTCCTCGAAGCCGAACTCCACGTAGAAACAACCTCGGGATCTTCTAGGTCCTGGACTCCACCATCTGGTTGCATCAACCGAGAAGAAAGGAGAAAGGGGGAAAAGGGGGAACAAAGCAACCGTGAGTACTCGTCCAAAGTACTCGCAAGCAAGGATCTACACTACATATGCAATGATATATGTGTAAAGGGGTAATATCTGTGGGCTAAACTGCAGAATGCCAGAATAAGAGGGGGATAGCTAATTCAATCGAAGACTAAGCTTCAAGTAACCTTCATCTTGCAGCAGAAGATGAGGGTAGCTGGAAAAGTAACAAGTATCCTCGCTCCTGGCAGCCTCCGTCTTGCAGCAGTAGAAGGGAGTAGATGGTAAGTTCACCAAGTAACATCGTATAGCATAATCCTACCAGGCGATCCTCCCGCACATCATCCTGTGAGAGAGCAACCACCGAGTTATATCTGGAACTTGTCTGGGTGTATTTTATTAAGTATCCAGTTCTAGTTGTCATGAGGTCAGAGTACAACTCCGGGTCGTCCTTTTATCGAGGGACACGACTATTCGAATAGATTAACTTCCCTGCAGGGGTGCACCACATAACCCAGCATGCTCGATCCCATTTGGCCGGACACACTTTCCAGGGTCATGCCCGGCCTCGGAAGATCAACACGTTGCAGCCCTACCTAAGCACAGTAGAGAGGTCAGCACGCTGGTCTAAGTCCTAAGCGCGCAGGGGTCCGGGCCCGTCGCCCAACGCACACCTACACGTTGCGTACGCGGCCGGTGAGCATACCTAGCAACCTCCATTACTAAGGAAGTTACGTTACGCGGTCCAACCCGGCGCGCGCCGCTCAGTCGCTGACGTCAAAAAGGCTTCGGCTGATACCACGATGTCGAGAGCCCATAACTATTCCCACGTAGCTGGTTAGTGCGTATAGGCCAGCGGCCAGACTCAGATCAAATATCCAAACTCGTTAAGCGTGTTATTATGAAATCACCGCGGACAATGACCAGGGCCATGCCACCTCTCGACTGGGTGTCTCAACCTGCCCTGTCGCTCCACCACAAAGATCCACTCGGGGGCCGTCGGGAACTCAGGCCCACCACTACCTAGATGGAGCCACCTGTCCTTTCAGCCCCCATATCGGAATCACTTGCGGGTACTCAATGAGCCGACCCGACTTTAGTCATATCATGTATCATGTAAAGTATGTATATAGTATATACCCGTGATCACCACCCGAGGTGATCACAGCCCGATAGTATAGCATGGCAGACGGACAAGGATGTGGGACCACTGATGGAATACTAGCATCCTATATTAAGCATTTAGGATAGCATGTAAAGGTATCAACAGTAGTAGCAACAATGACAGGCTATGCAACAGAATAGGAGCTATCGAATCATCAATAGTATCAAATCTAATGCAAGAATAAGAGAGAAGAGAATGCACGATATCTGGTTATCAAGGGGGGTTGGCTTGCCTGGTTGCTCTGGCAAGAAGGAGGGGTCGTCGTCGACGCAGTCGATCACAGTGGCACCATCGGCAGTCTCAGTCCCGGTGTCTATCGGAGAGAAGAGGGGGAAGAAACAATAAATATAAAGCAAACATTGCACCACAAAGCATAACATGGTAAAACGCGGTGCTACGTGTGACCTAACGCAGTGCTCGGTGGTACAGGCGAAGAGGAATAACATCCGGGAAAGTATCCTCGATGTTAGGTATTTTCGGACAGATGAAACGGAGGGGGATGGTTGTAGATTCGCTATGCTAGGTACGTGCGGTGGATGAACACACTGCGTATTCACATTCATCTCGTCGTTCCGAGCAACTTTCATATATAAATTATTTTCATCCGAGTTACGGATTAATTTATATGATTTTTCAAAGTTTTTAAAGAATTTTTGGATTTAATTTAATGTTTAAATTTGAATTATGCAGAATAGTGATTGATGATGTCATCATGATAGCACCATGATGTCAGCAAGTCAACTGACATGTTGACCGGTCAAACATGACAGGTGGAATCCACCTGTCATAGACTAGACTAATTAACAGATTATAAGATTAATTAATTATCCTAATTATCTAGTGGGACCCATTATCATAATTATCTAGTGGGACCCATTATCATTGACTGCTTAGAAGTTAACCAAATTAATTTGTTTAATTAAACCTTTTAATTAAGTTAACACATTAATTAATTAATTATTATTTTTATATCTATTTTTTAAAAACTTTTTTTAACAAGGGGCTGGGCCCACGTGTCATAGGCCTAGAGGCCTAGCGGTTCGGGCGCAAGCGGGTGCGGCAGTTTCGAGCGCCCGACGGGGCAGACTCGGGCGCCGGCGGAGGGGCATCGCACGACGCGGGCGAGGCGCAGCCGGGCGCCAAGCGGCAGCGGGCGAGCCGGCGAGGTGCGCGGCTGACCGGCTGGAGCGGGCGCGGCCTGGCGCGACGGAGGTGGGAGGCGCGCGAGCGGGCGGTGGGAGGCGCGCGAGCAGGCGATGGGTGGCGCGCGTGCGGGCGGTCATCGGCGAGGGGAGCAAGGCGCGCGGCGCCGGCGGCCAACGAGGCGACGGCGGCACAGCCCGCAACCAGGGCGGCTGTGGCGGACGCAGCAGCACGGGGCGTCCGGAGCATGTGGCAGCTGCGGCAGGGCCGTGTGCGGGCGCGCGAGCGTGAGGCGGAACGGGCGGCTCGCGGGGGCCGCGACCAAGGAGGCGGGGGAGGGCACGGCCAGACGGAGTGAGTACGACGGCTAGGTAGGGTCCGGATGGGGCCTGAGGCGTGGAACAGGACCAAATGGACAAAAGGGAGCACGACCACGACAAGCTCATGGCTATGGCGGACAACAGGTTCGGCCTCGAGCAGGGGGGCGACAACAATGGTGGATTCATACGCGAGGGAGAGGGGAAGGTGATAGGGGCTCACAGCGATGGTGAGAAGCGGCTCGAGGCTGACGAAGGTGGTCGGGGTGCGGCGAATCGACAGTGATAGCGTGCAGCTGCCGTAGAGGAAGAAGATGCGGGCAGCTCTGGAGCTGCTCCCCAGGCTGGATCTGCAGGTGCAGACGATGAAGCCGGTGTTGGTGAACCTCCAGGGTGGCCTCCCGGGGCATGAGGAGTCGCTGGTGCACGCGGCAAACGACGGTGCGGTGATGGTGGTGCTCGGTTGAGCTCGGATGCGGGCGGGGAGGAGAGTATCGGCGCGAGGGGAAAGAAAGGGGATAAGCGGGCAGCGTTAGGGTTAGGGGGTCGCGGGGCTCTTGTAGGGCGCCGAGGAGGAGCTGGATGGCCGCCACGCAACGGATCGACAGCGTGGACGGGCGCCCGGAGTCCACCTCGCCTCTATGAACAGAGGAAGGGAATAAACTGGTGTAGCTGGGCCAGGCTGCACTGTGCACTGATGGCCCAAGTGCACAGTGGGTCTTCGTCCATTTTTCCTTTCTCTTTTTTTATCTATTCTTTTCTGTTTTCATTTTCTAGTCTATGTTTTGCACTTATTCCAATTAGCAAACGAGTTTTGTAAAATGTGGAGATGGACACCTAATTAGTATTGCAATTTTAGGTGCAGCCACAAAAAGGTTGGCACTCCAAATACTAGTTTATATTTTTATAATTTATAAAAAGGCATTTAATTTATTATCTAGGCCATTGCTTTAACTATTTTTTTAACACTTAAACATTTTATTAAATTTTGGTTTCTCCACCATTATTAACCATGATTTATCTAACTCATTTAGAACATTTTAGTTTTGACTTTTGAAAACTTTAAATGTTTGACTCGATCCTAAATTTGAAACTTGAACATGATTTGAATCGTCGCAAGATTAACAACAATAACCGTGGTGACATGACATCATTAACGGGGGATTACTGTAGCTTAATTACTCGGGCGTCACAACAAATATTGTGCAGCCTCAGGCCAGATGGTGAGTGGTGACAAATCTAGTATTTTCTTGAGCCCATGCACAGATGTTGAGGTGAGGGTGCATGTTTGTACTATTCTAAATATCATGACCGAAGCTCTAAATGGCAAGTATCTGGGCTTGCCAGCGCACGTAGGTTTGGATAAAACTGATACCTTTCGGTATTTGATTGATCGTGTATGGCAAAGAGTGAATGAGTGGAAAGAAAGACAACTCTCGGTAGGGGGTAAAGAAGTGCTCCTTAAGGCAGTGGGCCAATCTATACCATCATATGCAATGTCGGTCTTCAAAATTACCAAACAAACTTGCAAGGGAATAACTGACGTGATGTCGCACTACTGGTGGGGGGATGGTGATGCTCAGAGGAGAATGCACTGGTTTCTGTGGTGGAAGATGTGTGTACCAAAAAGACAGGGAGGTATGGGATTTAGAGATATCCATTGCTTCAATTTAGCTCTCTTAGATAAGCAAGCATGGAGACTAATTGAGAACCCGGATTCTTTGTGTGCCCGAATTCTGAGAGCAAAATACTTCCCGGATGGTGACTTATTAAATTGCATGTTATAGAAGAATGCCTCATTTACATGGCAAAGCATAATGCAAGGTGTGAATACTTTGAGACATGGATATATTTGGAGAGTAGGAGATGATGGAAATATTAATATCTGGAGAGATGCTTGGATCCCAAATTCTCCATCCAGAATGATTATCACACCCAGGGAGGCCATTTGATTTCTAAGGTGAGTGACTTAATTGATCCATCAACGAGTCAATGGGATGTGGACCTTGTTATGCAAACCTTTTGGCCCATCGATGTGGTAAGGGTTCTTGCTATACCATTATCGACAAACGATATGACTGATTTTATTGCTTGGAGTCTGAATAAGCACGGGAATTTTACTGTCAAATCGGCTTACCATACTGTCTGGGATTACCAACATGGAGAGAATTTATGGTTTGGGCGCCTCAAGAGCTAACCCAACATGGCAAAAAGTTTGGAAGCTGAACAGCCCGACAAAGGTAAAAATCTTTCTCTGGCGAACACTACATGGAACATTGCCTTGCAATGTTGTTCTTGCAAATCGTCATATACCTGTTAGACCGGCGTGTCCAACATGTGGCCAAAGTGCCGAAGATGTTTTGCATGTGTTGTTTCGATGCAAAAAAGCCAAGGAAGTGTGGCGCCTCCTAGGACCGAAGGATGTTATAGTGCATGCATGCGGAGTGGATCAAGCGGGGAAGCAGTACTTGCTTATTTGCTGAATTTTCCCACACAGGAGGCGGTCGTTGTAGGCGTAAAAAAATTCTATGAGCTCATGTCCATCACTTGTTGGTATCTATGGTGGGAAAGACGAAGACTAGTTCACAAGGAGCATGTGCAAGATGCGAAAAGAATATCACAATATGTGAGAGCAATGGCAGAAAATTTTGTTATTGCATGTGACCCAAAGGCAGTACTAAATAATGACGGATGGAGAAAACCACCTAATGGCTTTGTTAAGTTGAACGTAGATGCCGCTTTTGACTATGACGCACTACATGGAGCTATGGGAGCCGTCATACGAGACGACATAGGTCATTTTATCATTGCAGGAAACAAACTAATAGAGTCATGTTATGACCCTCTTTCTGCAGAGGCATTGGCTCTTAAATTTGGTTACAACTCACTTCTTCGGCAGAGTGTAATAGGCTAGCCGTTAACTCTGACAGCCTGGAACTAATGGAGATTATGAACAAGGACGGTTAGTATGCAGGCAATGCAACAGCCATCATTGATGATTGTTACCACTTGACATGTGAATTTAGTTCAATTCGGTTTGAATTCTGTCCTAGAGAAGCAAATGTTGTTGCTCATGAATTAGCTAGTGTAGCTAGATCTAAATTCTGTAGTGAGTGAATTGAAATTGCTCCTAATGAGCTTTTTCCTCTGTTACTTAAAGATGTAAGTGTTATTACCAATGAATAAAGAGGGAGTTTTAGTTGTAAAAAAAAAAGACACAACGTTATTCCCGGTTAGATTATTTGCCTCGTGGGCCCGACAAGTCAGCGACCACGGTTTTACCACGGCGCGACGCAAGGAGCCAAGCAGGCCCACGTTGCAGCCAAGACGGGGCGATCGGTCGGCCCCCCCTTTGACAAGGAAATTTCTCCGTCGGAGAGGGAGCACGGGGGAGACACGGATAGAGATGGGAGAAGCATCGCCGGAGTCGAGCGGCGCGGAGGCCGGAGGGCCGTCTATCCCGGGGCCGCCGAGGAAGGGGAAGTCGTGCAAGGGCTGCCTCTACTACTCGTCGGTGCTCAAATCCCGGGGATACAACCCCATCTGCGTGGGGATCCCTCGCTCCATCCCCCAAGGTCCGGAACCCTAATCCCTCACAGCACCCCGCGAATTCGGCATGCCTTCTTCGGGAGCAAATCATCGCAGTTGGCGTCAAATTTGCTTGCTTTTTTTCTTTCTGGGTGGCGTAGTGCGCTGGATCGGAAGATCCCACGGAACCGTTGATTGATTGTTTGTTTGATGTGGCAGTCCCGGGCTTCGTGGTGGAAGAGCCTAGGGAGGAGGCCGCGGCGCAGGGGCATGATCTGAGACAGTTCAAATACGCCTGCGCCGGTTACTCCATGTTCGTCGACGACAGAGACGCCAAAAGCGGCGAGAATGACGCCAAGGCGCTGTTGCCGTATTGCCAGGGCCTCGAGGTTGGTCTTCATCTCATCGTTGCTGTATATGGAATTTTCAGTTGATGTTGCTTATGGAATATAAATGTTTCTGTTATATATTGTCCTACAATCATATTGCTCATAACTTCATATGTAGGCAATGAATGTGAATCGCAACACATGGTCACAGAAATTTCCAAAATTGTCAATTTAGCTGACGCTGGTCATATTGTCCTGCACGATCTTTGTATTTTGTGCTCATGCAATTCTCGATATAGTTTTGCCCTTACCTAAAAAAAAGATAAGTTTTTTTAAGGAGAATCTCAGATTGCCGGATAGAGAAGACATATGATTGCAGTAATGGCCTACAATCGTAAGCAAGTTATGCTTGCCATTTTTCGCAATTGTAAACTTTGACAAGTATCCAAATCCTCGAGTCCGATAGGTAACCGAACACTTATATGATCTGCTGGAGCCAACGGAATTATAAAGGAGAAAAAAACGTAGATAACCCGATATGAACATCGAGCAGGGGGTGTAGTAGTGATGAGAACTGGCCAGAGTATAGCAATATTTCTGTTAGGTTGTGAGCATTTTGGTTGGCATAAAAGATTGGATCTGAAATCTGACTGGCACTTCAGTGTGTTGATATCGTCTGCTCGGCGCGTACAATCCTACTTGGATGCAAACACAACCAAAATAAATCGTAAGCTTGCGAAATTTTGGCAAATTGGGTTGACCTTGATCAGTTCAAGAGGAAGGTAGAAACAGTTCTGGTTTTTATATTAACGGTGAGATTCTGAAAGACCAGAAAGGCAGGTGATATGAACTGGTTTTGTATCCACCCAGCTTTGCTGCTCTTTTTCCTTCGATTCTTTCTGTTCCTTCTTACTTGAGCTAATTCTTTACTTGCTTTCGAGCTGACTTGGTGGTTGTTAAACTAGAAGAAAAATGGAAAAGTAGAAGTATGGCAGTATTTATTGTTTATAGGAGATAATAATATTTTGGCTGCTAACAATGTAGAAAAGGTATGCCTTTGTTAATGCTTCTGTTGCCTGATGGACTTTCTATTAGTTAGATCAAATTGAATGATGAAAATAAGTGACATCTTCATCAAATTGCGCATGCTCACATGTAGACCTTGTCTAGTTCCTTACAGATTAGTCATCCATAGCTCCTTAACGGAATGTGGTTTCTTGTTCTCAAAAGATAAGCAGACAACAATTCACTCATTGCCTGCATGTATGTTACGTGCCCACAAGTGCTGAATTCATTGGACTGTTGCCATCTGCTCTTTTATGCATACTAGTTGTTTTGATTTTGAACACGCAAAGCAGGCGTGAGTTGAAAAAATAAATGAAAATCAGTGAACCTTGCTGCCTAGTTTTCCCCTTTACTGTCTGTTGCAGCTAGTCTTTTATCTGGCAATTATCCTCTTTTAAATATTGGTTATTGTGGGCTAGTTTTCTCTGCTTCTCACCATTCACCTGTAACCATTGCCAGCCCAATAGCAGAAAGTCATTCCTGTACCGAAGCATTGAATCCTGATTGTGACTACCCAAGATCTGCTATTGTGGCTTGGCCATGACCTCATCCCCCACCAACCCGTTTAGTCTATTCTGAGCTCTGAAACAAATGTTATACAAGTTGGCTGCCATCAGAATTAAGCTCCGCTGGACGACACGTCATTCTTGTTCTATAGGCCGGCATTACTTGTGATGGTTTCCCAAGATCCAATAAATCCACTTAGGTTTACGTTGGCGTGATATTGTTCTATGGAAGTGGGTGGACTGCTTTTTAGAAGTTCGGCCTGATTTTAATGAGATTGTTCCAGGTTCTACTTGACTATGCCCTGTGCTCGTCAGAACTAACCACTACTTGTGAATTATGAATAGAGTGCATAATCTAGCAAGGCAGTGGCACTCTGTGTCTGTGGGTTAGTTCTGCGTAGACCAGACCATTAGACTATTCAGAGGTTCTGATGTACTCCCTCCGTCCCAAAATAAGTGTCTTAAGCTTAGTACAACTTTGTACCAAAGCTAGTACAAAGTTGAGACACTTATTTTGGGACGGAGGGAGTAGATGGCAGACTATCCAGAAGTCTAATGTAGATGTCACTGCCTAGTCGGTTAGGGGTATCAGGGTGGCATCCATCCCGATTTTAATGAGATTGTTCCAGCTGAATACTGATAGTCATAGAAATATGTTCACCTCATAGCATGACCTGTTAGGTTGAGGGATGTACAATTGCACATAACTTATGTTCTAGCATGCTGCGTTTGCAGATACTGGAATAGCTTTGGATTAATTTTCTTCTAACTGTCCAATTCTTCCATGTCAACATCATCATCATGCAAGGAGATTCCTATCTTGCATCAGACCTTAAATTTGATTGTGCTGTCAACTGTCATGCACTGAATTTGATTGTGCTTTACATACCTCCCATTGCACACTTAAAAGATACTTGTACAATTTTCGTAGGTGATATTGGTTTGCAGCATTAACCAAAATCTTGTGAACCTAATTTACAGTGGGGGTAAACACCCATCTAAGGATGGCCTGACATTGACTTGAACTAGAACGGCACCAACTGGTGGAGGAAGGGCAAGACCACAGCAGGATTTTTGCTTCAGTAAAGAGGATACAGTTCAATCCATTTTATAGTGATGACCTGACTTTACTCCTAAGAAATAACCTCTAACCTATGGAAACAGAATAACATAATGTAAGCATCCACACTAACCAAATCAGTCTAATCCGTAACCCAAGAAACCAACCACAGGTGAAAAAGACCTCATACGAACAGTAATTATGGTGAGTAGTACCACATGAAGAGATTGGTCAGCAGTAACATGAAGAATGGTAGCAAACACCCTTCTCTTTCCTTGATGGTTGGATTTTATTGACTGACTCTGGATCAATGAAGTGTTCTCAGTGAGTGTCATGGATGGAAAATTTATCGGCAATAATGCATGCGATATTTAATATGTACACCATGCGCTTATTCATTTATGCACTGTACCCTTTTGGATTTGCTTATTGCTAAAGAAAGTGAGAAATATTCCTGCAGCTATTGGTGGACAGCAGAATGGTTGAGAGAAAATCACCCGCTGTAGAGCATGCTTCAACGCGTAATCCGAAACCAAAGGAAGGTATGTAAAGCTTCTTGTGCTTTGATGTTGCATCTATTTTGTGCTATGTCACTGTTCAACGGTAGTGCTAATGGATTGTGAGGTTGCAGTTATCCTTTGATGGTTAAATTCATACCTAGTCTGTGGTTAACTGTACAAGTACCAAGTCAGTCTATATGCTAGTCAGAGTCAATTTATGTTGGGCTGGTGGCAGTTGCCCATTTCTGCAGTTAAAATCTGGATATCTCTATGGATCAATTCCTGCAGCTCGTGCTTGGTTAGAATCAAGCACACGCCTGATTTTATTTATCTTAGTTATGGACCGACTGGCAAACCTCTCTGTAGGTCCTGAAATATAAACACAGTAGCATTCTGATTATGGTGAATGGGATAGTGGCCGCTGTTCCTTTTTACTGTAGTTCTGAGACGACAGAACTGTCCAAATTAGGTCTTTTATTTGTTGAACCCAATATTTTGCCATGATGATTAGTCTGTTAGCAGTTGCAAAAAAAAAAGTCTTTTTAGTACTCTTGAGAATCCACCAGTGTGCCACCATTTCTGGTGCCACCTTTTCCTCCGAGTGGACTTGAAAACTGTTGATGATGTTATGTTTCTTGTCACAGCTGCTGCTGCTGCCACCCAGCCTCAGGAGCAAGGACAGCGACCACAGCTGGCGAGACAGGAATTCATGGCGAGGAAAGTTACCGTTCCAATCCAATCCAGCTCTCCCTTGCCCCATATTTACGCAATGATGGTCTCCTCTGACTTTGTGAGAGGGTGGATGTTTGTGGTGGTGCAGGTTCAGGAGGAGCGCCGGGCTGGTGGCCTCAGGGGTCGCCAAGAACCTCAACAAGACGGGCAGCTACATCAAGCAAAACGTGGAGGACATATTTTCGCCGGACCGACGGCCACCACCCAAGCAGTAGCCGACTGCCGCGCGGGGTCGTCCATTTCCGAGCTGGGAAGCTGGAGAAAACTGATATGCACCTGAAGGGAAAAGGGCTGCCTGGCATGCAACGGACGCTTGCTTTCCTGGGGCGTGCTACTGAATGAATTCCCTTTGCTGTATACTTGCTTAATTTTTGCTATTTACATGGAAACAATTGGGGCCTGGTTATGTACATGAGAAACGGGATAGGGTGTTTCTGCTCCCAACGTTGGGGCGGAAATGGGGTCCGGTCGTTGGGTGGTTGCTGAATAATAATATGTCCAAGGTGTTTTTTTCAACTCAGAAGGTCCTTTTGAGAAGGAGGAATTCATGCTACTGCTGTTTATCTATCCAGCATACCTACTCCATCTGATCCATATTACTCCCTTTGTTCACTTTTAAAAGACCTTGAAGATATTTCAGACAGGATGTAAAGCAGTCCATTTTTAGTTGTCTGAAACAACTTAATTTCAGAAAGCATGCAAAGCAGTCTATTTTCAGTTGTTTGAAACGACTTATAAAAATGAATAGAGGGAGTACTGAACATTTTTTTTGCAAAAACATCCTACTTGTCAGTCTCTTTGCGTTTTTCTTTACAAAACGTTACTGTATTAAGTACATTTCATAATCTTCTCTGCCCTCGTTGAACGCATTCAAAGTCTGGCCTGACGAACGGTCGTCTGCGCTGCCCATACGACGTTACGTTACTGTTTCCTGGAGTGCGCCTTACCTCTGCTGCAGCACAGTGCAAATGAGGCAAGGGGGATCCTCTACAGCAGCCAAGGCCAGAGAAATCTTGTGCAGTAAGGTCAAGGCTTGCTTGCGTGCATCTTGCATTCAAAGTGTACTTGTGAACAAGCTGCTACACACACGCAGCATCACTGTGAGCGTGTTTGGTAGCCCGCATAGAGATCAACATTGTGGGCCTGCTTGGTAGCTTGCATAGAGATAAGAAAGAAGTATAGTTTTCACCCCCAAATCCCTCTCAATGTATCCATAACCCCCCAAGGTCAATTCTGGTATGATTTCAACCCTGAAAATGTCAAAACCGTTTTAATCAAACTCTGAATGGTTTAGTGTCACATCAGAAGCGGTTTTGCAAGGTGGTTTGTGATTTGGCGCATATGTGTTGGTGACGTGGCAGTTGGTCGAGCGGTTAAGTTATAGCGTTCCCTTGTTCCCCTATTCTCCCGAAGCAGAAGCACCGTAGCCAGGCACCGTCGTCGCTGCCGTCGCCACCACACCCCCACAACCATCTCCGTCGACCGGCGCCGTCAACTGCCGCCGTCAATCGTTGGCCTCTGGCCGTCGATTTCGCATGGGATAAAGCAAGCGTGCGACCGCCCATCAAGCTGTTAGGGCTACGCCGCCGTCTACGGCGGTTAGGGCGCCGTCGTCGACCGCGGCGACTCCATCTCCCACTGGATTGAAGCTATGGCCACAGGTATGTTCGTCCGTCAAGTTGTTCTTCCTGCTTCGTGGAAACATGTGTGGTTGTTCCTGATGTTGTTCTTATATATGGAAAAAGGCTCTATTTTGTGGATGATCGCTAGATGTTTTCGAAAGAAAGTAGGTTCTTTTATATAGATTCATTGATGATTGGGTTGAAATAACGGAGCATAGAAATTTTGACTGCATTTTGACTAGGCAATAATGGTAACTCTGATTTATACTGAATTTTGGTTGATCATGTGCAGTGTGTTAACTCTGCATTGGACTGAACATATGTTAACTTTGTATTTAACTGCATATTTGCACTTTGCTAGTTACTTGCACATCGAATCTGCGTTTAACTTTGTATTTGAGAGGAAAGATGGTCTGAATATTTGGAATCTGTCAGTTATTTGCACTATAATTTGACTGAATATTTGGACTATACAGCTGATCAGAAATTTCTCTGAATTTGCAGCTTCTTTGGATCCTCCAAATCCACTTGATTACATGTATGTGAGATTCCATTACTTCGGATATTTTGTCAGAAAGGATGGACAGGTTGATTACGCAGGAGAGATACAAGCAGAGATGTATATTCCAAGAGACATGCTAAGTTATGCAGAATTGTGTTTATATGCTAAAGATTTGCATCAAGTGCAAAGAGGTCACTGCAAAGGAAATTATAGCTACAAGCTGCACTGGTTAGTTCCAGGGGAAAACATGTCAAATGGACTCCTTTTTCTGCAAGACAATGATTCAGTTGCACAGGTGGACAAGGCAATTTCATATGGTGATTTTTCTGACATTAATGTGGAGGAATTGGAGCATGTAGGTGAGTCCGATCTGCACATTATGGAAGCAATTGTAACACCCCTGTGTAATAGCACTGTGACACTCTGCTAATCTTGCCATGTCATCATCATTTGCTTTATATGATCACAGTGGTTAAGCACTCCAAATCCAAATTTAAAGTGAAAATAAAGTTGCACAAAAGTTGCTGCAAAAATGTTCATCTCCTTACAAAAATTCCCTAACAATTTCATGTTAAGGAAAACAACATCACTATGTGACTAAAATGAACAGTAGCAATTAAAGCAACTCCTTTTCAGCATTTTAAAATGCTATTTCCATTGTGAAAATTCCAAACAGAAACCAAAAATCCTCAAATTTGTTGTAGCAGTGTCTAAAAATGCATTGAACATTTTGGGGCAAGTTTCATATTTTTCTAAGGGTATTTAGTTGCCCAAACAAATCCATTTCTCTCTCTGTTCTAATTAAATGGAAAAAAAAAACAGAAAAAAAAGGGAACAGAGGCTCACCTGACCTCTGGGCCGCGGCAACAGTGAGAGGCCCAGCCCACCAAGGCCTCCCTCACCTGCCCCCTTCCTCGTGTCACCACCGCCATGGCCGCGCGCGCCACCGCCGCTCGCAGCTCGCCACCGCTGCGGAGCAGGTGAGCTGAGGGGATAAGATCGGCCCCGGGCCGTCCCCCCTGGTCGCCTCCTCCAGTCTCCCCTCTCTCCCTCGCTCGTTTCCTTCCTCCCTCTCTCTGCCGAGCGCCATCGCCGCCGCACCTCCGACGTTCTCGCGGCCACCGAGCTCGCTCCGCCTCGTCGAGCTGTCCTTCGTCTTCGCCGTGGTCGTCCACGTCGCCTGGAGTCCTGAGGAGGAGCCGGGGGGCACTACAAGCACCGAACGGAGCCGCCCCCTTCTCCTCTGACTCCGGCAAGATTCCGGCGACCTCGACCCTCTGCTGCTCCTAAGCTCGCACGGGCTTTTCCTAGCCGCTCGGTGAGCTCCACTCCGTCCTCTCCTCTCTTCTTCCTTGCCTCGTGCGCTTGCTAGCCGTAGTTTCTCCTGAGCCCGAACCCGCCGCCGCCGACGACGCCCGCTACCGTGGCCAACGTCGCCGTCGTGCGCAACCGAGGACAGTTTCGAACTCCAGGAGCTCGTGCGAGTCCAGCAAGGCCTCTAGCACCTCTCCCCGTGCCTCCTAGCTTCATTTCCGTCGGAGCCCGAACTCCGGCGTCCGCCTCCGAGCTCGCCGTCGTCGCCACGGTGCAGCTCCGGCCACGCGACCATCACTGTTAGATGCGGCGCTCTCTTCCCGTTCGAACGCAAGTAGCCGCACACCAAATGGTGCCCTACAGCGGTTTTCCGACCATCTCCGGCGAGGAACCGCCGCTGGAGAGGTCACAGGCGCGTTTCCGGCGCCGCTGGCCGGCGTGGCTGACCTGGGGCCACCCCCCAGGGTCGCTGCCCGTGGCCCCCGGGGCCCCCGTTGACTGGGTTGACCAGTCAACGTGCTGACTGGGCAGCACAGTCACTGACATGTGGGTCCCCCTGTAAATTAAACTAATTAAATGTTTTTATAAATAAAATCAAATAGATAAATTAATTAGCCTATGACATGTGGGCCCAATAGTTAATTAATCTCTGGATTAGATTTAATAAACTCTGTTAAAGTAACAGAGACTGACATGTGGGTCCCACTGGACCCACAGGTCAGGTTTGACCAGTCAGCCGAGTCAAATGGCTGCTGATGTCATGCTGATGCAATGCTGACGCAATAAATTCTTTTCTGTTATTTAAATAATTCCAGAAATTCAAATAAACTTTGAATAATCATATCTTTTAATCCGTAACTCCGATGAAAATAATTTATATATGAAAGTTGCTCAGAATTTCGATACGAATCTAGATACGCCCTCCGTATTCCCGTCAGATGCCCCTAGCTAGATGAACATGGAACTTTCGGCCTGTTTTCGATAAATGAATAGTGCTCAACTTTAATAAAATAAATCCAAACAATTTCTTAAAAATAACTAATATGACCTAGACATGTTTTTAGGCAACCCTGCACTGCACGTTAGCTTAGCACGCTCTGTGTTGCTTATGTTTGTGTATTTATCTGTTTCTTCCCCCTCTTCTCTCTCGGTAGAGCCCGACGCTGACGCAGATCCCGAGACCGACGCCGTCCCGGTGATTGGTTCCCCCTCCGACGACCTTGCTTTTGCCACCGAGCAACCAGGCAAGCAACCCCCCCTTTGATCATTCCGATATCGCCTATGTCTATTCTCTCTTATTCATGCATTAGAATTGCTGCTACTGCTACTGCTCCTATTACTGTTGCATAGCCTGTTTTTGTTAAACTGTTGATACCTGCCTTTATTTCATAAACTGCTTAGTGTAGGTTGGGTAGCACTGCTATGGTCCCGCACTCTCGTAGTTGCCTCGCATAGTACCCTTGCCTCGATCAAGCGATCGAGCCCCTTCCCCTGACCTTCTTCACATCACCGCACAACCCCCCCCTAATATGCTCGACTCCGCAGAGTTAACATCGGGTGACGAGGGTGATACCTCCGAACTCACTTTCGATGTTGTCCCTGTAGTATAGCTAGCTCGTTGTGGGTTACCGGGGGTGATTCCTCTTCCCACTTCCGACTTAGCTTTTGTCGTGCATCCGCTATGGTGATTACCGCCGAGGGTGATTCCTCCGGTATCACCTTAACGGGACTTGTCGTTTAGGAATCCAACGAGGGTGATTCCTCGGATTCCTCATCGGCATTGAAACCACACGGATGCCCTGTTTCACCATACAGTGTTTAAAGACGTATCGATCCCCGAGGCCGGACGTCGCCAGGAACAAAGGCGTGCGGCCAGAGGTATCGTGCGTCTGATGACACTTTGAAGTTACTACTACACATGTTGGATGGAGGCGGGTTGACCCAGAGGGGTACCCGCGAGTGCCTTTGAGGCGTGAGCTGTGGAGTCGGGTGACCAGTGAGGGTACCCGCGAGATAACTACGAGGCGTGGCCGGTCTTTCCCAGTCCTTGTCACAAGTCCTCGAGACGGGACGACGGGGCCAACAGTATCGTAGGCTCTGCTCGTTACCGCGCGCTCCCAATACACTAAGCGATTTGGATATTTGATCCGAGGGGCCTTCGGGTCCGATAGCACTAACCACCACGTGGGTGTGAGTGGGTGCTCTGCGTCGTATACATCAGCCGGAGTCGTCACGACGTCAGCGATTGAGCGGCCCGTTCGGATTGGACTTAGGATGCAACTGCGCTTGTATAAGGGGTTGCTAGGTCTGCTACCGAATGGCCACGTAACGTGCAGGAGCGTCCGGGGCGATGGCCAAGACCCCTGGGGGCATAGGTTAGTCCGACGTGCTTGATCCTCTCTGGCGGTATCCGGTCGGGTTGCGTCGTATTGTTTAGCCGAGGGCGGGCACGACCTGATGGTGTGTCCGGCCGGAGTTAAGCGAGCGTGGTGGGTAACTTGGTGCACCCCTGCAGGGAAGAAACAATCTATCGATAGCCTGTCCTACGGTAACGGACACTCGGAGTTGTATCCACTTCGGTACAACTAGAACTGGTGACTTGAGATATGTGATATGAAGTTGATATTGCTATAAACACTATACATTATGATGAACTATTCTGCTCCCTTCTATTTGCTGCAAGACGCTGAAGATGCTAGTCTTCGTCAGGACTAGGCTTTTCCCCTCTCTACTCTGGCTTTCTGCAGTCTAGTCCACCCACATAAAGCCTCCTTTGAAAATAATGCATTGCTAGTATAGATCTGATGTAAGTCTTGCTGAGTACTTTGGATGAGTACTCACGGTTGCTTTGCATCCCCTTTTGTCCTACCCGCATGATAAACCAGACGACGGAGCCACGGTGCCTGCAGCCCCCGTTGACGACTACTACTACCAGCCCGAGGCTGGCTACTACTACTACCCGGCCGGCGAGTACTTCTACGAGGAGCCGGCGGACGACGACCAGGAGTAGGATCGGAGGTCCCAGGCAGGAGGCCTGCGCCTTTTCGATCGTAGCTTTTCTTTTGCCCCGCCTCGTATGAGGCCTATCTGTACTTGTGTTCTGTATCTGTACCCAGATACCTAACGCTTCCGCTGACTATGTGTGTGACATCATGTTATGTATTCGAGCCCTCGAGGCCCTGGCTTGTAATATATGACTTGTATGTATTTATTTATGTTTTAGAGTTGTGCTGTGATTCCTTCACGTGAGTCCTTAGGCTTGATCGTGTGCATTTGCGTGTATGATTAGTGCACGGTCGGGCCGGGGTCGTCACAGGTTGGTATCAGAGCCGACTGCCTGTAGGAACCCCCTTTCCCACTCCTTGGCCGAAGTCGAGTCTAGAGGTCCAAAAATGTTTTACTAACTTGGCTGTGTGGCTTATGGCCCCACGTCGCCAATTGGGTGGTGTAGTATCTTTTATTCCTCGTCTATACTCTGGGACTCTGAATTTCTCTTCTATTTGGGTTAAATGATTTTATTAACTCCGACACTAGGTTCTCGTAACCGCTTTCTCCCGAAGAGCCCCCTCGTTACAGAAGATAGCGTGTCATCATCTGAAGACTCCGAAGATACTTCCTGAAGTTTTCCAAGACCCTATGTCCACTGCTCTTACAAGTTCCCTGCTACCGGTAATCCCCGGAATAGCTACACATCTTTGCTGTTTGTTTCTTCATTCCCAGTTACTCCTTTTGCACGAGATACCCCGAAATACCCCTCGTTAGTCCAGGAATTCTTTGAACCTTTTGCCTTGCAGTCTTGTTCCGTCTGATCACACCTATGAATAAATCTTCATACTTACCGGGGATTCGTTCATCCCAAGTTGATCAAGTGTTTCGCAACATACTTCCCATTGTTAATCGATCTCCCGAAGGACCTCTGCAGCCTACTGCTGTTGGTTACCTTGCCGGCCTGAATTATGGATAATCCCATATGTCTGGCAATATTCATCGTTACCCTTTGACACCGTCATTTTGGTCTTATTGAGTCAACATGAGTGTGAATGCACGCAATCATTAGTTGATCCTTCTGAATTATCTTCTTCGGCTCAGACCTTATTCCGAACATGAGCTGGTTCTCGGTAAATCAATCCTTGATTGATTAGCCATCTAATTCTATTCAACATGCTCATCCTTTTATCACAGCCTCTGTCTCTGATTCCCGATTTTGGATTCATAAACTCTTCGCATTTAAGCTTCGGCTTATTCAGACTTTTCCATAAACCGATGCCCTTGCATTCCTTCTTCCTCTGGTTGAGTACCGATACTCACATCAGATCCTTTGCCGACCACCTGATCTTTTGTTGGATTAACATCCGACATAGTCCTTCATATTCAAAATATTATGCGCTTTTTTCCCCTGATACATAATACCTTTGGTAAATTGTATCCTCTGTCCTGTCAACCATGCTCTACTATCGGGCCTGAGTTATTTACTCCTAAAATTTCTGGTATATGGTCCTAAGTTGCCCTGAAGGGTTGAACATATGCCTTCTCTGGTCGGTGTGAATCAAAAGCTTTGCGGGTTATATCTACTCGCGTTCCGTCGAATAAATTTTAGACTCTACAACTTCTTCAAAGACGAGAAGTGAATGAAAGGTTACGCATTGGATAAATGGGAGTCGACCTTGAACCTTTGTGTTCATGCCTATGGACCCGATGTAGAACTTATCATGGACGCTGCTCGTAAAAAGAATTACTTCCTTGGTACAAGTTCATTTTGTATCTCTGAATTGATCCTTTGCAATCGTGGTTCTGACCATATTTTCCCCTTGATCCCATTTCCCGGACAAGTTAAAATACTTGTCCTCAGCAGATCATTTCACCCGTACAACCTCTACTCTGATTGACCTCCGGATACTACCCCTAGTACCTGTTACTGGGAAGTTATCCCTCCATCACCTCATTCCTAGCATGATCGGCTATATCATCATCATGCTAAACTTTAACCGTGTTACCTGGTCTTTATGCCCAGAGCACAACTTCCGACGAAGAGCGAAGCTCACTTCGATCTTCTTCATCTTATTATTTCACCTCGAACAACAAGCTTGATTTCGAGCTTGTGCCGTATCCGTGACTCCATTAACCCTCTCGCTTCATCATTCCTTTTATCGATGCCGTCGCTGTTCGATGGCATCCTCGTGAAATCTCTCGACAAAATGTTTCTTGATCCATCATCCACACAACATCGTATGGGTAATATCGAGACTCTTCTCTCGTCCCTTTATCCAAATGTTTTTGAACTTGCTGCCCTATCATGTATATCATGCTCCGCTCTTTCTTGCGAAATGATATACCCCTAAAACTTGTGTGTAAACACATATTTCTTTTCATTGGCGTGATTAATCAATTAATCACATTTTCCTTTCCATTTGTTTGTTTAACCTTTCTTGAGATCATTATGACATAAGCAGGAATAATTCCCTGCTTGTGAAAACATCTTGGTCTACAACTCAGTCCGTGAGACCCTGTTACTATTGTTGCTGACATTTCGGTAACCGCCGATGGACGAGAACTTTGCCTTTTGGTCCGCCTCGCCTAGCGAGCAGGAAAGTGGTTCTCTTCGTCCCTCGCCCTTGGTACCGACGCCGTTGCCGACATAGCTGACAGACTTCTCACTGTCCTGACTTATTGTCTTGACCATGTGAGTTGTCACCGTTCCCTCTACTTATTATCGAACCGAATCGCAGTTCCACAGAATCGGAACCTGACCCTCTTGTACCTTTTGGTTCCAAAGCATCCTTTGCTCCTAACCTTGAGTGTTGTCACGATCCACCCTTCAAGAGTTAGTCTATTCTCGATGCTCTGAACTCCTTTCACACTCTGTTCAGTCATCGATCGGATGTCCGTCCGCTTGGAGCTTTCTCCTGAACTGTCACACCTTGCTCCCATTGTTTTCCTAAGTTATAACTCAAGAGATATTTCTGCCAAGCCCCTGACTAATCTGCTTCCCAAAGGCGTTAAGTTTGAGTGGACAGATAAATGCCAGGAAAGCTTTCAAGCTCTTAAGGACAAGCTAGTTTCTGCTCCAGTGCTTGCTCCTCCAGATTCTCGCAAGGACTTCGTGATATATTGTGACGCCTCTCGTCAAGGCTTAGGCTGTGTCCTAATGCAAGAACGAAGAGTAGTTGCTTATGCATCGCGTCAATTACGTCCGCATGAAGAGAATTATCCAGTGCATGATCTTGAACTTGCTGCAGTGATCTTTGCATTGAAGCTATGGCGACATTACCTTCTCGGTAACCGGTGTGAGATTTATACTGATCACCAAAGTTTGAAGTATTTATTCACTCAGCCGGATCTTAATCTCCGCCAACAGCGATGGTTGGAAACTATTTCTGAATATGACTGTGGTATTTCTTATACCCCTGGCAAGGCTAATGTGATGGCCGATGCCTTGAGTCGCAAGTCATACAGCACCAACCTCAAGGTTAAGCGAGCTCAGCCTCGTCTTTATGAGGAGTTACGAAAGCTGAATCTGCATATCGTTCCACATGGTTCGCTCAATGACCTGGTGATACAGCCGGATCTTGAGAAGGCTGTCAAGGTAGCGCAAACCAAAGATGCTTTCGTTGATGTTATAAAACAGGAAATGCATCTTCCGAAATACAGGGATTTCTCAATATCTGAAGATGGAACCTTGTATTTCCGAGGCCGCATCGTGGTAACTCGTTTCGACCTAATGACTGACAAGGTCATGAAGGAGGCACATGATACACCGCTGTCTATTCATCCTGGTAGCACTAAGATGTATCGTGATCTCCGCCAAAGGTACTGGTGGCCTAATATGAAGCGGGATATTGCTCGTTATGTTGCTGAATGCGATGTCTGTCGTCGCGTGAAGGCAGAACATCAGGAGCCTGCTGGACTTCTGCAACCTCTTCCTATTCCGCTGTGGAAATGGGATAAGGTGCAGATGGATTTCATTACTGGTTTTCCTAAGTCCCAGAAGGGTAACGATGCCATTCTTGTCGTCGTCGACCAACTCTCAAAGGTTGCACACTTCTTGCCAGTCAAGGAGACTATCACTGCTAGCCAGTTAGCAGAACTGTATATCTTCCGAATCGTATCCCTCCATGGAATTCCGAAGGAGATCAGTTCGGACCGTGGCACTCTGTTCACATCCAAGTTCTGGGAAAGTTTTCAAGAAGCTTTGGGAACTCATATTCACTGGAGTTCAGCTTATCACCCCCAGTCCCAAGGTCAAGTTGAACGAGTCAATCAAGTGCTTGAAGATATGCTGCGAGCTTGTGTTATCTCATTCGGTAAGAAATGGGAAGAATCCCTTCCATACGCCGAGTTCTCTTATAACAACAGCTATCAAGCAAACTTGAAGATGGCTCCCTTTGAAGTTCTGTACGGACGTAAGTGTCGAACCCCTCTGAATTGGTCAGAAACTGGGGAACGACAAGTTATTGGTCCGGACATCATTCAACACGCCGAAGAGCAAGTCCGTATCGTGCGTGAAAATCTCAAGGCGGCTCAGGACCGCCAGAAGAGCAACTATGATCGCAAGCGATGGGGTCTGACTTATCAACCAGGAGATCAAGTTTATCTTCGTGTCACCCCTATGAAGGGCACGCACCGTTTCGGCATCAAGGGCAAGCTAGCTCCACGCTACATTGGTCCCTTTCCCGTGGTTGCTAGACGTGGATTCGTGGCTTACAAATTGCAATTGCCTCCGCAATTCTCGCATATCCACGATGTGTTCCATGTGTCGCAACTTCGCCGATCTTTCAAGGAGTCCCCGCATCGTGCGGTGGATCACGAGATGCTCGAGCTTCAAGATGATCTTTCTTATAAGGAGCATCCGATCCGTATCCTCGATCAAACTGAACGTCGGACCCGCCAGAAGACAACTAAGTTCCTGAAAGTGCAGTGGTCAAATCATACTGAAGATGAAGCCACTTGGGAACGCGAGGAAAATCTTCGGGCGGAATACCCCGATCTCTTTCCTTCTACCTCCTAAATTCTCGGGACGAGAATTTCTTTTAGAGGAGGAGAATTTGTAACACCCCTGTGTAATAGCACTGTGACACTCTGCTAATCTTGCCATGTCATCATCATTTGCTTTATATGATCACAGTGGTTAAGCACTCCAAATCCAAATTTAAAGTGAAAATAAAGTTGCACAAAAGTTGCTGCAAAAATGTTCATCTCCTTACAAAAATTCCCTAACAATTTCATGTTAAGGAAAACAACATCACTATGTGACTAAAATGAACAGTAGCAATTAAAGCAACTCCTTTTCAGCATTTTAAAATGCTATTTCCATTGTGAAAATTCCAAACAGAAACCAAAAATCCTCAAATTTGTTGTAGCAGTGTCTAAAAATGCATTGAACATTTTGGGGCAAGTTTCATATTTTTCTAAGGGTATTTAGCTGCCCAAACAAATCCATTTCTCTCTCTGTTCTAATTAAATGGAAAAAAAAAGAACAGAAAAGAAAAGGGAACAGAGGCTCACCTGACCTCTGGGCCGCGGCAACAGTGAGAGGCCCAGCCCACCAAGGCCTCCCTCACCTGCCCCCTTCCTCGTGTCACCACCGCCATGGCCGCGCGCGCCACCGCCGCTCGCAGCTCGCCACCGCTGCGGAGCAGGTGAGCTGAGGGGATAAGATCGGCCCCGGGCCGTCCCCCCTGGTCGCCTCCTCCAGTCTCCCCTCTCTCCCTCGCTCGTTTCCTTCCTCCCTCTCTCTGCCGAGCGCCATCGCCGCCGCACCTCCGACGTTCTCGCGGCCACCGAGCTCGCTCCGCCTCGTCGAGCTGTCCTTCGTCTTCGCCGTGGTCGTCCACGTCGCCTGGAGTCCTGAGGAGGAGCCGGGGGGCACTACAAGCACCGAACGGAGCCGCCCCCTTCTCCTCTGACTCCGGCAAGATTCCGGCGACCTCGACCCTCTGCTGCTCCTAAGCTCGCACGGGCTTTTCCTAGCCGCTCGGTGAGCTCCACTCCGTCCTCTCCTCTCTTCTTCCTTGCCTCGTGCGCTTGCTAGCCGTAGTTTCTCCTGAGCCCGAACCCGCCGCCGCCGACGACGCCCGCTACCGTGGCCAACGTCGCCGTCGTGCGCAACCGAGGACAGTTTCGAACTCCAGGAGCTCGTGCGAGTCCAGCAAGGCCTCTAGCACCTCTCCCCGTGCCTCCTAGCTTCATTTCCGTCGGAGCCCGAACTCCGGCGTCCGCCTCCGAGCTCGCCGTCGTCGCCACGGTGCAGCTCCGGCCACGCGACCATCACTGTTAGATGCGGCGCTCTCTTCCCGTTCGAACGCAAGTAGCCGCACACCAAATGGTGCCCTACAGCGGTTTTCCGACCATCTCCGGCGAGGAACCGCCGCTGGAGAGGTCACCGGCGCGTTTCCGGCGCCGCTGGCCGGCGTGGCTGACCTGGGGCCACCCCCCAGGGTCGCTGCCCGTGGCCCCCGGGGCCCCCGTTGACTGGGTTGACCAGTCAACGTGCTGACTGGGCAGCACAGTCACTGACATGTGGGTCCCCCTGTAAATTAAACTAATTAAATGTTTTTATAAATAAAATCAAATAGATAAATTAATTAGCCTATGACATGTGGGCCCAATAGTTAATTAATCTCTGGATTAGATTTAATAAACTCTGTTAAAGTAACAGAGACTGACATGTGGGTCCCACTGGACCCACAGGTCAGGTTTGACCAGTCAGCCGAGTCAAATGGCTGCTGATGTCATGCTGATGCAATGCTGACGCAATAAATTCTTTTCTGTTATTTAAATAATTCCAGAAATTCAAATAAACTTTGAATAATCATATCTTTTAATCCGTAACTCCGATGAAAATAATTTATATATGAAAGTTGCTCAGAATTTCGATACGAATCTAGATACGCCCTCCGTATTCCCGTCAGATGCCCCTAGCTAGATGAACATGGAACTTTCGGCCTGTTTTCGATAAATGAATAGTGCTCAACTTTAATAAAATAAATCCAAACAATTTCTTAAAAATAACTAATATGACCTAGACATGTTTTTAGGCAACCCTGCACTGCACGTTAGCTTAGCACGCTCTGTGTTGCTTATGTTTGTGTATTTATCTGTTTCTTCCCCCTCTTCTCTCTCGGTAGAGCCCGACGCTGACGCAGATCCCGAGACCGACGCCGTCCCGGTGATTGGTTCCCCCTCCGACGACCTTGCTTTTGCCACCGAGCAACCAGGCAAGCAACCCCCCCTTTGATCATTCCGATATCGCCTATGTCTATTCTCTCTTATTCATGCATTAGAATTGCTGCTACTGCTACTGCTCCTATTACTGTTGCATAGCCTGTTTTTGTTAAACTGTTGATACCTGCCTTTATTTCATAAACTGCTTAGTGTAGGTTGGGTAGCACTGCTATGGTCCCGCACTCTCGTAGTTGCCTCGCATAGTACCCTTGCCTCGATCAAGCGATCGAGCCCCTTCCCCTGACCTTCTTCACATCACCGCACAACCCCCCCCTAATATGCTCGACTCCGCAGAGTTAACATCGGGTGACGAGGGTGATACCTCCGAACTCACTTTCGATGTTGTCCCTGTAGTATAGCTAGCTCGTTGTGGGTTACCGGGGGTGATTCCTCTTCCCACTTCCGACTTAGCTTTTGTCGTGCATCCGCTATGGTGATTACCGCCGAGGGTGATTCCTCCGGTATCACCTTAACGGGACTTGTCGTTTAGGAATCCAACGAGGGTGATTCCTCGGATTCCTCATCGGCATTGAAACCACACGGATGCCCTGTTTCACCATACAGTGTTTAAAGACGTATCGATCCCCGAGGCCGGACGTCGCCAGGAACAAAGGCGTGCGGCCAGAGGTATCGTGCGTCTGATGACACTTTGAAGTTACTACTACACATGTTGGATGGAGGCGGGTTGACCCAGAGGGGTACCCGCGAGTGCCTTTGAGGCGTGAGCTGTGGAGTCGGGTGACCAGTGAGGGTACCCGCGAGATAACTACGAGGCGTGGCCGGTCTTTCCCAGTCCTTGTCACAAGTCCTCGAGACGGGACGACGGGGCCAACAGTATCGTAGGCTCTGCTCGTTACCGCGCGCTCCCAATACACTAAGCGATTTGGATATTTGATCCGAGGGGCCTTCGGGTCCGATAGCACTAACCACCACGTGGGTGTGAGTGGGTGCTCTGCGTCGTATACATCAGCCGGAGTAGTCACGACGTCAGCGATTGAGCGGCCCGTTCGGATTGGACTTAGGATGCAACTGCGCTTGTATAAGGGGTTGCTAGGTCTGCTACCGAACGGCCACGTAACGTGCAGGAGCGTCCGGGGCGATGGCCAAGACCCCTGGGGGCATAGGTTAGTCCGACGTGCTTGATCCTCTCTGGCGGTATCCGGTCGGGTTGCGTCGTATTGTTTAGCCGAGGGCGGGCACGACCTGATGGTGTGTCCGGCCGGAGTTAAGCGAGCGTGGTGGGTAACTTGGTGCACCCCTGCAGGGAAGAAACAATCTATCGATAGCCTGTCCTACGGTAACGGACACTCGGAGTTGTATCCACTTCGGTACAACTAGAACTGGTGACTTGAGATATGTGATATGAAGTTGATATTGCTATAAACACTATACATTATGATGAACTATTCTGCTCCCTTCTATTTGCTGCAAGACGCTGAAGATGCTAGTCTTCGTCAGGACTAGGCTTTTCCCCTCTCTACTCTGGCTTTCTGCAGTCTAGTCCACCCACATAAAGCCTCCTTTGAAAATAATGCATTGCTAGTATAGATCTGATGTAAGTCTTGCTGAGTACTTTGGATGAGTACTCACGGTTGCTTTGCATCCCCTTTTGTCCTACCCGCATGATAAACCAGACGACGGAGCCACGGTGCCTGCAGCCCCCGTTGACGACTACTACTACCAGCCCGAGGCTGGCTACTACTACTACCCGGCCGGCGAGTACTTCTACGAGGAGCCGGCGGACGACGACCAGGAGTAGGATCGGAGGTCCCAGGCAGGAGGCCTGCGCCTTTTCGATCGTAGCTTTTCTTTTGCCCCGCCTCGTATGAGGCCTATCTGTACTTGTGTTCTGTATCTGTACCCAGATACCTAACGCTTCCGCTGACTATGTGTGTGACATCATGTTATGTATTCGAGCCCTCGAGGCCCTGGCTTGTAATATATGACTTGTATGTATTTATTTATGTTTTAGAGTTGTGCTGTGATTCCTTCACGTGAGTCCTTAGGCTTGATCGTGTGCATTTGCGTGTATGATTAGTGCACGGTCGGGCCGGGGTCGTCACAGCAATTCAAAAGCATTTTGAGCAGGAGGACACATGTCAAAGGGAGACTGCATATAGTTATGAAGGTTTGGTCACAGTTGTTGTTGGTGAAACTTACTCCAGGCATAGAGGGACAAAAATGCCATTGATTAATGTGCAGTTTATAGGAACAGATGTTGTTGATGAGATGATATTGACACATATGGCTAGTATTGCAGAAGAAGATGCTAATGCAAAATCCTCCCCTAATGCAGTTACTAGTAGACCTGCAAAGTTGTCAGTTAGGAGAAGTTCTGCAACTCAAACGGTGTCACCTAAAGCAGCAACAACTACAACTGAAGCACAAGTAGCTGCAACTGAAACAACATATACTACATTTGAAGCACAAGTTGATGCATCAGAAGCACCTGAGAGGGTTAATAAACCAAAGAGAGCTCCAATGGAAAATGCAGATGAGGAGGGTGAGGATGAGAGTGACCTGGACTATGAACCTGGCTCTGAGTGGAGCTCTGCTGAAGAATCGGAAGCGGAGCAGGTGAGGAAACTAGCAAGAGAAATTAGGAGGCAAAAAAGGGCTAAGAAACTAGGGAAGGGAGTTGGTCCTGTAGTCAAAGATGACAGTGTCATTGAAGGTGCATCTGGTGATGAAGATTTGGATGGAGGCAATGATGTGGATGAGTTTGAGTCGGACGATGATTGCTCATATGATGAAGAGAGTGATGGAGAGGGAGGGACAAGCCTGTTGAGGAAACAAAGTCAACTGAAAAGATTTGATAGCAAAGCAGAAATCCCTTCCTTTCAGTTAGGTATGGTTTTCAGAGGGAGAACTCAAATGAAGAAAGCACTGATAAACTATGGTATCAAAACACATGGGCATATAGGCTTTACAAAAGATGAAATCAACAAGGTGAGGGCACATTGTACTTGGCCTGGATGCAAGTGATGATATATGCATCTAAAACATCTAGAAACAAATGGATGCAAGTTTCCACACTTATAGATGAGCACAACTGCATTCCTCGAAGGGACAATAAACTGGTTACATCTACTGTCATTGCAAAGAGATATGGTAGGCTAATAAAATCAAATCCAAGTTGGAAGTTGGAGGAAATAAAGAAAACTGTGCTCGTTGAAATGTTTGCAGATGTGACCATTGCACAATGCAAAAGGGCTAAGAGGTTGGTCCTTTCAAAGTTACTGGATTCCTCGAAAGGAGAATATTCCAAGGTGTTTGATTATCAACTAGAGCTACTAAGGTCAAACCCAGGAAGCACCGTTGCAGTGAAATTGGACCAAGATGAGAAGGACGGCACTCATGCGTTCCAAAGATTTTACATCTGCTTTGATGCAAGCAAAAAGGGGTTTCTTGCCGGTTGTAGACAAGTCATAGGTCTTGATGGATGTTTTTTAAGGGTGCATGTTATGGTCAGCTGCTTTGTGCTTTGGGTAGAGATGCAAATAATCATTGTGGAGAAGGAGACTTACCAGTCATGGTTTTGGTTCCTTGCAAAGCTCAGTAAAGATTTGAAGATCAAGAATGAGGGTGATGGCTGGGTATTTATGTCAGATCAACAGAAGGGCCTGATTGGTGCTATAGAGGATATTTTCCCTATGTCAGAGCATAGGATGTGTGCAAGGCACATATATGCAAACTGAAAAAAAAAGCACCCATATCATGATCTACAGAAGAGGTTTTGGAGGTGTGCTAAGTCTTCCAACAGATCTATATTCAACTATAATAGAGCAAGACTTGCACAGTTTACTGTTGAAGGTGCAAAAGACATGATGAATACAGCTCCAGAGCATTGGTGTAGGGCATACATGAAGCTAGGATCCAACTATGACTCAGTGGATAATAACATGTGTGAGTCCTTTAATAACTGGATCTTGGAAGCAAGGTATCTCCCATGCATCTCTATGCTAGAGTGGATCAGACAGAAGAACATGGTGAGGATACAAGAAAATAGAACTAAAGCTGAGAAATGGGAAGGGGCTATTTGTCCTAATGTATTCAAAAAACTGAAACAGAACATTAAGAGATCGGGCAATTGTGATGTCCTCTGGAATGGCAAAGAGGGGTTTGAGGTACTTGAACATGAGAAGTTCAAATTTACTGTGAACTTGGAAGCATGGACATGCTCATGCAGATACTGGCAACTTTCTGGCCTTCCATGTTGTCATGCAATAAGTGCTATCTACAAAACTGGCAGGAAAATAGATGATTACATTGCCAAGTGCTACTCTATTGAAGTGTACAACAAAATATATTCCCATTGTTTAGAACCCTTGGAGGGGGAAGAAAGTTGGCCAAGGTCAGATCAAGTAAAGCCTGCACCTCCAGGTTACATTAGCTTGCCGGGCAGGCCCAAGATAGAGAGACGAAGAGAGGAGGGAGAAGCACCAAAGGGGAATAAGATGAGGAAGATAGGAGGGACAATAACATGCAGTTCATGCCATAGGACAGGTCACAACATGAAAGCTTGCAAAAACAATGGAGCAGGGAAGCACCAGGGCAATTCACATATTGTGAGAGATGCTACAAAAAAAAGAAAACAAGACAAAGATGCAATGGAGGCAGAAAATGCAAAGAAAGCAAAGGTACGATTTAATACTAGAGCAAAGTGACTGACTATTATTCTTCACAATTAAATTGAGGCAAAGTGACTTTTTATAACATTTTGTAGGCAACAGTTGAGGATGCAAATGCAAAGAAGGAAAAGGGGGTTGCACGGTCAAGTTCTCAACCACATGTTCAGATTCATGAAAATTTAACAAGTTCTCAGCCAAGCAGGCAGGGCAAGTCACAAGCTGGAGTTCCTGATATCCCAGCCAAGCAGGCTGGGCAAAATGTTAAGAAATAAATGGTATATTTATTGTAACTATTTTCTTATTGTTTTACCATGAGTTCCTGATTTCTATAGCATGATATCTTATATTTCACAATCTTCACATAGCAGGGTGAATTTCTAAACAAGCAGTAACATGCAAAATTTTGAACTCCACAAACATTTCTAAATTATTCAATTTTCTGAACAACATACAAACATGTCTGAACATACTGGCACATCTTTCTCAACTAACTGCCACATCTCTCTAAATCTTTCCAATTTCCTATGCATATCTTCTTCTACTTCTACTACGTGCTTGAACTGCATCTCATGTACAAAAGGCCTCATGCCCATCTCCACATCTACAGCCTTGTACATGCGAGCTTCAACTTAAATTCGAGATTCTTCCAACTGTTTCTTCGCTATTTTCATATGATACACAGTATCACGCAAGTCACCGACCAGCGAATTCAGAAATGGAGTATTTGGATCATCATGCCACTCAAAGAACCTGCAGTCCACACCCTGACATTACATTGAAATCAGCAAACAATGGAAAGACCTCCCAGAAAAATCAGTTCCAAAAGGAACAGCAAGAACACACCTTCGATTTCCGCAGTTTTAGTACCAGCGCCGTGGGTTCTTCACACTCCAGGAAATCCACCGGGGTGCTTCCACTCTGCAGTCGCGCAAGTTTTGGGGCTCGTACTGCAGCGAACCCTGCCAATATGGCACCGGCGACTGCGCCGCCGCCGCCGCCGCCGTAACAGTGGAATATGACGTGCGTGAAGGAAATATGCCCTAGAGGCAATAATAACGTTGTTATTTGTATTTCCTTATATCATGATAAATGTCTTTTATTCATGCTAGAATTGTATTAACCGGAAACTTAGTACATGTGTGGATACATAGACAAAACATTATGTCCCTAGTATGCCTCTACTAGACTAGCTCATTGATCAAAGATGGTTATGTTTCCTAGCCATAGACATGAGTTGTCATTTGATCAACGGGATCACATCATTAGGAGAATGATGTGATGGACAAGACCCATCCGTTAGCATTGCACTATGATCGTTTAGTTTTTCTGCTATTGCTTTCTTCATGACTTATACATGTTCCTATGACTATGAGATTATGCAACTCCCGAATACCGTAGGAACACCTTGTGTGCTATCAAACGTCACAACGTAACTGGGTGATCATAAAGATGCTCTACAGGTGTCTCCGAAAGTATTCGTGGTGTTGGCATAGATCAAGATTAGGATTTGTCACTCCGAGTGTCGGAGAGGTATCTCTGGGCCCTCTCGGTAACACACATCACAATAAGCCTTGCAAGCAAAAGACTAATAAGTTAGTCACGAGATGATGTGCTACGGAACGAGTAAAGAGACTTGCCGGTAACGAGATTGAACTAGGTATAGAGATACCGACGATCGAATCTCGGGCAAGTAACATACCGTTGACAAAAGGAACAACGTATGTTGTTATGCGGTTCTGACCGATAAAAGATCTTCGTAGAATATGTAGGAGCCAATATGAACATCCAGGTTCCGCTATTGGTTATTGACCGGAGATGAGTCTCGGTCATGTCTACATAGTTCTCGAACCCGTAGGGTCCGCACGCTTAACGTTTGATGACGATCGGTATTATGAGTTTATGAGTATTGATGTACCGAAGGTAGTTCGGAGTCCCGGATGAGATCACGGACATGACGAGGAGTCTCGGAATGTCCGAGACATAAAGATTGATATATTGGACGGCTATATTCGGACACCGGAAGTATACCGGAAAAGTTTCGGATTTATCGGGAATGCCGGAGGGGGTTACCGGAACCCCCTACGAGAGGGGATGGTCCATAGTGGGCCTAAAGGGAAAGAGAGAGGTAGCCCATAGGGCTGGCCGGCGCCCCCACCTAGGGTTCCTAGTTGGACTAGGATTGGGGGGGGCGCCACCTCTCCTATTCCTTTCCCCCTTCCTTCTTTTGGTGAATCCTACTAGGAATAGGATTGCAATCCTATTCCTAGTAGGAGTCCACTCCCTAGCCGCACCAGGAAGAGCCGGCCGGCCTCCCTCCCTTGCTCCTTTATATACGGGGGCAGGGGGGCACCCAAAGACACACAAGTTGAATTGTTTTTAGCCGTGTGCGGTGCCCCCCTCCACAGAATCACACCTCGGTCATACCGTCGCGGAGCTTAGGCGAAGCCCTGCGCCGGTGAACACATCATATCCGTCACCACACCGTCGTGCTGACGAAACTCTCCCGTGAAGCTCAACTGGATCAAGAGCTCGTGGGACGTCATCAAGCTGAACGTGTGCTGAACGCGGAGGTGCCGTACGTTCGGTGCTTGATCGGTTGGATCGCGAAGAAGTTCGACAACATCAACCGCGTCACTTGACGCTTCCTCTCCCGGTCTACGAGGGTACGTAGACACACTCTTCCCTCTCGTTGCTATACATCTGGTAGATAGATCTTGCGTGATCGTAGGAAAATTTTAAAATACTACGTTCCCCAACAGTGGCATCATGAGCCAGGTCTATGCGTAGATGATATGCACGAGTAGAACACAATGAGTTGTGGGCGATACTAGTCATACTGCTTACCAGCATGTCATACTTTGCTTCGGCGGTATTGTGAGATGAAGCGGCCCGGACCGACATTACGCGTACGCTTACGCGAGACTGGTTTCACCGTTACGAGCACTCGTTGCTTAAAGGTGACTGGCGGGTGCCTGTCTCTCTCACTTTAGCTGAATCAAGTGTGGCTACGCCCGGTCCTTGTGAAGGTTAAAACAGCACATACTTGACGAAACATCGTTGTGGTTTTGTATGCGTAGGTAAGAATGGTTCTTGCTAAGCCCGTAGCAGCCACGTAAAACTTGCAACAACAAAGTAGAGGACGTCTAACTTGTTTTTGCAGGGCATGTTGTGATGTGATATGGTCAAGACATGATGAGTTATACGGTTTTGTATGAGATGATCATGTTTTTGTAAAGTTATCGGCAACTGGCAGGAGCCATATGGTTGTCGCTTTATTGTATGAAATGCAATCGCCATGTAATTGCTTTACTTTATCACTAAGCGGTAGCGATAGTCGTAGAAGCAATAGTTGGCGAGACGACAACGATGCTACGATGAAAATCAAGGTGTCGAGCCGGTGACGAAGGTGATCATGACGGTGCTTTGGAGATGGAGATCAAAAGTACAAGATGATGATGGCCATATCATGTCACATATTTTGATTGCATGTGATGTTTATCTTATTATGCTTCTTATTTTGCTTAGAACGACGGTAGCATTGTAAGATGATCCCTTACTAAATTTCAAGGTATAAGTGTTCTCCCTGAGTATGCACCGTTGCGAAAGTTCGTCGTGCCGAGACACCACGTGATGATCGGGTGTGATAAGCTCTACGTTCAAATACAACGGGTGTAAGACAGTTTTGCACACGCAGAATACTCGGGTTAAACTTGACGAGCCTAGCATATGCAGATATGGCCTCGGAACACTGGAGACCGAAAGGTCGAGCGTGAATCATATAGTAGATATGATCAACATAAGATGTTCACCATTGAAACTACTCCATCTCACGTGATGATCGGACATGGTTTAGTTGATTTGGATCACGTGATCATTTAGATGACCGGAGGGATGTCTATCTAAGTGGGAGTTCTTAAGTAATATGATTAATTGAACTTTAATTTATCATGAACTTAGTCCTGGTAGTATTAGCATATCTATGTTGTAGATCAATAGCTCGCGATGTTGCTCCCCGTTTATTTTTCATATGTTCCTAGAGAAAAACAAGTTGAAAGATGTTAGTAGCAATGATGCGGAATTGTTCCGTGATCTGAGGATTATCCTCATTGCTGCACAGAAGAATTATGTCCTTGATGCACCGCTAGGTGACAGACCTATTGCAGGAGCAGATATAGACGTTATGAACGTTTTGACAAAAGCTCGATATGATGACTACTTGATAGTTTAGTGCACCATGCTTTACGGCTTATAACCGGGACTTCAAAAACGTTTTGAAACGCCACGGAGCATATGAGATGTTCCAAGAGTTGAAATTAGTATTTCATACGCATGCCCGTGTCAAAAGGTATAAGACCTCTGACAGTACTTTGCCTACAAGATGGAGGAGAATAGCTCAACCAGTGAGCATGTGCTCAGATTGTCTGGGTAGTACAATTGCTTGAATCAAGTGGGAGCTAATCTTCCAGAGAAGATAGTAATTGACAAAGTTCTCTAGACACTATCACCAAGTTAGTAGAACTTCGTGATGAACTATAATATGCAAGGGATGACGAAAGTAATTCCCGAGCTCTTCACGATACTGAAATCGGCGAAGGTAGAAATCAAGAAAGAGCATCAAGTGTTGATGGTTAACCAGACCACTTGTTTCAAGTAAAGGGCAAAGGGATAGAAGGGGAACTTCGAGAAGAATGACAAGCAAGTTGTCACTCCCATGAAGAAACCCAAAGCTAAACTCAAGCCTGAAACAAGTGCTTCTACTGCAAAGGAAATGGTCACTAGAAGTGGAACTGCCCTAGATATTTGGCGGATAAGAAGGATGGCAAAGTGAACAAAGGTATATTTGATATGCAGATTATTGATGTGTATTTTACTAATGTTCATAGCAACCCCTCGGTATTTGATATTGGTTCAGTTGCTAAAGAGTAGTAACTCGAAATAGGAGTTGCATAATGAACAGAAAACTAGTTAAAGGATGAAGTGACGATGTGTATTGGAAGTAGTTCCAAGATTGATATGATCACCATCGTACACTCCCTATACTTTCGGGATTAGTGTTGAACCTAAATAAGTGTTATTTGGTGTTTGTGTTGAGCATGAATATGATTTGATCATGTTTATTGCAATACGGTTATTCATGTAAGTTAGAGAATAATTGTTGTTCTGTTTACATGAATAAAACCTTCTATGGTCATACACCCAATGAAAATGGTTTGTTGGATCTCGATCGTGTGATACACATATTCATAATATTGAAGCCAAAAGATGCAAGGTTAATAATGATAGTGCAACTTATTTGTGGCACTGCCGTTTAGGTCATATTGGTGTAAAACGCATGAAGAGACTCCATAATGATGGACTTTTGGAATCACTTGATTATGAATCACTTGGTGCTTGCGAACCATGCCTCATGGGCAAGATGACTAAAACTCCGTTCTCCGGAACTATGGAGCGAGCAACAGATTTGTTGGAAATCATACATACTGATGTATGTGGACCAATGAGTGTTGAAGCACGCGGCGGGTATCGTTATTTTCTGACCTTCACTGATGATTTAAGCAGATATGGGTATATCTACTTAATGAAACACAAGTCTGAAACATTTGAAAAGTTCAAAGAATTTCAGAGTGAAGTAGAGAATCATCGTAACAAGAAAATAAAGTTTTTACGATCTGATCGTGGAGGAGAATATTTGAGTTACGAGTTTGGTCTTCATTTGAAACAATGTGGAATAGTTTCACAACTCACGCCACCTGGAACACCACAGCGTAATGGTGTGTCCGAACGTCATAACCGTACTTTATCAGATATGGTGCGATCGATGATGTCTCTTACCGATCTACCACTATCGCTTTTGGGGTTATGCATTAGAGACAGCTACATTCACGTTAAATAGGGCACCATCTAAATCCGTGGAGATGACACCGTATGAACTGTGGTTTGACGATAAACCTAAGCTGTCATTTCTTTAAAGTTTGGGACTGCGATGCTTATGTGAAAAAGTTTCAACATGATAAGCTCGAACCCAAATCGGAGAAGTAAATCTTCATAGGATACCCAAAAGAAACTGTTGGGTACACCTTCTATCACAGATCCGAAGGCAAGATATTCGTTGCTAAGAATGGATCCTTTCTAGAAAAAGAGTTTCTCTCGAAAGAAGTGAGTGGGAGGAAAGTAGAACTTGATGAGGTATTTGTACCTTCTCCCGGATTGGAAAGTAGTACATCACGGGAAATTGTTCCAGTGATTCCTACACCAATTAGTGAGGAAGTTAATGATAATGATCATGAAACTTCGGATCAAGTTTCTGCTGAACGTCGTAGATCAACCAGAGTACGTTCCGCACCAGAGTGGTACGGCAACCCAGTTCTGGAAATCATGTTACTAGACCATGATGAACCTACGAACTATGAGGAAGCGATGATGAGCCCAGATTCCGCAAAATGGCTTGAAGCCATGAAATCTGAGGTGGGATCCATGTATGAGAACAAAGTGTGGACTTTGGTTGACTTGCCCGATGATCGGCAAGCCATCGAAAATAAATGGATCTTCAAGAGAAAGACCGACGCAGACGGTAATATTACTGTTTACAAAGCTCGACTTGTTGCGAAAGGTTTTCGACAAGTTCAAGGAGTTGACTACGATGAGACTTTCTCACCTGTAGCGATGCTTAAGTCTGTCCGAATCATGTTAGCAATTGCCGCATTTTATGATTATGAAATCTGGCAAATGGATGTCAAAACTGCATTCCTAAATGGATATCTCAAAGAAGAGTTGTATATGATGCAACCAGAAGGTTTTGTCGATCCAAAAGGTGCTAACAAAGTATGCAAGCTCCAGCGATCCATCTATGGACTGGTGCAAGCATCTCGGAGTTGGAATATACGCTTTGATGAGGTGATCAAAGCATATGGTTTTATACAGACTTTTTGGAGAAGCCTGTATTTACAAGAAAGTGAGTGGGAGCTCTGTAGCATTTCTAATATTATATGTGGATGACATATTGTTGATTGGAAATGATATAGAATTTCTGGATAGCATAAAAGGATACTTGAATAAGAGTTTCTCAATGAAAGACCTCGATGAAGCTGCTTATATATTAGGCATCAAGATCTATAAGAGATAGATCAAGACGCTTAATTGGACTTTCACCAAGCACATACCTTGATAAGATTTTGAAGAAGTTCAAAATGGATCAGTCAAAGAAAGGGTTCTTGCCTGTATTACAAGGTATGAAGTTGAGTAAGACTCAATGCCCGACCACTGCAGAAAAATATAGAAAGAATGAAAGTCATTCCCTATGCCTCAGCCATAGGTTCTATAAAGTATGCCATGCTGTATAGCAAACATGTTGTGTACCTTGCCATGAGTTTGTCAAGGGGGTACAATAGTAATCCAGGAGTAGATCACTGTACAGCGGTCAAAATTATCCTTAGTAACTGGATGACTAAGGAAATGTTTCTCAATTATGGAGGTGATAAAGAGTTCGTCGTAAAGGGTTACGTCGATGCAAACTTTGACACCAAATCCAGATGACTCTAAGTATCAATCTGGATAAGTATTGAAAGTGGGAGCAATTAGCTAGAGTAGCTCTATGCAGAGCATTGTAGACATAGAAATTTGCAAAATACATACGGATCTGAATGTGACAGACCCGTTGACTAAACTTCTCTCTCACAAGCAAAACATGATCACACCTTATTACTCTTGGGTATTAATCACATAGCGATGTGAACTAGATTATTGACTCTAGTAAACCCTTTGGGTGTTGGTCACATGGCGATGTGAACTATGGGTGTTATTCACATAACGATGTGAACTATCAGTATTAAATCACATGGCGATGTGAGCTAGATTATTGACTCTGGTGCAAGTGGGAGACTGAAGGAAATATGCCCTAGAGGCAATAATAACGTTGTTATTTGTATTTCCTTATATCATGATAAATGTCTTTTATTCATGCTAGAATTGTATTAACCGGAAACTTAGTACATGTGTGGATACATAGACAAAACAGTATGTCCCTAGTATGCCTCTACTAGACTAGCTCATTGATCAAAGATGGTTATGTTTCCTAGCCATAGACATGAGTTGTCATTTGATCAACGGGATCATATCATTAGGAGAATGATGTGATGGACAAGACCCATCCGTTAGCATAGCACTATGATCGTTTAGTTTTTCTGCTATTGCTTTCTTCATGACTTATACATGTTCCTATGACTATGAGATTATGCAACTCCCGAATACCGTAGGAACACCTTGTGTGCTATCAAACGTCACAACGTAACTGGGTGATCATAAAGATGCTCTACAGGTGTCTCCGAAAGTATTCGTGGTGTTGGCATAGATCAAGATTAGGATTTGTCACTCCGAGTGTCGGAGAGGTATCTCTGGGCCCTCTCGGTAACACACATCACAATAAGCCTTGCAAGCAAAAGACTAATAAGTTAGTCACGAGATGATGTGCTACGGAACGAGTAAAGAGACTTGCCGGTAACGAGATTGAACTAGGTATAGAGATACCGACGATCGAATCTCGGGCAAGTAACATACCGTTGACAAAAGGAACAACGTATGTTGTTATGCGGTTCTGACCGATAAAAGATCTTCGTAGAATATGTAGGAGCCAATATAAACATCCAGGTTCCGCTATTGGTTATTGACCGGAGATGAGTCTCGGTCATGTCTACATAGTTCTCGAACCCGTAGGGTCCGCACGCTTAACGTTTGATGACGATCGATATTATGAGTTTATGAGTATTGATGTACCGAAGGTAGTTCGGAGTCCCGGATGAGATCACGGACATGACGAGGAGTCTCGGAATGTCCGAGACATAAAGATTGATATATTGGACGGCTATATTCGGACACCGGAAGTATACCGGAAAAGTTTCGGATTTATCGGGAATGCCGGAGGGGGTTACCGGAACCCCCTACGAGAGGGGATGGTCCATAGTGGGCCTAAAGGGAAAGAGAGAGGCAGCCCATAGGGCTGGCCGGCGCCCCCACCTAGGGTTCCTAGTTGGACTAGGATTGGGCGGGGGGGGGGGCACCTCTCCTATTCCTTTCCCCCTTCCTTCTTTTGGTGAATCCTACTAGGAATAGGATTGTCCACTCCCTAGCCGCACCAGGAAGAGCCGGCCGGCCTCCCTCCCTTGCTCCTTTATATACGGGGGCAGGGGGGCACCCAAAGACACACAAGTTGAATTGTTTTTAGCCGTGTGCGGTGCCCCCCTCCACAGAATCACACCTCGGTCATACCGTCGCGGAGCTTAGGCGAAGCCCTGCGCCGGTGAACACATCATATCCGTCACCACACCGTCGTGCTGACGAAACTCTCCCGTGAAGCTCAACTGGATCAAGAGCTCGTGGGACGTCATCAAGCTGAACGTGTGCTGAACGCGGAGGTGCCGTACGTTCGGTGCTTGATCGGTTGGATCGCGAAGAAGTTCGACAACATCAACCGCGTCACTTGACGCTTCCTCTCCCGGTCTACGAGGGTACGTAGACACACTCTTCCCTCTCGTTGCTATACATCTGGTAGATAGATCTTGCGTGATCGTAGGAAAAATTTAAAATACTACGTTCCCCAACAGTGCGGCCGGCGGAGGAGATCATTGAGAAGCTTGCGGATGAGGTCATGGAGTGGAGCCGATTCAAGAGTATGCCAGTGAATCATACCTGCGGCTGGCAGAGAGTGAGCGAGATTGGGATTTAGGGTTCGAACGAGATGCCTGAGAACTTGGGGAATTTTTGTTGCGACCCTTTGACACGCCAGCGCCAAGTAATCAGCAAGTAAACGAAAATCACCTTGCAAAACCACTTCTGATGTGACACTAAACCATTCAGGGTTTGATTAAAACGGTTTTGACATTTTCAGGGTTGAAATCATACCAAAATTGACCTTGGGGGGTTATGGATATATTGAGATGGATTTGGGGGTGAAAACTATACTTCTTTCTAGAGATAAATCAGGGCCGTGGGTGAAGAAATTAATTTATTTGGTTACTTGCGTTCACTGTTTAGGCTGCATTGCATGACACTTAAAGCACCTCCTAACCAGGCCTGCTAGGAATGTTCAAATCGACAGTTTTCAGGCCTACGGGATGCACTTGGGCGGCGGCGGCTGCACGCGAGGAACCATACTCGAGAAGTCGCGTTTTTTCCGAAGCGTCAACAATAATTACCCTCACATTCCCTCACCGCCCTCTCTCCACTCTCTCACTCTCACACCGGCGGAGGCGGCGATCAGCGGATTGGAGAACAACAAGGCAACCACCGACGTCAGCAACATCGCTTGCAGCACTTTGGCAAATGGTGGTCAGCCGTATTTTCACCTGCTCACTTACTATTTCGCATTCGATCCGTGTTTAGATTCGGTACGCGCAATCCATCCACGTTTTAGGGGAATGGGGAGTCGGGGTAAATAGCCGTAGGGCCATAGGATTGATCAAAAACTTCTTCAGAGTACTAAGTAGCGATGGATTTTAGGGTTTTGATCCGAATTGAGTACAAGGGGAATGGGGATTGACGGTTAATCTTACATTGTAGGTTCAAATCCTAGCCCCGACCACCCTGGAGGCGCTTGGAGCAACGGGGACCGTTGACCTTGTCGTTGTCCTCCGGTTGGACCATCGTCTCGTCGTCCAAATCGATCGACACAGTATGGTGGCCTGGCTCCGGCGCCCTGGTCACCACCTCCACCGCTTTTTATTCTTCGTCCTCTTGTTCCAGAACGATGACCTCCGGCACCACCAATGTCCTATTCTAGAATGCCGTGGCACGATGGTCTTGATGAGCCCTGCACTCCCTGTACTTGGTGGCCCATCTTGCCCTCTGTCCAGCATCGCCGGTGTTGGCCTGATTCATGGCCCAACGCAGGATGTCGACAGACATAGCGCCCTTCATTGGGTCAGGAATCAGCGTCTTCAACTCCTTCACCGTCGCCTTCTTGACCACATGTATGCCTCCCTATGCATGTCTTCGATGCTGCTGAAGTTCGGGCACACTTTCATGCTGTTCTCGAACTTGGTGCGGTCACCGAGCGAGCACCCGAGGAAGAAATCCCTCCATCCAATGCCCTAGGGGAAGGGGTTGGGGTTGGAGTTCATGGCGATGGATAGGTGGAAGAGGAGTGAGAGACAAAGAGGGTCAACTGAGTGCGGTGGTGGGTAAGTAGTGAGCATCAGACTTGGTAAATATATGGGCTTTGGATGATAGGTTTTAATGCCAAACAACCTTTGAACTTTTTGTTGGTCATAACTCATAACTTTTTCTTGTTCATCATGCAGATCGACACGGAGAACAAGGTGAAGGAGGTGGTGCCGCCCACGGACGACGATGTGATGCCTGAGGAGCCCTCCAGCGGCAAGCGCCTCAATTACGGTCACTACCATGAGGAGGGTGGGCCAACTAACTTTTGCAAGGTGATCCTTACCCCGGAGCTCGAGTGCATACCAATGCTCCTAGACTTCACAAAGCACTTCCGGCCCGTGTCGATGGAGTTCAAGCTGAAGACGAATACTGAGTGCTCATGGAGGGTCACCGTCCGGCTGATGAACGACAAGGTCACCCTCGATCAGGGTTGGGCCACCTTCGCCGCCGTCTATCAGATCAAGATTGGGTACATGATGACCATCAAGTTGCTGACTCCGACACGCTCAAGGTCATCATCTTCAACGACAACGACATTGAAGTGGTGCTCAAGTGCGGGAGGCACAACGATGCCTTCGCCGTGAACATTTAGAAGAGCTTTGGTTTGTTTTTTTTACTTTAGTGTCGTACTAGTTTGGTTTAGAATTGCTTCGTTTAAGTGTCGTACTATCGTCAAAATTGTTAGGTTTGGTTTAAAACTATCATCAAAACTGCTATCTATTTGTGTGTCTATGATTATTATTTTCGGCATGCCTAGTGTGTTGGTAATGTCATCACCTCGACGAAGAGGTTATCAGACAACATGCGTTGCATGTAACGAAACGCCATGGCCTGTGTTTCGGCCTAAAGAAACGGGCAACCAAACAATGTATCTTCCGTTTCGCCCTAAGCATGCTAGAGGGTATGCATTCAACCAAACTACATGCAGATGTTGATATTTTTTACCTGTTATTTCTTAGTCATGCTCAACTAAGTCAAGCATGCAATGCAACCAAACACGCCTTATGGTACATGAACCCCCACACAAAGTCCCCATTCCGCTGTGCTGGCGGATGATGCAGAGGATCCGAGATTCCGATCGATGTTCAGATGAAGCACACCGCACACGTGGTGGTGGTCGTGGTCGTGGAGGCTCATGATTCAAACCTGTGTGCGAGCATAGCAGAGGGGCACGGGGTTCCTGATTTGAACGGACGGTGAGGTGAGGTGGAGGATCACATCACCCGCGTGTAGTGCATCAATCTGCGCCAAGTAAATGTCCCACCTACCTGGCTAGCGCGCTCCTTCTCAAACGGTGTGCTCCAAGACCTACACGGTCAGTGCCGTTCACACCGCAACTGTTCACTTCTTAGTGGTGCTAATATTTGCACACAGTTTTTTTATATAATATTGCGAGAGACGCATGAGTTGGGTCGCCGTTCCGATCGAGCACCCCAGAGGAGAAGAAGAAGAAGAGAAAAACTGCCGACCAGTCTTCCTCCAAAACCTTGAGGCCGGCCGTGCATGACGTCCGGTTTCTGGCTGCCATGCATTGGCAGTGGTACTGGCACCTGCTCTGCTCCACCGCCGACCCACGCACCCCGGCCTCGTCAGGAAAGCATCGTAAAGGCCAGACGCCAGCAAAAGCGGGTACGTGAGGGAGGCGTCAACGGACTACCACCAACGCAATGGCCGACCCGCATATATTTCAACCATTGATTAAATTATAAACGGACGAAATCCAGGCAGACATGTCGGATTTCACATAAACCGAATAAAATTCATTACACTTTGGGCATTTTTTAACTGAAAACTATGAGGATGCTTGGATACGTTTTAGTCCCATGACTAAAAGTAGTGGGACTAAAACTTACTAGCCTCACCCATGTTTGGATCCAAATACTAAAGAGACTAAAATCAAGTTAATGAACATTTATTATCCTTCAAACCCTTCAATCCAGAACTTGCATGTGTTAGAGGAGAGGAGTTAAATGAGGAGAGAGAGGACTAGTTCACATTTTAGTAGGGGTACCCCTGACTAAAAGATTTTAGTCTCAAGACTAGTTTTAGCCCCTCTTTAGTCAGGGGTGCTTGGAACTTTAGCCTCTTAAAGAGACTATTTTTAGTCAGACTAGTTTTAGTCCCTTGGATCCAAGCAGGGCCTATATTGAACTAAGATAAAACTAGTCTATATTAGACACACCCCAGCCGCCGCTTCTTCCTCCTCCAAAACAAATCTAGGTTTGTGCCTCTCGCCGGCGCCGCCATAGATCAACCTCGTCTCTAGCGGCCCTAGGGCCATGGGGGCGCGGTGGATCTTGGCAAGGGTCGGCGGAAGGGCTTCGTGTAGTCGTTCCTTCGAGTTTTGTTAGGGTTTGTGTCCTGTTCAGAAAGACGAGACGGCGGCGGCTCTCTGAAGATGGAATAAAGGTCTCCCCGCCTAGCCCCCGTTCTGGTGGTGCGTCTAGCATCATTGGTGGGCATGTGGAGGTGTGTCTCCGGCGGATCTATCATCGGTGGTTTGCTCGGATCTGGTTGTTTTTCGTCTATATTTGTGTTCTTCGGGTTGGATCCTTCCGATCTACATTATTCTTCATTGGCGGCGGTTGCTGTTCTGGAGCGCTAGTCCTATGGGGCCTTAGCACGACGACTTTCCGACTGTCTACTACAACAAGTTGTGCCCGACTCCGGCGAGGGAGGGGCAACGACGGCGGCGCGCCTTCGGCTCGCTTCAGTGCTTGTAGTCGTCGCTAGGTGGTCTACGGATCTGGATGTAATTTTTATTATTTCTTGTGTTCGTTGTACTGCCATGATCGAAGATGAATAGATTGGAAGTTTTCTCGCAAAAAAAGAGATAAAACTAGTCTACGGATTTATGAAGAAAAATAGTCTACGGCCAACGCCGACGGATATCCATTTCAACAACACAGATACCCTTAACTAGTCTATGGTCGGTCACGACGGATCTCTATTGTCTTCCACATGTCCGGCTGCCCGCTCATCGGACTGTCGTGAGCCTAGGAGGTATATGCTTCAACGCAAAGGTCGGCTCATTTCCCCATGTTCGGCAGTACCGCTCATCAGAGTGGCACCGCCGGGATATGCTTCAATCGGAGGGGAAGGCTGTCCACCTTGATCCGTGAAGCACAAATCGATGTTAGTTTTTGGGGCGGGGGACGACGTGGCCTGCGACCGGGCAAGACACCGGTTGTGTACACCGGTGTCCCCTAAGCGGTGACCTTCATGGGACCCAAGCAGCGACGCCTCCCATATTCTACTTATCCTCGATGATGGTAGTGGGCGAACGTGCTAGACGTTGTCTCGTCAATCTCCGCGAAGCCGGCTTCTCCGCCGATAGGGCGTGATTGCGTGAATGTTGACGGCAAACGGTACAGTCATAGGCACGTGAGGAGCGGCACGACCGGAGCACGTCATCGACGGCAGCCACGATGCTCGTGCCGCCATGCTCCCCCGCGTGCCGGCCTGGAGCAACGTGCCACCCACCAGCGAGCTAGCTTGGAGCGACAAGTTGCCGAAGGACGCATCGGCTTGGAGCTTCTGCCTAGGCAAGCTGGCCTGCGGCGCCCTGGAACATTGAGGGAGGTGGAGCATACAGCTGTCTGGCTCGTATCCAGCGTGCTCGATGGGCCACCCAGCGGAGAACTCCACTTCTTGCTCGCTGGATGCCATGGAGATTAAGGAGAAAATGATGCAAAGAGGAGATGAGAGCGGAGTGGTTGTGCGATTTTTGCCCAGCGCTGGCATCGTTTAAATAGCGGGCGGATAGCCGGAGCCAATAGGCTTTGTGTTCAATGACGGACGGCTCGCGAACGAACGTGTGGTTGGAGTAGGTTTCTCGGCACACACGCGAGTTTAATGGAAGAAGGCGGGCAATATGTAGTCGTTTGTACGGTAATGAGGGTGCAGCGAGAGGTGGTCTCTACCGCGTGCCGCTTCAATGCCGACAGTGATAGGTCGTGTCCGTTCTACGTTGGCGTTAACGTGGAGCGGTCGCTCTAAAGTGACCTAAATGCGACCAGGTGACGTTGGCCGGGAATGCACGCAGACGCAAATTAGGGGAGGGGGTTATTGGTGGATTAAGACAGCCTGTGCGTGGTCGGCACGCAAAGCCCCCTAGTTTCTCTTTGGTTTGCGGAAAAAATACGTCAAGACCACGGAGCCGATACATACCCACATTAGATGGCATGACACGTTCGATATGTGTGGCGATTACGGGTGGTTTGAGGGTATGCGTGGGATATGCCGTGATGATAGTCCTGATCATGGGCAGCCCGGCCCAGTCGGCCCAGCCCGAAAAAGCTCGATCCGGCCCGGCCCGACGTTGCTCCCGGGCCGGGCTCGGGCCTAGATATTGAGCCCGATGGCCAGGCCGGGCTCGTCATTTTTGCGTTCTCCTGAAGTGGCCTGGCCCGAGGTCCGAGGCCCGTCGGACTTTTACACGTTCGGGCCGGACTTAGGCCCAAAACCAGGCCCGATGGACGGGCTGGGCCGGGCCGGGCCCGGGCCTAGGTTTTTTGCCTCGGGCTTGGCTAGGCCCGGCCCGGCTCGAGGTTTGGCCAGGTATACCTGATGGTGGTGCTCGTACGTGAACGTACCAAAGTGACGAGGGAAGAACTCGGGAGCAGAGCACCCACTGATAATAAGTCCACTAGGCAGTCAAGTAGTCAACGAAGTGCTTTGGGCAGTAGTACCACTCAAGTACAGTACTGCTGGTGCAAGTACAAGTACTAAGGCGGTGCTGCTCTTACTCCATCTATCTACAGTTGCCATGATGGGATAAGTTAAGTAGGATTTGGTGGAGAACATGTAGGTTAGGGATGCTGCCATCATCCGCGAACTAAAAATTACACTAATATTTATCACTTTAACGACTCCGTTGCTTGCAACCCTAAGGCCCCTCACATTGATTCACCTTGTTACAGGTGCTAAGCCTTTCACGTAGGCAAAAAATCTGATGTGGCAAGTTATTTAAGAGGAGAGAGATGAGTGTGGTGACCCCAGGAAGAAACAATGCTAAGCGTGTGAACCTAGGCAAAATATTTAAAGAAATAAAGCCCACCAATACATGAAGAGCTTTAGTTGTTAAATCATTACATGAAGCAAGCTTAGCAACCATAAGCTAAACACGTATGCATTGGGGAGTATAGTTGCTAAGCTATTTAATGTGCTTAGTACCACATCTAAGCACCCACGCATTGGGAGCAGCCTAATGCAAGTCTCTATAGATAAGTAGATAGGAGTATGATTCAACGGACAGACATATGTCCGCCGCAAGATCCCAGGACTATCGCTGGAAGCAAGATATGCAACCACCGGCGGAGCGTGCCGTGGCCCGCCCTGTCCAAGAGCAGAAAATATAACTACGTATGCCCAGTCCACTCCGTTCCGCCCCTCCCGTGAGTCGTCAGCAGCCTGAATGTAGAGACTTTTCCTCTACTTAGCTTGCTTGTGAGTATGCATGTCAGACCTGCTATTCAAAGCCGGAATGCACACCCCACTGTAGTCCTCTCCCGACGAGCAGACCAGACCAGCTTGGTTCACATCCAGCACTGCATAACTCGAAGAAAAAACATCCAGAACTGCATGGCGTACGTCCATTTCCGATTCAGCAACAAGACGCTCCGGATTCAGCCAAGCAGCACCGTTGCACATGCATTATGCACATAATAGTTTCATTTCTTTCTCCTAATTGTAGTTCACGACATCATCTCAAGTTCCCAAGACCAATTTTTTCATAGGCGTTTCCTTTCAAGGCTATAGTTTAGACTGTAAATTAGGTACTATAAATAACTGACCATGGGTAAACCCAGTCAGCAAAGAATTGGTTTTGTTTGCAAAAGATGAGATGGCTCAGAATTTGTGATGGTTTTCAAGATAATTGGCACTGACTAATGCCTAATACTGTAGTATTGAAGTAGTACGGTTCATATATTTTGAAAAAAAAAATGTGTTCTCCTTTGGGCTGGCCCGCCCAATTCATTCTTTGTAGCTCCGCCACTGTATGCAACTAAGATTAAACGCAACTCAAGTTTAATCGACGGACAGACAGACGTCCGCCACAAGATCCCACGCCGGTCGCTCGAAGCAATATATGCAACTAAGTTTTCTTTTGCGGGCTTACATGCAACTAAGATTTAAACCCAACTCAAGTTTAATCCAGTACTACTACGTTGCGAGCAAGGTGAACGGAGCGAGTCCATATGTGCCACTAGACCTGACCATGGGCAGCCCGGCCCGAAAAAGCCCGACCCAGCCCGACGCTGCTCCTGGGCCGGGCTCGGGCTTAGATATTCGGCCCGTTGGCTGGGCCGGCCTGGGTCCGGGCCCATCAAATCTATGTTTTTCTGAAGGGGCCCGGCCCGAGGCCCGTCGGGCTTTTGCGTGTTCGGGCCGGCTCGGGCCCAAAAAACAAGCCAGATGGCCGGGCCGGGCTGGGCTTCAGGCCGGGCCTACCAAACCCAGGTCCGAAGCCCGTCCCGGCCCGAGGTTTGGCCAGGTTTCCCACTAAACAAACAGTGGTTTGCCCACTAAACAAACAGTGGTTTGCCGTCAAAAAAAAAAAAACAGTGCAACCAGCTTAAAAAACAGCGCAAATCAGCCGCCACGCCTGCTCCTCAACGGGTCACAAAGTAGTACGTGTCGCGGCGGCGTTGGTGAAGCCACCAAACGTAGCGACATGTACGAATAGTATTTGGTTCTTCACTTTCGATGTGAATATTTGCTGGTTTCATCCCAAGATGATGATTTCGCTGAAAGCTGCCGGCCGGGTCTTCCCTCCCGCCTGCGACTGCGAGTGCGAGGCCGTGATGCCGTCTCATCGCCCGTGCGCACGTCCGGCCCGGCCCCGCGTTCCTGGCATGGCAGCGCGCTCCACCCACCGCCGACCCACGCAGCCGTGCCGTGCCGTGCCTCATCAGGTAAAGAAAGCGTAAAGACCAGACGCCACCAGTAAAAGGAAATCTACCACCAACGGTCAGTAAAGCTGCACGCACTACTACTACCACGATCAAAGGGGCAAAGCATCGAATGAAAGGCAGCTTTGTCTGATTGGAGGTAGAAAGCAAAGCTCCCACTAGGCAAATTTGACAATTTTGACCTCTTAACGAAATCAATTCACAGAATGAACTACCCGTGAAATAATTTCACATCCGTAACTTTTTTGTGTAACGCCCGCCACGACGGCGCCACACCCTACGATGCAGCGCCTAGCTCGGGGGCGTTGCACGCCTAGCCAGCGTCGCATCCGGGTGATCCGAAAAATTACTAAGTCAGTGTGCAACGCCCGAGAGCTAGGTGCCGCACTATACAGTGTAGCGCATAGCTCCTAGGCGTTGCACTATTGATTGCACTACAAAATGAAGCAACCACTAGTGCAACGCCTAGGAGCTAGGCGATGCACATTGACTTACAATTTTTAGGCAGTTCGGGGTGCGACGCTGGCCAGACGTGTAGCGCCCCCGAGCTAGGCGTTGCACAGTGTAGTGTGGCGCCGTCGTGGCGGGCGCTACACAAAAAGGTCAGGGGTGTGAAATTGTCTCACGGGCAGTTCATTTTGTGAATTGATTTCGTCAAGAGATCAAAATTGTCAAATTTGCCCTCCCACTAATCATCGTGAGCCTACCATGCAGTCAACGCGGTGCTTTCAACGATACTGGTGCTGGCAGGACACGTCAAAGTACTAATGCCGTGCTGCTCTTCAACTTCGTCGCGGGACCGATCAAGTAGAATTTTGTACCTATCTCCGGCGCCGGCCCGAACACTGTATTTGTTCGGACTAGTTTGTGGACAGTGACACGGAAGCCGGTCATTTAACTCTGTCACCTAAACATTGTTTTTATTTATATTTAGGACTCTAATATATAATTTTTAGTCATGGCAAATCAAACATTTTTCATTGTAAATTATGTTTTCTCAGGTGCAAGTTTAGTTGGCGAGCACGGCAAAACCGCCCCATTTTTTTTTTGTCAGAAATTGTCATGCTTACAAACTAAATTTACCATCACCGTGTTAACATAAATTGCCATGAAAAGCATCTGATTTGCCACGCCTTAAATTCCGACGTCAGTTCTTAAGTGTTTCCAGTTTTTCATGTCCATGGGGTCAAAATTATAATAGCATATCAAATTTTTTTTATGGGTGCAAATATCCCGCGACTATAGTTCTAATTTAAATATTACAGTCCAACTAAGTTTTTGAATAAAATAATTCAAACTGGAATTCAACTCGCACATATGTTCTAGTTGTCCCCTTTATCCGTTCCCAGATGCTCAATCATTTTTTTCTTGAGCTGCTCATGAGTTGCTGGATGCCGAATTTGTTGATGCATTTGAACAAACTCATCAAATGTGGCCAGATTCTGATGTGAAAGTTGGATAGAATCATCCATGTTCTCAAATTCCAGACCTCAAACATCACCATCACTAAATCCTCCACGACCATGATGTGCGTGATTACACAACATGTCATCATCTCCCACAAAGTCTCTGTATCCCATTGTTTAGCATACCCATGAACAAGTGCAAACAGGTTGAAGCACTCCAAATGCCCTCTCCACATCCTTTCTAACTCCTTGTTTTGGGCAAACGAGGTCTTTTCTAACCAACGAGCTCAAATATGGTTTTGATGAATGTAGCCCACGGATTAGAGATACCGTCAACCAGATAGTAACCCATATTGCACCGATGTCCATTGACAATAGTTGCAAGGAGGAGCTTGTCCTTCAGTCAATCTTGCAAACAATGGAGACCACTACAACAAATTGATGTCATTGTGAGACCCGGGCATGCCAAACAAAGCATGCCAAATCCAGAGGTCATGTGATGCCACTACTTGAATTCTCAATTTTTTGAAGGACTGGTTTGCACTTTAAATTTGATATGTACACGGATTTTGTTTACTTGAATTCTCAATTTTTGAATCAATATGTTGTGATGAATTTGAAAATTGTTGGATGAATTGGCAGAAGAAAAGGTTTCAGTGATTAAGTTTTGAGGATATGTTGTGTGAATGAAAAGTTAAATCCCTTAAAATATTTTCTTCTAGGATGGTAGAACAGGCGGGGATTAAAATTTAGAGGATCTGCTAGACATGCCCTAGGAGTCTCTGTGGACTGTAGACAGGAAGACATGTCCACTATGGGGTACGTGACCAAACATATTCAAGTAACTTATAAACAAGACAAACGAACCGAGTGCAGTGTACTACAGGATTGACATACAACTCAAAACATCTGTGTTTGCTCCGTACAACGCATAGCATGCCACGGTGCCGGTGCACAACACCAGGCCTCCTTTGCCTAATAGAATAAGAATATCATAGGGATATGGAAGTCATAAGAAATAAAATGATGTATTTTCCAGTTCCTAAAGAAAAAATAGATGTCATTTCGTTGATAGGTTAGGAGTTTTTTCATTAAGTCCGAGCTGATGTTTGTTTTCTCTTGAAATGTGAAGGATAGAAACCAATCCTATATAGGAATATTGATGCATTTCTATAAACCAAGGTGCTCAAAAGGAAAGAAAAAATCATATACGAATCCTACCCTATAGAATTCCTATAAACCATAGGAATTTCACATGAATAGATGCACCTTACGACAATAGAAAAACTTGTAGGGCTCCTTTGGTTCAAAGAAATTTCATAGGTTTTTAGAGAATTTATCCTACATAGGTCATTTGATTCACATGAATGGATTCCTTGGGAATAATTCCTAAGAATTTCTTTGTCCATTATTTAGGAGAAAAATTCCATCCTGACATCACACTTCTTAATGACTTATTTGATTCACATGATTCCGAAATGGGAAAACACATGATTGGAGTGACATGTCATATTGATTTTTAAAGGGAGGCTATACGAGAACCCAACACTAAAACTTGGAGCAATGAGTGTTTGATGCCATGGAAAAAAATGAAGGAACCGTGTAAAGAAGTTTGAGTGGAGAAAATTTTCTTTCAACATAGAGCGCAAACCAATCCATCAGTTTTTTTTTCTAAGTATCAAAATCCTACAAATTAAACAACGTACGCATTTTTTCTTCTAAGGATACAAATCCATCAAAATCCATCAAAATTCTTAGAATTCGACTCTCTCTTTCTCAATATTTTTATTATGTATAGTCTCACAAAGAATATTGGCAAAAATCCTATGGCTCTGCAAAACAAGGGCAAGAAATAAACAAGTGAGCCGAGCATCCAACGTGCAAGGTGCCTACACCGCCGACACACGCATGCAACAAACAGGTCGACGGGGATTTTTTGTGTTTCCTAATTCTATAGGATTCAAGAGGACACGCCATTCCAATTGTATATTTTTCATATTCCTGCATTTTGAGAATCATGCAAATCAAAGATACACCCTAATTTTGTCGATGATATAAGAGCTAATAATGTTATTAACTCGTACCTTATATGCGTGGAAATGTAGGGCATATCTTGTGTGGTTAAGACAAAACTTTGAAGAATAACCACCAGGACAATATTTGATTTATATGATGTGAAACCATAATAATAATAAATAAGTACTCCCTCTGTCCCATAATATAAGAGCATTTTTTTGACACTACACTAGTGTAAAAATATTCTTATATTATGGAACGGATGGAGTACGTTTTTGGTACTATTGACACTAATTTACTGCAAGGAGAAAGTGATAAGAGGCTCTCAGTAAGTTCAAATACTACATTTCTAATTAGAGTTGCTTTTGTAGCAGTGAATTCAAATTCGACTCTATTTTATGAATATTTTATATATTGTGGGCAGTCTCACGAAGAAATTGGCTATAAATCATGTGACACCGCAAAACAGGGGGAAGAAATAAACAAGTGAGCCGAGCACCCAATGGGCAAGGCGCCAACACCGCCGGCACACACACCATTCAATCCTATATTTCTTCTATTCCTGCGTTTTGAGAATCACGCGAATCAAGATGCATCCTAATTTTGTCGACGATATAATTGCTAATAATGTCATTATCCTACATAATAGCTAATAATGTTATTATCTCCTACCTTATATGCCCAGTAATGCATGATGTATTTTGTGTAGTTATAAGACAAAGCTTGAACCAATAACAACCGGGTCAACATTTGATTTATATGATGTGAAATCAGCAAAATTATAGAAGTATTACTCCCTCCATTTCAAAATAACTGTCTCCATTTTAGTACAACTTTCAATTTTGTTGAGAGACTTATTTTGAGATAGGGGGAGTGTGTTTTTAGTATTATTGACGTTAATTTGCTGCACGGAGAAAGTGATAAAAGGCTCCCAGTAATTTCAACTATTATATTGCTAATTAGAGATTTTTTGCAGGGTAATTAGAGTTGCTTCCACAGTTGGAAATATCCTATCCCCCTTCATAGCAGTGAATTCGAATTTTACTCTCTCTTTTTTATAAATATTTTGGGTAATCTCACGAAGAAATTGGCTGGAAATCTTGCGGCACTCTAAAACAATGCTCAGCTATCTAAAAAACAGTCAACAACTAAAAAAGGGATAAAATATGAAAATGATAAATTCTAAACTTCCGGGGTTTGATCATGACAAATCGAACGTTTTCGATGGCAATTTTAATGACGGGAGGATGACAAGTTTAGTTGACACGCACAGTAATTTTCTGGCAAAAATACACCAAGCACGGATTTGATATAAGTGTCAACTAAACTTGCCATCCTCCCATCACTAAAATTGCTATAAATATGTTTAATTTGCCACGGTGAAAAAACAAACGTTTCGGCCGTTATGGAGGTCCTAAAAATAAACAAGTGAGCCGAGCACTCCCAGCAACGGGCAATGCGCTTTCGGCCGAACGCCAACACCGCCGGCACACGCACGCAGCACGCAGCACGCAGCACGCAGCACGCAGCAAACGGATCGACAGGAGAGAGAGAGAGAGGAGGTGGGAGGGAGGGGTGGGGTGGGAGCACGGCGACAGTGATCACCCCGGCTCCATTAGAAAACTCGACCCGAGGAGCACATCGCTGCGGCAGGAGGAAGAACAAAGAGTAAACAAAGCAAGCAGATCCACTGCAACAGTGGCTGCTGCGGGGCACTGTATTTACTACTCCTGGACCTGGTAGGAGTTTTGAATCGAGTCCAGGTCCAACACTACTGACAGGAGCCTGCCCGAGAGAGAAGCCGGCCACGCCAAAGACACCAACCCCCCTCCCCCCTCCCTTCAAACCACTCCACTCCGCCGCAACCCTCCGTCTTTCCCGGCGCCGGCGTCACGCTTCCTCTCGAGCTGCCGTTGCGGCGGCCATGGCTGACAAGCCCCCCGTCGTCGTCGTCTTCCTCCTCCTGCTCGGCCTCGGCCTCTGCTCCTGCGCCAATGTGAGCCGTCCGTTCAAGCTTCACCGTGGTATTTGGTGGCGGCGCATAGCCTGCCATGGCTGCGTGTTTACTTATTTCCTGGCCTGCCGATCTGCAGGTGCACATTGTGTACATGGGGGAGCTGCACCCGGAGCTGCACCCGGAGCTGGTCCGGGACTCGCACCACGGCATGCTCGCCGCCGTCCTCGGCAGGTTAGAGACGAGCCTTCTTCTTCTTCCTTTTCTTCTTCTTAGTCCATCCATGGCCGCTTATTACTTTGGAGAACGCCTCAAAGACTCAAGAGCTGTGTGTGTGTGGCCTTGCGATTTCGCAGTAAGCAGGCGGCCGCGGACGCCATCCTCTACAGCTACAGGCACGGCTTCTCCGGCTTCGCCGCCGTGCTCACCAACGCGCAGGCGGCGCAGCTCTCCGGTGAGCGTCCGGGCCCTGCGGACCTTGTCGTTGTTCTTAGCAAATTAGTTTTCCTCTCTCTCTGCTAACTGTTTCTCCCTTTGCCCTGGTTAAATCAACAAGATTGTCCTGGGGTCGTGCGGGTGGTTCGGAATCGGGTGCTTGACCTGCACACCACCAGGAGCTGGGACTTCATGCGGGTGAACCCCTCGCCGGCCGGCGGGAGCGGAATCCTCTCCGGCAGCAGGTTCGGGGAGGACTCCATCATCGGCGTGCTAGACACAGGTGAGACTGCATTTCTTCAGTTGCAGCAGAAATCAGAATTGACACTGGCACTGCAATGTGACAACTGAGGTTTTTCTTGGGATCTAAACTTTTCAGGGATATGGCCGGAGTCAGCCAGCTTTAGGGACGACGGCATCGGCGAGGTTCCACGGCGGTGGAAAGGGCAATGCGTCGCCGGAGAAAGGTTCAATGCTTCCAACTGCAACAGGTTAGCATGCCTGCTCTTTTCTTTCAGTTTGTTTGCCATTTGGCTGTGAGAATGTACCATCCTGGTTGTGACTTCAGATTCATGATAGGATAGGAAAATAATAGGCGCGAAGTGGTTCGTCAAAGGGTACCAAGCCGAGTACGGGAAGATGAACACGACTGACATCCACGAGTACATGTCGGCGAGGGACGCTGTTGGGCATGGAACGCACACCGCATCCACCGCGGCTGGCGCTCTAGTGCCCGACGCCAGCTTCCGGGGGCTTGCCAGTGGTGTGGCGAGGGGAGGGGCACCGAGGGCTAGGTTGGCTGTTTACAAGGTGTGCTGGGCTACCGGGGATTGTACCTCTGCAGACATCCTTGCTGCCTTCGATGCTGCCATACACGACGGTGTCGATGTGCTCTCGGTGTCCCTCGGCCAAGCACCACCTCTCCCTGCTTATGTTGATGATGTCCTAGCCATTGGATCCTTCCACGCCGTAGTGAGAGGGATCACCGTGGTCTGTTCTGCAGGGAACTCCGGTCCTTATTCAGAGACAGTGATCAACTCTGCACCATGGGTTCTAACCGTTGCTGCGGGCACCATTGATCGGACTTTCCTCGCAAAGATCACCCTTGGCAACAATAGTACTTATGTGGTAAGAGTATTCACCTGAATTAGTGCTTTGAACTTATGGTTGCAAACTGTTGATATGTCCCTGTGTGGCTGACATTCTCATGTGCCATGGATACAGGGTCAAACAATGTACTCCGGAAAGCATGCCGCGACAAGCATGCGCATAGTGTATGCTGAAGATGTTTCATCTGATAATGCTGATGATACTGACGCAAGGTAAGCTTCGTCGTCCTTGGTCTCTTCTTTTATCAATCCTAAAATCTGTACTCCCATTTTGGCTAATTACTTTGCAGAAGCTGCACTGCAGGATCTTTGAATGCTACTCTAGTAAAGGGAAATGTGGTGCTTTGCTTCCAAACACGAGGACAGCGGGCATCCCAGGTGGCAGTGGAGACCGTAAAAAAGGCCCGTGGTGTAGGAGTCATCTTCGCGCAGTTTTTAACCAAAGATATAGCATCTGCTTTTGATATTCCCCTTATTCAAGTAGACTATCAAGTTGGAACAGCCATACTTGCATATACTACTAGCATGAGGTACTTGAAACTGTATTGTTTATGATTCAGCAGTAGTGAAAAAACTGAACTTATGATGTTGCTGTCTGTTGAGTGGTCTTGACATTGGTTTTTTACATACACAGGAACCCAACGGTTCAGTTTAGCTCTGCAAAAACAATTCTTGGAGAACTGATAGGCCCTGAAGTTGCATACTTCTCGTCCAGGGGCCCAAGTTCTCTGACTCCATCTATTCTGAAGGTAACCATCTCCTTTGGTTGATCAACTAAGTACATCCTTAATGCATTCTACTAAGCTTAAACTCCAAATAAATACGCTTCTTCTCTTGCCATCTAACTTCTGCAGCCAGACATAACTGCCCCGGGTGTAAACATTTTGGCTTCATGGTCACCTTCTGTAGCCTTATCATCAGCCATGGGATCTGTGAATTTCAAGATCGATTCTGGAACTTCCATGTCCTGTCCGCATATTTCAGGCGTGGCCGCTCTTCTCAAATCAATGCATCCTAATTGGAGCCCGGCTGCAGTAAAATCGGCAATGGTCACAACAGGTAATGCACATATGCTTCTCCTTGTCAAACATACTCTTCCCCCTAACAAGTCTGCTCTCCTTTGTAGCCAATGTCCATGACGAGTATGGATTTGAGATGGTATCTGAAGCAGCACCCTACAAGCAGGCGAACCCCTTCGATTATGGAGGTGGCCATGTGGATCCAAATAGGGCTGCACACCCTGGTCTCGTGTACGACATGAGACCATCTGATTACGTGCGCTTCCTTTGCTCCATGGGCTACAACAACTCAGCCATCGCCTCCATGGTTCAGCAGCACACACCCTGTCAACATTCGCCAAAATCGCAGCTGAACCTCAACGTCCCATCTATCACCATTCCTGAACTGAGGGGCAAACTGTCAGTGTCTAGAACGGTCACCAATGTCGGCCCGGTCACATCCAAGTATAGAGCTCGTGTGGAAGCACCTCCAGGGGTGAACGTCACCGTGAGCCCCTCGCTCCTGACCTTCAACTCGACAGTCAATAGGTTAACATTCAAGGTGACATTCCAGGCCAAACTGAAGGTTCAGGGGAGATACACCTTCGGCAGCCTGACATGGGAGGACGGCACGCACACGGTGAGGATACCTTTGGTGGTTCGGACGATGATCAATAGGTTCTATGTGAATGCATGAATAAGTAACACCCTGTAGTATGTACCAGTGGCGTCGTCAGTCATGAGAACAAATGATGTAACAAACTCGCTAATCTCTCCTGATTCTAATAGCATTGGTGATTGGTTGGGGCTTCTTGGCCAGAGTTTAATTTTTTGTCACACCAAATTTGGCCAATTTCAGCAGTATCTGCAACATGAATTGAAGTGGTGTACAAGGAAGGAACTTGTATTGATAACCAGGAGCATCTTTGGCGACACAAATTTGAACAATTTTAGCAGCAAGTATGCGCAAACATGAATTGAACTGCTGCACAAAAAGGAGCTTGTATTGATAACCAGGGGCATCTTTGGTCACACAAAGAGTGATGGGCAGTAAGCAGTAACAGAGCATTCCACTCTAGTACAAATTGCAGCATACACGGTGAGAATACAATGGATGTTTAGCTGTAATGCTATGAGTAATTCGCCAAATCTTACACGGCCAAGAATCCAATTTGTGAACAGGAGAGGTCAAAGCATACACATACGGGTCCTGACTCTGGGGTCTCATGATTTGACCTTCTCGTCGGCGGAGGCCTTGCTGTCGCCGCTGGGATCGGCGGCGGGGGACGCGGAGGAGTGGGCGGCGAGGGCCTTCTGGTAGTCCTGCAGCTCGTCGTAGTAGATGTCCCAGACGCAGCGGACGCAGCCGCTGCCGCAGCAGTCGCCGGGGAGCGGCTTCTCGGGCGGCTCCGGGGCCGGGGTCGCCGGGGCGTCGGTCTTCTTGGCGTCGGCCATGGTGGGCGCCGTAGGGAGGCGGCGGGAGAGGTGGACGAGTGGGCGCCCCGGCGCGGGGAAGAGGGGCGGGATCGGAGAGGCCGGGCCGCGGAGGACGGCGCCCAGCATGCGGGCGGGGGGGAGGGGAAAGCGATGGGAAGTCGCCTCCTGATTGGTTGGCTGGAGTTTGTAGGGAGGACGAGTCCAACTGGCGCAAGCGATCGACCGGAGGTAGCACACATGGCGGCGCGTCATGTTTGGCGAAAACCTTTAAGAAAAACACTGCTATGGCAAAAAAAAAAAAAGCGAAAGAATAGGGAGTATTAATCCTTAGAAAAAGAATTACAATCTGCTAAATACGGCCAAAGAAACACTGTCCGGCACATGGCGCAACCCGCTACCTTGTAATGACGTACATTAACAAGGCAATGAGAAAATCTATTTTGATCGCGTGCAATTTTCAACAAAATAAACTCACGGTTCTCCAAGATGCTTTTGATCTCCAACACCAAGTGTCCATAAGAGGAACGCTCCCGTGACTGGTTGGTTAGTGCAACGACGGTAGTAGAATTGTTCGATTAGATTAGGAAGTTGTGATTGTTGTAGGGTTAGTGCAATCATTTCCATCATCACACTAATTTTAGCTCTGAGGGCATTATTGCAATGAAACTAAAATATGTAAGCTGAATCTCTAAGCACCATTTCAGTACCTGGTTCACCAGTTTCTTTCACAATCGACCCGTCAAACGAGTGTGCCACCTAGTTAGGAGGTGGTGGAGGCCATGTGGGGCTCTACTTAGGCTACTTCCGAGGATCACTGCAGGTGAATACTTTGATATGTGCCTTTCCTTTTATTGTACTTTCAATAGATTTATTCTCTACATGAGACGACTAGGAAAAAGTAGATGCACAAGTAATCTCTTGACTGCCATGAAGCATATCATTAGGGAGGCAAAAAATCCTCCAATCAACTTGATGACTTTTTTTTTGGAAATCAAGCCCCCCTCCCCCCCTCAAACTTTTGTTAAGCCAAGGCAGAAACCATAATCAGACATTTTTACAGTGCTCAGCCTCGGTGCAGGCCAAAGGTAGTTGCATCAAAATAACATGGTTTTAAACTTTGTCCTTACGAACAAACATTAACGACACTCAACATGATACATTGATGATCAACAAAACAAGCTATTGAGCACCACTACAGGTCAATAGACGAAGCAATCCTAAGCAACTCCCCTCGTCGATGCTCGAGCAGCCTTAAGCATCGAAGAAGAAGAGCATCTTGATTGTCTGAACACAAGATCTTCCATTGCCTGACCATAAGCCGATTAAATCCAGGATGCATCGCACGCTTCGCCACTTTCGCCCCTGGAACATAGTCATTTCGTAAAAGCCATAAGCCCCACGAGGTGGCCGATGAAACCAAGTTAACAACTTCATTTTTTTCTTATGCTTCCAGAAAGGAATCGGAGAAGTGAAAGAGCTGAGCACAGAAATGCAAACACACTCAGCAATGACATACCAAATTTCCTTTGCAACAATGCAATCAAAGATAAAATGTTGTATGGTTTCAGTCTCGCTACAGAAAACACAAGAGGTGTCATCCACATGCCTCCTCTTAGCAAAATTATCCCCAGTTAAGCTCTTATTGTTAAAAATAAGCCAAAGAAACACATGGGTGTCAGGTGGAGCTTTAATTTTCCAAATATAATCTTTTAGTTCACAAGAGAACCCCCAAAGTTCACCATCCTGTAAAGGGAACTAACAAAGTGTTTACCAGAAGGTTCCAACATCCAAACTGGTTGATCTTTACAGAAAAATTAAACCCCTTAACTATATCAACTAATTCAAACCATCTGGATAAAGTAAACTCATCCACACATCTCTTAAATGTAAGATGAAGGGTCTCCCCATCCCAGACTTGTTCAATAGCACCATCTTGTTGTTGACAGATCTCAAAGTGATCCCAAAAAAGGTTTTCACAGAGAAGTCCCCTATCTAGATGTCATGACAGAAGGCCACATTCTGCCCATCCCCAGGAACCCATTTGTAAAAGGTTTTTGCAGCACTAAAAATCTAAGAAATACTTTTCTAGAAGCGAGAACCCATCCCAGGTTTAGCCCAAAAATATTAGGTTTGTTAGTAGCATATTTAAAGAAAATGGGCCTTTTCTAGTCACTATATTTCTCATAATAAAACCTTTTGCTCCAAGAGGCAAGCAAAACCAAATTGAAATCCCTAAGATTAGGTACTCCCATACCACCATTTTTTCTTCCTGGAGATAAGCCCTCAACTAGCCAAATAATACTTGTGCTCATCTCCCAAGTTGCCCTAGAAAAGTGAGACATTTGAAAACTAATGGCTTCAATAGGCCACTTGGGAAATTTCATAATAGACATTAAATGAGAAGGGATACTGGCATACAGGTAGTAAGCAGAATAAGGTATCCCCTATAAGATAGATTCCTACCCAGCCAACCAGAGGTATTTTTGATGATCCTATCAATAATAGGCTGGAGGTCTTCCCTCCTAAGTTTTTTGAAGTGTAATGGAACACCCCGGCTATTTGAAAGGGAAATCCCCTGTCATAAGATCTGGGCAAAACATTTAGAAATTTCCTCATCCATATGGATAGTATGGAGATCACTCTAATGAAAGTTACTTTTCAAACCATAGAGCTTTTCAAAGCAGGCACGGACCCACTTCAGGTTCCTAGCATGTTCCAAGGAAGCATCTAGGAAGATGATGGTGTCATCAACATATTGTAGGCTGACAACACCACCAGGGACATTTTGAAGGAGACCAACAATCAACCAATGACGAACAACTTTGGATAACATTTTAGAAAAGACATCAACCACCAAATTGAAAAGTAAAGGAGAGGGGGGGTCACCTTGTTTACCCCCCCCCCCACACACACAATGAGGATCATTATTATCATTAATCATAACACAAAATGATCTTTGGTGGAGAGAGAGAGAGCTACAAATCCACCCTATCCACTTACTCCCAAAATCTTTAGAGGAAAGCATTTCTACAAGGAAATCCCAGCTTACCCTATCACAGGCTTTCTCATAGTCTAACTTAAGAACCATACCACTCACACCAGCCCTATGAATCTCATGAATTACCTCACGATCCATAACAACACTTTCCAAAATGAACCTACCTTTAATGAATGCAGTACGATTGGGAGAGATGAGTTTATCATATAAGGGGGAAGACCTAATAGTTATGGATTTAGAAAAAAATATTAGCCGCACAATTACTCAGACTTATATGTCTGAAGTTTTTCATCTCTTTTGTATTAGGAGTTTTAGGAATAAGAGTAATAATGGAAAAAATAAGGCTATAAACATCCCAAGGTCCCGTCCTTCAAATCTTTAACCAGCCACATAAATCTTTCTTGATCAGGTCCCAAAAGGTTTGGTAAAAGATGAAGGACAAAACATGAGGACCATGAGCCCCACTAACATATGAGCCCATGATGGAAGCCGCAATCTTCTCCTTAGAGAAAGGCTTTTCTAATGCGACCTTCTCCTCCTCAGTAACTAGTTCATCCTCAGACCAGATATTAGGATCCAGATGGATATCATGTTTAGGTTCAAAAGAGAATTGTTGGGGAACGTAGTATTTCAAAAATTTCCTACGATCACGCAAGATCTATCTACTAGATGTATAGCAACGAGAGGGGAGAGTGTGTCTACGTACCCTCGTAGACCGAAAGCGGAAGCGTCTAGTGACGCGGTTGATGTAGTCGAACGTCTTCGCGATTCAACTGATCAAGCACCAAACGTACGGCACCTCCGCGTTTAGCACACGTTCAGCTTGATGACGTCCCACGAGCTCTTGATCCAGTTGAGCTTCATGGGAGAGTTTCGTCAGCACGACAGCGTGGTGACGGAGATGATGAAGCTACCGGCGCAGGGCTTCGTCTAAGCACTGCAATGGTATGACCGAGGTGTGTTTCTGTGGAGGGGGGGGGGGCACCGCACATGGCTAAAAGATCAATGATCAACTTGTGTGTCTATGGGGTGCCCCCACCCCCGTATATAAAGGAGTGGAGGAGGGGAAGGGCCGGCCCTCTACTATGGCGCGCCTTAGGGAGTCCTACTCCCACCGGGAGTAGGATTCCCCCTTTCCAAGTAGAACCAGGAGCCTTTCCAAGTAGTAGGAGTAGGAGAGAAGGAAAGGGAAAAGAGAAGAGAAGGATGGAGGGGGCGCTGCCCCTCCCCCTAGTCCAATTCGGACTAAGCCTTGGGGGGCGCACAACCTCCTCTCTCTCTTTCCCCTAAAGCCCAATAAGGCCCATATGCTCCCCGGTGAATTCCCGTAACTCTCCAGTACTCCGAAAAATACCCGAATCATCGGAACCTTTCCAATGTCCGAATATAGTCGTCCAATATATCAATCTTTATGTCTCGGACATTCCGAGACTCCTCGTCATGTCTGTGATCTCATCCGGGACTCCGAACTACCTTCGATACATCAAAACTCATAAACTCATAATACCGATCGTCATCAAACGTTAAGCATGCGAACCCTACGGGTTCGAGAACTATGTAGACATGACCGAGACACATCTCTGGTCAATAACCAATAGCGGAAGCTGGATGCTCATATTGGTTCCTACATATTCTACGAAGATCTTTATCGGTCAAACCGCATAACAACATACGTTGTTCCCTTTGTCATCGGTATGTTACTTGCCCGAGATTTGACCATCGGTATCACCATACCTAGTTAATCTCGTTACCGGCTAGTCTCTTTACTCGTTCCGTAATAGATCATCTCGTGACTAACTCATTAGTCATTTGCTTGCAAGGCTTATTATGATGTGTATGACCAAGAGGGCCCAGAGATACCTCTCCGACACTCGGAGTGACAAATCCTATTCTTGATCTATGCCAACACCACGAACACCTTCGGAGACACCTGTAGAGCATCTTTATAATCACCCAGTTACGCTGTGACGTTTGATAGCACACAAGGTGTTCCTCCGATATTCGGGAGTTGCATAATCTCATAGTCATAGGAACATGTATAAGTCATGAAGAAAGCAATAGCAGTAAAACTAAACGATGATAGTGCTAAGCTAACAGATGGGTCTTGTCCATCGCATCATTCTCCTAATGATGTGATCCCGTTGATCAAATGACAACTCATGTCTATGGTTAGGAAACATAACCATCTTTGATCAATGAGCTAGTCTATTAGAGGCATACTAGGGACACTCTGTTTTTTTCTATGTATTCACACATGTACTAAGTTTCCGGTTAATACAATTCTAGCATGAATAATAAACATTTATCATGATATAAGGAAATAAATAATAACTTTATTATTGCCTCCAGGGCATATTTCCTTCAAGAATAAGTTTTTATAAAAGGATGTGGCAACATCAAGCACATCAAAAGTGGAGGTCACATGACCATTAGGGCTAATGAGCTGAGACAAGTGATTTTTGCGGTGCCTATGATTAGCCAACGAGTGAAAGTAAGCATTATAACGACCGCCTTCAAGGATTTTTTTCCATCTCCAGATCTCTGCCATAAGGCATTCTCTTCCACTTACCTAATTTCATATAGTTCAGCTTTAATTATTTTCATTATATCAAAAACGGCATTAGAAAGGGGATTAGTTTCAGATAACACATATAGAATGTCAAACTCCAGAAGAAGGGCCTTCTTTCATTTCTTTATAGCAACCTCAACATTAATACTCCAATCCTTGATTTTCTTTCCCAGTAATCCAGTCTTGCATTGCTAGTTTTCAACAGAGGAGGTAGTGTCAGAAATAGAGTTCCACACATCATGGATTAATTGAAACAAATCAGGTTGAGAGAGCCACCACTTTTCAAACCTAGACATTTTAGGACTAGAGATCTTCCAAGACCCAGTGTCCAACACCAGAGGTGTGTGGTCACTACCAATTCTTGGAAGGGACATAAGAGAAGACAGAGGATAATGTATATCCCAGGCTCCCAGCTCTCAGAAGTGAACACTCTATCAATAACGGCACACACAAGAGCACTTTGATTATTAGACCAAGTGAAAAACTATGATTAGAAATGGGAAGCTCTAACAAACCCCGCCTGTTAGCATAATCATTGAATAATAAAGTGATATGAGGGTTAATCAGGTCACTATTTTGGCAGCATCACTTCTAACTAAGTTAAAATCACCACAAACCAACGTAGGTAGGCGACACCACTGAAATATCATGAAGCTCGATAATAAAATCCATCTTAAATTCAGGGTAGGAAGAGCCATAAAAAATGGTTAGATGCCAAGTAAAATTGTTAGTCTTATTCTTAAAGTACCAATCACATCAAACAGTTTGTTGGAAAAAACCAACCACTTCAAAATATTCTCTCCTAACACCAACTAGGATGCCGCTAGCAGTTTTCAAGGCAGGCAAAAAATGCCAAATAAAAGCATCATATCTATCAAGAGCCTTGAGGAAACCCTCAGAAATAATCTCATGTTTAGTTTCTTGAAATCCAATAAAAAGGATTAGTTTTAGTAATGGTATCATAGAGGCACTGAACTTTACCATGTTGACCAAGACCGCTAATATTCCAAATTAGGCATATCATAAGTAAGAGATTCTAAATGGGGTGAGACAAGCCACAAGGCTGACTTTAGTGAGGACATTAGGTGTCTTCCCCACCACATCAACAGTGCCTGCTGGGTAGAAGAAAGAGGAGCTAACAAGAGTCCTCGTAAAATCATCAATACTAACATCCAAATTATGAGGTAGTACAGTCTGAGGTTTATTATTAGCAAAGTTTAAGTATCTTTCCTACTCATCATCCAATAAGTCATTAATGATTTTGTTCCTACTATCATCGTCACCACAAATGGAGATATCAATCTTAGTAGCTTGATCAATTAGAAGGTTGGGATCAAGGCAAGAGAAGGATTTACCTTTAAAGGTATGTGGCACTTCAAGATTTTTCTTCCTCTTGTATGCAATAGCTTTCTCGATGATATTAACATCCCCATGGTTCCTGGTAAGAGGCTTATGAGAAAGAATTGACACCCATTTAGTGCTTTTAGAAGGTTGGGAAGGCTTGTCAACCACTTTTTCCATAGATCCCAACTTATACCTCTTAAGATTGCTAGAATTGAGGACCTGCACAATGATAGGTCTCCGTCGTATCTGTAATTTTTGATTGTTTCATGCCAATATTATACAACTTTCACATATTTTTGGCAACTATTTATATGATTTATTGGACTAACTTACTGATCCAGTGCCAAGTGTCAGTTCCTGTTTTTTGCATGTTTTTTGTATCGTAGAAAATCCATATCAAATGAAGTCCAAACGCGACAAAAATTGGCGGAGAATTATTTTGGAATATATGTGATTTTTAGGAGGTGGAAGCAACGCAAACGGGAGCCCACAGTGCCCACAACCCACCAGGGCGCGCCACCAGGCCTAGGCGCACCCTGGTGTCTTGTGCCCTCCTCGAACGTCGGTTGGGGCCCTTCTTCTGGCGCAACAAAGCTAATTTATGAATAAAAATCATGCAAAAATTCAGCACAATCGGAGTTACGGATCTCCGGAAATTTAAGAAACGATGAAGGGTCAGATCTAGGAGACTCGAAACAGAGAGACATATCCAATCTCGGAGGGGCTCTCGCCCCTCCCATGCCATGGAGACCAAGGACCAGAGGGGGAACCCTTCTCCCACCTAGGGAGGAGGCCAAGGAAGAAGAAGAAGAAGAAGGAGGAGGGGGGCTCTCTCCCCCTTGCTTCCGGTGCCGCCGGAGTGCCGTCGGGGCAACGATCGGGACGGCGATCTACATTTGCTACCGTCAACACCAACTCTCCCCCCCTCATTGCAGCGGTGTAACACCTCTTCCCCCCGCTGTAATCTCTACTGAAATATGGTCCTCAACTCCATGTATTATTTCCCAATGATCTATGGTTATCCTATGATGTTTGAGTAGATCCGCTTTGTCCTATGGGTTAATCGTGATATTGGTTGGTATGATTGTATATTTTATTTATGGTCCTGTCCTACTGTGCCCTTCGTTCTCGCGCAAACGTGAGGGCACCCCCACTGTAGTGTGGTGTAATATGTTCATGGTTCACTTATGGTGGGTTGCGAGAGTGACAGAAACTTAAACCCGAGTAAGTGGGGTATGACGTATGGGAATAAAGAGGACTTGATACTTAATGCTATGGTTGGGTTTCACGACCTTAATGATCTTTAGTAATTGGGGATGCTTGCTAGGGGTCCAATCATAAGGGCATTTGATCCAAGTAGAGAAATTATGTTAGCTCATGCCTCTCCCTCATATAAAATTGCAAGAATGATTACCGGTACTTGTTATCGATTACCTAGGGACAAATAACTTTCTTGTTGACAAAAGCTATCTACTAAACCACTAAATTATTTATACTTTTATCTAAATAGCCCCTGCTTTGTATTTACGTGCTTTGTATTATCTTGCAAAACTATCCCAAAGTACTTCTAGTTTCATACTTTTTCTAGGTAAAGCAAACGTCAACTGTGCGTAGAGTTGTATCGGTGGTCGATAGAACTTGAGAGAATATTTTTTCTACCTTTAGCTCCTCGTTGGGTTCGAAAATCTTACTTATCGAAAAAGGCTACAAACGATCCCCTATACTTGTGGGTTATCAAGACCTTTTTCTGGCGCCGTTGCTGGGGAGCAATAGCGTGGGGTGAATATTCTCGTGTGTGCTTGTTTGCTTAATCACTAAGTAGTTTTTTATTTTCTATTCTAAGTTGTTCTCTATCTTTGGTGATGGATATGGAACACGAAACACCAAAAGTTTTAGTGGTACTTGCTACTCATGGAGATGGGGAACCTCCTAAAACCCTCAATGATCGTTATGTGAAAGATATTATGCACTACTTCGATAATCCTGAGAAAACCCCATTCAACTATATAATGGGAGTAACGTTGGATCAACGTGAATACTTTAGGGATTATCGCTTGACACAAAAAGGGAAACTATTATGGGGTCAAATTTATATGTTGCATTGGTATGCTCGGGATTTATGCTTGAGATATGATTATACTTGTTGCTCTAGGATGAATGCTCCACACCTTCCGTTTTCATGCGAATTTAAGGATAATGAAACCTTGGCTTCTTATTCTAGAGGTATATATGATGTATGATGTGGAAAGAATAGAGGAATTTGTTGCTTTTAAGGGTGCTTATGAAATTGAATCTTTGTTTGAAAAGTATGATGCTTTTGATGATGATGTTTATAGACCTGGAAATTTTACCATCCTTAAATATTGCTACAATAATTACAAATACAATTCCGATATTGATTCATTTATTGAGAGAATCTCCGCTGTCCAAGAAGAGAATATCATTTTGCAGGAGACTATGGAAGAAGAAATTGATGGCACTGTGAGCTCATTGGATGAAAAAGATGAGGATGAGAGTGAAGAACAAAAGGAGGAAGAACAAATTAGCTACCCGTGCCCACCTTTTGATGAGAGTAACCCCTCAACTCATACATTGTTTAATCTCCCCTCGTGCTTACCGAAGGATGAATGCTATGATGATTGCTATGATCCCATTGATTCATTTGATATATCCCTTTTTGATGATGCTTGCTATGCTTGTGGCTAAGATGCCAATATGAATTATGCTTATGGGGATGAATTTGCTATTGTTCCTTATGTTAAGAATGAAATTGTTGCTATTGCACCCACACATGATAGTCCTATTATCTTTTTGAATTCTCCCAACTACACTATATCGGAGAAGTTTTCACTTATTAAGGATTACATTGATGGGTTTCCTTTTACCGTTGCACATGATGATTTTGATGAGTATAATATGCATGTTCTTGCTGCTCCTACTTGCAATTATTATCAGAGAGGAACTACATCTCCGCCTCTCTATGTTTCCAACATGATAAAATTGCAAGAAACTGCTTATACTATGCATTGGTCTTTACTTGATGTGTATGAATTGTTCTTGTATGACATGCCTATGCATAGGAAGAGAGTTAGACTTCGTAATTGCTTGATATATGTTGCTTTGTGCTCACTACAAAATGCTAAATCATTGTTGATTCAAATTGGCTTTGATACACCTTGGGATCCGGGTGGATTCATTACATGAGCACTTTATGCCTAGCTTAATGGCTTTAAAGAAAGCGCTGCTAGGGAGACAACCCGGAAGTTTTAAAAAAAGTGACATTTTTTTTCTGTTGAGTGATTTTATAAAGTTTAAAAACAAAAAAATATAGAGGGGAACCTAAGACTTCACAAAAAGAAAAGTGAAAGTGAGATAGATGAGCACCGTGGAAGCGGGAGCATGCCTTGAACTTTGTTCATGCCCATTGAAACTTAGTGAATCTTGAATTGCAGAAACTTTTCAACAAAAATAATTATCCTCTTGTACAATTCCATTGTATTATAAAAATAATGTGCCAAGAGTTTCCTTTAGGATGATTAAATTGCTTGTTGGTTTGTGCGGTGCAAAAACAGAAACTTTGGCTATAGTGCGCGATTTTACATTTTTTACTGGAACGTCGAAAGGTTCTGAAACTTTTTGCAAAGTCTTTCTATGCAAGTTTTTTTCCTATTTTTTCAGAATTCTTAGAGTTACATAAGTATGGTGGATGTTCAAATCTTTACAGACTGTCCTGTTTTCACAGATTGTTGTCATAGCTTCATTATTTGCATATGTTTGAATTCCTGTTGAAGCCTCCTTGGCTTGGGGCCATAGAATTGTAATAGCATACAGTGGGTAATGTTTGTTTGTAATTATACAATAATGTTAGAGCAGTACATGATGGGATTTCACTGATCATATGCACTAACCCCACTAAAAGTTCGGTTAAGTTTTGTGTTGATGAAGTGTTCAAAGATCAAGGAAGTCTCGATATGAGGAGAAGGGGGAGAGGCAAGAGCTCAAGCTTGGGGATGCCCAAGGCACCCCAAGTAAATATTCAAGGAGACTCAAGCGTCTAAGCTTGGGGATGCCCCGAAAGGCATCCCATCTTTCTTCAACAAGTATCGGTATGTTTTCGGATTTGTTTCGTTCACATGATATGCGTAAACTCTTGGAGCGTCGTGTGCTTTTTATTTTCTTTTAATAATGCACCATACTGGTATGAGATATTCCATGGTTGATTTGTAGAATGCTCATTGTACTTCAGTTATATCTTTTGAGTATGGCTTTATAGAATGCTTCATGTGCTTCACTTATATCATTTGAAGTTTAGATTGCCTGTTTCTCTTCACATAGAAAACCGATGTTCATAGAATGCTCTCGTGCTTCACTTATATTTGTTCGAGCATGGTCTTTTTTAGAAAGAATTAAACTCTCATGCTTCACTTATATCTATTTAGAGAGCCAACAGGAATTGGTCAATTGCATGGTTAGTCATAAAATCCTACATAAAACTTATGGATCACTGAATATGATATGTTTGATTCCTTGCAATAGTTTTGCGATATAGAGATGATAATATGTGGGAGTTACTAGTGGATGATCATGTTTAGTAAGATATTGATGTTAAGGTTTGTGATTTTCGAAGCATGCACGTATAGTCTTTCGTTATGCCGGGAAGTTGGAGCACAATTTATCCTTGATTGTCCTATCTTTGTGTGAAGGTCGGGGGCGCGCGATGGTTAACTCCTACCAACCTCCCCCCTAGGAGCATGTGTAGTATTACTTTGCTTCGAGGGCTAATAAACTTTTGCAATAAGTATGTGATTTCTTTATGACTAATGTGAGTCCATGGCTTATACGCACTCTCACCCTTTCATAATTGCTAGCCTCTCTTGTGCCGTGCAATTCTCGCCGGTGCATAAACTTTAGTATACCTTCCTCAAAACAGCCACCATACCTACCTATTATGGCATTTCTATAGCCATTCTGAGTTATATTGCCATGCACTTCCATCATATAGTTGACTTGAGCATTCACTTTCATATTGCTTTGCATGAATGTAAGACACCTAGCACGATATTTTCATGGCTTGTCCGTTTTTGATATCTTTGCTATGCTAGATCATCGTACATCCTGGAACACTGCCAGAGGCACTCATTTATAGTCATACTATGTCATAGGTATCCACTTGTAATTTTTATTTCTTTTGAGTTATAAGTAAATAGAAGTGTGATGATCATCATTATTCATTTTTAGAGCATTTCCCCATGATGATAGGATGATGGAGACCATGATTCCCCCACAAGCCAGGATGAGACTCTGGACTAAAAGAAAAAAAAGAAAAAAAGGAAGAAAAAAAGAAAGAAAAAAAAATAAAAAAAGGGAAGAAAAAAAAATGAATGGAAGAAAGAAAAAAAGAGAAGGGGCATGCTAGTTCCACAGATGTGCTTCAGAGTAGCACCATGTTTTTCATATAGAGAGTCTCCTATGTTTTCACTTTATACTAGTGGGAATTTTCTGTAGTAGAGTTTGATGCATACCCACTTAGTTTCATATTAAGCTTTCATACACTTATAGCTATTAGTGCATCCATTGCATGGCAATCCCTACTCCTCACATTGATATCGATTGATGGACATCTTCATAGTCCATTAGTTTGCCTGGTTGGCGTGAGACTTTCTTCCCTTCTTTTGTCTAGTACCACCACATTCTATTCCACCTATATTGCTATATCCATGGCTTGCGCTCATGTATTGCGTGAGAGTTGAAAATGCTGAAGCGCGTTAAAAAGTATGAACCAATTGCTTGGCTGACACTGGGGTAGTACATGATTTATACTTTGAGTTGGGAAGACAGAGCATGACAAGACTATATGATTTTGTAGGGATAACGTTATTTAGCATTTGATATTCTGAAAGACATGACTGTTTGTTGGGATAACCGAGAATTGATGTCTTTATGTCAAATTGTAGACTATTGCTTTGAATCACTCATGTCTTAATATTCATGCCATGACTAGATATATGATCAAGTTTATTCTAGGTAGCATTCCACATCAAAAAAATATCTTTTTTTTATCATTTACCTACTCGAGGACGAGTTGGAATTAAGCTTGGGGATGCTGATACGTCTTCGTCGTATCTATAATTTTTGATTTTTTCATGCCAATATTATACAAATTTAACATATTTTTGGCAACTATTTATATGATTTATTGGACTAACTTACTGATTCAGTGCCAAGTGCTAGTTTCTGTTTTGGCATGTTTTTGTATCACAGAAAATCCATATCAAACGAAGTCCAAATGCGATAAAAAATGGCGGAGAATTATTTTGGAATATATATGATTTTTAGGAGGTGGAACCAACGCAAACGGGGGCCCACAGTGCCCACAACCCACTAGGGCGTGCTGCCAGGCCCAGGCACGCCCTGGTGTATTGTGCCCTCCTCGAATGTCGGTTGGGGCCCTTCTTCTGGCGCAATAATGCTAGTTTATGGATAAAATCATGTCAAAAATTCAGCGCAATCAGAGGTACGGATCTCCGGAAATTTAAGAAACGGTGAAGGGCTAGATCTGGGCGACGCAAAATAGAGAGAGACAGAGTGACAGATCCAATCTAGGAGGGGCTCTCGCCCCTCCCATGCCATGGAGATCAAGGACCAGAGGGGGAACCCTTCTCCCACCTAGGGAGGAGGCCAAGGAAGAAGAAGAAGAAGGAGGGGGGCTCTCCCCCCTCACTTCCGGTGGCGTCGGAGTGCCGTCAGGGCAATGATCGGGACGGCGATCTACATTTGCTACCGTCAACACCAACTCTCCCCCCTCATTGCAGCGGTGTAACACCTCTTTCCCCCCGCTGTAATATCTACTTAAACATGGTGCTCAAATCCATATATTATTTCCCAATGATCTATGGTTATCCTATGATGTTTGAGTAGATCCGCTTTGTCCTGTGGGTTAATCGTGATCTTGGTTGGTATGATTGTATATTTTATTTATGGTGTTGTCCTACGGTGCCCTCCGTTCTCGTGCAAACGTGAGGGGACCACGTTATAGGGTGTTGCAATATGTTCATGGTTCACTTATGGTGGGTTGCGAGAGTGACAAAAACTTAAACCCGAGTAAGTGGGGTGTGACGTATGAGAATAAAGAGGACTTGATACTTAATGCTATGGTTGGGTTTCACGACCTTAATGATCTTTAGTAGTCGCGGATGCTTGCTAGGGGTACAATCATAAGTGCATATGATCCAAGTAGAGAAAGTATGTTAGCTCATGCCTTTTCCTCATATAAAATTGCAAGAATGATTACCGGTACTTGCTATCGATTACCTAGGGACAAATAACTTTCTTGTTGACAAAAGCTATCTACTAAACCACTAACTTATTTATACGTTTATCTAAACAGCCCCTACTTTGTATTTACATGCTCTTTATTATCTTGCAAAACTATCCCAAAGTACTTCTAGTTTCATACTTATTCTAGGTAAAGCAAACGTCAAGTGTGCGTAGAGTTGTATCGGTGGTCGATAGAACTTGAGGGAATATTTATTCTACCTGTAGCTCCTCATTGGGTTCGACACTCTTACATATAAAAAAAAGGCTACAAACGATCCCCTATACTTGTGGGTTATCACACAACCAAAGAAGAGAGAAACCCCCATCTCTTCGTTCATTGTATTTTCATCATTAGATTCATCTAGGTCAATAGATTTCAAAAGGTCACTTCAGTATTCCATATTTTTGGATTTAGATCCATCCTCAGACAATACATGAGCAATGCCACATAGAGGAATAGAAACCCCATGACTCCTCACAGAAGAGGGTTCCATTACTTCGGAAAGAAGCAACAATAGGAGGTGAGTTTGTGGGAGCACTAGCCCTTGAAGTTTGTGGAGCCAAGCCCTCTTGATGTTCATGGTAATCAATATTGGTAGCAGAAAGGCAGGGGTCAGCAACCATACACTCTAGTATAAATTTCTCATGATCCAAATCAGAGATTTCAACAACATGGTTAATTGCACTATCAGTAACTTTTTGGGATCTGCCACCTGGCTTATCATGAATGTCTAAATTGGCTTTATCAAGTTCATCAATGGCATGATTCCCATTAGACGAGTTATCAGTTTGAGCATCATCTAAATTGGTTTCTTGAAGCTTATCTTGATCTACCTCAAGGTCATCATCATGTATATCTTCCTCATCCAGCACAAAATCAATACCACCCACTCGCTCAAAACCCTCCACAGCGAATCCAAGCAAGAATAGCTTCTTGTTCATTTCAATCAACCTCTCAAAAGGGGTATTGGCAGGATCTCTACAAACAATCTTCACCCTAACATTCTCAAAAAAAGTTCTGAACATACCATTCCTGTCCACATCAGCTAGACCACAAAAGAGGGATGCAATTTGTCGAAAAACTTTCCAGGTACACCATTTAGGAGGAATACCCTCAATTAAACCGAAGCTTCCACCAGTTCCTCAAAAGGGTCACAAGCACCTTTCATCCAATTACTTTAACAGTCAAATTGTGAGGCAAACTAAGGCGTGGAATTCAATTAAATCCTCAACTTTTTTCCAAGGTGGAATCCTAAACAGAAAGGTTTTACAAGATAACTCTCTGCTACTTCTCGAGCTTGCGTTGTATTCCCTCGAAGAGGAAAGGGTGATGCAGCATAGTAGCGTAAGTATTTCCCTCGGTTTTTTAGAACCAAGGTATCAATCCATTAGGAGACCACGTGCGAGTCCCTCACACCTGCACAAACAAATAAGAACCTCGCAACCAACGCGATAAAAGGGGTTGTCAATCCCTTCTCGGTCACTTACGAAAGTGAGATCTGATAGAGATGATAAGATAATATTTTCGGTACTTTTGGTATAGAGAAAAAGTAAAGAATGCAAAGTAAAGAAAATAGTTGATGGAAGATTAATATGATGAGAGTAGACCCGGGGGGCCATAGGTTTCACCAGTGGCTTCTCTCATGATAGCATAATTCTATGGTGGGTGAACGAATTACTGTCGAGCAATTGATAGAAAAGCGCATAGTTATGAGAATACCTAGGCATGATCATTATATATAGGCATCACGTCCGTGACAAGTAGACCGAAACGATTCTGCATATACTACTATTACTCCACACATCGACCGCTATCCAGCATGCATCTAGAGTATTAAGTTCATAAGAACAGAGTAACGCCTTAAGCAAGCTGACATGATGTAGAGGGATAAACTCAAGCAATATGATATAAACCCCATCTTTTTATCCTCGATGGCAACAATACAATACGCGCCTTGCTGCCCCTGTTGTCACTGGGAAAGGACACTGCAAGATTGAACCCAAAGCCAACCACTTCTCCCATTGCAAGGACTACCGATCTAGTAGGGCAAACCAAATCGATAATTCGAAGAGACTTGCAGGGATATATTATAATCATAAATAAAAGATTTCAGAAAAGAATCCAATATTGTTCATAGATAATCTTGATCATAAACCCACAATTCATCGGATCTCGACAAACACACCGCAAAAGATTACGTCGAATAGATCTCCTCAAATATCGAGGAGAACTTTGTATTGAGATCCAAAGAGAGAGAAGAAGCCATCTAGCTAATAACTATGGACGTGAAGGTCTGTGGTAAACTACTCACAACTCATCGGAGAGGCTATGGTGTTGATGTAGAAGCCCTCCATGATCGATGCCCCCTCCGGTGGAGCTCCGGAACAGGCCCCAAGATGGGATCTCACGGGTACATAAGGTTACGGCGGTGGAATTAGGGTTTTATGGATGTCCTCGATGTTTTCAAGGTATGAGAGTATATATAGGCTGAAGAGGCACGTGAGGGGAGCCAGAGGGGGCCCACGAGGGTGGGGGCGCGCCCCTGCCCTCGTGGCCGCCTCTCTCGCTTCCTGGCGTGTACTCCAAGTCTCCTGTCTTGATATCATTCCAAAAATAACTCTCCCGAAGGTTTCATTCCGTTTGGACTCCGTTTGATATTCCTTTTCTGCGAAACACTGAAATAGGCAAAAAACAACAATTTGCACTGGGCCTTGGGTTAGTAGGTTAGTCTCAAAAAAATATAAAAGTGTATAATAAAGCCCATTAAACATCCAACACAGAATATATAATAGCATGGAACAATAAAAAATTATAGATACGTTGGAGACGTATCAAGCATCCCCAAGCTTAATTCCTTCTCGTCCTCGAGTAGGTAAATGATAAAAACATAACTTTTGTGTGGAATGCTAACCAACATAATTCTCAATGTAATTTTCTTTATTGTGGCATGAATGTTCAGATCCAAAAGATTCAAGACAAAAGTTTAATATTGACATCAGAATAATAATACTTCAAGCATACTAACAAAACAATCATGTCTTCTCAAAATAACATTTCCAAAGAAAGTTCATCCTGATACGTCTCCGTTGTATCTATAATTTTTTATTGTTCCATGCCAATATTCTACAACTTCCATATACTTTTGGCAACTTTTTATACTATTTTTTGGGACTAACATATTGATCCAGTGCCCAGTGCCAGTTCCTGTTTGTTGCATGTTTTTTGTTTCGCAGAATATCCATATCAAACGGAGTCCAAACGGAATAAAAACGAACGGAGATTTTTTTGGAATATATGTGAATTTTGGGAAGTCAAACTAACACGAGATGATGCTCGAGTGGGCATCGAGGCCACACCGTAAGGCAGTTGATGCCCTTCTTTAGCCGCAAGAAAGCTAATTTTCGGATAAAAATCGTGTCAAAAGATGCGCCCAATCAGAGTTACGGATCTTCGACAATTTAAGAAACGGTGAAGGGCCAGAATTTGGGAACGCAGAAACAGAGAGAGACAAAGAGACAGATCCAATCTCGGAGGGGCTCTCGCCCCTCCGCCGCCATGGAGGCCATGGACCAGAGGGGAAACCCTTCTCCCACCTAGGGAGAAGGTCAAGGAAGAAAAAGAAGGAGGGGGGCTCTCTCCCCGTCGCTTCCGGTGGCACCGGAGTGCCACCGGGGCCATCATCGTGTGACGGCGATCTACACCAACACCTCCGTCATCTTCACCAACATCTCCATCACCTTCCCCCATCTATCTACAGCGGTCCACTCTCCCGCAACCCGCTATACCCTCTACTTGAACATGGTGCTTTATGCTTCATATTATTATCCAATGATGTGTTGCCATCCTATGATGTCTGAGTAGATTATCGTTGTCCTATCAGTGATTGGTGAATTGCTATGATTGGTTTAAATTGCTTGTGGTTATGTTGCTGTCCTTGGGTGCCCATCATATGAGCGCGCGCGTGGATCACACCATAGGGTTAGTTGTATGTTGATAGGACTACTTATTGGAGGGCAAGAGTGACAAAAGCTTCAACCTAGCGTAGAAATTGATGCATACGGGATTGAAGGGGGACCAATATATCGTAATGCTATGGTTGGGTTTTACCTTAAGGAACGTTATTAGTTGCGGATGCTTGCTAATAGTTCCAATCATAAGTGCATAGAATTTCAAGTAAGGGATGACATGCTAGCAGTGGCCTCTCCCACATACAACTTGCTATCGGTCTAGTAACATAGTTAATTGCCTAGGGGCAATGTCGCAACTCCTACCACCACTTTTCCACACTCGCTATCATTAAATTAGTTGTGTTCTTATCTTAACAGCCCCTAGTTTATATTTACGTGCTCTTTATATTCTTGCAAACCTTTCCAAAAACCACAAAGTACTTCTAGTTTCATACTTGTTCTAGGTAAAGTAAACGTCAAGCTTGCGTAGAGTTGTATCGATGGTCGATAGAACTTGAGGGAATATTTGTTCTGCCTTTAGCTCCTCGTTGGGTTCGACACTCTTACTTATTGAAAGAGGCTACAACTGATCCCCTACACTTGTGGGTTATCACATCCCTACAAAGTCATATAGTTTGGCTATGTTCCATCTTCGTCACGCAAAATACTCAAATCATGCACAACCCCGGTGTCATCCAAGCAATTGTTTCATACTTCAAAAATTTCAAACTTTTTCAACCTTCACGCAATACATGAGCGTGAGCCATGTATATAGCACTATAGGTGGAATGGAGTGGTGGTTGTGGAGAAGACAAAGAGGAAGATAATCTCACATCAACTAGGCATATCAATGGGCTATGGAGATGCCCATCAATAGATATCAATGTGAGTGAGTAGGGATCGCCATGCAACGGATGCACTAGAGCTATAAATGTATGAAAGCTCAAAAAAAGATACTAAGTGGGTGTGCATCCAACTTGCTTGCTCACGAAGACCTAGGGCATTTGAGGAAGCCCATCGTTGGAATATACAAGCCAAGTTCTATAATGAAAATTCCCAGTAGTATATGAAAGTGACAAAACAAGAGACTCTCTATCATCAAGATCATGGTGCTACTTTGAAGCACAAGTGTGGAAAAAGATAGTAGCATTGTCCCTTTTTTCTTTTTTTTTCTTTTTTTGGGCCTTTCTTTTATTTTTCTTTGGCCTTTCTTCTGTTTCTTTCTTTCTTTCTTTCTTTCTTTTTTTTTTCTTTGGGACAATGCTCTAATAATGATGATCATCACACTTATATTGATTTACAACTCGATATTACAACTCGATACTAGAATAGAGTATGACTCTATATGAATGCCTCCGGCGGTGTACCGGAATGTGCAATGAATCAAGAGTGAAATGTATGAAAAATTATGCATGGTGGCCTAGCCACAAATACGATGTCAACTACATGATCATGCATGGCAATATGACAATGATGAAGCGTGTCATAATAACGGAACGGTGGAGAGTTGCACGGCAATATATCTCGGAATGGATATGGAAATGCCATGATAGGTAGGTATGGTGTCTGTTTTGAGGAACGTATATGGTGGGTGTATGGTACCGGCGAAAGTTGCACGGTACAAGAGAGGCTAGCAATGGTGGAAGGGTGAGAGTGCGTATAATCCATGGACTCAACATTAGTCATAAAGAAGTCACATACTTATTGCGAAAATCTACAAGTCATCAAAACAAAGTACTACAGGCATGCTCCTAGGGGAAGGCTTGGTAGGAGTTAACCATCGCGCGATCCCGACCTCCACACAAAGGATGACACTCAATGAAATACCTAATGCTTCAAATTTGTCACACAACGGTTACCATACGTGCATGCTACGGGACTTGCAAACCTCAACACAAGTATTTCTCAAATTAACAACTACTCTACTAGCATGACTCTAATATCACCATCCTCATATCTCAAAACAATCATCAAGTATCAAACTTCTCATCATATTCAATGCACTTTTATATGAAAGTTTTTACTATACCCATCTTGGATGCCTATCATATTATGACTAATTTTATAACCAAAGCACATTACCATGCTGTTCTAAGAGACTCTCAAAAATATATAAGTGAAGCATGAGAGATCAATAATTTCTACAAAATAAAACCATCACCGTGCTCTAAAAGATATAAGTGAAGCACTAGAGCAAAACTATCTAGCTCAAAAGGTATAAGCGAAGCACATAGAGTATTCTAATAAATTCCAAATCATGTGTATCTCTCTCAAAAGGTGTGTCCATCAAGGATGATCGTGGTAAACTAAAAAGCAAAGACTCAAATCATACATGATGCTCCAAGCAAAAAACATACCAAGTGGTGAATAAAAATATAGTCTCAAGTTAAGTTACCGATAGATGAAGAAGAAAGAGGGGATGCCTTCCCGGGGCATCCCCAAGCTTAGGCTTTTGGTTGTCCTTTAATTTTACCTTGGGGTGCCTTGGGCATCCCCAAGCTTAGGTATTGCCACTCTTTGTTCCATAGTCCATCAAATCCTTACTCAAAACTTGAAAACTTCACAACACAAAACTTAGCCAAAAATCTCGTGAGCTCCGTTAGTATAAGAAAAGAAACCACCACTCAAAGGTACTGTAATGAACTCATTCTTTGTTTATAATGGTGTTAAACCTACTGTACTCCAACTTCTCTATGATTCATACCCCCCGATACTACTCATAGATTCATCAAAAATAAGCAAACAACACACGAAAAATAGAATCTGTCAAAAACAGAACAGTCTATAGCAATTTGTAACTTTCGAATACTTCTGTAACTCTAAAAAAATTGAAATAAATTGGTGCACATGAGGAATTTTTCTATTAATCATCTTCAAAAAGAATCAACTAAAAATTACTCTCCAGTAAAAAATGGTAGCTAATCTCGTGAGCGCTAAAGTTTCTGTTTTCTACAACATGATCGTATAAACTTCACCCAAGTCTTCCCAAAGGTTCCACTTGGCACAAACACTAACTAAAACACAAAACCACATCTAAACAGAAGCTATATGCAATATTTATTCCTAAACAGAAGCAAAAACAAAGAAAATAAAATTGGGTTGCCTCCCAACAAGCGCTATCGTTTAACGCCCCTAGCTATGCATTGATAATTTCGATGATGCTCACATGAAGGATAGCAATTGAAACACGAAGAGAGCATCACATAGCATGTGAAAACACATCTAAGTCTAAAATACTTCCTATGCATAGGCATTTTATAGGAAAATAATTTAGCAAGACAAGCAAGATCTAGCATATGCAAGGAAGAAGAAAGAAATATTAGCAATCTCAACAAAACGAGAGGTAATTTAGTAACATGAAAATTTCCACAACCATATTTTCCTCTCTCATAATAATTGCATGTAGGCTCATAAGAAAATTCAAGAATATAGCTATCACAAAACATATTTTCAACACGACCCACATGCATACAGAGTTGACACTCTTCCAAAATAGTGGGATCAACATTAACTAAAGTCATGACCTCCCCAAACCCACTTTTATCAAAAATTTCATAAGATTGATCATACTCCAAATATGTGGGATCTAAAGTTGACACTCTTCCGAACCCACTTTCAATATTATTGCAAACATTATTATCAATCTCATACATATCATGGGGCTTAAATAAGTTTTCAAGATCGTAAGAAGCATCACCCCAATCGTGATCACCCCCAAGCTTAAGGTTTTGCATATCATTAACACAATTGACATTAATAGAATTTACAATAGTATCATTGCAATCATGTTTTTCATTAAAAGAGCTATCGTGAATCACTTAATAATTTTCTTCTTTGAAAACTTCATCACAATTTTTAGATTCACGAATTTCAAGCAAAACCTCATAAAGATAATCTAGTGCACGCAACTCACTAGCAATTGGTTCATCATAATTGGATCTCTTAAAAATATTAGCAAGTGGATGAGGATCCATAATTTAGCAAGCGAAGATGCAAGCTAAAAGAGGGCACATAGCTAACAAGCAAACAAAAAGGCAAACGGAAAAGGCAAAGGTGAAGCGGGGGAGAGGAAAACGAGAGGCAAATAATGTAGTGCGAGGGATAAGGGTTTGTGATAAGTACTTGGTATATGTGTTGGAAATATGCCCTAGAGGCAATAATAAATTGGTTATTATTATATTTCCTTGTTCATGATAATTGTTTATTATCCATGCTAGAATTGTATTGATAGGAAACTCAGATACATGTGTGGATACATAGACAAACACCATGTCCCTAGTAAGCCTCTAGTTGACTAGCTCGTTGATCAACAGATGGTCACGGTTTCCTGACCATGGACATTGGATGTCGTTGATAACGGGATCACATCATTAGGAGAATGATGTGATGGACAAGACCCAATCCTAAGCCTAGCACAGATCGTGTAGTTCGTATGCTAAAGCTTTTCTATATGACAAGTATCTTTTCCTTAGACCATGAGATTGTGCAACTCCCGGATACCGTAGGAATGCTTTGGGTGTACCAAACGTCACAACGTAACTGGGTGGCTATAAAGGTGCACTACAGGTATCTCCGAAAGTGTCTGTTGGGTTGGCACGAATCGAGACTGGGATTTGTCACTCCGTGTGACGGAGAGGTATCTCTGGGCCCACTCGGTAGGACATCATCATAATGTGCACAATGTGATCAAGGAGTTGATCACGGGATGATGTGTTACAGAATGAGTAAAGACACTTGCCGGTAACGAGATTGAGCAAGGTATCGGGATACCGACGATCGAATCTCGGGCAAGTATTGTACCGATAGACAAAGGGAATTGTATACGGGATTGATTGAATCCTTGACATCGTGGTTCATCCGATAATATCATCGTGGAACATGTGGGAGCCAACATGGGTATCCAGATCCCGCTGTTGGTTATTGGCCGGAGAGTTGTCTCGGTCATGTCTGCATGGTTCCCGAGCCCGTAGGGTCTACACACTTAAGGTTCGATGGCGCTAGGGTTATAGGGAAAGTATGTACGCGGTTACCGAATGTTGTTCGGAGTCCCGGATGAGATCCCGAACGTCACGAGGAGTTCCGGAATGGTCCGGAGGTAAAGATTCATATATGGGAAGTCCCGTTTTGGTCGCCGGAAAAGTTTCGGGCGCTATCGGTAGCGTACCGGGACCACCGGGAGGGTCCTGGGGGTCCACCGGGTGGGGCCACCAGCCCCGGAGGCATACGTGGGCCAAGTGTGGGAGGGGACCAGCCCCAGGTGGGCTGGTGGGCCCCCCCACCAAGGCCCAAGGCGCCTCCAAGAGGGGAGGGGGGCAAACCCTAGGGCAGATGGGCCCTAGGGCCCAATCTGGTGCGCCCCCCTCTCCCTCTCCCCCTCTGGCCGCCACCCTCAGATGGGATCTGAGGTGGCCGCACCCCTAGGGGTGGGAAACCCTAGAGGGGGCGCAGCCCCTCCCTTCCCCCTATATATATGTGAGTTTTGGGGCTGCCCATAACACGGTTTGACCGATCTCGCTTGGTGCAGCCTTGTCTCTCTCCCTCCTCGTCTCTCGCAGCGCTTGGCGAAGCCCTGCTGGAGTCCCGCACTCCTCCACCACCACCACGCCATCGTGCTTCTTTTGGATGGAGTCTTCCCCAACCTCTCCCTCTCTCCTTGCTGGATCAAGGCGTGGGAGACGTCACCGGGCTGCACGTGTGTTGAACGCGGAGGCGCCGTTCTTCGGCGCTTAGATCGGAATCAACCGCGATCTGAATCGTAGCGAGTACGACTCCTTCATCCGCGTTCTTGCAACACTTCCGCATCACGATCTACAAGGGTATGTAGATGCACTCCCTTCTCCCTCATTGCTAGATTACTCCATAGATAGATCTTGGTGATGCGTAGGAAATTTTTTGATTTTCTGCTACGATCCCCAACAGTGGCATCATGAGCTAGGTCTATGCGTAGTATCTTGCACGAGTAGAACACAAAGTAGTTGTGGGCGTAGATCATGTCAATTCTCTTGCCGTTACTAGTCTTATCTTGATTCGGCGGCATCGTGGGATGAAGCGGCCCGGACCGACCTTACACACACTCTTACGTGAGACAGGTTCCACCGACTGACATGCACTAGTTGCATAAGGTGGCTAGCGGGTGTCTGTCTCTCCCACTTTAGTCAGATCGGATTCGATGAAAAGGGTCCTTATGAAGGGTAAATAGAAATTGGCATATCACGTTGTGGTTTTGGCGTAGGTAAGAAACGTTCTTGCTAGAAACCTATAGCAGCCACGTAAAAACTTGCAACAACAATTAGAGGACGTCTAACTTGTTCTTGCAGCATGTACCGTGTGATGTGATATGGCCAAAAGGATGTGATGAATGATATATATGTGATGTATGAGATTGGTCATGTTCTTGTAATAGGAATCACGACTTGCATGTCGATGAGAATGACAATCGGCAGGAGCCATAGGAGTTGTCTTATTTATTGTATGACCTGCGTGTCACTGAATAACGCCATGTAATTACTTTACTTTATTGCTAAACGTTAGCCATAGTAGTAGAAGTAATGTTTGGCGAGACGACTTCATGAAGACACGATGATGGAGATCATGGTGTCATGCCGGTGACGATGATGATCATGGAGCCCCGAAGATGAAGATCAAAGGAGCAAGATGATATTGGCCATATCATGTCACTATTTGATTGCATGTGATGTTTATCATGTTTTATATCTTATTTGCTTAGAGCGACGGTAGTGAATAAGATGATCTCTCACTAAAATTTCAAGAATTGTGTTCCCCCTAACTGTGCACCATTGCTAAGGTTCGTTGTTCCGAAGCACCACGTGATGATCGGGTGTGATAGGTTCTAACGTTCGCATACAACGGGTGTAAGCCAGATTTACACACGCGATACACTTAGGGTTGACTTGACGAGCCTAGCATGTACATACATGGCCTCGGAACATGGAAGACCGAAAGGTCGAACATGAGTCGTATAGAAGATACGATCAACATGAAGATGTTCACCGTTGATGACTAGTCCGTCTCACGTGATGATCGGACACGGCCTAGTCGATTCGGATCATGTATCACTTAGATGACTAGAGAGATGTCTATCTGAGTGGGAGTTCATTAGATGAACTTAATTTTCATGAACAATAGTCCATGTTGTCTTCGCAAATTATGTTGTAGACCAATAACTGCGCTGTAGCTCCCTGTTTAATACGATCCTAGAGAAAGACTAAGTTGAAAGATAATGTAAGCAATGATACGGACTGGGTTCGTAGTCTGAGGAGTGTCCTCACTGCTACACAGAAAGCTTGCGTCTTTGATGCACCGCTCGATGTGCAAGCCCATACAACGTTGTCTGTGGATGTTGTGAACACCTGACAGACACGTCCTGATGACTACTTGATAGTTTAGTGCACCATACTTTACGGCTTAGAACCAGGATTCCAATGACGTTTTGAACGTCATAGAACATATGAGATGTTCTAAGAGCTGAAATTGGGATTTCAGGCTCATGCCCGTGTTGAGAGGTATGAGACCTCTGACAAGTTCTTTTGCCAAAAGGATGGAGGAGAATAGCTCAACTAGTGAGCATGTGCTCAGAATGTCTGGGTGCTAAAATCACTTGAACCAAGTGGGAGTTAATCTTCCAGATGAGATAGTGGTTGACTGAATTCTCTAGACACTATCACCAAGCTACTAGAACTTCGTGATGAACTATGACATGCAAAGGATGGAGATGATCCCGAAGCTATTAGCGGTGCTTAAGACCGCAAAAGTAGAAATCAAGGAGGAGCATCAAGTGTTGATGGTTTAACAAGACCACTGGTTTCAAAGGGGGCAAGGGCTAGAAGGGAAACTTCATGAATGGCAAACCAGTTGTCTCTCTGATGAAGGAACCCAAGGTTGAACCCAAACCTCGAGACTAAGTGCTTATATTGTAAGGGGAACGGTCACATGGTAGCGGAACTACCCCAAATACATGGTAAATAAGAAAAGCTGGCAACTTCAACAAAGTATATTTGATATACGTGTTATTGATGTGTACCTTACTAGTACTCCTTGTAGCACATGGGTATTGGATACCCGTTCAGTTGCTATTATTAGTGACTTGAAGCAAAAGCTACTGACTGAACGGAGAGTAGCTAAGGGCGAGGTGATGATGTGTGTTGGAAGTGTTTCCAAGGTTGATAAGATCACCATCACACGCTCCCTCTATTTTCGAGATTAGTGTTGAACCTAGATAAATGTTATCAGGTGTCTACGTTGAGCATGAATATGATTAGATCATGTTCATTGCAATACGTTTATTCATTTAAGTCAGAGAATAATGGTTATTCTGTTTACATGAATAATACCTTTATGGTCATGCACCCGATGGTTTGTTGAATCTCGATCATAGTAATACACATGATGATAATATTAATGCCACAAGATGTAGAGTTAATAATGATAGTACCACTTTCTTATGGCACTGCCGCTTAGGTCATTTTGGCATAAAATGCATGAAGAAACTCCATGCTGATGGATGTTCGGAGTCACTTGATTTTGAATCGCTTGACACATGCGAGCCATGCCTCATGGGCAGGATGACTAAGATCCCGTGTTCGGGTACAATGAAACGGGCAAGTGACTTGTTGGAAATCATACACGCTGATGTGTGTGATCCAATGAGAATTAAGGCGTGTGGTGGATATCGTTATTTTCTCATCTTCACTGACGATTTGAGTAGATATGGGTATATTTACTTAATGAAGCAAAAGTCTGAAACGTTTGAAAAGTTCAAGCAATTTCAGAGTGAAGATTAAGAATCATCATAACAAGAAGATCATGTTCCTACGATCTGATCAAGGGGAGATTTTCTGAATTATGAGTTTGGCAATCACTTAAGACATTGTGGAAATGTTTCACAATTGAAGCCACCTGGAACACCACGGCGTAATGGTGTGTCCGGACATCGTAATCGAACCTTATGAGATATGGTGTGATCTATGATGTGTCTTACCGATCTACCGCTATTATTTTGAGGTTATGCATTAGAGACAGCTGCATTCACTTTATAGGGCACCATCTAAGTCCGTTGAGACAACGTTGTATGAACTATGGTTTGGCAAGAAACCAAAGTTGTCGTTTTCTTAATGTTTGGGGCTGCGATGCTTATGGCTTCAGCCGGAAAAAGCTCGAACCCAAAGCGGACAAATACATCTTCCTAGGATACCCAAAGGTAACAGTTGGGTATACCTTCTATCTCAGATCCAAGGACAAAATGTTTGTCGCTAAGAACGGGTCCTTTCTCGAGAAGGAGTTTCTCTCGAAAGAATTGAGTGGGAGGAAGATAGTACTTGATAAGGTTTTCGAACCCTCACTTCAACCGGAGAGTAGTGCAACACAGAAAGAGGTTTTTGTGGAACCTATGACTGTTGAAGAGGAAACTAATGATAGTGATCATGAAGCTTCGGATCAAGTTGCTATCGAACCTCGTAGGTCGACAAGGATATTTACTACTCCTTAGTGGTACGATAATCCTGTCTTAGATGTCATGTTGTTGGACAACAATGAACCTACGAACTATGGAGAAGCGATGGTGGGCCCGTATTCCGACAAATGGTTAGAAGCCGAGAAATCCAATATAGGATCCATGTATCAAAACAAAGTATGGACTTTGGTGGACTTGCTCGATGATCAACAAGCCATTGAGATGAATGGATCTTTAAGAAGAAGACGGACGTGGACGGTAATGTCACCGTCTATGAAGCTCGACTTGTGGAAAGAGTTTTTCACAAGTTCAAGGAGTTGACTACGATGAGATTTTCTCACCCGTAGCGATGCTTAAGTCCGTCAGAATCATGTTAGCATTAGCTGCATTTATGAAATCTGGCAGATGGATGACAAAACAAGTTTCCTTACCAGTTTTCTTAAGGAAAGGTTGTATGTGATACAATCAGAAAGGTTTTGTCGATCCTAAGGATGCTAAAAGGTATGCTAGCTCCAGCGAGCCTTCCATGGATTGGAGCAAGCATCTCAGAGTCGGAATATACGCTTTGATGGAGTGATCAAAGTTTTTGGGTATACAAAGTTTGTTAGAAACTTGTATTTGCAATAAAGTGAGTGGGAGCACTACAACATTTCTGATAAGTATATGTGAATGACATATTGTTGATCCGAAATGATGTAGAATTTCTGGAAAGCGTAAAGGGTTGTTTGAAAGGAGTTTTTCAAAGGAAGACCTGGATAAAGCTGCTTACATATTGGGCATCAAGATCTATAGAGATAGATCAAGACGCCTAATGATACTTTCAAAAGGAACACACACCTTTGACATGATTTTGAAGGAGTTCAAAATAGATCAGTCAAAGAGGGAGTTCTTACCTGAGTTGTAAGGTGTGAAGTTGAGTAAGACTCAAAGCTTGACCACGGCAGAAGAAAGAGGAAGGACGAAGGTCGTCCCCTATGCTCTTGTCATAGGCTCTATACGGTATGCCATGCTGAGTACCGCACCTGATGTGTGACTTGCCACATGTCTGGCAAGAGGGTACAAAAGTGATCCAGGAGTGAATCACTAGATAGTGGTCAAAATTATCCTTAGAGGAATAAGGAAATGTTTCTCGGTTATGGAGGTGATAAAGAGTTTGACGTAAAGAGTTACGTCGATGCAAGCTTAACACATATCCGGATAACTCTGGGTAGAGATACCGGATATGTATAATGGAGCAACAGTTTGGAATAGCTCCAAGTGGAACGTGGTAGCAGCATCTACGATATGACATAAAGTTTTGCGAAGTACATAGGGATCTAAATGTTGCAGACCCGTTGACTACAACCTCTCTCACAAGCATAACATGATCAAACCCATAACTCATTGAGTGTTAATCACATATTGATGTGAACTAGATTACTGACTCTAGTAAACTCTTTGGATGTTGGTCACATGGCGATGTGACCTGTGAGAGTTAATCACATGGTGATGTGAACTAGATTATTGACTCTAGTGCAAGTGGGAGACTGTTGGAAATATGCCCTAGAGGCAATAATAAATTGGTTATTATTATATTTCCTTGTTCATGATAATAGTTTATTATCCATGCTAGAATTGTATTGATAGGAAACTCAGATACATGTGTGGATACATAGACAAACACCATGTCCCTAGTAAGCCTCTAGTTGACTAGCTCGTTGATCAACAGATGGTCACGGTTTCCTGACCATGGACATTGGATGTCGTTGATAACGGGATCACATCATTAGGAGAATGATGTGATGGACAAGACCCAATCCTAAGCCTAGCACAGATCGTGTAGTTTGTATGCTAAAGCTTTTCTATATGTCAAGTATCTTTTCCTTAGACCATGAGATTGTGCAACTCCCAGATACCGTAGGAATGCTTTGGGTGTACCAAACGTCACAACGTAACTGGGTGGCTATAAAGGTGCACTACAGGTATCTCCGAAAGTGTCTATTGGGTTGGCACGAATCGAGACTGGGATTTGTCACTCCGTGTGACGGAGAGGTATCTCTGGGCCCACTCGATAGGACATCATCATAATGTGCACAATGTGATCAAGGAGTTGATCACGGGATGATGTGTTACAGAACGAGTAAAGAGACTTCCCGGTAACGAGATTGAGCAAGGTATCGGGATACCGACGATCGAGTCTCGGGCAAGTACTGTACCGATAGACAAAGGGAATTGTATACGGGATTGATTGAATCCTTGACATCATGGTTCATCCGATGAGATCATCGTGGAACATGTGGGATCCAACATGGGTATCCAGATCCCGCTGTTGGTTATTGGCCGGAGAGTTGTCTCGGTCATGTCTGCATGGTTCCCGAGCCCGTAGGGTCTACACACTTAAGGTTCGATGACGCTAGGGTTATAGGGAAAGTATATACGCGGTTACTGAATGTTGTTCGGAGTCCCGGATGAGATCCCGGACGTCACGAGGAGTTCCGGAATGGTCCGGAGGTAAAGATTCATATATGGGAAGTCCCGTTTTGGTCACCGGAAAAGTTTTGGGCGCTATCGGTAGCGTACCGGGAACACCGGGAGGGTCCCGGGGGTCCACCGGGTGGGGCCACCAGCCCCGGAGGCATACGTGGGCCAAGTGTGGGAGGGGACCAGCCCCAAGTGGGCTGGTGCGCCCCCCCAGCAAGGCCCAAGGCGCTTCCAAGAGGGGAGGGGGGCAAACCCTAGGGCAGATGGGCCCTAGGGCCCAATCTGGTGCGCCCCCCCTCTCCCTCTCCCCCTCTGGCCGCCACCCTCAGATGGGATCTGAGGTGGCCGCACCCCTAGGGGTGGGAAACGCTAGAGGGGGCGCAGCCCCTCCCTTCCCCCTATATATATGTGAGTTTTGGGGCTGCCCAGAACACGGTTTGACCGATCTCGCTTGGTGCAGCCCTGTCTCTCTCCCTCCTCGTCTCTCGCAGCGCTTGGCGAAGCCCTGCTGGAGTCCCGCACTCCTCCACCACCACCACGCCGTCGTGCTGCTGTTGAATGGAGTCTTCCCCAACCTCTCCCTCTCTCCTTGCTGGATCAAGGCGTGGGAGACGTCACCGGGCTGCACGTGTGTTGAATGCGGAGGCGCCATTGTTCGGCGCTTAGATCGGAATCAACCGCGATCTGAATCGCAGCGAGTACGACTCCTTCATCCGCGTTCTTGCAATGCTTCCGCATCGCGATCTACAAGGGTATGTAGATGCACTCCCTTCTCCCTCGTTGCTAGATTACTCCATAGATAGATCTTGGTGATGCGTAGGAAACATTTTGATTTTCTGCTACGATCCCCAACAATATGACTTTTGCGTAGATCTCCCCGGCAACGGCGCCAGAAATTCTTCTTGCTACTTCTCGAGCTTGCGTTGTATTCCCTCGAAGAGGAAAGGGTGATGCTGCACAGTAGCGTAAGTATTTCCCCCAGTTTTTGAGAACCAAGGTATCAATCCAGTAGGAGACCACGTGCGAGTCCCTCGCACCTGCACAAACAAATAAGAACCTCGCAGCCAACGCGATAAAAGGGGTTGTCAATCCCTTCTCGGTCACTTACGAAAGTGAGATATGATAGAAATGATAAGATAATATTTTTGGTATTTTTAGTATAGAGAAAAAGTAAAGAATGCAAAGTAAATTAAATAGTTGATGGAAAATTAATATGATGAGAATAGACCCGGGGGCCATAGGTTTCACTAGTGGCTTCTCTCATGATAGCAAAATTCTATGGTGGGTGAACGAATTACTGTCGAGCAATTGATAGAAAAGCGCATAGTTATGTGAATATCTAGGCATGATCATTATGTATAGGCATCACGTCCGTGACAAGTAGACCGAAACGATTCTGCATCTACTACTATTACTCCACACATCGACCGCTATCCAAACCGATAATTCGAAGAGACTTGCAAGGATATCATAATCATACATAAAATATTTCATAAAATAATCCAATATTGTTCATAGATAATCTTGATCATAAACCCACAATTCATCGGATCTCGACAAACACACCGCAAAAAGATTACATCAAATAGATCTCCTCGAAGATCGAGGAGAACTTTGTATTGAGATCCAAAGAGAGAGAAGAAGCCATCTAGCTAATAACTATGGACCCGGAGGTCTGTGGTAAACTACTCACAATTCATCGGAGAGGCTATGGTGTTGATGTAGAAGCCCTCTGTGATCGATGCCCCCTCTGGCGGAGCTCCGGAACAGGCCCCAAGATGGGATATTACGGGTACAGAAGGTTACGGCGGTGGAATTAGGGTTTCGTGGATGTCCTCGATGTTTTTAGGGTATGAGAGTATATATAGGCTGAAGAGGCACGTCGGGGGAGCCAGAGGGGGCCCACGAGGGTGGGGGGGTGCGCCCCTGCCCTCATGGCCGCCTCTCTCGCTTCCTGGCGTGTACTCCAAGTCTTCTGTGTTGATATCGTTCCAAAAATAACTCTCCCGAAGGTTTCATTCTGTTTGGACTCCGTTTGATATTCCTTTTCTGCGAAACACTGAAATAGGAAAACAAAATAGCAATTTGCACTGGGCCTTGGGTTAGTAGGTTAGTCCCAAAAATAATATAAACGTGTATAATAAAGCCCATTATACATCCAAAGATAATATATAATAGCATGGAACAATAAAAAATTATAGATATGTCGGAGACGTATCACTCTCCAACTTGCCATGGCCAATATTTTGGTTTTGCAAAAGATAGCAGTCAAAAGACCGATACACTCTGTCTGATTAACTGCCCCTTTCAGAATATTAACCACAACAAAATTTTAGAAATTTAGCCACTTAGACTCATTAGCCACATGCACATCAACATGGTAGAAACCAAGACCACTTGTACCACTACCAAAATGGCAACAATATGCCGTTCTCTAGGCCAAGCTGCATAGTTATTGACATTATGATTTTCTTGGAAAAGAAAACAAGTGAAAGTGCAACTATCCCTGGGTGGTTTTGCTAATTCCTAACAACATATATCTCATTGAACTAATGCCCTTTCAAGATGATAATTTCAGAAAGTTCAATGATTGGCATGGCATGGATTAGGAATGTGGACCCCTCAAAATGCTAAGGACACATTTTGGCTCAAGCTCAAGACTCTACATTTTCTATTTTAGTGATCCAAGATTACATTGAGTCCATAGGAAAGACAATACTATTAAAAGGGGATGAGGTGTTGCTTAATGGGTTTCTTGCTCAAAATGCTTAGTGATATGCTCCAAAAACCCTCAACCACTTTCTCACATCCACATTTGTCCCAAACCAAAAGTCAAACTCGGCCCCACCGAAACTTCCTATCCGGCGCCACCAAGTTCATTTGACATAGCCATAGCCACAAACCCTAATCACTTCGGTCTCACAGATAGGGATCTTGGTCTCACTAAGATGGGATTGCAAACTCTCTGTTTCCCCTTCGTAACGTTTCGGTCCAACTGAAATGAGTGAATCGGTCCCACCGAGTTTGCTTGACCAACTCTCTGGTTAGCTTATTACCAAAATCGGTCCTACCAGGTTTGTGTAATCGGTGTCACCGAGATTAAATTATGCCCTAACCCTAATGAAATCGGTCCTACCAAGTTGATCATATCGGTCCCACCGAAATGCCTAACAGTCACATTATGAACTAAATCGGTCTGACCGAGTTTTCTGATTCGGTCCCACCGAGTTTGGTAAATTGTGTGTAACGGTTAGATTTTGTGTGGAGGCTATATATATACCCCTCCACCCACTCTTCATTCGTGAAGAGAGCCATCAGAACATACCTACACTTCCATTACTCATTGTTCTGAGAGAGAACCACCTATTCATGTGCTGAGACCAAGATATTCCAATCCTACCATATGAATCTTGATCTCTAGCCTTCCCCGAGTTTCTTTCCACTGAAATCTTCTTTCCACCATATCGAAATATGTGAGAGAGAGTTGAGTGTTGGGGAGACTATCATTTGAAGCACAAGAGCAAGGAGTTCATCATCAACACACCGTCTATTACCTTTTGGAGAGTGGTGTCTCCTAGATTGGTTAGGTGTCTGTAATGCCCAGGATGGGACTATACCTCCTACGTGTCGAGGCACGACTTAAAGGTATAAGCCCATCCTAGAATGATCTCAAGTTTGGTATCTTTGCACGACTCATGTAAAAGAGGGATTAAAAAGCAAAAGGAGATAGTTGGCTTACACTCGCCACTTCACACAATACATTACATAAACAATCATCATTCAAAACATCACAACCCGACTACGGGTGAAGATCCAAAAGAAAGATACCAAAACAACATAAAGCCACAGGTCAGGATCGAATCCTAGTAGAAACCACTACTGAACATCGAAACGTCACAAGCAAACGGCCACACTCTTCAACGAACTCCAAGTGAAGAACTTGAACCAGCTCCTGCATCAAACTCGGCTGAACCTGCATCTGGTGTGGTGAAGTAACTGTGAGCCACAGAGGACTCAGCAATCCCGTTCCCGGGTAACAAGACTATTTAAGCCTTGGGTGAGGACAAGGCTGAAGAAAGAAATGAGGTGAAAGAACAACAAGAGTCTGCAGCAGCAACTAGCACTATCTTACGTAAAAGAGAGCGAGAAAAGAAGTGCATCGGTCGAGAGATGATCACGAAGTGATCCTAACTAAAGCCGGTCAAACATAACCCCACCGTGTTCAACTCCCGAATCCCTATTCGGAAATTGACAGTCACGGTACACACGCTGGTAGTGTATTAGTAACATTGTGTCAAGTTATCTACAACCGGAATTAACAAGCTCCCATCTGCCACATAACCGCGGGCACGACTTTCGAAAGTTCAAACCCTGCAGGGGTGTTCCAACTTGGCCCATCACAAGCCCACGATCCGCGGAGTCGCAACTCCATAGGTGGGAAGACCCGAGTATTCTCGGAATCCCGTGCTCAAGTTAAACCGAACTAAGGTAAGGCTAATCCAGCAAATCCTCCCGGCGTGTCGACACCCTGATAGTAGCCGCGCGTATCTAAGTCTCAGGACACGACCGGATGGGCGATTCTACAGGACCCAATCCTCGAGTTTCCCCGTGGTGGTTCCCGCAGACTCCCCGTTTGGGACCAACACCATCAGCGCTGGCCCCCCCTGCTATGTAGAATTAAGAATCCTCGAGGGAGCGACCCCCTATGCAAAATTAATTATTTAATTAAGTTTGTTATTATGAGGCAAATAGTACCAAAAGTTGGGACTTGCTGGAAAAGACTTAGCACTTAGCGGTTTATCAAGGGGGTCCCATACACCCCAACCGTGTTAGGAACGCATAATCAAGGAACATAACACCGGTTTATACGGTTCCTAACGGCATGAGTGGAACAAAACACCAAGCAAAAGGCTTAGCCTTCCACCCTGCCAGTATATAGATGATTTAATTTTTTTAAGCATTTATATAGTGTGATATAACCCAACCAAACTTCAACATGAAGCAAGCATCTTCAATCTTCACCTGCAACTAACAATGCTATAAGAGCGGCTGAGCGAAGCGTACTTAGCCAAGCAACGGTTTGCATAGGTAGGGTGGTTAAACATGGTAGTGGTTACAAGTAGGAGGCTGACAAGAAGAACATGGGCATCGAGGCAAAACTATAGAGCGATACTCTAGCAATAGGCAAAGATAGTAATGGTATCCGGGTTCGGTCATCTTGCCTGGGAATCCACAAGGGAGAAGAACGGATCCAAGAAGAAGACGGAGCAACAGTCGAGAGGAACCTCACAACTCCGGAAAGAAACCGAAGCTAATAAGAGAAGCAACCGGAAAGAAAAGAAACAACACGGTAAACACACAAGCATTAACATGGCATACGATGCACAAGCAAGCATGATGCATGTCCGGTTTAAATATGCATGGCATGGCAAAGTGCACAAACAAAACTACAAGTTAAGTGGAGATCAATATGCAACGAGTTGCATATTGACGAAACACCACATTTAATTATTTAGTTGACTCTCATTATTAACAAGACAAGATTAAATGTTTTAACATGGCAAGAGGTGAAGCATAAAGAAACTACACTCTTTAGGCATTTTAAATGGGGCCGGAGAATAGCAACAACATATCCGGAAAATCCCCATGAGCATGTTTAATAATTATAAGCAAACAACAATTTAACATATAATGTTGTTAACATGATGCGGATGACATGAACAAGTTTATGCAAGTTTATTAAAAGGGTTGACATTAAGATATGAAGCATTTGTCACCGTGGTGGAAAAAAAGGGTGCCACGGCAACGATCCGAAATGATGCAAAGGCAACAACTCGGTTCCGGTAACTCGTTGAGAGTCCGGTGCAAAAGGTAGAATCGACGTGAGCAAGTCGAACAAGATGAAAGTGGGGCGATCCCGTTACCGGGTTCCCACGAGTCGGCGACGAGGCAACCGAGGAACATGACAAAAGGTCGGAATGGACACGAAGCACACACGAGGAGCATTTCATACAACACAAGCAAGCATGCACGGGTCATCCACGGGGTCGTTTCGGTATACCTTCGAAGCGTGCGTTTCGGGACGGTCCGAGTTCGTAGTGGAAGTAGTGGAACACGGTTCGTAGAGGAAGTAGTCGTTCACGGGGTGTAGTCGTTCTCGCAACTCGTAGAGGAAGTAGTGGTTCACGTCCTCGTGTCGTGGTGCTTGGCGAATTCCTCGTTTCCGGTCGACGGTAGTGGTACTCGCGGTCGTCGAGCGACGGTAGTGGTACTCGGGGCGACGGTAGACGTTCACGTAGGCGTTTCCGTTTCCGAAGAGGTACTTGTCGCGTCGGCGTTCGTAGTGGTACTTGTGGTCTCCGAACTTGTTGACGGTAGTGGTACTTGCCGTAGGGGTACTTGGTCGTCTCGGTCTCGTACACGGGTCATCTGTCCAAAAATTACAGCACGGGCACACACACAAAAAAAAACAAAAAAAAACTACAGGAGCAAAACAAGGCTGCACGGAGACGAGGCCACGGCGTGCTGGCTCGGGCCAGACGAAGAAGAGGCCGAGGTAGGGGCTCCACTGGACGGAGGCGGAGAGGAAGGGCAGCGGCCTGGACGCAGAGGAGGCCGCGGGCCGGTGGCGCGGTCGCGGCTCTGTTGGAGACCGACGGGGCGACACGGGCGCCAAGGTGCTGAAGGACGGGGCCGCACGGGGCTGCCTTGCTGGAGACGGGAGGGCGAGATGGCGGATGGAGGCCACGGGCCTGGCCGGCGCCGAGGAGGAAGGAGGGGCGGCGACCTGCTGCTGGGGGCGAGGGAGGAGCACCAGCGCGAGGGAGGAGCACCAGCGCGAGGAGGAAGGCCTCTTGACCGGCCTTGCTGCTGGGGACCGAAGAGGAGGACAGGGGGGTTCCGGGCCGGCTCGCGGGGCGACCACGGCGGAGGGCCTGAGGGCCGCTGGAGGCGCGGTCGCGCGGAAGAGACAGAGGCTAGCGGGAGATCACGGAGGGAGGACGAGGGCGCGTCGAGGGGAAGCCGCTCGGCCTCGCGGGCGCCAGGCGCGGAGGATCCAGGCGGGAAGGACGACGCGCTCGCGGGGCAGGGAGGAGGAGCGCTGCCTCGAGATCGGGAGAGGAGAGGGACGAAGGGAGACGAGTGGGGCGATGCGGGAGAGAGCGAGAGAGAGATGTGTGGCGGCGGTCGGGCGGAAGGAGAGGGAGTGAGAGGCTGCGGGAGCGAGCGCCCTAGGGTTGGGTGGCTGCTGGGCCAAGGCGGCCCAAGTGGGCTGGTGGCCTTGGGGAATGGTGGAGCCGATGGTGGGCCAGCTGGCCTGGGCCTTAGGGAGGCCTGGGCTGGCTGGGATGCCCCTTTACTTTTATTTCTTAGCAGAAACAAAAGTGAAGAACGAAAAAAAAGGAGGGGGGTTAGGGAAAAGATAACACATGGAAGTATTTTCCTCGGGCATCATAAAAATAGCAAAGTCCGAGAAAAATAGAAAAGGCAAGATCGGAAGAAAAATAATTCACACTTATTTGAATTTAATTCAAATAGTTTTAAACTAAGGCTTGATGATTGAAGTGTCCAAAAATGTTGAGGATTTTAGGAGGAACCTCGATAAATAGGAAAAGAATTATTGGCAAGATTTTTGAAGGTGAAACTTGAATTAAGAGGCATGGGGAAAATGCATGTGTGTTACGGTGATTCCGAAGCCATGGAATATTTATTAATATAGCTCCATAAATATTAGGAGGCTTTTATATGTTATAAAGAGAAGTCTCCTTCCCTCGATTTAAATGGACCGAAGGTCCACAATTTATTTAGGTTGAGATGCAAAATTAAAATGACATGATGGCATGATGACATGATGCAATGCAAAAAATAAAAACACAAGCACAAGAACACACGAGCAACCCGGAACATCTGGAATCTTCTGGAATCTTCTGGGACGTCGGTCTCGGGCGTCACAACTCTCCCACACTAACAGAGGATCTCGACCCGAGATCCTAGAGATATCACCAGGTAAAACGGAAGAGGAAGAGGTAAAACAAAGTTGCTTCTTTGACAAACGAGTGAAAACCAAAGAACCTTGAGAGGTTAAACAAGTTGAAAGAAGAAAGCAACGGAGATAACGAAGAGGAAAAACACTCCTTTAGAAAAGAGGAACAAGGAGCATTATGAGAACCTTGAAGGTTGAAAGACATGAAACAAGAGCTCACGGACGGAAAGAATATGAAACTGCAATGGTATGGCCAAGGAATAAGAATGACAGAATTTGGACAGCACTCCGTCTGAAAATGGAAGGAATTGAACAATAACTTGAGGAGATGGAATGATACTTGATGAAAACACAACAGCATATTGCCTCTGAAACAATTAAAAGAATGGCACAAGGTTAAGAAAGATTTCAGACAGCACTCCGGTTGAAAAGAGAGTTAAAACTTGGTAAGATGAGGGAACTAGAATGAAGAATACAACACTCCGGTTAAATGATAAAAGAGAAAGAACATGATCTCGATAAAAACGAGATGATGGTTAAAGAGAGTAATATCAGAATGCCTCCGGAATGAAAGAATAGCATAAAGATCAACGAAAGAAAAGAATGGAGAAGAAAAAAAAATGACAACTTCTCCGGCAAATGAATTGAAAGAGCATCCTTACGAAGAAGGGTTGAACAGAGTTGTTGGAAAAAAAAATCAACAACGAAAAGAATAAGCTCGTGTGGGCTTATGGAAAACATCTCAAAATTAAGAGGTGACAACCAGCCACTAACTTAAACAATTGATTTAATTGAGATCAACAAGGAGATGAAAAACTTATCTCACCGGAATGATAAATGAAGAACTTGGGTCATTTATGAGCACCATAATAGCAACAATCCTTAGGGAAAGCTTTTAGGTGAAAAACAACCCAAGATACTCCAAGGGATAAATTAAAGGGTTGAAAAGATCTCCTGAACAAAGAAAAATGATGGGTTTAAATATCTCATTCTTGATAACTCTTGAATCATGAAACATGAAGGAATTGACAAGAATGACATAACACCATCTAAAAAGATAAGGTAGAAAGGATTGCAATTGGAATGCATGATGAATAATGCATGATCTCCAACAAGAATCCTGATGAAGACTTCGAGGATGAATTAAAACATGATGAACCACCATGAAGAACTCCGGTAATGAAAGCATGAGAAGTGAAAGATAAAAAGAATAAGATTCAAAGGCCTGCGATGAATAGATTGAGCTTGAAATGATATAATTGAAATAGCTTGAAGCTCCGGAAAACAAGATGAACAACTTAGAACCGAGAATATGATATGATGAACAAGCTCCGGAACAAGAGATTAAATGACCTTGAAGGAATAAGAATAAGAATTATGTCCTGCTTCTCCTTCACCAATTAAAATTGATGACAACCAAAGGATTTGGCATACTACTTATTCTCGTTGGAAAGAATTAAGAGAGATCTCACACAAACTTGGGTAAATCTTCAACGAACCACCGATAGGATTATGAAAAGAACAAATGAATTAAAACGATAACAACGGAAGAGTAAACTTGAAAGAACCACCGTAAGAATTAGGAGACGAACGAAGGGACATCAATGAAGAATATTTGGAGGACGAAGTTGAAAACTGAGAACGAAGAATCTTCTGAAATGATGGCCTTCGGAGGATCACAAAGAAAAGAATTCAAGAAATGCTTCGGGTGGGTATGAAAAGAATTCCTCACAAACGGAACAATAATGAGGATGGCATGAAGCTAGAACCACGAATCTTCAAGAGAACGGGCCAAGATTTAAGAGAAACACTTCTCCAGTCTCCAAATGTTGAGAACGAAGACGAGAAATGCCATGAAGAATTGTTGAGCACTCCGGAATGAAGAATTAAAAAGGTTAAACCAATGATGAAAAGAATTTGAAAGCGATCTTGGAGAAGGCATGTGACTGATGGAAAACATTCTTACGTCACACTTTGAAAAGAATTCGCCGGAAAAGAAGAGTCAGGTAAGATCCTGGAAAAAGACCTGTGGGTTAGGGCCCACTCAAAGAAAGATCACCATTGAAAAAGATTGCTTAAGAGATATTGCACCGGTTGAATTAAATGGCTTGAGTAAGATGATAATCCTCAAAAATAATTTAAAAGGATTAAGAATGGAATTATGAATCTTCAGCACTCCGGGTATGAATAGCAAGAGGAGAATGATTAATTGGAGAACCAGAATAAGAAAGCATTATGAAAAGAGGAAAAGGATAAGATCAACACCGAAATCTTGAATTACATCCACCGGAAGAATTTGAGAACAAAAGAATGATGAACTTGAAGCTCTTGAGCATCTTCCTGAGAAATCACCGGATAAGAACATTGAAGGAAAAGAATGAAGAAACATCACATTAATAAAATGGATATTTCATTTGAGAATTTCTGACTTCGAGAAGAAGAAGGGTGGGAGGGTGGGGAAAAACAAGGACAACTGGGATGAATGAAACAGACAAATCGTCAGATTTCTCAACGACGTCCGTATGGAATAACTTGAAAAGAAGGCACACCGGTTGAAAAGGATTAACATGAAGATCTTGACGATCAAGAAGGATTAGCACTCCCATAGAAATATGAGAACACCGATTAGGAAAGGTATGGAATCAACATTTGACATCGAAGCAACTCGAATACCAGAATCAAAACAAGAACAAAGGATAGATATGCAACATGATCTTCACAATATCATTCTAACAGAGACTTGAACGAATGAATTCCGCAGGTACATCAACTTGTCGAGAAGCCACTTGGAGAACAAAAGTAAATAAAAGGAACAAGGATCAGATAGAACAATTACAAGATAGAAGTTTCGTTCGACATCTTCGTGCTGAAAGCTCATGGAGCGTGTTACAAAAGGGTTTTGCAATCCCCGGATCAGCATAGCCAAGGACCCTTTAAGATGCAACTCCCGATCAGAACAAGTCCATAAAACCACTTCACTCAATGTAGAACCCCAAACTTCATATCGAGCATCCGTTGGAAGAATGCCTAGAACTACTAGATAAACCCACCTATAGATTTCCGAAAGTTTCCAGTTATGCAATCAGGTGTTGGGGATACACGGGAAGCACCGCGCAATCAACTCTAAACCTACATCCAGGTGTATCCATCATTCAACACATAACCAGTCTTTCTCGGAAACTGTTTACCTCGGACCTTCGAAAAGCATCCACTATAACAAGCTATGGCAATACTCTCGAACTACCTCCCCAGTACTGGGTGATGTCGGGGTTATCTTGCCACTAGCCGTATAGGGGAGATTTTCGATGTCGGCCGTCTTAAGTATTTAGTACTGCCGCGATATGCTTGTGTCAATGATACCCCGAAGCTCAACTCCTCGGGAACAGGAGGCATCGAGAACAATATCCTTGTCACAAGAACATCGAAACAATCCCAGAATACTCGCGAGATCCTAAAAAAATTTGGTGCAATTTTTGAAAGTAGAAGAGATAAGAGTAATCGTCAGGAGTCCTCACCAGAGAGAAAGGGGATGAGAAGCAAAGAAATCCTACTCTCCGATATATATATATATGACTCAAAATATTTTTCAGTGTGTGCCTAGACTCAACCGTCAACGATTCGATCAATCAGTGGGGGCTTCTAGGTCGGAGAAGGCTCTGAATACCAACTTGTAATGCCCAGGATGGGACTATACCTCCTACGTGTCGAGGCACGACTTAAAGGTATAAGCCCATCCTAGAATGATCTCAAGTTTGGTATCTTTGCACGACTCATGTAAAAGAGGGATTAAAAAGCAAAAGGAGATAGTTGGCTTACACTCGCCACTTCACACAATACATTACATAAACAATCATCATTCAAAACATCACAACCCGACTACGGGTGAAGATCCAAAATAAAGATACCAAAACAACATAAAGCCACAGGTCAGGATCGAATCCTAGTAGAAACCACTACTGAACATCGAAACGTCACAAGCAAACGGCCACACTCTTCAACGAACTCCAAGTGAAGAACTTGAACCAGCTCCTGCATCAAACTCGGCTGAACCTGCATCTGGTGTGGTGAAGTAACTGTGAGCCACAGAGGACTCAGCAATCCCGTTCCCGGGTAACAAGACTATTTAAGCCTTGGGTGAGGACAAGGCTGAAGAAAGAAATGAGGTGAAAGAACAACAAGAGTCTGCAGCAGCAACTAGCACTATCTTACGTAAAAGAGAGCGAGAAGAGAAGTGCATCGGTCGAGAGATGATCACGAAGTGATCCTAACTAAAGCCGGTCAAACATAACCCCACCGTGTTCAACTCCCGAATCCCTATTCGGAAATTGACAGTCACGGTACACACGCTGGTAGTGTATTAGTAACATTGTGTCAAGTTATCTACAACCGGAATTAACAAGCTCCCATCTGCCACATAACCGCGGGCACGACTTTCGAAAGTTCAAACCCTGCAGGGGTGTTCCAACTTGGCCCATCACAAGCCCACGATCCGCGGAGTCGCAACTCCATAGGTGGGAAGACCCGAGTATTCTCGGAATCCCGTGCTCAAGTTAAACCGAACTAAGGTAAGGCTAATCCAGCAAATCCTCCCGGCGTGTCGACACCCTGATAGTAGCCGCGCGTATCTAAGTCTCAGGACACGACCGGATGGGCGATTCTACAGGACCCAATCCTCGAGTTTCCCCGTGGTGGTTCCCACAGACTCCCCGTTTGGGACCAACACCATCAGCGCTGGCCCCCCTGCTATGTAGAATTAAGAATCCTCGAGGGAGCGACCCCCTATGCAAAATTAATTATTTAATTAAGTTTGTTATTATGAGGCAAATAGTACCAAAAGTTGGGACTTGCTGGAAAAGACTTAGCACTTAGCGGTTTATCAAGGGGGTCCCATACACCCCAACCGTGTTAGGAACGCATAATCAAGGAACATAACACCGGTTTATACGGTTCCTAACGGCATGAGTGGAACAAAACACCAAGCAAAAGGCTTAGCCTTCCACCCTGCCAGTATATAGATGATTTAATTTTTTTAAGCATTTATATAGTGTGATATAACCCAACCAAACTTCAACATGAAGCAAGCATCTTCAATCTTCACCTGCAACTAACAATGCTATAAGAGGGGCTGAGCGAAGCGTACTTAGCCAAGCAACGGTTTGCATAGGTAGGGTGGTTAAACATGGTAGTGGTTACAAGTAGGAGGCTGACAAGAAGAACATGGGCATCGAGGCAAAACTATAGAGCGATACTCTAGCAATAGGCAAAGATAGTAATGGTATCCGGGTTCGGTCATCTTGCCTGGGAATCCACAAGGGAGAAGAACGGACCCAAGAAGAAGACGGAGCAACAGTCGAGAGGAACCTCACAACTCCGGAACGAAACCGAAGCTAACAAGAGAAGCAACCGGAAAGAAAAGAAACAACACGGTAAACACACAAGCATTAACATGGCATACGATGCACAAGCAAGCATGATGCATGTCCGGTTTAAATATGCATGGCATGGCAAAGTGCACAAACAAAACTACAAGTTAAGTGGAGATCAATATGCAACGAGTTGCATATTGACGAAACACCACATTTAATTATTTAGTTGACTCTCATTATTAACAAGACAAGATTAAATGTTTTAACATGGCAAGAGGTGAAGCATAAAGAAACTACACTCTTTAGGCATTTTAAATGGGGCCGGAGAATAGCAACAACATATCCGGAAAATCCCCATGAGCATGTTTAATAATTATAAGCAAACAACAATTTAACATATAATGTTGTTAACATGATGCGGATGACATGAACAAGTTTATGCAAGTTTATTAAAAGGGTTGACATTAAGATATGAAGCATTTGTCACCGTGGTGGAAAGAAAGGGTGCCACGGCAACGATCCGAAATGATGCAAAGGCAACAACTCGGTTCCGGTAACTCGTTGAGAGTCCGGTGCAAAAGGTAGAATCGACGTGAGCAAGTCGAACGAGATGAAAGTGGGGCGATCCCGTTACCGGGTTCCCACGAGTCGGCGACGAGGCAACCGAGGAACATGACAAAAGGTCGGAACGGACACGAAGCACACACGAGGAGCATTTCATACAACACAAGCAAGCATGCACGGGTCATCCACAGGGTCGTTTCGGTATACCTTCGAAGCGTGCGTTTCGGGACGGTCCGAGTTCGTAGTGGAAGTAGTGGAACACGGTTCGTAGAGGAAGTAGTCGTTCACGGGGTGTAGTCGTTCTCGCAACTCGTAGAGGAAGTAGTGGTTCACGTCATCGTGTCGTGGTGCTTGGCGAATTCCTCGTTTCCGGGCGACGGTAGTGGTACTCGCGGTCGTCGAGCGACGGTAGTGGTACTCGGGGTGACGGTAGACGTTCACGTAGGCGTTTCCGTTTCCGAAGAGGTACTTGTCGCGTCGGCGTTCGTAGTGGTACTTGTTGTCTCCGAACTTGTCGACGGTAGTGGTACTTGCCGTAGGGGTACTTGGTCGTCTCGGTCTCGTACACGGGTCATCTGTCCAAAAATTACAGCACGGGCACACACAAAAAAAAAACAAAACTACAGGAGCAAAACAAGGCTGCACGGAGACGAGGCCACGGCGTGCTGGCTCGGGCCAGACGAAGAAGAGGCCGAGGTAGGGGCTCCACTGGACGGAGGCGGAGAGGAAGGGCAGCGGCCTGGACGCAGAGGAGGCCGCGGGCCGGTGGCGCGGTCGCGGCTCTGTTGGAGACCGACGGGGCGACACGGGCGCTAAGGTGCTGAAGGACGGGGCCGCACGGGGCTGCCTTGCTGGAGACGGGAGGGCGAGACGGCGGATGGAGGCCACGGGCCTGGCCGGCGCCGAGGAGGAAGGAGGGGCGGCGACCTGCTGCTGGGGGCGAGGGAGGAGCACCAGCGCGAGGGAGGAGCACCAGCGCGAGAAGGAAGGCCTCTTGACCGGCCTTGCTGCTGGGGACCGAAGAGGAGGACAGGGGGGTTCCGGGCCGGCTCGCGGGGCGACCACGGCGGAGGGCCTGAGGGCCGCTGGAGGCGCGGTCGCGCGGAAGAGACAGAGGCTAGCGGGAGATCACGGAGGGAGGACGAGGGCGCGTCGAGGGGAAGCCGCTCGGCCTCGCGGGCGCCAGGCGCGGAGGATCCAGGCGGGAAGGACGACGCGCTCGCGGGGCAGGGAGGAGGAGCGCTGCCTCGAGATCGGGAGAGGAGAGGGACGAAGGGAGACGAGTGGGGCGATGCGGGAGAGAGCGAGAGAGAGATGGGTGGCGGCGGTCGGGCGGAAGGAGAGGGAGCGAGAGGCTGCGGGAGCGAGCGCCCTAGGGTTGGGTGGCTGCTGGGCCAAGGCGGCCCAAGTGGGCTGGTGGCCTTGGGGAATGGTGGAGCCGATGGTGGGCCAGCTGGCCTGGGCCTTAGGGAGGCCTGGGCTGGCTGGGATGCCCCTTTACTTTTATTTCTTAGCAGAAACAAAAGTGAAGAACGAAAAAAAAGGAGGGGGGTTAGGGAAAAGATAACACATGGAAGTATTTTCCTCGGACATCATAAAAATAGCAAAGTCCGAGAAAAATAGAAAAGGCAAGATCGGAAGAAAAATAATTCACACTTATTTGAATTTAATTCAAATAGTTTTAAACTAAGGCTTGATGATTGAAGTGTCCAAAAATGTTGAGGATTTTAGGAGGAACCTCGATAAATAGGAAAAGAATTATTGGCAAGATTTTTGAAGGTGAAACTTGAATTAAGAGGCATGGGGAAAATGCATGTGTGTTACGGTGATTCCGAAGCCACGGAATATTTATTAATATAGCTCCATAAATATTAGGAGGCTTTTATATGTTATAAAGAGAAGTCTCCTTCCCTCGATTTAAATGGACCGAAGGTCCACAATTTATTTAGGTTGAGATGCAAAATTAAAATGACATGATGGCATGATGACATGATGCAACGCAAAAAATAAAAACACAAGCAAAAGAACACACGAGCAACCCGGAACATCTGGAATCTTCTGGAATCTTCTGGGACGTCGGTCTCGGGCGTCACAGTGTCACTTGGGAGCCTCCGACAAGATTGTGCAGTTGAACCAAGGAGTTTGTACGGGCAAGGATATCGCCTACTTCGTGAAGATCTACCCTAGTGAGGCAACTCCTTCGTGGGCGATGGCCATGGTGGGATAGACAAGGTAGCTTCTTTGTGGACCCTTCGTGGGTGGAGCCCTCCGTGGACTCGCACAGTAGTTACCCTTCGTGGGTTGAAGTCTCCATCAACGTGGATGTACGATAGCACCACCTATCGGAACCACGCGTAAAAAATCTCCGTGTCTACATTGCGTTTGCTCCCTCAAACTCCTCCCTTTACCTTCATATGCAATTGCTTTACATTCCGCTGCTATACTGATGGCTTCTCGCCCCTCGTTGTTTACCCCAAGTGGAAGGTTTGAGATGCAGTGTAGCGGTAGTTTTCCCTTGGCAAAGATACCAAGGATCGAATTCCCCTAAGACTCCAAGGTTCAACAAGAAGGTGTCAACTGCTAGCGGCGCAACTAGCGATCGACCGGACCTGCACACAGATACAAATAACTTTGCTCCCAACGAGTACAGAGAGGTTGTCAATCTCTCCGGCCTTGTCGTTTACAAAGGATCAAACGCAAGAGATAATAGTGATAGGTATTATTGCAACTAGTAAGTAAAAACATAAAGTAAATAGCGGATGTGATCAGTGATGGTAATATGGACCGGGGTCCCATGATGTTCACTAGTGATGTCTCTCTCCCAAAAGACGATAAAACAGCTAAGCGAGGTAAACAAATTACAGCTGGGCAATTGACAGGATTATGTGCACAAACCAATGCTAACTATGCTGCAAGAAAGGTAGAGGCTCAAAAGCATGGGCGGTACGCCAAGGTAAGTAGACCAAAATCCATCTGCATCTACTACTAATCATCCACCTTGAGATATCTATCCAGAACATCTCGTTGGTATTAAGTTGCGAGTCCCACCCATAGTGTAAACTCAAAGCAACAGACAACTGCATTAAAAGAACTTTGCGTAAAGTAAACAATCCTTGCACCCGCGAGTACAAGCACCGTTGTTTTCCCCCTTGTGGCAACAGCACATCCCCTAGACTCATGTTTTTGTCACTCAAGCTAGTCATCGAGGGGCATGAACCCACAATCAAGCATAACGTTCCCTCTTGGAGTTACTACCTATTACTTGGCCAAAGCAATAAACAGCAACGGAGAACATGCAAGAATTACTCAAGAACATAAATATAAAAGAGGTAAATCAAATATATTACTCAAACACAATCTGAACATAATCTCATAATCCATCGGATCCCAGCAAACTCATCATAGCAACAGCATAAGGATTACATATGTGCCTCGATCATGTAGGGCAGCTCACGAGGTCTAATCGGTGAAGAACAAAAAGGGGAGGAGAACATCACATAGCTACTGGTCATGGACCCATGGTCCAAGGGAGACTACTCACAACTCATCCGGGAGGCGTCCATGGTGGTGGAGAGGCTCCCGGTGGTGATCCTCCCCTCCGGCAGGGTGCCGGGAAGAGTTCTCCTGGTGCTCCCGATCTTGGAAGCGCGGCGGCGGCGGAACAGAGACGAGATCGCGAAAAAGGGTTCCGTCCTCGAGGGTTTCGAGACGCGGTGTAAATATATGCCAAAGGGGGGCATCAGCGGAGGCCTGGGGGGCCCAGGCGCCCCCCGGCGCGGCCAGGAGGGGGGCCGCGCCCCCAGGGCGCCTGGGGCCCTAGTGGCCCCCCTCCGGCCCTACTTTGGCCGCATGGAAGCTTCCGGAACGCTGATTTTTTATATATTTTTCCCGGAATTTTTCTGGCAGTTTACGTAATGGGAAAACCTGAAATACAAAAACAGCAGAAAACAGAAACTGGCACTGGGGTGCACTGAGTTAATAGGTTAGTCCAAATATGATCAAAAGTGTATGGAAGTGCATAAATATCATAGCAATATCACACAAAAGAGGCATGGTGCAAGCAGAAATTATAGATACGTTTTGGACGTATCAACATCCCCAAGCTTAATTCCTGCTCGTCCTCGAGTAGGTAAATGATAACAAGCATAATTTCTGTGGTGACATGCTATTAACCATATAAGAACTTTTCACAGTCACATGACAAGTGCTTACTGAGACAATGAATCTGTAGTAATTAAGTTGCCTCATGAGAAAATCACAAAGAACTGAAAGTTTTACAATATGATACTGAAATACTCAATAGATTTGTAATGAGCATGGTGTGCAAATATGATAAAGTGGTACCTTGCTTGCCCCCTTTAGTGAAGCAAAACATAAATGCAGGGGCACCTCCAAAGTTTAAGTGACGACTAGATACAATGATTTCAGAATAAACGATATCATAATCATGCAAAAGACAATGGTACTTTGGGACAATGCACATTACACTCAGAATGACAATCATGCTCTCAATAGTTGGTGCTTTAAAGAAGGTGGAGACTCTCGAACTGTGGCTTTTGATGGCAAGGTTGAAAACCCGTGGTCGGAAACAAAAACTAAACATGTACCAGAGCTCTTGGTTTTAAAAAACAGAGGTAATAATTTTTTTTTAGAATATGCATGTTTCATCAACGAATGCTAGCAGATAACTCAATTACTTCTTGAGCTGGACAAGTTTCGAGGAACGGCTCCCGAATGAGGACGATCACATCCTCTTAATCTCCTTTGTTTATCACTGCCAAAGTTTTCTGATTTCTCATGAACAAAGCGTGAAGGAGGGTTTGTTTGTTGTATATTTTTTTAATGAGCCGGGCGCACTCTTTGCCAGTTCCTTCTCGTATTATGGGTTTGCACATTAGACATGCAATCCCGGGGTGAAGCTTGTCCAACTTAAAAAGATCATGAATTAACTACTACATCCTCATGAACTAAAACAGAGGCACAAAAGAGAAATGCCTTTTTTTGAATAATTTCGAGATGGTACATGAAAGTCTTCGTTAGGAATGGCAGGTAAATACCATGTATAGGAAGGTATGGTGGACTCATATGGCATAACTGGTTTAAAGGATTTTGGATGCACAAGCAGTCAGTCCGCTTAGTACAGACGAAGGTTAGCAAAAGACTAGGAGCGACCAACTAAAAGAGCAATGACGGTCATAATCATGCAGAGCGACAAAGCAACATTGAATCGGGCATGGAAGTTATATCGCTACTCAGAAATTAAAGATCATCAAGGCTTGATAGACTTTCTTTACAGTCTTAAATATGCGTGAGCATATGCCAAGTCAATCAAAATAAATTCTCGGAGGAAGATATCACTAGACCATACCACATCATAGGCAAACAAATCATGTTGGTACTCCAATAACACATTGAGAACCCCCCAGCTATTTGAGACTAACCATAAGAAAACATGAACTACTAAGCACCATTATGCACATAGCATTTTTATCATAGACATATCAACCAGTGCAACAGAAGCCAACTCTCTTAATAAGATAAGCATGATAACTAAAGAGAGTTCCAGCGACCAACTAAACAAAAGCTCTTCAAAAATTAAAGCATGAAAACTAAGAGCTGAACATGACAGTAGCTATTGAAAGACAAAGAACATACACAGCAAAGATAGCCATGAAAATTCTATGTTATGTTCTAGGTTGAAGTGGAGCGTGTTTCTCTCCCACACAAAGAAAGCTGAGTTCCAACTCGTTATGAACAGCAAGCAAAGCTAAAGAAAACTAAAAAGGAAACTAAAAGCAAGACGCTCCAAGTATAGCACATAACACATGAAGTGATAAAAATATAGTGGAACGAAAGACGAACTGATAATGTTGATGGAGAAGGGGATGCACGGGGGCATCGCCAAGCTTAGACGCTTGAGTCTTCTTGAATATTTCTTGGGGGTGCATGGGGGCATCCCCAAGCTTGAGCGTTTGACACTCCTGAATCTTTTTATCATCTTCCCTCGCACACTTGAAAACTCCCTTCATACATAACTCATCATAATCTGATTAGCGAGGTTAGTACCCATAATAAAATAGTTTTTCCTTGCTGGAAATAAGGATATTCTTGAAGGTCTACTGTTTCTCAAGATTGCCAAAAGGTTTTTGCAAAGAAAAAGCAAGCTCAAGGTTTGCAAAATGAAGGAAAGGCAAAACAGGACAGAATCTGTGAAAAACAGACCAGCAGGTAGTAAATGATTTTTTCGGGGCACTTCTGCAACTCAAATAAAAAAACTCAGAACAGACGCCCGAAAGACAATTGTATAGAGCACACTGTCGAAAAAATTCAGACCAAAAAGATTGTCTGGTGATTTTATACGAATTTTTCTGTCCAAGGACAGAATCTGTTTCCTGGACAGCACGTCACAACTTTTGAACTTTCTTGCAATCAGAGGCTACACTTGGCACAAAGCTGAAAAGTAAAGATACAATGATGATGCTACTGTAGTAACAACATCAAGACACAACAAAAGCAAAATAAAATTTTATTCTTTGTGGGCTGCCTCCCAAAAGCGCTTTCTTTTATGCCTTTAAGCTAGGCATAATGCAAAGAGATCAAGTTGTATCAATTGAACCATCATCAAGATCATCAAAAAGCTCTTCAATAGTACAACTAGTCTTAAGAGGACTTTCAAATAAAGGCCAAATAGAGATACTTCTAGGGAGAAGACCAAAAGGAAAAAAATCAAGGGAAGATTCATTTATAAATTTATCAAAGATAGGTGTTTCTTCCAAAGTCTTCACAGTTTCAACCCCTTTGGCAATAGATGGATTACTTTTAGAGCGGGGAGCCTTTGGAACGTAAACGAACTTAGGCTCCTTCTTTGCTGGAGTTTCTACCTTTTTGGTTTTGATCGAGGAGAAAGTAGTTCCTAGAGTATCAAAGATTTCCTCAATCTTGTCTATCCTAGAAGAACCGAAGTCATGGGATTTGATGGTCTCCAAAGTTTTGAGAATTTTATGCATGGAGCTATCAAGCCTATTCAAATTCCCTTGGATCTTACGATCCAACTCATTTATCTTATTAATGTTTGGCATATCTAGCTCTATCTTTTCAAGTTTTTTCATAATGTGAGCTAGGGTGATGTCCTCTTGAATGCTAACAACAGGGGGATTTCCAACAAGATTTTCAATAATACTAAGAGACTCCCAAACTGGGGCCTCTAGGAAATTCCCATTGATAGCAGAATCAAGAATAAACCTATTCCAAGAAGTAATTCCAACATAAAAATTTCTAAGCAGGATAGTAGTAGATTGTTTCTTGGTGGCTCTTTTTTGAGAATCATTAATTCTATACCAAGCATCTTTTAGACTTTCCCCACCTCTTTGTTTAAAGGTGAGAACTTCTGCCTCACCAAAGACAAAAGGACCACACATAACGACAACTAAAGAATGAGATAACAATTTTTGTGATTTTCGATAAAGGATACTAAAGCAAAAACTGAAAGGTAAACTAACAAGACTAAAAAGCAAAGGTAAAAGATAGCGTGCAACTCCCCGATTTAGAAGAGTGGAGTCCCCGGCAACGGCGCCAGAAAACTTTGCTTGATGGCTTCTCGCCCCTCGTTGGTTACCCCAAGTGGAAGGTTTGAGATGCAGTGTAGCGGTAGTTTTCCCTTGGCAAAGATACCAAGGATCGAATTCCCCTGAGACTCCAAGGTTCAACAAGAAGGTGTCAACTGCTAGCGGCGCAACTAGCGATCGACCGGACCTGCACACAGATACAAATAACTTTGCTCCCAACGAGTACAGAGAGGTTGTCAATCTCTCCGGCCTTGTCGTTTACAAAGGATCAAACGCAAGAGATAATAGTGATAGGTATTACTGCAACTAGTAAGTAAAAACAGAAAGTAAATAGCGGATGTGATCAGTGATGGTAATATGGACCGGGGTCCCATGATGTTCACTAGTGATTTCTCTCTCCCAAAAGACGATAAAACAGCTAAGCGAGGTAAACAAATTACAGCTGGGCAATTGACAGGATTATGTGCGCAAACCAATGCTAACTATGCTGCAAGAAAGGTAGAGGCTCAAAAGCATGGGCGGTACGCCAAGGTAAGTAGACCGAAATCCATCTGCATCTACTACTAATCATCCACCTTGAGATATCTATCCAGAAGATCTCGCTAGTATTAAGTTGCGAGTCCCACCCATAGTGTAAACTCAAAGCAACAGACAACTGCATTAAAAGAACTTTGCGTAAAGTAAACAATCCTTGCACCCGCGAGTACAAGCACCGTTGTTTTCCCCCTTGTGGCAACAGCACATCCCCTAGACTCATGTTTTTGTCACTCAAGCTAGTCATCGAGGGGCATGAACCCACAATCAAGCATAACGTTCCCTCTTGGAGTTACTACCTATTACTTGGCCAAAGCAATAAACAGCAACGGAGAACATGCAAGAATTACTCAAGAACATAAATATAAAAGAGGTAAATCAAATATATTACTCAAACACAATCTGAACATAATCTCATAATCCATCGGATCCCAGCAAACTCATCATAGCAACAGCATAAGGATTACATATGTGCCTCGATCATGTAGGGCAGCTCACGAGGTCTAATCGGTGAAGAACAAAAAGGGGAGGAGAACATCACATAGCTACTGGTCATGGACCCATGGTCCAAGGGAGACCACTCACAACTCATCCGGGAGGCGTCCATGGTGGTGGAGAGGCTCCCGGTGGTGATCCTCCCCTCCGGCAGGGTGCCGGGAAGAGTTCTCCTGGTGCTCCCGATCTTGGAAGCGCGGCGGCGGCGGAATAGAGACGAGATCGCGAAAAAGGGTTCCGTCCTCGAGGGTTTCGGGACACGGTGTAAATATATGCCAAAGGGGGGCATCAGCGGAGGCCTGGGGGGCCCAGGCGCCCCCCCCGGCGCGGCCAGGAGGGGGGCCGTGTCCCCAGGGCGCCTGGAGCCCTGGTGGCCCCCCTCCGGCCCTACTTTGTCCGCATGGAAGCTTCCGGAACGCTGATTTTTTATATATTTTTCCCGGAATTTTTCTGGCAGTTTACGTAATGGGAAAACCTGAAATACAAAAACAGCAGAAAACAGAAACTGGCACTGGGGTGCACTGAGTTAATAGGTTAGTCCAAATATGATCAAAAGTGTATGGAAGTGCATAAATATCATAGCAATATGACCCAAAATAGGCATGGAGCAAGCAGAAATTATAGATACGTTTTGGACGTATCATATACTCTTAGAATTGCATGTGTAGGTTGATTGCTTGACTTGTGCTAATTTGCTAAAATCTGCCAAAAATTAAAATTGGGGAAAGGCTAGATTTTTATTTGGTCAAGTAGTCTAAGCACCCCCTCTAGACATACTTTCGATCCTACAAGTGGTATCAGAGCTTTGGTCTCCATTTGCCTTGATTTACATAGCTTTGGTGATCATAGCCTTGGTTTCACAACCTAGGAGAGTATGGCATCTAGCGCGGGAAATTACCATCGTAGAGGTCCTTACTTTGATGGTACTAATTTTGCTAGTTGGAAGCATAAGATGAAAATGCATATTGTTGGACATAACCCCGCCGTTTGGGCTATTTTGTGTATTGGTTGCAAGGTTAATTCTTTGATGGGAAGGAACCGAATTGTGAATCTACCGCGGAAGAATTGAAGATGTTGCAATACAATGCTCAAGCTTGCGATATCCTCTTCAACGGATTGTGCCCCTAAGAATTCAACAAAATCAGCCGTCTTGATAATGCAAAGGAAATTTGTGATACTTTGATTGATATGCACGAAGGTACCGACTCCGTCAAGGAATCCAAGTTGGATGTGCTTCAAAGTCAACTTGACAAGTTCAAGATGAAGGATGGTGAAGGTGTCGCTGAAATGTACTCTAGGCTTGCTCTCATCACAAATGAGATTGCCGGCTTAGGAAGCGAAGAAATGACTGACATATTCATCATCAAGAAGATCCTAAGAGCCTTGGATGGAAAATATGATACCGTGTGCACATTTATCCAAATGATGCCCAACTACAAAGATCTCAAGCCAAGGGAAGTCATTGGAAGAATTGTTGCTCATGAGATGTCACTCAAAGATAAAGAAGAGCTTCACAACAAGTCTAGTGGTGCTTACAAAGCCTCATGTGACGCTCCTACATCATCAAGTGGGAAACAAGTCTTCAATGAAGAATTGAGCTTAATGGTGAAGAACTTCAACAAGTTCTACAAGAATAGAAGCAAAGAGAGAAGTTCCAAGTCAAGGTCCTACAATGACAAAAGATATTCTAGTCGTGACCGGAATTGCTACAATTGTGGAAGCCCCGGACACTACTCCAATGAGTGTACTGCTCCCCACAAAAGAAGAGAAGACTCACCTAAAAGGAGAAGTAGAAGAGAAGAATCACCACCAAGAGAGAGAAGGAGTAGAGATGATCGTTATGAACAAAGACCTTCTTGGAGAAGCAATGATTCAGAAAGTAAGGACAAATCATCAAGGAGCTATACAAGACGAAGACATTAAGCTCATGTTGGTGAATGGGTATCCGGATCCGACTCCGATGACCACTCCAAGAGAAGCTATTACTCCTACTCCGAAGACACTCAAGATGAAGGTGTTGCCGGAATTGTTCTTGTGTCAACCAACTCCTACGACATATTTGACTCACCAAATGAAGGAATTAGAAGATGCTTCATGGCTAAATACCCTAAGGTATCACACCCCGAGTATCTTGATTTCAATAGTGATGAAGATGATTTGCTAGGAGATGATGATTTACTTATTGGAAGGAATAGTGATGAAACCTATGATGAAAACTATGATGAAATTGCTATTAATCATGCTAATCAAGATAAAATGAATGTCAATGATAAGGATAAGATTGAGCTTCTAACTAAAGAATTAAACACTCTCAAGTTAGCTCATGAAACTACCTTAGAGGATCATCAAGAACTTTTGAGGACTCATGAGAAGCTACGCTTTGAAAAGCTTAACGTAGAGCAAGAGCATGAGTTCTTAAAAGCAATCAATGATGATCTTCGTAAGAAAAGTTCTTCTTACATTGCCAAGCATTTAATTTTGTCTACTTACATGCCACAAGTAAAATCTAGCAACTTGAACAAGAAAGATTCTTCCTCTAGTAGTAACAACAATGATGCTAAATCCAATGATGTTGCTTCTAGTAGTTCTCTTGATTCCACTAACGATTCTCTTAGCCAAGTTAAGCTTGAGCAAGAAAATAGCTTATTGAAGGGAATTATAGAGAAAGGTGTTTACAAGAGCCTTGCCGGGAGTAAGCAATTTGGGGAAATTGTACGCAAACAAGGAAGACACCGGAAGAATCAAGGTGTTGGTTTTGAACGAAAGTTCAATGCCAATGGATTTGAGTGGGAAGAAGATCAATAACCCAAGACGAAGTTTTTTCCTCAACAAGAGAAGTATGATCCTACTTCCTTCAAGGGACACAAACACAAGATGATCTTCCACCACAAGAACACAAGCAAAAAGACAAGGACAAGCTTCAAGAGGAGATTGATGCACTTGAAGAAGCTCCCAAGGCCTTGGTCAAGTGGGTTCCCAAGAATACATCAAGTTCTACTTCATCAAGTACAACTACAACTCCAAGGATTCCCATCAAGATGGTGTGGATCCCAAAGAAAAAGAACTAGAGAGTTCTTGAGGGTGACTCCGCCAACATATTTCACTCATATCATTTTGGCTAGGACAAGTTCAAACAACTTCCATATCTTGCACTAGTTCAAGGAGTCACAAACCCTCTTATTGGTAAGACAAGGGACAAGGTAACCAAATGCTTTCATGGACATCATCTTGTGCGCAATTCACTCTATGTCCATGGATATCTTCGTTTGTTCCTTGTGGGACTAACCCGTGTAGGTATTGAAAGTGCAACTCACTCCAATGGATTGCTCCAAATGATCTACATCAACATTGAGCATCTACATCTTCAACACCTACAAGAAGTCACCATCGACAAAACCCAAGGTTAGTTCATCCCTCTTAGGGGGGATATCACATCTAGGGGGAGCTTTACTCTAATCAATTGAGCTAAAGCAACTCTAATGATGTGAACACAACAATGATTTATGTAAAAGTGGTAACCCCACTTGTGCTTAAACGATGAGTATGACCTATGATCAAATGTTCTCATTTGACTCCTAAGTCAATATACTCATATATAGATGACCTAGTCATCGCCAATTGCTTGATAGATGCTAGAATGGTTGTGCATGCTTTGCCACATGTTTCATTTGCTATCTTATTGTGTGAGCATGTTGGATGCATATTTTTCTCATTCAAGGACATCCATTTGTTGCTTTGATTGTTTGGCTCTTTTTCTTTTGACAAATGGATGGACAAGAATGCCTAAGAACTCCCTCTAGCTATCTATGCTTTTCTCATCTCGAACTCTATTCATGCTACATAACAAAGTTTGATCAAGTCAGATTCGAACCACTCTGTGTGAGGAGCACTCAGCGTCCCCGATTCGTCATAGACTTAAACTTCCAAAACCTCTTTGTGCATTTTGGTATGACCGAGTCATCCACTTCAGTCACACCGAGTTCACTAAGTTGATCTAGGTTTTCAATCTCGGTGCAACCGATTTGAACTTTTCGGTCACACCGAGTTGTAGTAACTGCTAGCAGTTTTGCATCTCGGTGCCACCGAGCTGTTCCACTCGGTCACACCGACAGGGTCAGGTTATATATATCGACGGGTCAAATTTTGGAAAACTTTCCAAAACCTTCTCGCCTGCGCGTGACCTGCTCTGCCGTCTCGGGTCTCCAGATCATCTCCTTGCCGCCAGCGACCTCCCGCCGCTGGTCTCCGCCGCCGTCAACGGCAATCTGCTCCGCCGTTGCCGCCGTAGTGAGCGCGCCCCCAAGTTAGGGTATGAGATCGATCTATGTGCTATTCCTTAACTCTGATTCATAGCACATTACTTTGACATGATTCTTGCCACGATTGAAATCATCCTGTCCAGCAGAAAATTCGTATAGATTAGCTTTGATTCGAAAAACTTAGGGTTAGGTCTCCGCCGAACTTATCTCGGACCGACCGAGTTGTAGAAATCGGTCTCACCGATTTGTCTTAGGCCATTGCACTTGCACTTTTCGGTCTGACCGAAAATTGCAAATCGACGCGACCGAGTTCGACTCTCTGTGAAACCCTAGCAATCTCGGTGCCACTGAACTGTGACTCGGTCTGACCGAGTCCACTAGTTTAGGTTCCAGAATTGCTTCGGTATCACCGAGTTTAACAAATCGGTAGCTCCAAAATGCTTTCTGTGGAGAACTAAAACTAAGTTTATGAATCATCTGTTTTGCAAAAACTCTGCACTTTGTGAAGCTTATCCACTCTACCTCATCTACATCTATTCTCAGGGTTTGCTATCAGTGTAATTGCCAAGATGTCTGACCAGAGTGATAGTCAGAACAGGTCTGAGGAGCAAGTTAACATGAGTGAGGGCACTAGTCCCTCTAGCAGCTCTGATGAGGGTAATAGGAGCACACCAAGCAACCTGTCTAAGGCTACTATCAAGACAAGAAAGAAGAAAACCTCAGATACTGAGGATGAGGATTTTGTGGCTGATGAGGCCACTCCAAAGAAGAAGGTTCTCAAGAAAGAGTATGGCACAACTGCTGCAACAAAGCCAGGGATGAACAAGAAGTCCCTTGCCAAAAGAGCTCCAATGTCAAAGGCCAGAGCCTCTACTCAGGAGACAATGGTGTTCACTCTTGAAACCAGAGATGATGAGCCAGGAGGAACAAAGAAGAGAGCTAGAAATACCACAGCTAGAATGATTGACAAGCCATCCATGAGAGAGGATGATGATGAAGAAGCTGAAGCAGAAGAAGAGGAAGAGGATGCTGCACCAGCATCTAAAGCTCAGAAGCTTATGAGAGATGCAATCAAGTCAGAGGCTGCTCCTTCAAAGCCCAAGACTGCCCCCAAAGCTGCTGCTCAAGCCACCAAGTCTGCACCCAAGAGAAGCACTAGGAGCATTCCAGCTTCAGAAAAGAACAAGGCCCTAGTGCCTGAGATTGATGAAGATGCTGAATTCCAAGTGCTGAGAAAACTCAAGCCCAAGATCCCTGATCATGATAATACTCATATTGTTGCTGAGGACGGGAAGTAGAGGAAGGATGCAGGTCTCAAAAGATGGAGACAAAATGACCCATATGCTTTGAGGAGAAGGACTGTTGTGGATTACAGGTTCCACACCAAAGAACAACAAGACTTCTATGAGACAGTTCTGCTTGACAAGAAGCCCATAGTGTGTGACATGAGATGGGTTGATTGGGAATACATCAAGAACAATGAAGATCACTTCCCAGGTGTATATGACAACTTCAAAGCATGTGGTGTTAACAAGTTTGTGGGTCAGAAGTTGACAAAATGGAATGATGATCTCGTCATGCAATTCTACTCCACAACTCACTTTTATCCAGATGGAAGAATTGTGTGGATGTCTGAAGGTACAAGGTACCAGTCAACTGTTGATGAGTGGGCCAAATTGATAAAATCCCCCAAAGAGCATGAGGATGACTTGGATATCTATGCCAAGAAGAAGCAAGACCAGAACTCCATGGCAAACATGTACAAAGAGATCCCAGACAAAGCATTGGAAACCCATCAGCTTGGATCTGTACATTTCTTGTTGTCTGGTCTGGCTACAATCAAAACTATATTGAGGCATACATTGTTGCCCAAATATGGAGATCACAAGATGATAAGAGGACATCCAATCAACTTGCTGCACATTTTTTATGTCCCTCAAAACTTCAAAGTTATGAGCCTGATTGTTGAAACAATCAAGAGGACGGCTGCTGATCAGAAGAGATCATGTGGGTATGCTCCACACATTCAGGAGCTCACCAACTCCAAGATGGGCACATGCATATACTTGTTGGACAAGGAACATCTACCCCTATATCCTGAATTTCAGGACAACACAGTTGTGATGGATGAGAATGAACCTTCATCGGTGCAAGCACAAGAAAAGAGAGCCAAATCTAGAGCTAAGAAAGCTACCAAGATGCCAAGTGTTGTAGAGGCATCTCAAGTGTCCTTCAAGTCAAAGCAAGATCAAATGGCATATCTGATTCAAGCAACTTTGAGGATTGAGAAGGGCTTGGCCACCCTGACTCAGAATCAAGAGAGCTTGGAGAGGATCATTGAAACAAAGTTCTATGGTCTTGATCTGAAAGTGACTGAGATAGAGACTGCAGTTGAGCAGCTCCAGGAGGAAGCAGAGGAGAAGAAAGGGCAGGCTACCACAGATGCCTTTCAGAGAGTGCCTAGAGGGCAGAGGTCTGCTGCAGTGCCTGTACCTGATACTAGAGCTACTACATCAGCACCAACAGCCACAGCTTCAGTGCCACCTCCAGTTGCCACTCCTCCAGCTCCAACTACATCATGTGAAGCCTTCGTCCTTGGAGTTCTCTCAACACCACCTCACAAAGATCAAGCCTAGAGAGACGCATATCACTATGCATTTTCAAACTTTTTGGTAACTTGTTGCTAAAGGGGGATAAATATGTATAGATCATAGGCTTCAAGAGAGAGTGTTTTGCTTCTTGGTCTCTTGCTATTTTGTTGATACATTTGTGTGTTTGCTTGATACCTTATGTTATGTGTGTGAGATACTTGTTTGATCATGTGATTGATCATACGCTACTTTAATGCTTGCTTGGATGATATTATCTCTTATATCCCTATATGATCATTCATTTTGCTTGGTGATGAGTGCATGCTTTTAGTTCATATCATTTTGAGCGCTCCACCAAGATGTATGTGACATGGAAGGGTAACCCATGATCCTAATTGACTGTGCATTTGCATTCAAACACAAATTTTAAATAATGCACAAATTTAGGGGGAGCTCTTGCTTATCACATACTTCTCAAAGCGACGATGTATTTAAATCTTATTATCATTTGTCGAAGCTTTGATCTATATGTTGTCATCAATTACCAAAAAGGGGGAGATTGAAAGTGCAACTATCCCTTGGTTGCTTTGGTAATTCCTAACAACATATAGCTCATTGAACTAATGCTCTTTCAAGATGGTCATTTCAGAAAGTTCAATGATTGGCATGGCATGGATTAGCAATGTGGACCCCTCAAAATGCTAAGGACACATATTGGCTCAAGCTCAAGACTCTACATTTTCTATTTTAGTGATCCAAGATCACATTGAGTCCATAGGAAAGCCAATACTATTAAAAGGGGATGAGGTGTTACTTAATGGGTTTGTTGCTCAAAATGCTTAGTGATATGCTCCAAAAACCCTCAACCACTTTCTCACATCCATGTATGTCCCAAACCAAAAGTCAAACTCGGCCCCACCGAAACTTCCTATCCGGCGCCACCAAGTTCATTTGACATACCCATAGCCACAAACCCTAATCACTTCGGTCTCACCGATAGGGATCTCGGTCTCACTGAGATGGGATTGCAAACTCTCTGTTTCCCCTTCGTAACATTTCGGTCCAACCGAAATGAGCGAATCGGTCCCATCGAGTTTGCCTGACCAACTCTCTGGTTAGCTTATTACAAAAATCGGTCCTACCGAGTTTGTGTAATCGGTCTCATCGAGGTTACGTTATGCCCTAACCCTAATGAAATCGGTCCTACCGAGTTGATCATATCGGTCCCACCGAAATGCCTAATGGTCACATTATGAACTAAATCGGTCTGACCGAGTTTTCTGATTCGGTCCCACCGAGTTTGGTAAATTGTGTGTAACAGTTAGATTTTGTGTGGAGGCTATATATAACCCTGATACGTCCAAAACATATCTATAATTTCTGCTTGCTCCATGCCACTTTTGGGTGATATTGCTATGATATTCATACACTTCCATACACTTTTGATCATATTTGGACTAACTCACTAATCCAGTGCACCCCAGTGCCAGTTTCTGTTTTCGGCTGTTTTTGTATTTCAGGTTTTCACGTTACGAGAACTGCCAGGAAAAATCCAGAAAAATTATATAAAAAATCAGCATTTCGGAAACTACCGTGCGTCCGAAGGACAGCCGGGGGGGGGGGGGCACCAGGGCTCCAGGCGCCCTGGCGGCGCGCCCCCCCTGGGCCGCGCCGGGGGGGCGCCTGGGCCCCCCGAAGCTTCCCCGATGCCCCCCTTTGGCATATATTTAAAGCGTCCTCTGAAACCCTCAGAACAGGAACTCTTTTCGCGATCCCATCTTTGTTCCGCCGCCGCCGCCGCTTCCAAGATCGGGAGCACCAGGAGAACTCTTCCCCGCACCCTGCCGGAGGGGAGGATCACCACCGGGAGCTTCTCCACCACCATGGACGCCTCCCGGATGACTCGTGATTAGTCTCCCTTGGACCATGAGTCCATGACCAGTAGCTATGTGATGTTCTCCTCCCGTTCTTGTGCTTCACTAATTAGTCCTCGTGAGCTACCCTACATGATCGAGGCACATATGTAATCCTTATGCTGTTGCTATGTTGAGTTTGCTGGGATCCGATGGATTATGAGATTATGTTCAGATTGATCTTGAGTAATATATTTGATTCACCTCTTTTATATATTTGTTCATAAGTAATTCTTGCATGTTCTCCGTTGTTATTTATTGCTTTGGCCAAGTAGTAGGTAGTGACTCCAAGAGGGAACGTTATGCTTGATTGTGGGTTCATGCCCCTCGATGACTAGCTTGAGTGACAGAAACATGAGTCTAGGGTATGTGTTGTTGCCACAAGGGGGAAAGCAATGGTGCTTGTGCCCGCGGGTGCAAGGATTGTTTACTTTATGCAAAGTTCTTTTAATGAAGTTGTCTGTTGCTTTGAGTTTACACTATGGGTGGGGCTCGCAACTTAATACCAGCGAGATGTTCTGGATAGATATCTCAAGGTGGATGATTAGTAGTAGATATTGATGGATTTCGGTCTACTTACTTTGGCGTACCGCCCATGCTTTGAACCTCAACCTTTCTTGCAATGTAGTCAGCATTGGTTTGCGTTCGTGGTCCTATCAATTGCCCAGCTGTAATTCGTTTACCTCACATAGCTGTTTTATCGTCTTTTGGGAGAGAGACATCACTAGTGAACATCATGAGACTCCGGTCCATATTACCATCATTGATCACACCCGCTATTTAATTTTCGTTATTACTTACTATTGCAAAACATTATCTATCACTACTATCATTGCTTTTAATCCTTTGTGAACTACAAGGCCGGAGGGATTGACAACCTCTCTGTACTCGTTGGGAGCAAAGTTATTTGTATCTGTGTGCAGGTCCACGTTGACTGCTAATATCTGACGCCGTAGCAGTTGACACCTACTTGTTGAACCTAGGAGTCTCTGGGGATTCGATCCTTGGCATCTTTGCTAAGGGAAAAACTTCCACAACACTGCATCTTACACCTTCCACTTGGGGTAACCAATGAGGGGTTAGAGGCCCATCAAGGAGTTTTTCTGGCGCCGTTGCCGGGGACTCCACTCTTCAGGATAGGGGAGTTGCACGCTATCTTTTACCTTTGTTTTTAGTCTTGTTAGTTTACCTTTCATTTTTTTGCTTTAGTATCTTTTATCAAAAATCACAAAAAAATTATTTGCCTTTTTATTAGTAGTCCTTTCTGTTTAGCCAAACATGTTAGGATTTGGTGCTTTGAGGGAATCAGAAGTTCTAGATTTCCATCAAAGGGATGGAGAAAATATGAAGAAGGCATGGGACAGAATTTCTGATGCACATAGGAGAATTATGCCTTGGATACCTATAAAAATTGTGCTTAGAAATTTTTACCATGGTCTTTTTAAATGGTGTAAACACTCCCTTGACATTATAGCTCAGGGAGATTTCCTAGAATGTGATGAAGCTAGAGCTCTTGAAATTATACATGGTCTATCTAGTTACTTTGTTTATGATCACAACTTTGATACTATCATAGATAGACTTGCTACTATTGAGAAAAGAATGGATGCTCTAGACTAGATGAAGGTAGAGAAACCTAAACCCGATAAGAAAGACATTTTGGAAATAGACAATGATTGGGAACCTTTTGTTAGGATTAGCATCTCTAATCAAGACTTCCTTGCTTATTGTGATATTGGATCTATGGTTTCTACTATGCCAAAAATTGTTCATGATTCTTTAAAATTTAACATGGATAGATTACCATCTTATCATGAACACACTAATGGAGATATTTCTAAAATCCAGGGAAGAATAAAAGACGTGCCAGTTAAATTCCTTAAAGGGATTGCAATGATTGACTTCTTCATCGTGGAGCCAAACCAAGGAAATATAGTGCTTGGAAGGGACTTCCTCCGAGCAGTTAAAGGCTTCATTGATATAGGTAAGGGACAAATCCGCTTATGCGGGAAGGCAAAAGGTGTGTACCCCTTTCCTAGAAGGAACAAGAATGAACTTGTTGATGAACCATTTGAAGCAATTTATAACTCCGATTATTATGGTGGTTATTGATTCCTCTATGCATTATGCCTAGCTTAAAGGCATAAAAGAAAGCGCTTTTGGGAGGCAGCCCACATGAACAAATTTTTTGCTTTTGTTGTGTCTTGATGTTGTTTACTGCTGTAGCATCATCATTGTATCGTTGCTTTTCATATTTGTGCCAAGTATAGCCTCTGATTGCTAGAAAGTTCAAAAGTTGTGAGGTGCTGTCCAGGAAACAGATTCTGTCCTTGGATAGAAAAATTCGTATAAAATCACCAGATCATCTTTTTGGTCTGAATTTTTTCGACAGCGGTCTCTATATAATTGTCTTTCGTGCATCTGTTCTGAGTTTTTTTATTTGAGTTGCAGAAGTATCCCGAACATATCAATTACTACCTGCTGTTCTGTTTTTCACAGATTCTATCATGTTTTGCCTTTCCTTCACTTTGCAAATCAAGAGCTTGCTTTTTCTTTGCAAAAACCTTTTGGCAATCTTGAGAAACAGTAGAACTTCAAGAATATCTTTATTTCCAGCAAGGTGTAATTATTTTATTAAGGGTACTAACCTCGCTAATCAGATTATGATGAGTTATGTATGAAGGGAGTTTTCAAGTGTGCGAGGGAAGATGATAAAAAGATTCAGGAGTGTCAAGCGCTCAAGCTTGGGGATGCCCGTGCACTCCCAAGAAATATTCAAGGAGACTCAAGCGTCTAAGCTTGGGGATGCCCCCGTGCATCCCCTTCTCCATCAACATTATCAGTTCGTCTTTCGTTTCGCTATATTTTTTATCACTTCATGTGTTATGTGCTATGCTTGGAGCGTCTTGCTTTTAGTTTTCTTTTTAGTTTTTCATAACGAGTCGGAACTCAGCATTCTTTATGTGGGAGAGAAACACGCTCCACTTCTACCTAGAACATAACATAGAATTTTCATGTCTATCTATGTTGTGTGTGTTCTTTGTCTTTTAATAGCTACTATCATGCTCTGCCCTTAGTATTCATGCTTATCTTTTCAAAGAGCTTTTGTTTAGTTGGTTGCTTGAACTCTCTTTAATTATCATGCTCACCTTATTAAGAGAGTTTGCTTCCGTTGCATTGGTTAATGTGTCTATGATAAAGATGCTACTTGCATGATGGCGCTTAGTAGTTCAGGTTTTCTTATGGTTAATCTCAAATAGCTGGGGGGTTCCCAATGTGTTATTGGAGTACCAACATGGTTTGTTTGCCTATGAAGTGGTATGGTTTAGTAATATCTTCCTTCGAGAATTTATTTTGATTGACTTGGCGTATGCTCACGCATATTTAAGACTGTAAAGAAAGTCTGTCAAGCCTTGATGATCTTTTATTTCTGAGTAGCGATATAACTACCATGCCTGATTCAATATTGCTTTGTCGCTCTGCATGATTATGACCGTCATTGCTCTCTTAGTTGGTCGCTCCCAGTCTTTTGCTAACCTCCACCTGTACTAAGCAAACTAACTTTGCAATACATAGCTCATGGGAAAGTAGCTTAAAAACTATTGTGGTAAAGAATATGTTGCTTATGTATCTTATTTCTTATAAGTTGCTTGCTGAGCGGTAACCATGTTTCTGGGGACGCCATCAATTGTCACACTTTTGTTGAATATCATGTGAGTTGCTATGCATGTTCGTCTTGTCTGAAGTAAGGGTTATTTGCCGTGGGTTGAATGAATATGCATATTGTTAGAGAAGAACATTGGGCCGCCAACCAAAGCCATGTATCATGGTGGAAGTTTTAGCTTGGACATTAATCCTCAATCTCTTATGAGAATATGCTTATGCATTAAAGAGGAGTCCATCATCTATTTTCTATGTTGTCCCGGTATGGATGTCCTCAAGTTGAGATCTATCAAAAACGAGAAATCAAATGCGATTTATCTCCTTGGACCTTTGTACAGGTGGCATAGAGGTACCCCTTTGTGACACTTGGTTGAAACATATGTAATGCAATGATAACCCATGGAAATCCGAGCTAATTAGGACAAGGTGCGAGCACTATTGGTATTCGATGCATAAGGCTTGCAACTTATAGGATGTCTTATGCATGACACATATGAAGCACTACTACCGTTGACAAAATTGCTTCTATGTTTTCAAAATAAAAAGCTGTAGCACTTAACTATTCTTTTACTTTTATGTTGAATCTCCACCTTCTTCTTCAAGCACCAACTACTGAGAGCATGATTGTCATTCTGAGTGTAATGTGCATTGTCCCAAAGTAGCATTGTCTTTTGCATGATTGTGATATCGTTTATTTTGAAATGATTGTATCTAGTCATCACTTAAACCTTGAAGGTGCCCCTGCATTTATGTTTTGCCTCACTAAAGGGGGCAAGCTAGATATCACTTTATCATATTTGCACATCATGTTCATTGCAAATCTTTTTGATGTTTCAGTTTCATGTTGTAAAACTTTCAGTCATTTGTGATTTTCTCATGAGGCAACTTAATTACTATAGATTCATTGTCTCAGTAAGCTTTTGTCATATGACTATAAAAAGTCCTATATGGTTAATAGCATGTCACCACAGAAATTATTCTTGTTATCATTTACCTACTCGAGGACGAGCAGGAATTAAGCTTGGGGATGATGATACGTCCAAAACGTATCTATAATTTCTGCTTGCTCCATGCCACTTTTGGGTGATATTGCTATGATATTCATACACTTCCATACACTTTTGATCATATTTGGACTAACTTACTAATCCAGTGCACCCCAGTGCCAATTTCTGTTTTCGGATGTTTTTGTATTTCAGGTTTTCACGTTACGAGAACTGCCAGGAAAAATCCAGAAAAATTATATAAAAAATCAGCGTTTCGGAAACTACCGTGCGCCCGAAGGACAGCCGGGGGGGGGGGGGCACCAGGGCTCCAGGCGCCCTGGCGGCGCGCCCCCCGTGGGCCTCGCCGGGGGGGGGGCGCCTGGGCCCCTCGAAGCTTCCCCGATGCCCCCCTTTGGCATATATTTAAAGCGTCCTCTGAAACCCTCAGAACAGGAACTCTTTTCGCGATCCCATCTCTGTTCCGCCGCCGCCGCCGCTTCCAAGATCGGGAGCACCAGGAGAACTCTTCCCGGCACCCTGCCGGAGGGGAGGATCACCACTGGGAGCTTCTCCACCACCATGGACGCCTCCCGGATGACTCGTGAGTAGTCTCCCTTGGACCATGAGTCCATGACCAGTAGCTATGTGATGTTCTCCTCCCGTTCTTGTGCTTCACTAATTAGTCCTCGTGAGCTGCCCTACATGATCGAGGCACACATGTAATCCTTATGTTGTTGCTATGTTGAGTTTGCTGGGATCCGATGGATTATGAGATTATGTTTAGATTGATCTTGAGTAATATATTTGATTCACCTCTTTTATATTTTTGTTCATAAGTAATTCTTGCATGTTCTCCGTTGTTATTTATTGCTTTGGCCAAGTAGTAGGTAGTGACTCCAAGAGGGAACGTTATGCTTGATTGTGGGTTCATGCCCCTCGATGACTAGCTTGAGTGACAGAAACATGAGTCTAGGGGATGTGCTGTTGCCACAAGGGGGAAAACAGCGGTGCTTGTGACCGCGGGTGCAAGGATTGTTTACTTTACGCAAAGTTCTTTTAATGCAGTTGTCTGTTGCTTTGAGTTTACACTATGGGTGGGGCTCGCAACTTAATACCAGCGAGATGTTCTGGATAGATATCTCAAGGTGGATGATTAGTAGTAGATATTGATGGATTTCGGTCTACTTACTTTGGTGTACCGCCCATGCTTTGAACCTCAACCTTTCTTGCAATGTAGTCAGCATTGGTTTGCGTTCGTGGTCCTGTCAATTGCCCAGCTGTAATTCGTTTACCTCACATAGCTGTTTTATCGTCTTTTGGGAGAGAGACATCACTAGTGAACATCATGAGACTCCGGTCCATATTACCATCATTGATCACACCCGCTATTTACTTTTCGTTATTACTTACTATTGTAAAACATTATCTATCACTACTATCATTGCTTTTAATCCTTTGTGAACTACAAGGCCGGAGAGTGGTGTCTCCTCTTGGGAGCCTTCGACAAGATTGTGGAGTAATACGTCTCCAACGTATATATAATTTTTGATTGTTCCATGCTATTATATTATCCTTCTAGGATGTCTTATGGGCTTTATTATACACTTTTATATGATTTTTGGGACTAACCTATTAACCCAGAGCCCAGTGCCAGTTTCTGTTTTTCTCCTGTTTTAGGGTTTTACAGAAAAGGAATATCAAATGGAGTCCAATTGACGAGCCAATTTTTTATAATTTTTTCTGGACCAAAAGAAGCCCCCGAAGCAAAAGAGTTGGGCCAGGAGAGCCATGGGCTGCCCTCACGGGTGGAGGGCATGCCCTGGGTAGGGGGGCGCGCCCTCCTATCTCGAGGACAGCACAGAAGCCCCCCTAATGTGTGCCCTACGCCCAAAAATCCTATAGATACTGAAACCTTCGGAAATTAACCTAGATCGGGAGTTCCGCCGCCGAAAGCCTCTGTAGCCACCGAAAACCAATCTACAGCCGTTCTGGCACCCTGCCGGAGGGGGGAATCCCTCTCCGGTGGCTATCTTCATCATCCCGTCGCTCTCCATGACAAGGAGGGAGTAGTCCACCCTCGGGGCTGAGGTTATGTATTAGTAGCTATGTGTTTGATCTCTCTCTCGTGTTCTTGAGATGGCACGATCTTGATGTATCGCGAGCCTTGCTATTCTAGTTGGATCTTATGATGCTTCTCCCCCTCTACTCTCTTGTAATGGATTGAGTTTTCCCTTTGAAGTTATCTTATCGGATTGAGTCTTTAATGATTTGAGAACACTTGATGTATGTCTTGCGCGTGTTTATCTATGGTGACAATGGGATATCATGTGATTCACTTGATGTATGTTTTGGTGATCAACTTGCGGGTTCCGTGACCTTGGGAGCCTATGCATAGGGGTTGGCACACGTTTTCATCTTGACTCTCTGGTAGAAACTTTGGGGCACTCTTTGAAGTTCTATGTGTTGGTTGAATAGATGATTCTGAGATTGTGTGATGCATATCGTATAATCATGCCCATGGATAATTGAGGTGACAATGAAGTATCTAGGTGACATTAGGGTTTTGATTGATTTGTGTCTTAAGGTGTTATTCTAGTACGAACTCTATGATAGATTGAACGTCACTACGAACTCTTGAATAGATCGATCGGAAAGAATAGCTTTGAGGTGGTTTCGTACCCTACCATAATCTCTTCGTTTGTTCTTCGCTATTAGTTACTTTGGAGTGACACTTTGTTGCATGTTGAGGGCTAGTAATATGATCCAATTATGTTATCCTTGTTGAGAGAACTTGCACTAGTGAAAGTATGACCCCTAGGCCTTCTCTACTATCATTGCAACACCGTTTATGTTCACGTTTACCTTTAGTTACCTTGCTGTTTTTATATTTTCAGTTTACAAAAACCAATATCTACCATCCATATTGCACTTGTATCACCATCTCTTCGCAGAACTAGTGCACCTATACAATTTACCATTGCATTGGGTGTGTTGGGGACACAAGAGACTCTTTGTTATTTGGTTGCAGGGTTGTTTGAGAGAGACCATCTTCATCCTACGCCTCCCACGGATTGATAAACCTTAGGTCATCCACTTGAGGGAAATTTGCTACTGTCCTACAAACCTCTGCACTTGGAGTCCCAACAACGTCTACAAGAAGAAGGGTGCATAGTAGACATCAAGCTCTTTTCTGGCGCCGTTGCCGGGGAGGTTAGTGCTTGAAGGTATATCTTTAGATCTTGCAATCGAATCTTTTAGTTTCTTGTTTTATCACTAGTTTAGTTTATAAAAGAAAACTACCAAAAAATGGAATTAAGGTTACCTCATATGCTTCATCTTTTTAATATCTTTCGTGAAAATGATGGGAAGAAAATTGTGCTCAAGTACTGGAATAAGAATTACATAGAATGCTTGGCATAAAATATGTGCATGATGAGCATGATTGCAATGTTATTAGTATGAATTCTTTGAATGCCCATGATGCTAATGATATCCAAAGCCACAAGCTTGGGAAAGCTATGTTTGATGAAGATGATATTTTTAGTCCCCCAAGTTTTGATGAGCAAATTTATTATGATGAAAGCATGCCTCCTATTTATGATGATTATATTGATGAAAGTGGATTTGGAGAGGACATGACTTTATTTAATGATGAATCCACTTTTTCGGAAGAGGTTCCAATTGATTATGAGAACAAAGTTGCTATCTATGATGATTACTGTGATGACTTGTATGCTATTAAGAATAATGATAACCATGAAACTTGTCATCATGATTTTAGTTTTCAATTGGATTATGCTTCACATGATAGTTATTTTGTTGAGTTTGCTCCCACTACTATGAATGAGAAGAATTTTGCTTATGATGGGAGTAGTAAAATTTCTATGCAAGTAGATCATCAAAAGAATGCTTTTTGTGCTGGTTATATTGTTGAATTCATTCATGATGCTACTGAAAATTATTATGTGGGAGGAACATATGCTTGTAGGAATTGCAATAACATCAAGTTTCCTCTCTATGTGCTTACAGTTTTGAAGTTATTCTTGTTCTGCCTTCCTATGCTAGTTGATTATCGTTACCATAAGTTGTTCGCTCACAAAATCCCTATGCATAGGAATTGGGTTAGACTTAAACGTGCTATTCAGATGCTTCATGATGCTCCCATTACGTTTCAACTCTTATCTTTTATGTGAGCATCATTATGCCTAGCTAGGGGCGTTAAACGATAGCGCTTGTTGGGAGGCAACCCAACTTTATATTTTTTGTTGTTGCTGTTAGGGAATAAATATTGCATCTAGCCTCTGATTAGATGTGGCTTCATGTTTTGTTTAGTTTTTGTGCCAAGTAGAACCTTTGGGAAGACTTGTGTGAAGTTTATGTGATCTTGCTGTGAAAAACAGAATCGTTAGCGCTCGCTAAAGTAGTTGTGAGATTTTACTGGAGCGTGATTTTTAGTTGATTCTTTTTGCAGATGATTGGTAAACAAATTGCCCAAATTTAACAATTTAGTTTGAATTTTTTGGAGTTCCATAAGTAGGCGAACCCTGCAGATTACTACAGACTGTTCTGTCTTTGACAGATTATGTTTTTCGTGTGTTGTTTGCTTATTCCGATGCATCTATGAGTAGTATTGGAGGATATGAACCATAGAGGAGTTGGAGTACAGTAGGTTTAACACCAATATAAACAAAGAATGAATTCATTGCTGTACCTTTGAGTAGTGGTTTGATTTCTTATACTAACGGAGCTAACGAGAATTTTTGTCTAAGTTTTGTGTTGTGGAGTTTTTAAGTTTTGAGTATTGCTTTGATGGACTATGGAACAAGGAGTAGCAAAGGCCTAAGAGGATGCCCATGGCACCCCAAGAAAATTCAAGATATTCAAAAGCCTAAGCATGGGGATGCCCCGGGAAGGCATCCCCTCTTTCGTCTTCATCCATCGGTAACTATACTTGGAGCTATATTTTTGTTCGCAACATGTTATGTGTTTTGCTTGGAGCGTCAATTTAGTTTATTTTGTTTTGCTTGCTGTTTGAATAATATCCTAAGATCTGAAGTTCTTAAATGTCAGAGAGTCTTCACATAGTTACATAATTATTCAACTACTCATTGATCTTCACTTATATCTTCCGGAGTAGTTTGTTGGTTGCTCTAGTGCTTCACTTATATCTATTTGAGAGTCTATTAAAACAGCATGGTAATGTGCTTAGGCTAAAGAAACTAATCTTCACATGATAGACATCCAATGTCAATGTAGTAAAAAAATCACACCAAGTGCATTGAATAGAATGAGATGTTGGATGCTTGATAATTGTTTTGAGATATGAGGATAGTGATATTAGAGTCATGCTAGTGGAGTTATTATGAAATTGAGAAATACTTGTGTTAAGGTTAGTGATTCCCGTATCATCCACGTATGGTGAACCGTTGTGTGACTAAGTTGGAGCATGAGGTATTTGTAGAGTGCCAACCTTTGTGTGGAGGTCGGGGGCGCGCGATGGTTTACTCCTACCAACCTCCCCCCTAGGAGCATGCGTTGATTGCTTTGTTTTGATGACTCGTATGTTTTTGCAATAAGTATATGAGTTCTTATGACTAATGTTGAGTCCATGGATTATACGCACTCTCACCCTTCCACCATTGCTAGCCTCTCTTGTACCGCGCAACTTTCGCCGGTACAATACACCCACTATATCCTTCCTCAAAACAGCCACCATATTGTTCCTCAAAACAACCACCATACCTACCTATCATGGCATTTCCATAGCCATTCCGACATATATTGCCATGTAACTTTCCATCGTTCCGTTTATATGACACGCATCATATTGTCATATTGCCATTGCATGATCATGTAGTTGACATTGTATTTGTGGCAAGGCCACCATGCATAATTTTTCATACATGTGAGTCTTGATTCATTGCCCATCCCGGTACACCGCCCGAGGCATTCATATAGGGTCATACTTTGTTCTAGTATCGAGTTGTAATATCAAGTTGTAATGAAAGTGTGATGATCATCATTATTAGAGCATTGTCCCATGGGAGGAAAGGCTAAATCTATAAAGCCCCTCCGCAAAAAAAAGAAAAAAAAAGAGAAAAAAGAAAGGCCAAAGAAAAAAAAAGAAAGGCCCAAAAAAGAAAAAAAGAAAAGAAAAAGGGACAATTGCTACTATCTTTTTTCCACACTTGTGCTTCAAAGTAGCACCATGTTCTTCATTGTAGAGAGTCTCATGCTTAGTCACTTTCATATACTAGTGGGAATTTTCATTATAGAAGTTTGCTTGTATATTCCAACGATGGGCTTCCTCAAATGCCCTAGGTCTTCGTGAGCAAGCAAGTTGGATGCACACCCACTAGTTTCTTTTGTTGAGCTTTCATACATATTTACCTCTAGTGCATCCGTTGCATGGCAATCCCTACTCACTCACATTGATATCTATTGATGGGCATCTCCATAGCCCGTTGATACGCCTAGTCGATGTGAGACTATCTCCCTCCTTTTTTGTCTTCTCCACAACCACCTCTATTCCACCCATAGTGCTATGTCCATGGCTCATGCTCATGTATTGCGTGAAAGTTGAAAGGTTTGAAAAGATAGAGTATGAAAACAAGTCCTTGGCTGAAATCGGGGTTGTGCGTGATATGAATATTTTTGTGTGATAACGAGGGAGCATAGCCAACTCTATATGATTTTGTAGTGATAACTTTCTTTAGCCATAGTATTTTGAGAAGGCATGATTGCTTTGTTAGTATGCTTGAAGTATTATTGTTTCTTATGTCAATATAGACTTTGTCTTGAATCTTTCGGATCTGAACATTCATGCCACAATAAAGAGAATTACATTGAAAAACTATATTGGTTAGCATTCCACATCAAAAATTCTTTCTTTATCATTTACCTACTCGAGGACGAGCAGCAATTAAGCTTGGGGATGCTGATACGTCTCCAACGTATCTATAATTTCTGATTGTTCCATGCTATTATATTATCCTTCTAGTATGTCTTATGGGCTTTATTATACACTTTTATATGATTTTTGGGACTAACCTATTAACCCAGAGCCCAGTGCCAGTTTCTGTTTTTCTCCTGTTTTAGGGTTTTACAGAAAAGGAATATCAAACGGTGTCCAATTGACGAGCCAATTTTTTATGATTTTTTCTGGACCAAAAAAAACCCCGAAGCAAAAGAGTTGGGCTAGGAGAGCCATGGGCTGCCCTCGAGGGTGGAGGGCACGCCCTAGGCAAGGGGGCGCGCCCTCCTATCTTGAGGACAGCCCAGAACCCCCCCTGACGTGTGCCCTATGTCAAAAAATCTTATAAATATTGAAACCTTCGGAAATTAACCTAGATCGGGAGTTCCGCCGCCGAAAGCCTCTGTAGCCACCGAAAACCAATCTACAGTCGTTCTGGCACCCTGCCAGAGGGGGAATCCCTATCCGGTGGCTATCTTCATCATCCCGGCGCTCTCCATGACGAGGAGGGAGTAGTCCACCCTCGGGGCTGAGGGTATGTACTAGTAGCTATGTGTTTGATCTCTCTCTCTCGTGTTCTTGAGATGGCACGATCTTGATGTATCGCGAGCTTTGCTATTCTAGTTGTTTCTTATGATGCTTCTCCCCCTCTACTCTCTTGTAATGGATTGAGTTTTCCCTTTGAAGTTATCTTATCGGATTGAGTCTTTAAGGATTTGAGAACACTTGATGTATGTCTTGCGCGTGTTTATCTGTGGTGACAATGGGATATCATGTGATTCACTTGATGTATGTTTTGGTGATCAACTTGCGGGTTCCGTGACCTTGGGAACCTATGCATAGGGGTTGGCACACGTTTCCGTCTTGACTCTCCGGTAGAAACTTTGGGGCACTCTTTGAAGTTCTATGTGTTGGTTGAATAGATGATTCTGAGATTGTGTGATACATATCGTATAATCATGCCCACAGATACTTGAGGTGACAATGGAGTATCTAGGTGACATTAGGGTTTTGATTGATTTGTGTCTTAAGGTGTTATTCTAGTACGAACTCTATGATAGATTGAACGTCACTACGAACTCTTGAATAGATCGATCAAACAGAATAGCTTTGAGGTGGTTTCGTACCCTACCATAATCTCTTCGTTTGTTCTCCCCTATTAGTTACTTTGGAGTGACTCTTTGTTGCATGTTGAGGGCTAGTAATACGATCCAATTATGTTATCCGTGTTGAGAGAACTTGCACTAGTGAAAGTATGAACCCTAGGCCTTCTCTATTATCATTGCAACACCGTTTATGCTCACGTTTACCTTTAGTTACCTTGCTGTTTTTATATTTTCAGTTTACAAAAACCAATATCTACCATCCATATTGCACTTGTATCACCATCTCTTCGCCGAACTAGTGCACCTATACAATTTACCATTGTATTGGGTGTGTTGGGGACACAAGAGACTATTTGCTATTTGGTTGCAGGGTTGTTTGAGAGAGACCATCTTCATCCTACGCCTCCCACGGATTGATAAACCTTAGGTCATCCACTTGAGGGAAATTTGCTACTGTCCTACAAACCTCTGCACTTAGAGGCCCAACAACGTCTACAAGAAGAAGGGTGCGTAGTAGACATCATGGAGTTGAACCAAGAAGTTTGTACGGGCAAGGAGATCGCCTACTTCGTGAAGATCTACCCTAGTGAGGCAAGTCCTTCGTGTGCGATGGCCATGGTGGGATAGACAAGGTTGCTTCTTCGTCGACCCTTCGTGGGTGGAGCCCCCCGTGGACTCGTGCAGCCGTTACCCTTCGTGGGTTTAAGTCTCCATCAACGTGGATGTACGATAGCACCACCTATCAGAACCACGCGTAAAAAATCTCCGTGTCCACATTGCGTTTGCTCCCTAAAAATTCTTCCTTTACCTTCATATGCAATTGCTTTACATTCCGCTGCTATACTCTTAGAATTGCATGTGTAGGTTGATTGCTTGACTTGTGCTAAGTTGCTAAAATCGGCCAAGAATTAAAATTGGGAAAAGGCTAGATTTTTATTTGGTCAAGTAGTCTAATCACCCCCCCTCTAGACATACTTTCGATCCTACAATAAGCTTTTTGTTTGATGCAATTTCCCACATAATGCCCAGGACCCCAACAGTTAAAGCAGACCATGTATTTGTATCTAGGATCTAGGAGACTATGACCAATTCTAACTCCACATCTACAGCCTGTCGGTGTACAAAAAGAGGGGCACACTTTTTGTACTCCTATGACTGTGCACGGGCAGTCTGAGCCACGGGCACCACCACACCAAGCACAGCAAGGGAGGTGAGCCAAGGTAAGGCCGAAGCTCGATGGAATTGGAGCAGCGCCAAGAACAAGACCACAAAGAGCAAAGGGACAAAGCGGCTTCGCCCGACAAAGTCCTTGCCTGGAGCCGGTTTCAGCAGCCCTGGCAAGACCCTTGCCGGGGCCGGCTCTGGCAACCCCGGCAAGACCCTTGCCGTGGCACCTCGCCCCACGCCTACGGAGCGGATCACCCTTGAGTCCACTGCCCCCATGGGGCAAGGATTCGGGAGATATCCCCGTGGTGGCATGCAGATCTTTGTGAAGACATTCAAGGACAGAAACACACACTAAGAGGACGACGACCCTTGGCGGGATCCCAGCCAGGGAGGACCACAAGGCCTCCGGCAAGCACCTTGCCGGGGATGACAACAGGCACCGCGGCAAGACCCTTGCCCAGGACGCCCGCATGGCCACCGTCAGGCCCGCACCAACTGAGTTTCCACCGCCCATGCAGCTGTCGACCCAACCAGCTGGGCAGGCTCCTGCGTGACAACATGCAGATCTTCATGGAGACCCGCCGGTGCGCCACCTTAGCTGCTGATACGTCCAAAACGTATCTATAATTTCTGCTTGCTCCATGCCTCTTTTGGGTGATATTGCTATGATATTTATACACTTCCATACACTTTTGATCATATTTGGACTAACCTATTTACTCAGTGCACCCCAGTGCCAGTTTCTGTTTTCTGCTGTTTTTGTATTTCAGGTTTTCCCATTACGAAAACTGCCAGAAAAATCCCGGAAAAATTATATAAAAATCAGCGTTCCAGAAGCTTCCTGGCACCCGAAGTAGAGCCGGAGGGGGGCCACCAGGGCTCCAGGCGCCCTGGTGGCGCGGCCCCCCTCCTGGCCGCGCCGGGGGGGGTGCCTGGGCCCCCCAGGCCTCCGCTGATGCCCCCCTTTGGCATATATTTATATCGTGTCCCGAAACCCTCGAGACGGGAACCCTTTGTCGCCATCTCATCTTTGTTCCTCCGCCGCCGCGCTTCCAAGATCGGGAGCACCAGGAGAACTCTTCCCGGCACCCTGCCGGAGGGGAGGATCACCACCGGGAGCCTCTCCACCACCATGGACACCTCCCGGATGAGTTGTGAGTAGTCTCCCTTGGACCATGGGTCCATGACCAGTAGCTATGTGATGTTCTCCTCCTGTTCTTGTGCTTCACTAATTATACCTCGTGAGCTGCCCTACATGATCGAGGCACATATGTAATCCTTATGTTGTTGCTATGATGAGTTTGCTGGGATCCGATGGATTGTGAGATTATGTTCAGATTGTGTTTGAGTAATATATTTGATTCACCTCTTTTATATTTTTGTTCGTAAGTAATTCTTGCATGTTCTCCGTTGCTATTTATTGCTTTGGCCAAGTAGTAGGTAGTAACTCCAAGAGGGAACGTTATGCTTGATTGTGGGTTCATGCCCCTCGATGACTAGCTTGAGTGACAGAAACATGAGTCTAGGGGATGTGCTGTTGCCACAAGGGGGAAAACAACGGTGCTTGTGCCCGCGGGTGCAAGGATTGTTTACTTTACGCAAAGTTCTTTTAATGCAGTTGTCTGTTGCTTTGAGTTTACACTATGGGTGGGAATCGCAACTTAATACCAGCGAGATGTTCTGGATAGATATCTCAAGGTGGATGATTAGTAGTAGATGCAGATGGATTTCGGTCTACTTGCCTTGGCGTACCGCCCATGCTTTGAACCTCTACCTTTCTTGCAACATAGTTAGCATTGTTTGCGCACATAATTCTGTCAATTGCCCAGCTGTAATTCGTTCACCTCACATAGCTGTTTTATCGTCTTTTGGGAGAGAGACATCACTAGTGAACATCATGGGACCCCGGTCCATATTACCATCACTGATCACATCCGCTATTTACTTTCCGCTTTACTTACTATTTGCAGCAATACCTATCACCATTATCACTTGCGTTTGATCCTTTGTAAACGACAAGGCCGGAGGGATTGACAACCTCTCTGTACTCGTTGGGAGCAAAGTTATTTGTATCTGTGTGCAGGTCTACGTTGATTGCTAATATCTGGCGCCGTTAGCAGTTAACACCTTCTTGTTGAAACTGGGAGTCTCAGGGGAAATCGATCCTTGGTATCTTTGCGAAGAGAAAACTTCCGCTACACTGCATCTCAAACCTTCCACTTGGGGTAACCCACGAGGGGCGAGAAGCCATCAAGCAAAGTTTTCTGGCGCCGTTGCCGGGGACTCCACTCTTCAAGATAGGGGAGTTGCATGCTATCTTTTACCTTTGCTTTTTAGTCTTGTTAGTTTACCTTTCAGTTTTGTTTTAGTATCTTTTATAGAAAATCACAAAAATAGTTATCTTGCTTGCTTGCTGCTATGGGTTCCACCAAAAACACTAAATGGGAGGAGTACACCCCTTCTTCCATTACGCCAATCACCACTGTCGGGATCTACAAAAGTAATAAACCTTGTGATTATGTTAGTCTTGATGGAGAGTTATGCCCATGGCATGGTCTTCCAGGAAAAGAGTATGAGCCTTAGTTTAAAGTTGCTCCTATGCTTCCCCAAACTTGGGAAGACGTTCAAACTCTTATAATAGAGAGCAATTCAAACAAAGAAGATGACACTACAATTCTGCCCAGTAATGATAAAATTGATTTTGATAATTGTAGTATCTCAGAAGTTGTCACCTTTCTACAAAGAATGGCTAAAGATCCCCACACTAGCACGCTTAATCATGCCTTCACAGAGCATATCACTAATGCTCTCATCAAAGCTAGGGAGGAGAAACTTAGAGTAGAAGCCTCCATACCTAGAAAGCTAGAAGATGGTTGGGATCCTATGATTAAAATTAAGTTGAATAACTTCTCTTGCTATGCTTTATGTGATGTTGTAGCTAGTACCTCCATTATGCCCAAAAGACTATATGATATGCTTAAATTGAAACCTTTTGATTCTTGTTCTTTTGGTGTTTGTCTTGTAGATTCTTCCATAAAGAAACCTTTGGGGAGGATCGACGATGTTCTTATCGTTGTCAACGACAATTACGTTCCCGTTGATTTTACTATTATGGACATTGAATGTGAACCTTCTTGTCCAATTATTTTGGGACGTCCTTTTCTTCGCACCGTTGGTGCCATCATTGACATGAAAGAGGGGAATATAAGATTCCAATTTCCTCTCAAGAAAGGGATGGAACACTTCCCTCGAAAGAAGATTAAGTTACCATTTGAGTCCGTTATACGGGCTAGCTATTCTTTTACTCTTGATAAAACTTGATCTCTTTGCATTATGCCTAGCTTAAAGGCATAAAAGAAAGCGCTTTTGGGAGGCAACCCACATGAATAAAAAATTTATTTTGCTTTTGTTGTTTCTTGATGTTGTTACTACAGTAGCATCATCATTGTATCTTTACTTTTCAACTTTGTGCCAAGTGTAGCCTCTGATTGCAAGAAAGTTCAAAAGTTGTGACGTGCTGTCGAGGAAACAGATTCTGTCCTTGGATAGAAAAATTCGTATAAAATCACCAGATCATCTTTTTGGTCTGAATTTTTTCGACAGCGTGCTCTATACAATTGTCTTTCGTGCGTCTGTTCTGAGTTTTTTGATTAGAGTTGCAGAAGTGCCCCGAAAAAATCATTTACTACCTGCTGTTCTGTTTTTCACAGATTCTGTCCTGTTTTGCCTTTCCTTCATTTTGCAAACCTTGAGCTTGCTTTCTCTTTGCAAAAACCTTTTGGCAATCTTGAGAAACAGTAGAACTTCAAGAATATCCTTATTTCCAGCAAGGAACAATTATTTTATTATGGGTACTAACCTCGCTAATCAGATTATGATGAGTTATGTATGAAGGGAGTTTTCAACTGTGCGAGGGAAGATGATAAAAAGATTCAGGAGTGTCAAACGCTCAAGCTTGGTGATGCCCCCATGCACCCCCAAGAAATATTCAAGGAGACTCAAGCGTCTAAGCTTGGGGATGCCCCCGTGCATCCCCTTCTCCATCAACATTATCAGTTCGTCTTTCGTTCCACTATATTTTTATCACTTCATGTGTTATGTGCTATGCTTGGAGCGTCTTGCTTTTAGTTTTCCTTTTTAGTTTCTTTAGCTTTTCATAACGAGTCGGAACTCAGCTTTCTTTATGTGGGAGAGAGACACGCTCCACTTCTACCTAGAACATAACATAGAATTTTCATGTCTATCTTTGCTGTGTGTGTTCTTTGTCTTTCAATAGCTACTATCATGCTTAGTTCTTAGTATTCATGCTTATCTTTTTAAAGAGCTTTTGTTTAGTTGGTTGCTTGAACTCTCTTTAGTTATCATGCTTATCTTATTACGAGAGTTTGCTTCTGTTGCATTGGTTGATATGTCTATGATAAAAATGCTACGTGCATAATGGTGCTTAGTAGTTCATGTTTTCTTATGGTTAGTCTCAAATAGCTGGGGGGTTCCCAATGTGTTATTGGAGTACCAACATGATTTGTTTGCCTATGATGTGGTATGGTTTAGTAATATCTTCCTTCGAGAATTTATTTTGATTGACTTGGCGTATGCTCACGCATATTTAAGACTGTAAAGAAAGTCTGTCAAGCCTTGATGATCTTTTATTTCTGAGTAACGATATAACTTCCATGCCTGATTCAATGTTGCTTTGTCGCTCTGCATGATTATGACCGTCATTGCTCTTTTCGTTGGTCGCTCCCAGTCTTTTGCTAACCTCCACCTGTACTAAGCGGACTGACTGCTTGTGCATCCAAAATCCTTTAAACCAGTTATGCCATATGAGTCCACCATACCTTCCTATACATGGTATTTACCTGCCATTCCTAACGGAGACTTTCATGTACCATCTCGAAATTATTCAAAAAATGCATTTCTATTTTGTGCCTCTGTTTTAGTTCATGAGGAAGTAGTAGTTAATTCATGATCTTTTTAAGTTGGACAAGCTTCACCCCGGGATTGCATGTCTAATGTGCAAACCCATAATACGAGAAGGAACTGGCAAAGAGTGCGCCCGGCTAAAAAATAATATAACAAACAAACCCTCCTTCACGCTTTGTTCATGAGAAATCAGAAAACTTTGGCAGTGAGAAACAAAGGAGATTAAGAGGATGTGATCGTCCTCATTCGGGAGCCGTTCCTCGAAACTTGTCCATCTCAAGAAGTGATTGAGTTGTCTGCTAGCATTCGTTGACGGAACATGCATAATCTAAAAAAATAATAATAATTATTACCTCTGTTTTTAAAACCACGAGCTCTGGTACATGCTTTGTCTTTGTTTCCGACTACGGGTTTTCAACCTTGCCAACAAAAGCCACGATTCGAGAGTCTCCACCTTCTTTTAAAGCACCAACTACTGAGAGCATGATTGTCATTCTGAGTGTGATGTGCATTGTCCCAAAGTAGCATTGTATTTTGCATGATTGTGATATTGTTTATTCTGAAATCATTGTATCTAGTCATCACTTAAACCTTGGAGGTGCCCCTGCATTTATGTTTTGCTTCACTAAAGGGGGCAAGCGAGATATCACTTTATCGTATTTGCACACCATGCTCGTTACAAATCTATTTGATGTTTCAGTATCATGTTGTAAAACTTTCAGTTCTTTGTGATTCTCTCATGAGGCAACTTAATTACTATAGATTCATTGTCTCAGTAAGCTTTTGTCATGTGACTATGAAAAAGTCCTATATGGTTAATAGCATGTCACCACAGAAATTATTCTTGTTATCATTTACCTACTCGAGGACGAGCAGGAATTAAGCTTGGGGATGTTGATACGTCCAAAACGTATCTATAATTTCTGCTTGCTCCATGCCTCTTTTGGGTGATATTGCTATGATATTTATACACTTCCATACACTTTTGATCATATTTGGACTAACCTATTAACTCAGTGCACCCCAGTGCCAGTTTCTGTTTTCTGCTGTTTTTGTATTTCAGGTTTTCCCATTACGAAAACTGCCAGAAAAATCCCGGAAAAATTATATAAAAAATCTGTGTTCCAGAAGTTTCCCGGCACCCGAAGTAGAGCCGGAGGGGGGCCACCAGGGCTCCAGGCGCCCTGGTGGCGCGGCCCCCCTCCTGGCCGCGCCGGGGGGGGGGGGGGGGGGGC
>LR738713.1:623723854-623871722 GCA_902687465.1 Secale cereale
GGGGCGCCTGGGCCCCCAGGCCTCCGCTGATGCCCCCCTTTGGCATATATTTATATCGTGTCCCGAAACCCTCGAGACGGGAACCCTTTGTCGCGATCTCATCTCTGTTCCGCCGCCGCCGCGCTTCCAAGATCGGGAGCACCAGGAGAACTCTTCGCGGCACCCTGCCGGAGGGGAGGATCACCACCGGGAGCCTCTCCACCACCATGGACGCCTCCCGGATGAGTTGTGAGTAGTCTCCCTTGGACCATGGGTCCATGACCAGTAACTATGTGATGTTATCCTCCCGTTCTTGTGCTTCACTAATTAGACCTCGTGAGCTGCCCTACATGATTGAGGCACATATGTAATCCTTATGCTGTTGCTATGATGAGTTTGCTGGGATCCGATGGATTGTGAGATTATGTTCAGATTGTGTTTGAGTAATATATTTGATTCACCTCTTTTATATTTTTGTTTGTAAGTAATTCTTGCATGTTCTCCGTTGCTATTTATTGCTTTGGCCAAGTAGTAGGTAGTGACTCCAAGAGGGAACGTTATGCTTGATTGTGGGTTCATGCCCCTCGATGACTAGCTTGAGTGACAGAAACATGAGTCTAGGGGATGTGTTGTTGCCACAAGGGGGAAAACAACGGTGCTTGTGCCCGCGGGTGCAAGGATTGTTTACTTTACGCAAAGTTCTTTTAATGCAGTTGTGTGTTGCTTTGAGTTTACACTATGGGTGGGACTCGCAACTTAATACCAGCGAGATGTTCTGGATAGATATCTCAAGGTGGATGATTAGTAGTAGATGCAGATGGATTTCGGTCTACTTGCCTTGGCTTACCGCCCATGCTTTGAACCTCTACCTTTCTTGCAACATAGTTAGCATTGGTTTGCGCACATAATTCTGTCAATTGCCCAGCTGTAATTCGTTCACCTCACATAGTTGTTTTATCGTCTTTTGGGAGAGAGACATCACTAGTGAACATCATGGGACCCCGGTCCATATTACCATCACCGATCACATCCGCTATTTACTTTCCGCTTTTACTTACTATTTGCAGCAATACCTATCACCATTATCACTTGCGTTTGATCCTTTGTAAACGACAAGGCCGGAGGGGAGAACCACCACCGGGAGCTTCTCCACCACCATGGACGCTTCCCGGATGAGTCGTGAGTAGTCCCCCTTGGACCATGGGTCCATGACCAGTAGCTATGTGACGTTCTCCTCCCCTCTTTGTCCTTCATGGTTTAGACCTCGTGAGCTGCCCTACATGATCGAGGCACATATGTAATATTTCTGCTGTTGCTATGCTGAGTTTGCTGGGATCTGATGGATTATGAGACTATGTTCAGATTGTGTGTGAGTAATATATTTGATTCACCTCTTTTATATTTATTCTTGAGTAATTATTGCATGTTCTCCGTTGCTGTTTATTGCTTTGGCCGAGTAGTAGGTAGTAACTCCAAGAGGGAGCGTTATGCTTGATGGTGGGTTCATGCCCCCTGATGACTAGCTTGAGTGACAGAAACATGAGTCTAGGGGATGTGCTGCTGCCACAAGGGGGGAAACAACGGTGCTTGTACTTGCGGGTGCAAGGATTGTTTACTTTATGCAAAGTTCTTTTAATGCAGTTGTCTGTTGCTTTGAGTTTACACTTTGGGTGGGATTCGCAACTTAATACCAGCGAGATGTTCTGGATAGATATCTCAAGGTGGATGATTAGTAGTAGATGAAGATGGATTTCGGTCTACTTGCCTTGGCGTACCGCCCATGCTTTTGAGCCTCTACCTTTCTTTGCAGCATAGCTAGCATTGGTTTGCGCACATAGTCCTGTCAATTGCCTAGCTGTAATTTGTTTACCTCGCTTAGCTGTTTTATCGTCTTTTGGGAGAGAGACATCATTAGTGAACATCATGGGACCCCGGTCCATATTACCACCACTGATCACACCCGCTATTTACTTCCTGTCTTTATTTCCTAGTTGCAGTCATAGTTATCATTATTATCTCTTGTGTTTGATCCTTTGTAAACGACAAGGCCGGAGGGATTGACAACCTCTCTGTACTCGTTGGGAGCAAAGTTATTTGTATCTGTGTGCAGGTCCACGTTCATTGCTAATATCTGGCGCCGTTAGCAGTTAACACCTTCTTGTTGAAACTGGGAGTCTCAGGGGAAATCGATCCTTGGTATCTTTGCCAAGGGAAAACTTCCGCTACACTTCATCTCAAACCTTCCACTTGGGGTAACCAACGAGGGGCGAGAAGCTGTAGGATCGAAAGTATGTCTAGAGGGGGGGTGATTAGACTACTTGACAATATAAAAAATCTGCCTTTTGATTGAGCAAAGTTTTTGGCAGTTTCACAATTAAGATCAATTCAAGTATCACCCTACACATGCAATTCTAGAGTATAAGCAGCGGAAAGTAAATTGCACATGTAGTAAAGAGAGGTGGAGAAGATCAAACGCAGTTTGGAGACACGGAGATTTTTGTCGTGGTTCCGATAGGTGGTGCTATCGTACATCCACGTTGATGGAGACTTCAACCCACGGAGGGTAACGGCTGCGCGAGTCCACGGAGGGCTCCACCCACGAAGGGTCCACGAAGAAGCAACCTTGTCTATTCCATCATGGCCTACGCCCACGGAGGACTAGCCTTACTCGGGGTAGATCTTCACGAAGTAGGCGATCTCCTTGCCCTTACAAACTTCTTGGTTCAACTCCACATCTCAAAGACGGAGGCTCCCAAGCGACACCTAACCAATCTAGGAGGCACCACCCTCCAAAAGGTAATAGATGTTGTTGATGATGATGAACTCCTTGCTCTTGTGCTTCAAATGATAATCTCCCCAACACTCAACTCTCCTCACTGATATGGCTGTGGTGGAAGAAAGGATTGAGTGGAAAGCAACTTGGGAAGGCTAGAAATCAAGTTTCATATGGTAGGAATGGAATGACTTGATCTCAACACAAGGGTAGGTGGTTCTCTTCTCAGAAAGTGTATGGTAGGAGTGGTAGACTTTCTGATGGCTCTCTCCACGAATGAAGAGGGGGTGGAGGGGTATATATAGCCTCCACACAAAATCCAACCGTTACACACATATTTGAGCAATCTCGGTGAGACCGAAGTGAAAACTCGGTCAGACCGAAAGTTCAAATACAGTGAACGTTGGGATTTTCGGTGGGACCGAAAATACCATCTCGGTGTGTCCGATGTGAGTCAAAGGTAGGAGCTTGCCATTCTCGGTGGGACCGAAATTAACAACTCGGAAATTCCGATATGATGTCAATTGGTTACAGAAGGTTGGCAGTCCAGTTTCGGTGAGACCGAACTCAAAATCGGATGGACCGAAATATTAGGGTTTGGAAGAATAGCTGAGGTGGTTCATCTCGGTGGGACTGAGTTTGCAGAATCGGTTTGTCCGAGATTACTTATGAGTGTGTTAAGTAGTGAAGGGTGCTGATAGTTGAGGGAGCTAGATCACTAAGCACTTGAGCAACCAGATCATCAACACAACCTCATCCCCTTTTAATAGTATTGGCTTTTCCTATGGACTCAATGTGATCTTTGATCACTAAACCAAAAATAGAGTCTTGAGCTTTTGCCAATGCTTGTCTTAGCATTTTGAGGGGTCCACTTCTTCAGACATTTCCATACCCATATCATCGAACTTCTCTGAAATGATTCTCAAGTAAATATTAGTTCAATGATATATATGTTGTTATTAATTACCAAAACCACCCGGGGATTAGTTGCACTTTCAGAAGCCATCAGCTGCCTGCCTGCCTACATGGCGCCTCAGGCACCACTGGCCAGGGTGCGTGTCAACACGAGGAGGAGCGGCGACGGACAAGACGGACGTCTCCCCTCGTCCCCGATAAAGCGAGGACACCTAAGCTAAGCACATTAAATGCGCCTTGTCCTGTAATGCGAGGGATAACCTCGCATCACCGTACCCTTTCCACCTCCTGTGTGCCACTGTGGCAACCCCTTTTTCCTATAAAAGGAGGCTCGAGGCGACCAGGAGAAGGATTCTGCTTTTTAGAACTCTTCACGACTCTTTTGGAGCTCCTCACTAGCTGAAGAACACAAACATATAATCCACCAAAGTAGGAGTAGGGTTTTACGCACCTTTGCGTCCCGAACCTGGGTAAAGGAACCGTGTGCTAACTGTTAGATCCGCTCTTCTCTCAACCCCGCGCCCCGCAACCGTAGTAGGGATTCTTGTGATCCCATAGGTGTCGATCCAAATACCCCTACATCTTTGGCGCGCCAGTAGGGGGCGCAGTTGTGAGAATCGGCTTTAGAAGTTAGTTCGGTGCTCCTTCATCATCATGGCGCCCAAGAAGAAGACGACGGTGGCGGTTGGCCAGTCGGAAGCCGGACAGCCCGTCCCGACGCGGGCGAGCAGCGGACCGGTCGCGGAAAGGACCCGAGGCGCTGCTCGCGAACACTAACGCCGTCCCAGCAGCCGGAATCTGGGAGGTGGCGATGTTTGTGCGCCTGGTGACGGGCCGCACACCGCCAGTTCCAGAGATGGATCCAGGCCCTCCGCGGGTGGCGCAGGGCGTTCCAAGGTCGCTGCCGCATCACCCGGAAGCGACGCAAGGGCCTCCAGAACTCCCACGCCGGTGCCAACAGCGCGCTCCTCTCAAGCAGCGCGCGACGAACGGCGTCGTCACCCCAAAGATCCCGGGCGTCGCCATGGGAAGAGCCCCGAGCGCCACTCCCGGGACAAAGAAGACCTGCTCGCCCGCCGGGGCACTGGTGGAGACGGTATGCGACCACGGGATCGTGATGGGGCTCCTCCTGACACGGTCAGGGTCGAAGCGCGTCGCGGTCCGTACAGGCTTCGCTACCGTTGACCCCAACCGAGGACCTGGCGCGCGCGCAATTGCTCCTCGATTTTCCTCTCGTTACGGGGAAACTCGACGAATGGAGAGCCACCATCTGAAGCCTTGTCGCAGTCGCCAACAAGGATAAACAGCTGGAGAGGCCCGCCCGGGGCCGTGACAGAAGGCCCGAAGACGACGATCACGAGGAGGACGACGAGTCCGGCGACCAAGAATTTCAGAAAGCTACGGAGGCCATGTGCGTCGACGGCGGCGCCTCGCTGCATACTTCTCACCGCCAACTTAAACAGTGGGCGCGTGAGATTACAGCGGTGGAGCCATCGTCCGGCACCCAAAAGCCGCTGAAGTGGTCCGGCACACCTATCATCTTTGATGCTGAGGATCACCCTGATCGCACTACTACGGTCGGGTGCTTGCCGTTGTTGGTTTCACCAACAATACGCAACCTCAAGGTGACAAAGATGCTAGTTGATGGCGGGGCCGGTCTGAACCTACTCTCGCCCACCGTGATCGAGAAGCTGCAAGTTCTTGATGGAGACCTCGAAGAGACGGGCACGTTTCAGGGGGTCAACCCAGGGAGAAGCCAACCAAAGGGGAAGGTCACGCTACCCGTGACTTTTGGAAGTGATCTGAACTATAGGACGAAGAGGATTGTGTTCGATGTTGCCAAGATCCCCTTGCCCTACAACGGGATCCTTGGCCGCCCAGCGCTGGCCAAGTTCATGGCAGCGTCACACTACGCCTACAACACCCTGAAGATGTCAGGACCTGTGACGATCATCACCATCCCCTCAGATAAGAAGGATGCGCTGATCTGCGCTGACCAACTGTACCAGCAAGCGGTTACAGCAGCTGCCGCTACGAGGGCACTTGCTCCTGCCACTGGAGCCCCGGGAGGGAAGAAGAAGAAGACCGGAGAGACCTCGGGCACCCACTCCGGCAAGCGCACCTCTTCGGAGTGCTGTGCTCCCGTCGAGGACGTGCCAGAGAGCTCCACCGGAAAGAAGAAGACCGGTGAGACCTCAGACACCCACTCCGGCAAGCGCACCTCTTCGGAGTGTCGCGCTCCCATCGAGGACTTGCCGGAGAACTCCACCGGCAGAAACGAGAAGTCCCGGGCCACGCCGCCGGCAACCAAGAGGGTTTCCGTCAAGGAGGACGGCACAGGAGGGGCTTTCACCATAAGCTCCTCCCTTGACGACAAATAGGAAGACATGCTCGTCACCTTCCTGCGGGCGAATGTCGACGTGTTTGCATGGCAAGCATCCGACATCCCCGGCGTTCCCAGGGAGGTGATTGAGCACCACCTTGTTGTATGTCCTCATGCGCGGCCCGTCAAGCAGAAGGTCAGGAAGCAAACTTTGGAACGGCAAGAGTTCATCATAGAGGAGATCCGGAAATTGGAAGCTGCGGGTTTGGTAAGAGGAGTGCTCCATCCAACGTGGTTGGCCAATCCAGTGGTAGTGCGCAAGGCAAATGGGAAGTGGAGGTTGTGTATTGATTACACGGATATCAATAAAGCTTGTCCCAAGGACCCCTTCCCATTGTCGCGCATCGACCAGATTGTTGACTCCACGGCTGGGTGTGACCTACTGTCATTCCTCGATGCCTACTCCGGCTACCACCAGATCTTCATGGCAAGAGAAGACGAAGAGAAGACAACATTCATCACCCCATGTGGTACGTACTGTTTCGTACGAATGCCTTTCGGGTTGAAGAGTGCTGGCTCGACATTTGCAAGGGCGGTCCAGATTGGTTTTGAACCCCAGCTCCATAGAAATATGGAGGCTTATATGGATGATATAGTGGTCAAAACCAAGAACAGGGCAACCCTTATACCGGATTTACAAGAAACATTTGTCAACCTACGCAAGATCAACCTCAAGCTGAACCCTGAGAAGTGCGTCTTCGGCGTCCCGTCCGGCAAGCTCCTCAGGTTCTTTGTGTCGCAGCGTGGGATAGAAGTCAATCCGGAAAAGATCAAAGCTATTGAGCAGATTGAAGCACCCAAACGGGTCAAGGACGTGCGTCAGCTTGCTGGCTGCGTTAGCGCCATCAGCAGATTCATTTCCAAGTCTGCCGAGCGCGCCCTCCCCTTCTTCAAGATTTTGAAAAAGGCAGGGCCGATGGAGTGGACGGCAGAAGCTGAAGCAGCGTTACAAGATCTGAAGAGGTATCTTTCCTCCACGCCAATACTAGTTGCGCCTAGGCCACAAGAACCGTTGCTGCTATACTTAGCAGCGACGAACCAGGTGGTCAGCGCTGCACTAGTGGCGCAGAGAGAAATTGATGACGGGGTCATAACAGCGATGGAGCCTGGTGCCGCTGGCGCAAAGACGACACAGCCGGTTGAAGTGCAGCCTAGGAAGAAAATGATGCAGCACCCGGTCTACTTTGTTAGCTCCCTCTTGCAGGGGGCTAGATCAAGGTACTCCGGTGTGCAGAAATTGCTCTTCGGCCTTCTCATGGCCTCGAGGAAGCCGCGTCACTACTTCCAGGCGCACGAGATCATTGTCGTCACTCGCCTCCCTCTACAACGGATATTACACAATCCAGATGCAACGGGAAGGATTGTAGAGTGGGCATTGGAGCTGTCCAGCTTTGGCCTCAAGTTTGAAAGTACCTCGACGATTCAGAGCCGAGTCCTGGCAGAGTTCGTCGCAGAATGGACCGCAACGCCTGATGAAGAAATCCAGGAAACTGCTCTCCCCGGCAAAGAGGCGAGTTGCAACTGGATCATGTACTTTGATGGAGCTTTCTCCTTGCAGGGTGCCGGGGCTGGCGTACTGCTGGTCGCGCCCACTGGAGAGCACCTCAAGTACGTGGTCCAGATGCACTTCCCCGGGGAGGTATCAACGAACAACACTGCTGAGTACGAGGGGCTGCTTGCTGGTCTTAGGATCGCGGCAGACCTCGGAATCAAGAAGCTCATTGTCAGGGGCGACTCGCAGCTTGTCGTCAAACAAGTCAACAAGGATTACCAGAGCCCGTTGATGAAGGCCTACGTCGATGAAGTGAGAAAATTGGAAGAGCGCTTTGATGGTATACGAGCGGAGCACGTTCCCCGAGCGGAGAACGACATCGCCGATTACCTGTCAAAGCGCGCTGCCCTCAAGCTACATGTGGAACCAGGTACCTTTGTGCTCCAGCTTTCTCAGCCATCCGTCGATCCATCAACAGAGCAGAACAAGAGGAGGAAATCAGGGCCCGGCAAGTACTTTCCCGCCGAGCTCCCCGGAGCCGCCGGCAAGGATGTTGCCGGAGACACTGAGCCCGCCACAGGACGACTAGCTCCGGCAGAGCGTCAAGCTCTTGCCGTCGAGACAGCCGCTCCCTTGGCGGAGGAAAGGCCTTTGGTCCTCGCCGTCGAGCCCCAGGCTCCCACGTGGGCGCAGCATACCGTCTGATTCCTCCGGACTGGGGAACTTCCTGAAGAGCAAGAAGAAGCGGAGAAAGTAGCCCGTCGGTCTGCTATGTACCAGTTCGTCGATGACGTCCTGTACAGAAAGAGACCGAACGGCGTGAAATTGAAGTGCATCCCTCGAGAGGAAGGACTAGAGCTGTTGGCAAAGATACATGGAGGCATATGTGGATCCCACATAGGGTCAAGAGCCCTTGCCGGCAAGGCATTCCGGCAAGGCTTCTTCTGGCCCACTGCCCTCCAGGATGCGATGGCACTGGTCACTAGGTGTGAAGCGTGCCAGTTCCATTCAAAGAAACTTCATCAACCAGCTCAAGCCCTTCAAATCATTCCTCTCTCCCGGCCCTTCTCGGTCTGGGGGCTCGACATACTAGGCCATTTCCCCCGCGCTGTCGGGGGCTTTGAGTACTTGTACGTTGCAATCGACAAGTTCACAAAGTGGCCAGAGGTGGAGGCAGTAAGGAAGGTCACAGCTCAGTCAGTCGTCAAGTTCTTCAAGGTACTAGTGTGCCGTTTTGGTGTACCCAACAGGATCATCACCGACAACGACACACAGTTTACAAGCCGCACCTTCATGCAATATACCCAAGACCTCGGCAGCAAAGTCTGTTTCGCTTCCGTTGCTCACCCTCGAAGCAATGGTCAAGCTGAGAGGGCAAATGCTGAAGTGCTGCGAGGATTAAGGACAAAGACCTTTGACAGGTTGCACAAGAGCGGGAGGCGCTGGATTGATGAGTTACCGGCGGTTCTTTGGTCGTTCAGAACGACGCCAAATCGAGCCACCGGCCAGACGCCCTTTGCCCTGATATACAGAAGCAGTTCTCCCCACTGAACTCATATACGGGTCACCTCGAGTGCTCGCTTATGACGAGCTTGAGCAAGAGCAACTGCGGCAAGACGACGCAATGCTCCTTGAGGAAGATCGTCTTCGGGCGGCTGTGAGAGCAGCACGCTACCAGCAAGCCTTGTGCCGCTACCATAGCCGCAAGGTCCGTACCCGAAGCTTTGAGGAAGGCGACCTTGTTCTCCAGCACGTTCAATCGGACAGGAACACGAACAAGTTGACGCCGAAGTGGGAAGGCCCTTATCGGGTAATACGAGTCACCAGGCCTGGCGTAGTCCGCCTGGAGACCGAAAATGCCATTCCGGTGAGCAATTCCTGGAACATTGAGCATCTTCGCAAGTTTTACCCATAAGGCGCGGCTTGTCGGGCCCCCCGGCAAGCCACCCTTTTGTACAAGCCTTGCCGGCAAGGCATGTAACCCTTTGTACAAAGCCAGGCGCAGACCCTGAGCATAAATAAATGAAGCGCTGGCGCCCTAAGTTATAGCATGCATGCTGAGTCGAGTCTCGTCCTTGGTTAGGGTTGATAGTGCTTAGCGGCGGCTAACCCCTAGCTTAGAGGTCGAGTTTGCGTCTCTTTGTCTTTCCTCTATCTCCTTTGGTTCACAGGACGCACAGACATCCTTGCCAAGGCCACTTGGGGAGAAGAAAGAGGAACAGATCAGCATCAAGGCCCCAGCAAGCTAGTGTTGCCGGGGGCTACAAGAGCAAAGATTCGCCCACGGCGAACCAGGGTTGCCGGGGGCTGCAGCTTCAGATAAGTTCTTCATCCCCTATCATGCATTCCATTATGGACTGAGGTATGTGAAATCTCGTTCTTTTCCTTAAGTTACCATGCTCCCATAACTCTAGGCCCTAGGGCTCGTTCCTGGGACTAAGTTTGGTCGTAGTCGCGGCAGCAAAAAGGTGAGACGAGGAGCCTAAGACCACTTCATCCCTTCCTCCGCCAAGGGCGAGAGAAAGGTCGAGCGAAGTAGGAAGACGGCAAGGCCTGTTGCCGGGCAAGAAAATGTTTATCTTAGAGATATCAGGGATTTATTCCCTGTTGTGGGTTCTACCTGTGAACAAATGACCCGGCAAACATTCATTTTTCATTAAAAACATTCCACTCAGGTACAGTCCATAGGGAATGAAAAACATGAACAAGGAGGTTACAAGGTCTAAAGTTAACAGATGCCCGAAGGCTTACAAACTAAAAAGAGAACAGATGCCCGTAATGCCTTTCTTGTCCCTCTCCTCAGGAGGAAGGTCAAGGAGGCGAGAAGGGAAAAAGGAGCACCTAGGCAAGCTACGGGTGGCAGAAGACACCAAGAGGACATCCCGGTGGCTGCCCAAGGGCTGGACGGTGATGACGGCGCCGAGGGCAGAGCTCGAAGACGAGGCGGCAGGACGTCAGTACGCGTCGAAGGCGTCGGTGCCCGCGTACTCCGACATGACGACCTTGCCGCCCGCCTTCTTCCTCTTCCTCTTCCGCAGCCTCCCTACGCCAGCCGCCAAGGAGACGGCCCCGAGTAGTTCAAGGAGCCAGCGACGCGGATGATGGGGTCGCCGGTGCCACCGGGAGCGGCGCCCGACACCTAGTCGGACCCGTCATCCTGCCGTCCACTGCCCTCGTCGTCGCTTCCGCTGTCCTCCTCGTCACCCTCGTTCGAGGAGGAGTCTTCGTCATCGGAGGAGCTCTCCACGCAGCACCTTGCGCGAGTCCCGAAGAGCCTGAAGACCTTGACGGAGAGATGGTCGTCCTCCATCAGCTTGAAATGGAGGGTGAGCCCATCCGTCAGGCTGTGGATACGGGCAAAAGTCTTCCATCCTTGACGAAGATACATCACATGAGGAGCGGGGAAGTCGACGCGGACCCACGTGTCACTAATCCCGCAGCCCCTCATGTGCAGCCGCAGCGACTCCGGCGGATCCACCTCCATCTCCCGCGCAAATGGGGTCGGGAGACGAAGACGACGGCGCGGCGGCCGCCGCAGCCTGACGAAGAACTCGCAAGGGTCATCCCCAATGTGGCCTTCCATTGGAGGAGGGGCTGCAAGCGGGGGCGAGGCCGGCGGACCGCCCCGTCCTCTTCTTCCCCGAGCGCCCCGGCCTCGCCCACGGCCTCGCCCCTCCCTCTCCCCTCGTGGCCGGCTCTGCCACCGTAGGTGCAGGGGAAGGAGGGACGCGTTGACGAGCGGCGACCCTCGCCGCCACCGTTGAAGATCCGGGATTTCCTCTCTCCATGGCGAGCAGAAGAGAGGAGCAGAAGCTGAAGGAGAAAGAAGATGGAGGAATGCGGGGCGCCGTCCCTTCCCTCCGCTCTTTATAAAGTGGCGGGGCTGGGGCTCGACCGTCCCGCTCGGCCAATCAAGACACAGAAGGCGAGAGAACCGGGACCGAACCGCCGTCCCAACCAGCGACGGCTCGGTTTCCCGCCTCCATCGTTCGCCACGTCAAGCGCATGGAGGACACATGGCGAACGTGCAGAACCGAGGGGACGGGTGATCCGACCTCTCCCCACCCCGTGATCATGGGGAATGGACGCCTAGATGACCGTGCCTCGGCCCCATTCAGTAAATGGGCCGCGCCTCCACGCCCCCCCTCCGTTTACGGGGAAGGCGCGAAGCCGCCTCCTTTCGCATTTACTGCGACGTGACGCATGCCTGCGGAAACCGCCCCGCCTGCCCGCGCACCGTTCTGGGCCTGGCCCAACAACGCGTCACGTTCATGTGTGGCCCAGGCCCGGGGGCTCCTGTCGGTGTACAAAAAGAGGGGCACACTTTTTGTACCCCTATGACTGTGCACGGGCAGTCTGAGCCACGGGCACCACTACACCAAGCATAGCAGGGGAGGTGAGCCAAGGTAAGGCCGAAGCTCGATGGAATTGGAGCAGCGCCAAGACCAAGAACACAAAGAGCAAAGGGACGAAGCGGCTTCCCCCGGCAAGGTCCTTGCCGGGAGCCGGTTTTAGCAGCCCTGGCAAGACCCTTGCCGGGGCCGGATCTGGCAACCCCGACAAGACCCTTGCCGCGGCAGCTCGCCCCACGCCTACGGAGCGAAATACCCTTGAGTCCACTGCCCCCATGGGGCAAGGATTCGGGAGATATCCCCGTGGTGGCATGCAGATCTTTGTGAAGACATTCAAGGACAGATACACACACTAAGAGGACGACGACCCTTGGCGGGATCCCAGCCAGGGAGGACCACAAGGCCTCCGGCAAGCACCTTGCCGGGGATGACAGCAGGTACCGCGGCAAGACCCCTTGCCGGGGCCCCGGCAAGTCCCTTGCGGAGGACGCCCGCAGGGCCACCGTCAGGCCCGCACCAACTGAGTTTCCACCGCCCATGCAGCTGCCGACCCAACCAGCTGGGCAGGCTCCTGCGTGGCAACATGCAGATCTTCGTGGAGACCCGCCATTGCGCCACCTCAGCTGCCTGCCTGCCTACATGGCGCCTCAGGCACCGCTGGCCAGGGCGCGTGTCAACACGAGGAGGAGCGGCGACGGACAAGACGGATGTCTTCCCTCGTCCTCGATAAAGCGAGGACACCTAAGCTAAGCGCATTAAATGTGCCTTGTCCTGTAATGCGAGGGATAACCTCGCATCACTGTACCCTTTCCACCTCCTGTATGCCACTGTGGCAACCCCTTTTTCCTATAAAAGGAGGCCCGAGGCGACCAGGAGAAGGATTCGGCTTTTTAGAACTCTTCACGACTCTTTTGGAGCTCCTCACTAGCTGAAGAACACAAACATATAATCCACCAAAGCAGGAGTAGGGTTTTACGCACCTTTGCGGCCCGAACCTGGGTAAAGGAACCGTGTGCTAACTGTTAGATCGCTCTTCTCTCAACCCCGCGCCCCGCAACCGTAGTAGGGATTCTTGTGATCCCATAGGTGTCGATCCAAATACCCCGACACAGCCTGAGAAGATTGAACCTGGGAAGACGCTGCAGTGGGTTTAGAATGCTTATGCACATGGGCTGGGTCCTTACCAGAAGTTGAAGTCAATTGCTTGCGAGCTGTCGCAGAGTTGGTTTTCCGCGTAGGTCCCTTGTTGGGGACGGCCGCACGAGAACTACTTCCACCAACCCGGTGATCTAACATCATCAGACCATGCTTAACCACCTCAGCAAAGGAGAGTTGAGAGACAAAAAAATCTTAGGAGTGGGATTAGTATGCCGACGCTTGGTAGGGTAGCAATCTGCAAGAGAAAACAAGCCAGAAGCAAAGAAGATCCTTTCTAATCCAGCAAAGGAACCCAAACGAAGGATCTGGTGGACACGAACTGGGTGTGTGGCTGTAGTGGGGAGGGGAAGGAATGAACCACAACTGTCCACAGTGATGTTCCACATTATCCATGTCACCACCACCTGCACGCGAACGCGTAACACAAGAAGTAGCTTTTCTCCCCACCACACGACCACTGATGGACTACCCATGAATGATCGTTGAGAGAGCGGGATATGATGGTCTTTTCACAATATCATTTGAAACATTGGGTATCCCCACCGTGTAACTCGCTGACAAGGAGCATGAATCCACCATGAGAGATGCCTCACCATTACTCGGAGAAATATCCAAATCACAATCCACAATCACTACATGACTTTGAACGGGGAACTCCCAAACTCTATTGAGTATCTACTACATCATCTCAAGTGACCAAACCTGAACTCGCACCCCGATGTGAACCATGAGAATGAAACACAATCAGACGAGCACGAAGTGTTGGGGGAGGTTCAGGGGAATCATACCAAGATCACCAGACCAAAGAGGAAGGTCGACGTGGCGGCGCGACATGCTGGCTCCCGCCCGACGAGCCGGAAAAACAAGGGTAGAGGCCTGCCTCACCTAAACATCGCAGCAGGTCGTTCTCATTGACGACAATGGGGGCCAACCCCCGATGAAAGCACTCCCAACGGATGCCGGCAAGTGCATCCACCCGAGGCCGCATGATGTTGAGGCGAGATGGGTTCGCCGTGCGAAATTGACCCATCGGGCCACCTATTGCCGGTCGGGAGATCCCTCCTCCTGGATCACCCATAAGAGGATCTCCACATCGCAATAGCCGTCATCTTCGATGAATATCGTGAACTCCTCGAACATGGCATGCTGGATGATGTTGGTGAGCCGACCACTCCGAGTGATCTGGGAACAGCTCCCTCACCACCTGCTCCATCCCCTTTGGTGGTGAACTATTGATTTGGGAACGAGGGTGGCGAGGGAGCCTCCGAGTGATCAGGAACGTACACCCCCTCTACGATATCCACACGCCCCGAATCAATAGTTCAGCAGCACTTCGTCGTCCAGGACAAAGAGCTATCAAAGAGTAGTTGGTGCAGCAGCCTTATGACGTAGAGATGATGTTGGTACAGAGAGAAGGGGTCTAGGCTTTCAGAAAATTCTCTCTCGGGGGGCGGGGGGGTGCCCCTCTCTATTTATAGGTGGCATAGGGGGTGCAACTTGGGAAGGGGCAACCCCAAGGGGTGGTCGCACCAAGGGGAAGGATCCGCTAGGGATCCGTCCCTTCCATGCGCAACAAGGAGGAGGATCCCCTAGAGATCCTTTCCTTTCTCCCACAGCTCCACTTCCTTGCCCAATAAGTTGAAGGGGGCGCACCACTTGGGCCCATGTGTCCGCTGCAACCAAGGTGGAAACCCAATTGGACCACCTGGAATCTTCCACAACCTTCCAAGGCCTCCCTGAGCACCTTCAAAACATTTTCGGCATTACTGGGACCTTCTTGAAACCCCCTGAAACATTTTCGAAAATATACATAACACTTTCGGTGCCTTTTCTCATACTCCATGGTCTCCTAGTTCTCTACCAAACTACTAACAGTTAAGCATTTGACTATGCAGGTTCGATGAGATCTGGATATCCATATTGATTCTCACATATACTCAAATACCTTTTATCAAGCGAAATTTTGGTTTGCGTACACAAGACCTGAGGTGAGACTTTTATCGATATCCTTGTGAAGCAACTAGTTGATCACAATACAAGCTATCCTTGTTACCCAAGACCTGAGGTGAGACTTTTATCGATATCCTTGTGAAGCAACTAGTTGATCACAATACAAGCTATCCTTGTTACCCAAGACCTGAGGTGAGACTTTTATCGATATCCTTGCGAAGCAACTAGTTGATCACAATACAAGCTATCCTTGTTACCGATTTTATTCTATTATCTTGTTTCTGTATTCCGGTAATCCCATGATCGTATCACGCTATATGTATGGTTAGACAATGATGGATACCTTAATACCAAGTGGGTCCCATGGTAGCCGGAAACGGGGAACGGTGGGCCGTCCCTTGATCCGGATTCATCGACCCGGAATCAGATTCGGGAACGAGGGTCGATTCGGTAAGATTCGATGCGGATTCGGCGTTTCCGCAGCCGGATCGTCGATTCAGGTTCGGTGACTCGACAGTCTTGGTTCTTGAATTGATCGAGTAAGCAAAATGTCAGCCATATCAATCACGAACTCCTCGTTTTACTCTCTGCCCCGTTCTTTTTCACTCCCCTAAATAACTCCTCGTTCTGCTCTCCAATTACTCAAAGGCTGCTAATAAATTTTCCATTGGGAAGGAGATGATTTATTTTAGTCTTCATTGATCGACGGGAGATGACCAACTAGTAAAGATTCACGTTCCTCATTCCATGGTACCGTACCGGATTCATCGTATCGGAATTGATTTGATCGTGTTTGCTTTAGAAAAAACGTTCTAGAGATGTATACCCCCGCTGTACCTTATTTTTTCCAGCCTCCGACTCTCGTCCCCCGTTCCCGTTCCTCGTTCCCACCGTACCGGAAACATGGCAACTATACTGGGTCCGAAAATATCCCTCCATCATCTGACGAGCAAATCCCGTCTTAGACCCTTGATATACTTCTTCCATGTGTCTAGAAGTTACCTTTATAGTCACCATTTACAGAAACGTTTGGCAACCTCAAATTTGTTAGGCTAGAGCATTGACTTCATAGTTCTATTTTACTAAAAATGCATTTCTGTACAAGAATATTAAAACAAACGTGTTTTCTCCGATATATCACCGAAATCTGACGATAATCTTACTTTGAAATCTGACGATAATCTTACTTTGCTCCAGAGATAACCGAGGGCAGCGATGCATACATGACCAGGCATTATGATATTATTAATGTAGATAAAATTATTTCAAAAAACACTAGTTATTCGAACAATCAAATGAGAGACTTGCGGGCAGAAAAACAGCACATTGCTGCTCAGGGAGCCAAAAAATCTCCCCCAACATTAACATTTTCGTTCAGCGCCATCAGCATCACACATCGCAACGGGATGCCAAATCTTTAACCACACACACACGGGCGGATAACATACGAACACATCAGTCACCAATCTAACAAAGTTCCCGGCAGACGAGTACAGTTAGTCACAACTCAAAGGAAATCGGATGACAGAAACACCAAGCATAGCTGCTACCTAGGGAAGACAAATGAAGTTAACATCTCCAAGCTAGGATACAGATACTAGAAGATAGATACTCCTGCACCCACAAAAGAACCATCTAACTTGATCACAACATCTCGGGTAACCAAGCACACTAAGCACCTACCCTAAGGTGAGTAGGCCTCCATCCTCGCGACGAAGCAAAGACATCACTAGCCAGAAGCCACCCGCTCAAACAGTTTTGTTCCCCACTGCACCAGGTTTCGATTTGCCTCCTCTTTCTGCAAGAGCGGGTAAAAATGTATCCAACAGCCAGTTAGTTAGCTTAATCAGAGAGAAAGGATCAGTCAATAATACAACATCAGAGAGAAAGGATCGGCCAGTTAGTTTTTAATGCTAAGAAACTACGCCCTCCGTCCCATAATATAAGATCGTTTTGCAAGCTAAAATAGCTTGCAAAACGAACTTATAATGTGGGACGGAGGGAGTAGTAAGTAAGAGTACATTTCACTAGCATAATATAACATCATCGTAGTAGGCTTCTAGAATAAAATTTAGGTTGGGCTGCCAGAATAAGCTGGGTAGGGGGCAGCTTATTTTGGCAGCCACCCATAAGCCCCAAAAGAACTGGCCCTAAACCTCAATATAAGTCAGGCCAAGACTGCTTAATAGCCATAGAAAGTTCAGAAAAAGTTCAGATTATAACTTTGAGGACACATACGTGCAGCATGCAGCGTGGGGCGGGCGGATTGATCAGCGGGGCGGTGGACCAGCGTGCGGCCAATCACACGCTCCACCGTCGGCCGGAGGCCATCCCGTGGCGGGCCGAAGCGCACCGGCAGGAACTCCTTGTTACCGCAGGGGAACTTGGAGCAGGAGAAGTGCGCTGACAAAGCATCCACCCCCTGCAAGCAGGCAAACATTTCTTGGAGTTACAGCGTTGGCCGGAGGCGAAGATGTGGAGTTGGCCGGCGATGGGTGTGTGCATACCTGGATGTCCGCGTGCACGACCTCGCACACCTTCCGAGAGCCTGCCAGGGCCCAGCGGTGCCCGTGGAGAAACGCGTGGAGCCGCCGCGCCGCGGTCGCCGTCGTCATGTTGACGAATGCATAGCCTTTGTTGTACTTCGTCCTGCGCAAAGCCGGAAACAACAAACAAGCTTTGGATTAGAGAAAACAGAAGTCTATGAAACAGTTGTCTGATTATTATTTTAAATCAGTTGATTTTTCAAGACACTGGATTGAAATGCAACGGCTACTGCTTCGTCTTTACTCCTCCCGACCCGATCTTCTTTCCGCCCCGCCCCCGACCTCTCCTCTGGCAGCATTGTGTCATCCCTGCCACCTGTGAGGTCCTGGCTCGCCGGCGAAGCCCCCGCGTCTTGTCTTGAGCTCGGCGGCTATCTAATCCGAGCAGCACTGTAAATGAAATTGCCCCCCACCCGCACCTGTGAACTCTCATCCTCGGCTGCGCTGGCGACACCGCGGCCGGCCACATCACCGACATCTTGGCCGTTGAGGGCTGCTCTCTTTCTCTCTCTACTCTCCCGAAGAATCAACTAACCTGAATTTCGTTTTCAGTCAACCGAGGCCTCGGACCGCTGCTCTCTCTTTCTCTCTCTCTACTCTCCTGAATAATGGACTAACCTGGATTTCGTTTTCAGTCAACTAAGGCCTTGGAGCGCTGCTCTCTCTCGACTCTCCCGTAGGATAGACTAGACTGAATTCGTTTTTAGGCAATTGAGTATAAGCAAATTCGGAAATGCAAGTGCTAGTAGTACCTGAAGTCAATTGGGATGTAGAGGAAGTCATACTCCGATCTCACGAACTTGCCACCGCCCACAACACGCCATTCAGGATTGTCGTTCTCCTGGACGCAATGCTGGTCCAGAATCGCCATGAACCTCCGCTTCCTGCGCCGCACACCAAGAATTCAGAGAGTATTTCAGCAAAAAGAAGATGGGGAAATGGCTGGCAGCAGAGAAGAGCAGCACGCTTACACGAATCCGTTGGGGATATTGCAGATCATCAGAGAAGTCTTCTCGCTGGTTGGGTCGAAGGCCCGCTTCCCCCCGACCACAAGAGGCGGAGGCGGAGGCGGAGACAGCGCCGAGGCGGGCGTGGGCCTCCTCCAGGGCGTGAGGACGGAGCGAGGGGAGAGGTTATCCTCCGACTCCACCTCCCGGGACTCGTCGATCTCCGTGATGGCGCAACGCGGCGGCGCAGGCGGCGAGGGCACGTGCGCCCACGGGAAGGGCGGGAACGCGGGCGGCCCCGCGGCTTTGGCGCAGCAGCAGACGGGGGCGAGGCCGCCGACGGGCAACCCGAAGGCCGGCGGCAGCTCGGGCGGCGGGAGGAGGCAGCTGGCCGGCAGGGCGAACGGATCCTTGGTGGAGTAGAGCTGGCCGAGGGCGCAAGCCACGGATGCGTCGTCGTACGGGTGCGCGGCGGGGGGCAGGCCCAGGCGCGAGGTGTAGGCGGCGGCCATGGCTGACTCCATTTTTTTCGCTTGTGCTGGGGAAAAGTAGGAGGAAGGAAGACCGGGCAGGACCGACCCGAGGAGGACTTGGGGAAGCACCACCTGGCCGGCTTGGCCCCTGTATCACGCAGCAGGTGGCACCGCGGCACGCCACCGGCGCCACCGCAGTGGTCTCACCTGCCATTGCGAGTGTATACCTAAAAAATACTACTCCCTCTGTTCACTTTTGTAAGTCCTTTAGGACAGCTGAAATTGAACTGTTTTATGTGCTGTCTTAAATGTCTAAACGGTCTTACAAAAGTGAACGGAGGGAGTACAAAATGACTTCGCGTATTATATTAGGCGACGGAGGTGGTAGTCCCTCCTATCATTTTACTTCGTGTATTAGATTTGTCTAAGTCAAAGTTTGTAAAGTTTAACTAAATTTATTAAATCATGTTCCATGATTTTTGCCATGGTTTTAGAATATTCCCTCCGTCTTATAATATAAAAACATTTTTTATATTAATGTAGTGTTAAAAACGTTCTTATATTTTGAGATAGAGGGAGTATTATATTAAGAGCATCTCTAGCAGACGCTGTAAAAGCGCCCGGTCCGTATAATTCCGTCGAATATACATGTTTGGTATGTATTTTGATCAGACCAGACCTCGTATAGTCATCACGGTCCGTAAAGCTTTTACAGTGACCCGGAAAAACACCCCATCACGCAGTATATCTACGGGTCTGCGGCCGCTATACGTGGCAAAACCCTATTCTCCCATCGTCGCAATCCACCCCTATCCACTCGCATTTCTCGTCGCCGGCCACCCCTATTCGTGATTCCGGCGACAAGTCCGCCACAGCTCCGCCGCATGTGGCGCGGAATGTGGAGCGTCGGCCGCTCCGCCGGCGGTGACGGCGAGGAGGAGCGCAAGCATTGCGTTGTCGCCGACGTGGCACGGAAGCGCTCCGCCTGTCGGTACACCAACCGCCGCCTTGTGCCGACGGCGTTCCTTCTCCACCGTGAGATAGAGGAGTACGATCGACGAAAGGCTCATCTCTCTGGCGCGGGCAGCTCCTCCGGCGCGAGCGGCTCACACGCGTCACTGCCATCGGTCAAGAGGAGGCAGAGGAGCTCCTGCCGCTCCGTGCGGTGAAGAGGGAGCCCAAGGCGGAGCGGCCGCGCCCTGGCGTCGTTTGGCCGGAGGACTACCTTCCCCCTCCGAGGCGGACACCAACGAGGCGGCGATTCTCGAGCGCACAACACGGGAGGAGGAGGTGGTGGCACAGCACCGCCGCCGAGACGAGGAGATCAGCCAGCTCCTGTACGAGCATGGCCTCGCCAAGGCGCGGGAGTTCGACAAGAAGATGGAGGTGTGACGTCGCAAAGCTGACCTGCAAGACTCCATGTACATCGAGCTCACGTCCTCTGATGATGACGAGTGATCGCCTCCATGCTGCAGCGTTGTCGCCGCACCCGGAGGGCTCTCGTGAGCCCCATTTTGGGCAGTTAGGGTTAGGGTTAGGCCGACGCTTCGACGAATCGCCCCTATATAAACCGGTGAACTCATATATGTATCGATGATCAACTTCTATCTACTACTGTTTCTTGTTCATCTTTCGCGCGAAACCTTTTTTTAATTTTAAAGTTTCATATGCAGTTTCTGTTCTGGCACAGCCAAATTCTCCCCTTATAAGAGGGAAAACACGAACCGTAAGCCCCTTATAAGGGCTAGCCTTATAAGGGTGCAGCTATAGATGCTCTAATAAACAAAAAATTTGGCACACAAATAATTTACAATAAACTCACTTAGTCCCTCCATTCTAATATGTAGTGTGCGTAAGTTTTCTACATAAATTTTGATATGTAATGCGCAGTAGCAATCGAACGCTCGTTTGGACGAAAGTAACCCCAGACTTTATCCCCCTCCTCCCGAAATGCATGGCTCCCTTTCCCTCGGACCAAACCAAACTGGCTAGGGCCGAAGAAATTAGTAGACATCCGCAATGCAAGAGGTCGGTGTCGGTGTCGAAATCAGCGGATCTCGGGTAGCGGGTGAAGGAAATATGCCCTAGAGGCAATAATAAAGTTGTTATTTATATTTCCTTATATCATGATAAATGTTTATTATTCATGCTAGAATTGTATTAACCGGAAACATAGTACATGTGTGAATACATAGACAAACAAAGTGTCACTAGTATGCCTCTACTTGATTAGCTCGTTGAATCAAGGATGGTTAAGTTTCCTAGCCATAGACATGAGTTGTCATTTGATTAACGTGATCGCATCATTAGTGAATGATGTGATTGACTTGACCCATTCCTTTAGTTTAGCACTTGATCGTTTAGTTTTACTGCTATTGCTTTCTTCATGACTTATACATGTTCCTATGACTATGAGATTATGCAACTCCCGAATACCAGAGGAACACCATGTGTGCTATCAAACATCACAACGTAACTGGGTGATTATAAAGATGCTCTATAGGTGTCTCCGAAAGTGTTTGTGGTGTTGGCATAGATCGAGAATAGGATTTGTCACTCCAAGTGTCGGAGAGGTATCTCTGGGCCCTCTCGGTAATGCACATCACTATAAGCCTTGCAAGCAAATGACTAATGAGTTAGTCACGAGATGATGCATTACGGAACGAGTAAAGAGACTTGCCGGCAACGAGATTGAACTAGGTATGATGATACCGACGATCGAATCTCGGGCAAGTAACATACCGATGACAAAGGGAACAACGTATGTTGTTATGCGGTTTGTCCGATACAGATCTTCGTAGAATATGTAGGAACCAATATGAGCATCCAGGTTCCGCTATTCGTTATTGACCGGAGATGAGTCTCGGTCATGTCTACATAGCTCTCGAACCCGTAGGGTCCACACACTTAACGTTCAGTGACGATCAGCATTATGAGTTTATGAGTTTTGATGTACCGAAGGTAGTTTGGAGTCCCGGATATGATCACAGACATGACGAGGAGTCTCAAAATGGTCGAGACATAAAGATTGATATATTGGAAGCCTATATTTGGACATTGGAATAGTTCCGGGTGAAATCGGGATTTTACCGGAGTATTGGGAGGTTACCTGACCCCCCGGGCAAGTGTATGGGCCTTATTGGGCCATAGTGGAGAGAGAGAGGAGACCAGGGTAGGCCACGCGCCCCCTCTCCCTCTAGTCCGAATTGGACTAGGAGGGGAGGGGAGGCGCCCCCTTTCCTTCCTCCCTCTTGCTCCCTTCCTTCTCTCCTAGTCCAACTAGGGAAGGGGGGATCCTACTCCCGGTGGGAGTAGGACTCCTCCAAGGGCGCGCCATAGAGGGTCGGCCCTCCCCCCTCCTCCACTCTTTTATATAAGGGGAGGGGGGCACCCCATAGACACAAGTTGATCATTGATCTCTTAGCCGTGTGCGGTACCCCCCTCCACCATAATCCACCCCAGTCACATCGTAGCGGTGCTTAGGCGAAGCCCTGCGTCGGTAACTTCATCATCATCGTCATCACGCCATCGTGCTGACGGAACTCTCCCTCAAAGCTCTACTGGATCGTGAGTTCGTGGGACGTCACCGAGCTGAATGTGTGCAGATCGCGGAGGTGCCGTACGTTCGGTACTCGGATCGGTCGATCGTGAAGACGTACGACTACATCAACTGTGTTGTCATAACGCTTCCGCTTATGGTCTGCGAGGGTACGTGGACGACACTCTTCCCTCTCGTTGCTATACATCACCATGATCATGTGTGTGCGTATGGATTTTTTTTTTTGAAATACTACGTTCCCCAATAGTGGTATCAGAGCCAGGTTTATGCGTAGATGTTATATGCATGAGTAGAACACAAGTGAGTTGTGGGTGATACTAGTCATACTGCTTACCAGCATATCATACTTTGATTCGACGGTATTGTTGGATGAAGCGGCCCGGACCGACATTACACGTACGCTTACACGAGACTGGTTCTACCGACGTGCTTCGCACACAGGTGGCTGGCGGGTGTCAGTTTCTCCAACTTTAGTTGAATCGAGTGTGGCTACGCCCGGTCCTTGGGAAGGTTAAAACATCACATACTTGACGAAATATCGTTGTGGTTTTGATGCGTAGGTAAGAACGGTTCTTGCTCAGCCCATATCAGCCACGTAAAACTTGCAACAACAAAGTAGAGGACGTCTAACTTGTTTTTGCAGGGCATGTTGTGATGTGATATGGTCAAGACATGATGCTAAATTTTATTGTATGAGATGATCATGTTTTGTAGCATAGTTATCGGCAACTGGCGGGAGCCATATGGTTGTCGCTTTATTGTATGAAATGCAATCACCATGTAATTGATTTACTTTATCACTAAGCGGTAGCAGTAGTCGTAGAAGAAATAGTTGGCGAGACGACAACGATGCTACGATGGTGATCAAGGTGTCGCGCCGGTGACGATGGTGATCATGACGGTGCTTTGGAGATGAAGATCAAAGGCACAAGATGATGATGGCCATATCATATCACTTATATTGATTGCATTCGATGTTTATCTTTTATGCATCTTATTTTGCTTGGAACGACAGTAGCATTATAAGATGATCTCTCACTAAATTTCAAGGTATTAGTGTTCTCCCTGAGTATGCACCGTTGCGAAAGTTCGTCGTGCCGAGACACCACGTGATGATCGGGTGTGATAAGCTCTACGTTCACATACAACGGGTGCAAGCTAGTTTTGCACACGCAGAATACTCGGGTTAAACTTGACGAGCCTAGCATATGCAGATATGGCCTCGAAACACTGGAGACCGAAAGGTCGAGCGTGAATCATATAGTAGATATGATCAACATAAGATGTTCACCATTGAAAACTACTCCATCTCACATGATGATCGGACATGGTTTAGTTGATTTGGATCACGTGATCATTTAGATGACTAGAGGGATGTCTATCTAAGTGGGAGTTCGTTAGTAATATGATTAATTGAACTTTAATTTATCATGAACTTAGTACCTGATAGTATTTTGCAAGTCTATGTTGTTGTAGATAGATGGCCCGTGCTGTTGTTCCATTGAATTTTAATGCATTCCTAGAGAAAGCTAAGTTGAAGGATGATGGTAGCAACTACACACACTGGGTCCATAACTTGAGGATTATCCTCATTGCTGCACAGAAGAATTATGTCATTAAAGCACCGCTAGGTGACAAGCCTGCTGCAGGAGCAACTCCGGACGTTATGAACGTCTGGCAAGCTCGTTCTGATGACTACACGATAGTTCAGTGTGCCATGCTCTACGGCTTAGAACCGGGAATTCAACGACGTTTTAAATGTCATGGAGCATATGAGATGCTCCAGGAGTTGAAGTTAATATTTCAAGAAAAATGCCCGGATTGGGAAATATGAGATTTCCAATAAGTTCTACAGCTGCAAGATGGAGGAGAACAGTTCTATCAGTGAACACTTGCTCAGAATGTCTGGGTAATACAATCATATGACTCAACTTGGATGCAAAGTTGACGAAGATAGTGTTATCGGTAGAGTTCTTCAATCACTGCCACCAAGCTATAAAGGCTTCGTGATGAACTATAACACGCAAGGGATGTAGAAGACAATTCCCGAGCTCTTCGCTATGCTCAAATCTACGGAGGTAGAAATCAAAAAGGAGCATCAAGTGTTGATGGTTAACAAGACCACTAATTTCAAGAAAAAGGGCAAGGTAAAGAAAGGGAACTTCAAGAAGAATAGCAAGACAGTTGCTACTCCCGCAAAGAAACCCAAGTCTGGAGCCAAGCCTGAAACTGAGTGCTTCTACTGCAAAGGGACTGGACACTCAAAGCGGAACTGCCCCAAGTATTTGGCGGATAAGAAGGATGGCAAAGTGAACAAAGGTATATGTGATATACATGTTATTGATGTGTACCTTACTAATGCTCGTAGTAGCACATGGGTATTTGATACTGGTTCGGTTGCTAATATTTCTAACTCGAAACAGGGGCTACGAATTAAACGAATATTAGCTAAGGACGAGGTGACGATGAGCGTGGGAAATGGTTCCAAAGTCGATGTGATCGCCGTCGGCACGCTACCTCTACATCTACCTTCGCGATTAGTTTTAGACCTGAATAACTGTTATTTGGTGACAGCGTTAAGCATAAACATTATATCTGGATCTTGTTTATTGCGAGACGGTTATTCATTTAAATCCTAGAATAATGGTTGTTCTATTTATATGAGTAATATCTTTTATGGTCATGCACCCTTGAAGAGTGGTCTATTCTTGTTGGATCTCGATCGTAGTGATACACATATTCATAATATTGAAGCCAAAAGATGCAAGGTTAATAATGATAGCGCAACTTATTTGTGGCACTGCCGTTTAGGTCATATTGGGGTAAAGCGCATGAAGAAACTCCATGCTGATGGACTTTTGGAATCACTTGGTGCTTGCAAACCATGCCTCATGGGCAAGATGACTAAAACTCCGTTCTCCGGAATAATGGAGCGAGCAACTGATTTGTTGGAAATCATACATACTGATGTATGTGGACCAATGAGTGTTGAGGCTCGCGGCGGGTATTGTTATTTATTGACCTTCACTGATTATTTGAGCAGATATGGGTATATCTACTTGATGAAACACAAGTCTGAAACATTTGAAAAGTTCAAAGAATTTCAGAGTGAAGTAGAGAATCATCGTAACAAGAAAATAAAGTTTCTACAATTTGAACATGGAGGCGAATATTTGAGTTACGAGTTTGGTCTTCATTTGAAACAATGTGGAATAGTTTCACAAATCACGCCACCCGAAACACCACAACGTAATGGTGTGTCCGAACGTCATAACCATACTTTATTAGATATGGTGCGACCTATGATGTCTCTTACCGATTTACCACTATCGTTTTGGGGTTATGCTTTAGAGACAACTGCATTCACGTTAAATAGGGCACCATCTAAATCCGTTGAGACAACGCCTTATGAACTGTGGTTTGGCAAGAAACAAAAGTTGTCGTTTCTTAAAGTTTGGGGCTGTGATGCTTATGTGAAAAAGCTTCAACCTGATAAGCTCGAACCCAAATCGGAGAAATGTGTCTTCATAGGATACCCAAAGGAGACTGTTGGGTACACCTTCTATCACATATCCGAAGGCAAGATATTAGTTGCTAAGAATGGATCCTGTCTAGAGAAGGAGTTTCTCTCGAAAGAAGTGAGTGGGAGGAAAGTGGAACTTGATGAGGTAATTGTACCTTCTCCCGAATTGGAAAGTGGTACATCATAGAAACTAGTTCCAGTGATTCCTGCACCAATTAGTGAGGAAGCTAATGATGATGATCATGAAACTTCAGATCAAGTTACTACTGAACTTCGTAGGTCAACCAGAGTACGTTCTACACCAGAGTGGTACGGTAACCCGATTTTGGAAGTCATGTTACTAGACCATGATGAACCTACGAACTATGAGGAAGCAATGATGAGCCCAGATTCTGAGATGGCTTGAGGCCATGAAATCTGAGATGGCATCCATGTATGAGTACAAAGTGTGGACTTTGGTTGACTTGCCCGATGATCGGCAAGCCATTGAAAATAAATGGATCTTCAAGAGGAAGACCGATGCCAACGGTAATGTTACTGTCTACAAAGGTCGACTTGTTGCGAAAGGTTTTCGACAAGTTCAAGGGGTTGACTACGATGAGACTTTCTCACCCGTAGCGATGCTTAAGTCTGTTCGAATCATGTTATCAATTGGCGCATTTTATGATTATGAAATCTGGCAAATGGATGTCAAAACTTCATTCCTAAATGGACACCTCAAAGAAGAGTTGTATATGATGCAACCAGAAGGTTTTGTCAATCCTAAAGGTGCTAACAAAGTGTGCAAGCTCCAACGATCCATCTATGGACTGGTGCAAGCATCTCGGAGTTGGAATATATGCTTTGATGAGGTGATTAAAGCATATGGTTTTATACAGACTTTTGGAGAAGCCTATATTTACAAGAAAGTGAGTGGGAGCTCTGTAGCATTTCTGATATTATATGTGGATGACATATTATTGATTGGAAATGATATAGAATTTCTGGATAGCATAAAAGGATACTTGAATAAAAGTTTTTCAATGAAAGACCTCGGTGAAGCTGCTTATATATTAGGCATCAAGATCTATAGAGATAGATCAAGACGCTTAATTGGACTTTCACAAAGCACAAACCTTGATAAAGTTTTGAAGAAGTTCAAAATGGATCAGTCGAAGAAAGGGTTCTTGCCTGTGTTGAAAGGTGTGAAGTTGAGTAAGACTCAATGCCCGACCACTTCAGAAGATAGAGAGAAAATGAAAGGTGTTCCCTATGCTTCAGCCATAGGCTCTATCATGTACGCAATGCTATGTACCAGACCTGATGTGTGCCTTGCTATTAGTTTAGAAGGGAGGTACCAAAGTAATCCAGGAGTGGATCACTGGACAACGGTCTGAAATACCTGTAAAGAACTAAGGATATGTTTCTTTTTTATGGAGGTGACAAAGAGCTCGTCGTAAATGGTTACGTCGATGCAAGCTTTGACACTGATCTGGATGACTCTAAGTCACAGACCGGATACGTGTTTATATTAAATGGTGGAGCTGTCAGTTGGTGCAGTTCTAAGCACTGCGTCGTGGCGGGATCTACATGTGAAGCGGAGTACATAGCTGCTTCGGAAGCAGCAAATGAAGGAGTCTGGATGAAGGAGTTCATATCTGATATAGGAGTCATACCTAGTGCATCGGGTCCAATGAAAATCTTTTGTGACAATACTGGTGCAATTGCCTTGGCAAAGTGTCAGGGATATGACTATTAGGTAACCGCCTAGGAGGGGCTGGTTTATTCCTATGATGAAATCACTTCTATAAAGCCCATCAAGACATAAGTGTAAGGGCATCTCTTGCCTAGGGTTTTGGTGATGATGACAATCCATGTGTGGACTAATCGTGCGTCAATATTACTTAGGTATACAGTATGTGGCACAAGACGGTTAGGCCTTCCCTCTAGAAGGAAAAGATCAAAGGCGGATGTTCCGATGCCTTTTTGTTTCCCTTGGTCGTAGGAAATCCGTACTATTAAGAGGGAACCCACATCGGAAGGTAATGGGTGAATCAAGTCACGTACATAGTTACTATGCACCCACTTTATTGCCTCCGTTCGAGGAGAGAGAGGTCCCCTTGGTTTCTAATGTGTGTGTGCAGTTTCCTCTACAGCGGTAGTACCGCTGTTGGAGGCGGTAGTACCGGTGGCCGGTAGTTCCGGTCGAACCACCGCCCCAAGTACCGCTCAGGGGTGATACCTTCTGTACTAGGTGCGGTGGTGGACCGGTGGTGGCCCGGAAGTACCGGTGTCCTCCCGACGAAACCGGTACTACTGGTGCTCAGGGCAGTAGTACCGCTCTGACTGCCATCACACTGGAACTACTAGCCATGCGGTTGTTCCGGCTCCACCACCGTCCCAACTACCGTCCTTGGTTAAAACCTTCTGGACTCGAAGCGGTAGTTGACCGGTGGTGGGGCGGTAGTTCCGGTTTTCTCCGGAAGACCGGTACTACCGGGTGCTTCACCGGAAGTACCGCCTTGGTGCCGTGGGTGCGGTTTCCTTCACACACCGGTACTACCGGTGGGTTGAGCGAAAGTGCCGGTCCAGTGCATTTCTGCACATAACGGTTGGAATCTTGGGGACCCTATTTAAGGAGGTCCTTCTCCTACCTCCATCTTACCTCTTGCCTCTCTCTCTCCTCCATTAATGCCATTAAAGCTTTCTTGCCCGATCTCTCTCCCTAGCCAACCAAACTTGTTGATTTGCTAGGGATTGAAGGAGAAGACCTAGATCTACACTTCCACCAAAGGAAACTTGATTCCCCCATACTTTCTTGTGTGGATTTTGTTACTCTTGGGTGTTTGAGCACCCTAGACGGAAGAGGTCACTTCGGAGCCATATTCCATTGTGTGAAGCTCCGGGGTTTCGTTGGGAGCCTCCAATTAAGTTGTGGAGAGAGCCCCAGCCTTGTTTGTAAAGGTTCGGTTGCCGCCTTCAAGGGCACCACTAGTGGATTCACGGCACCTTGCATTGTGTGAGGGCGTGAGGAGAATACGATGGCCCTAGTGGCTTCTTGGGGAGCATTGTGCCTCCACACCGCTCCAACGGAGACGTACTTCCCCTCAAAGGGAAGGAACTTCGATAACACATCCTCGTATTCACCGACTCCACTTGTGGTTATTTCTATCCTTTACTTGTGCAAGCTTTCCTTGTCTATCTTAAGTAGCTTGCTTGGTAGGTTGTGTTTCCTTGCTTCTTTATAGTTGTCATCCTAGTGGCCTATCTAGACAACTTACATTGTTGCTTAATAATAATTGGTTAAGAAAAGTTAAAATTGTTAGTTGCCTATTCACCCCCCCTCCTCTAGTCAACCATATCGATCCTTTCAATTGGTATCAGAGCCTCGTCTCTTTTAAGGACTTTACCGTCCAAAGAGTATGGGTGTAGGATCGAAAGTATGTCTAGAGGGGGGGTGATTAGACTACTTGACAATATAAAAATTCTGCCTTTTGATCATGAACAGTTTTTGGCAGTTTCGCAATTATGATCAATTCAAGTATCACCCTACACATGCAATTCTAGAGTATAAGCAGCGGAAAGTAAATTGCACATGTAGTAAAGAGAGGTGGAGAAGATCAAACGCAATTTGGAGACACGGAGATTTTTCTCGTGGTTCCGATAGGTGGTGCTATCGTACATCCACGTTGATGGAGACTTCAACCCACGGAGGGTAACGGCTGCGCGAGTCCACGGAGGGCTCCACCCACGAAGGGTCCACGAAGAAGCAACCTTGTCTATTCCATCATGGCCTACGCCCACGGAGGACTAGCCTTACTCGGGGTAGATCTTCACGAAGTAGGCGATCTCCTTGCCTTTACAAACTTCTTGGTTCAACTCCACATCTCGATGACGGAGGCTCCCAAGCGACACCTAACCAATCTAGGAGGCACCACCCTCCAAAAGGTAATAGATGTTGTTGATGATGATGAACTCCTTGCTCTTGTGCTTCAAATGATAATCTCCCCAACACTCAACTCTCCTCACTGATTTGGCTTTGGTGGAAGAAATGATTGAGTGGAAAGCAACTTGGGAAGGTTAGAAATCAAGTTTCATATGGTAGGAATGGAGCAACTTGATCTCAACACAAGGGTAGGTGGTTCTCTTCTCAGAAAGTGTAAGGTAGGAGTGGTAGTACTTTCTGATGGCTCTCTCCACGAATGAAGAGGGGGTGGAGGGGTATATATAGCCTCCACACAAAATCCAACCGTTACACACATAATTGAGCAATCTCGGTGAGACCGAAGTGAAAACTCGGTCAGACCGAAAGCTCACATATAGTGAACGTTGGGGTTTTCGGTGGGACCGAAAATACCATCTCGGTATGTCCGATATGAGTCAAAGATAGGAGCTTGCCATTTTCGGTGGGACCGAAAGTAACAACTCGGATATTCCGAAATGATGTCAAATGGTTACAGAAGGTTGACAGTCCAGTTTCGGTGAGACCGAACTCAAAATCGGATTGACCGAAATTTCTAGGGTTTGGAATATAGCTGAGGTGGTTCATCTCGGTGGGACTGAGTTGGAAGAATCGGTTTGTCCGAGATTACTTATGAGTGTGTTTAGAAGTGAAAGTTGCTGATAGTTAAAGGAGCTAAATCACTAAGCACTTGAGCAACCAGATCATCAACACAACCTCATCCCCTTTTAATAGTATTGGCTTTTCCTATGGACTCAATGTGATCTTTGATCACTAAACCAAAAATGGAGTCTTGAGCTTTTGCCAATGCTTGCCTTAGCATTTTGAGGGGTCCACTTCTTCAGTCATATCCATACCCATATCATCGAACTTCTCTGAAATGATTCTCAAGTAACCATTAGTTCAATGATATATATGTTGTTATTAATTACCAAAACCACGCGGGGATTAGTTGCACTTTCAATCTCCCCCTTTTTGGTAATTGATGACAACATATAGATCAAAGCTTCGACAAAAGATATAATCAATGAATAATATCGTCGCTTTGAGAAGTATGTGATAAACAAGAGCTCCCCCTAAATTTGTGCATTATTTAAAATTTGCATTTGAATGCAAATGCACAATCGATTAGGATTATGGGTCACTCTTCCATGTCACATACATCTTGGTGGAGCGCACAAAATGATAAGAATGAATAACATGCACTCAATCACCAAGACATGAGTAAATGATCATACAAGAAGGAATAGCATATGATAAGTATTAAGCACACATTAAAGCATAGTACGACCAAGCACTCATTAAGGTAGCATCAAACGTAGTAGCAAGCACACTGAAAGTTTCAAGAACCAAAAGAACCAAATGTATCTCAAAGAAAACCGGCAAAAGAACGAAAGAGCACTCTCTCTCTCGAAGCCCTATGATCTATACAATTTCTCCCCCTTTGGCAACAAGTTACCAAAAAGTTCGAAAACGCATAGAACTAAGCGTCACTGTGGGCTCTGCTGGCGGCTCCCATCTGGGTAGATGTCGAAGTAGAAATGACGGCATCGGCGAAGACTTCAGCTGATGTCTGCGCTGGAGGAGTGGATGCTGGAGCTGTGGCTGGAGCAACTGCTGGAGCTGTGGGAGGTGCTGAAGTGGTAGCCCTGGAGTCAGTCACTGGGATAGCTGCTGATCGGGATCCTCTGGGAACCTGAGCAGTCTGGCGATGAGAGTCCTGGACTAGATCATCCTGCATGAGCTCTGCTCTCTCCTGCCTTGCTTCCTCCATGTCTGCCTCAAGCTTGTTGACGGTCACCTGAATCTCAGTCAGCTTCACGTCCAGAGTGTGAATCTTGTCGTCAATAATCCTCTCTAGGCTCTCCTGAGATTGTTCAATGCTGGCCAGGCGTTGTTCAATTCTCTGGGTAGCTTCAAGAATCTGCTCTCCGAAGCTCTTTGGTTTAGCTGCTGCTGCTGCTGCTTCTTTATCAGCTTTGGCTTTCTTCGCAGCTTCAATCTTGGCTTGACCTTCAACTAAAGTTGGATCCTCCTCATCCATCACAACAACATTATCTTCATGCTCTGGCTGCAGTGGCAAGTGCTTCCTATCCAACATGAATTTGCCCGTGCCAAACTTGGCATTGATGAGCATCTGAATCTGCGGGGCAAATCCACACGACCTCTTCTGGTCAGCTGCAGTCCTCTTAATGGTCTCTACCATTAAGTCCATCACCTTGAAAGGTGCCTTCTCATCAAGAATGTGCAGCATGTTGATAGAATAGCCTCGAATCATGCGGTGGTCTCCAGACTTGGGCATCAAGGTATGCCTCAGAATAGTGTTTGTGGTGGTCAGACCTGCCTGGAGATAGTACACTGAGCCAAGCTTCCATCCTTCGAAATCAGCTGCGGGGATCTCCTTGTACATGTTCTTCATGGAATCATGGTTCTTCTTAGGAATCCCATAGACATCAATGTCGTCCTCTCTCTGTACTGGAGCATTCAGAAGTTCTGCCCATTCTTCAACAGACGAAGAAAACCTTTGACCTTCAGTCATCCAGGTGATCTTCCCATCAGGATAAAAGTGGGCTGTGGCGTAGAACTGCATGATCATCTCATCGTTCCAATCTGTCTGTTTCTGACCCACAAACTCATCAACTCCACATGCAGTGAAGCTCTCATGCACATGGGGAAAGAAGTCTCGGTGCTCTTCACTGTCAATGTACTCCCAGTCAACATACCTGGTGTCTGCAACAATAGGCTTCTTATCCATCAGCACGGTCTCATAGAAGTCCTGCTGCTCTCTGGTGTGGAATCTGGGGTCCACAGTAGTCCTTCTCCTCACGGCATATGGATCAGACTGTCTCCATAGCCTGAGACCTCTGTCCTTCCTTGCCTGCATGTCCTCGGCTTGAGGATGAGCATCGTTGTGGAGTGGCAACTTTGGACGGAGCTTCAGCAACACATGTTCTTCATCAGACTCAGACGGTGGCATATCACCTTTGTTCTTCTCAGAGGCTGGGATGTTCCTGGTTGTCCTCTTGGGCTTGGCTGGAGCTGCCTTAGCTTGAGCAGGCTTCTTGGGCTTAGAAGTGGCTTGAGCCCTAATAGTATCACCCATGAACTTAGCCTTCTGAGGAGGAGGCTGGGGTGCATCTTCTTCTTCTTCATCCACTGCTGCATCAACATGAGGTTCAGCATACACAACTCTCTTCCTCTTGGAAGTTTTCTTCACTTTACTTGGAGCTGGCTCTTCCAAGTTCAGCTTCTTGGCAACAGCTGATTGCTTGACCTTGCTGGTGCCTTTCTTCGACTGCTGCCCTTCATGCTCTTTGGCAACAACTTTTCTCTTGGGCTTGGAGGTTACTTCCTCAGCAACGAAGTCAGAGTCCTCATCATCAGAATTTCTCTGCTTTCTGGTTCTGGTGGCTGCAGGAGGCAAACCACTAGGGTTGCTCCTCTCACCATCATCACTAGGACTACTAGCCTCAGGACTAGTATCTGCCTCAGGGATCTCTGCAAAAGGTGACTCAGACATGTTCTGGCTGTCACTGGCATCTGACATGGCTGACAATCTGTGAAAAGATAAGGTATAGGCAGAGTAGAAGAGTTATCACAACTACAGAGGTTTTTGCAAAAAAAAATGAGTTCAAATCTTAGTTTTGAGTTTTCACAGAATGCATTTCGGTCAAACCGATATTCAGTTTCGGTGAATCCGAAGTGTATACAGAGGCTTATCACACCACTTTCGGTCAGACCGAAGTGGGTTTCGGTCCTGCCGAAACACTAGGGTTTCACTGAGACTCTACATCGGTCACACCGATTTGCACGACTCGGTTAGACCGAATGGTGCAGTGCAATGGCCAGAGGCCAAATCGGTCATTCCGAGTTTTCAAAATCGGTTTCACCGAGATGTATTCCGTGGAAACCTAAACCTAAGAATTTTGCTCGAAACTAAAACGATCTGATCTGATGTTAAGGAGTTTTCCAATCGTGGCTAGATACATGGCAAACCAATCGTGCAAGAATCAGATGGGGAGCACGAGAGGGATCGAGACTCACCCTAACTTGGTGGAGTCCCTCTACGGCGGCAACGGCGCGGAGAAGAATACCGTTGACGGCGGCGGAGACCTGCGGCGAGGGCGCACAGGCGACGACGGCGACGATCCGAAGACCAGGGCGACGGCAGCAGGGGACTTGGGGGCGAAACGGTTTGAAGAAGTAATCGTGCGCTGCCCTCAGTATTTATATCCCCATGCTGTCGGTGGGACCGAGTTGAAAAACTCGGTGACACCGAAATGTATAACTGCTGTGCAGTTACGCATATCGGTCACGCCGAGATTTTGAACTCGGTTTCACCGAGATGAAACCTAGATCAGTCTTAGCGTTTCGGTTGGACCGAGTGGGAAAAGTTGGTCAGACCGAAAATGACTTAGAAGGTTTTGGAAGTCAGCCTTAGACGGATCGGTGGCTCCGAGTGCTCCTCACTCGGAGGGTCCGAAAATGACTTGTTCAAAGTTGTGATATGAGCATGAATAGAATTTGAGACAAGAAAGCATAGATAGCTAGGGAAGGTGCTTAGGCATTCTTGTCCATCCATTTGGCCAGAAAAATCAAAACAACCAAAACAACAAATGGATGTCCTTGAATGGATAAAATCATGCATTCAACATGCTCACACAATAAGATAGCAAATGAAATATGTGTCAAACATGCACAACCAACCCTCTAGCTACTAGCACACGATTTGTCGATGACTAGGTCATCTATATATGAGTATATTGACTTAGGAGCCAAATGAGAACATTTGATCATAGGTCATACTCATCGTTTAAGCACAAGTGGGGTTACCACTTTTACATAAAGCATTGATGTGTTCACATCATTTGGAGATGCTTTAGCTCAATTTTTAGAGCAAAGCTCCCCCTAGATGTGAGAACCCCTTTTAAAGGGTCAAACTAACCTTGGGTTGTCGTAGAAGACTTCATGTAGATGTTGAAGATGTGGATGCTCAATGTTGATGTAGATCATCAAGAGTTGGGAGCTATCCTTTGGATTAGGGCACTTTCAATACCTACATGGGTTAGTCCCACAAGGAACAAACAAGGATATCCATAGACATAGATTGAAGTACACAAAAGATGATGTCCATGAAAGCAATGATTACCTTGTCCCTTGACTTACCAACAAGAGGGTTTGTGACTCCATGAACTAGTGCATGATGTGGAAGTTGATTGCACAAGTTCTTGCCAAAATGAATATGAGTGGAGTATGTTGGCGGAGTCTCCCTCAAGAACCTTCTAGTTCTTCTTCTTTGGAATCCACATCATCTTGATGGGAATCCTTGGGGTTGTAGTTGAGCTTGACGAAGTAGAACTTGATGTGTCCTTGGGAACCCACTTGACCATGGCTTGAGGTGCTTCAATGAATGCATCAATCTCCTCTTGAAGCTTGTCCTTGGCCTTTAGCTTGTGGTCTTGTGGTGGAAGGTCATCTTGAGCTTGTTCCACATTGGAAGAAGTAGGATCATACTTCTCCTTTTGAGAAACAAACTGTGGAGTAGGGTATTGACCTTTTTCCCACTCAACACCTTCGGCGTTGAACTTTCGCTCAAAACCAATCCCTTGATTCTTCCGGTGCCTTCCTTGTTTGCGAACAATTTCCTTAAAGTTCTTGCTTCCGGCAAGACTCTTGTAGACACCTTCCTCTATGATTTCCTTCAATAAGCTATTTTCTTGCTCAAGTGTAACTTGGCTTGAAACATTGTTAGTGGAATCAAGAGAACTACTAGAAGTAACAACATTAGATTTGACATTGTTATTGTTACTACTAGAGGAAGAATTTTTATTATGCTTGTCATGCTTAGTCTTAATAGGTGGCAAGAAATTAGACAAGAGAAGTCGTTTGGCAAGATATGAAGAACTCTTCTTTCGAAGATCGTCATTGATCGCTTTTAGAAACTCATGTTCTTGCTCTAGAGTGAGCTTCTCGAAGCGTAGCTTCTCATGAGATCTTAAGAGCTCTCTATGATCTTCTTGAGTTGTTTCATGAGCTAACTTAAGAGTGTTTAGTTCTTTAGTTAGACGCTCAATCTCCTTCATAGCATTGTCATTCGACTCTTCTCGACTATAAAGACTACTAGCATTTTCATCATTACTAAGCTCACTAGATTTATCATGCAAGAGCTCATCTTCACCAAGCAAGTCATCCTCATCACTATCAAAGTCAATGAATTCAGGGTGTGTTACCTTGGGGCCTTTAGCCATGGAGCATCTTCCAATTCCCTCATTTGGTGAATCAAATAAGTCGTAGGAGTTGGAGTTGGAGGATACGAGTGCAAGTCCGGCAACACCTTCATCTTGACTGTAGTCGGAGTCGGAGTGATAGCTTCCATCGGATTGATTGTCGGAGTCGGAGCCGGAGACCCATTCACCTACATGAGCTTGATGTCTTCTTCTTGTGTATCTCCTTGATGACTTGTCCTTCCTCTCCGAATCCTTGCTTCTCCGAGAGGGTCTTCGTTCATAACGATCATCTCTACTCCTTCTCTCTCTCCGAGGTGACTCATCTCTTGCTCTTCTTCTTGGAGATTCTTCTCTTCTCTTGTGGGGAGCCGTACACTCATTTGAGAAGTGTCCGGGTCTTCCACAATTGTAGCAGTTTCGATCACGACTAGAAGATCTCTTTTCATCATATGATCTAGACTTTGAGCTTCTTTCTTTGCCTCTATTCTTGTAGAACTTGTTGAAGTTCTTAACCATTAGGCTTATCTCTTCATTGGAAATTAACTTGTCACTTGAGGTAGTGGGAGCATCACTTGTAGCTTTGTAAGCACCACTTGACTTGTTGTGAAGCTCTTCCTTATCCTTAAGTGTCATCTCATGAGCAACAATTCTTCCAATGACTTCAGTTGGCTTGAGAGTCTTGTAGTTTGGCATCATTTGGATCAAAGTGCACACGGTGTCATATTTTCCATCCAAAGCTCTTAGAATCTTCTTGATGATGAATCGGAAGGTCATTTCTTCGCTTCCTAAGCCGGCAATCTCATTTGTGATGAGAGCAAGCCTAGAGTACATTTCAGCGACTCCTTCACCATCCTTCATCTTGAACTTGTCAAGTTGACCTTGAAGAATATCTAGCTTTGATTCCTTCACAGATTCAGTACCTTCGTGCATTTCAACCAAAGTATCCCAAATCTCTTTAGCATTCTCAAGACGGCTGATTTTGTTGAACTCCTCGGAACATAAGGCATTGAAGAGAATGTCACAAGCTTGAGCATTGTTTTGCAACATCCGCAACTCTTCCGGTGTAGCTTCGCGATCCGGAACTTTTCCTTCCTCGAAGAATTCACCTTGCATACCAACACAAATAATGCCCCATGCGGCTGGGTTATGACCAAGAATATGCATTTTCATTTTATGCTTCAAACTAGCAAAATTTGTACCATCAAAGTAAGGACCTCTACGATAATTACCCTCACTAGACGCCATACTCTCCTAGGTTGTGAAACCAAGCTTATGGAGTCCAATGCAATGGAAACCAAAACAATGGAGACCAAAGCTCTGATACCACTTGTAGGATCGAAAGTATGTCTAGAGGGGGGGTGATTAGACTACTTGACAATATAAAAATTCTGCCTTTTGATCATGAGCAGTTTTTGGCAGTTTCGCAATTATGATCAATTCAAGTATCACCCTACACATGCAATTCTAGAGTATAAGCAGCGGAAAGTAAATTGCACATGTAGTAAAGAGAGGTGGAGAAGATCAAACGCAATTTGGAGACACGGAGATTTTTCTCGTGGTTCCGATAGGTGGTGCTATCGTACATCCACGTTGATGGAGACTTCAACCCACGGAGGGTAACGGCTGCGTGAGTCCACGGAGGGCTCCACCCACGAAGGGTCCACGAAGAAGCAACCTTGTCTATTCCATCATGGCCTACGCCCACGGAGGACTAGCCTTACTCGGGGTAGATCTTCACGAAGTAGGCGATCTCCTTGCCCTTACAAACTTCTTGGTTCAACTCCACATCTCGATGACGGAGGCTCCCAAGCGACACCTAACCAATCTAGGAGGCACCACCCTCCAAAAGGTAATAGATGTTGTTGATGATGATGAACTCCTTGCTCTTGTGCTTCAAATGATAATCTCCCCAACACTCAACTCTCCTCACTGATTTGGCTTTGGTGGAAGAAGGGATTGAGTGGAAAGCAACTTGGGAAGGTTAGAAATCAAGTTTCATATGGTAGGAATGGAGCAACTTGATCTCAACACAAGGGTAGGTGGTTCTCTTCTCAGAAAGTGTAAGGTAGGAGTGGTAGTACTTTCTGATGGCTCTCTCCACGAATGAAGAGGGGGTGGAGGGGTATATATAGCCTCCACACAAAATCCAACCATTACACACATAATTGAGCAATCTCGGTGAGACCGAAGTGAAAACTCGGTCAGACCGAAAGTTCAAATATAGTGAACGTTGGGGTTTTCGGTGGGACCGAAAATACCATCTCGGTATGTCCGATATGAGTCAAAGATAGGAGCTTGCCATTTTCGGTGGGACCGAAAGTAACAACTCGGATATTCCGAAATGATGTCAAATGGTTACAGAAGGTTGGCAGTCCAATTTCGGTGAGACCGAACTCAAAATCGGATTGACCGAAATTTCTAGGGTTTGGAATATAGCTGAGGTGGTTCATCTCGGTGGGACTGAGTTGGAAGAATCGGTTTGTCCGAGATTACTTATGAGTGTGTTTAGAAGTGAAAGTTGCTGATAGTTAAAGGAGCTAAATCACTAAGCACTTGAGCAACCAGATCATCAACACAACCTCATCCCCTTTTAATAGTATTGGCTTTTCCTATGGACTCAATGTGATCTTTGATCACTAAACCAAAAATGGAGTCTTGAGCTTTTGCCAATGCTTGCCTTAGCATTTTGAGGGGTCCACTTCTTCAGTCATATCCATACCCATATCATCGAACTTCTCTGAAATGATTCTCAAGTAACCATTAGTTCAATGCTATATATGTTGTTATTAATTACCAAAACCACCCGGGGATTAGTTGCACTTTCAATGGGTGACAACATAGTCGAGACGGAGGGACATTCCGGTGGAACTCCGTCCTTGCCTATGTCCGATGGGGGAGCCTCGGTCTCTCGTGAGGAGTTCAATGTGGCTATGACCACATTGAAAGAATCACTAGCGACCGAGGTCAAAGGCATGTTTAAAGATTTGCTTGAGGGGCTTAAATTATCCACCACACCGTTGGAAGTGGTTCGTCCCGCTACCAACGTGTCGGAGGCTAATCCCGACAAGGGAGAAGCTAGTAGTGAACAAGCCCCGGTTACTAAGAATGGGAGTGGGATCTTTGCCCACTCCGCTCCTCCTACTCACTATGGAGGACCCGTTCCCACACCTCATTTAAATTCCGTTGGGCCTCCTCCCAAGTTTATAAAGAACTCTGATTTTGCTACTTGGGTATTTCGCTTCAAACGTCATATAAATCATTGCTCTACTAATCTTTGGAGAATCATTAAGCAAGGTTTTTATCCACGTGATCCCGACAACATGACTCCGAGAGAAACTGCGGATCATGAATTCAACGAGTCCGTTCTTTGCATACTTCAAGATGCTATACCTCCCGAAGACATTGCACATCTTCGACCCTTCATTGTGGCCAAGGAAGCTTGGGAGCATGTTGGCACTATGTACAAGGGGAGTGCTAGCATTCAACGCTCTAACTATGAAGTTGTGCAAGATGAGGCCGATGAGTTTGCTATGATCGAAGAAGAATATCCTCGTGAACTCTATCGGAGGTTAACCACTCTTGCGGTCTCTCTTCGAGATCATGGGAGTAAGGACACAGATGACAATTGGATCAAGCGCAAGTTTCTCAAGGCCATGATGCCCTATCATAAGGTCATGTCCTCTGTCATCCGTCAAAGACCGGATTTCCACCACTTGTCATCAAATGAAGTGTTGGATGAATTCGTTGCCATGAGGATCTTGGACATGACCGCCGACAATGCGGTCTTAAGAGCTCTACGATCGAAGAAGCCTAACCTCGCCTTGAAGGCCAAGGCTTGTGTGGAAGAAGAAGAGGTGGAGGATGATGATGAGAGTAGCCCCGAGGACACCAAATATGCATATCATGAACACATGGCTCTCGCTTCACGACAATTTTGGGGCAACAAGAAGAACACAAGACCCAACTTCAACAGGAACAACTCAAGTGGGAACAAGGGCACGCAACGAGTGAGGACATGCTTCAACTGTGGAAATGTAAGCCACTTCGTTGCGGATTGCCCATATGAGAAAAGAGAAGACTTTGGAGGCAAGCTTATCCGGAAGGACAAGGCAAAGTCTTATCCCAACAAGAAAAACTTCAACAAGAATACTCCTCCTAAAGGGTTGGTGGCCCAAGAAGAATTTGTTGAGGATGATGATAATGATGAAGATGATGAGATGGTCACCATGGCCACAACTGCTATTGCTACTACTCCGCACTCATCTCTCTTCGACTCACCGAATGAGAACATCACCGCCAAGTGTCTCATGGCCAAGGCCACCAACAAGGTAACCCCAAACATCAATACTACTATCACTTCTAATCCTTCATTGGCGGATTGTATTGATGAGAGTGAGGGAACTAAGGAGGGAGAGAATGAATTTGAGTTGTTCATGAACAAACTCAAGGGCAAACCCAAGAAGCATTTTGTTACTCTCTTGGAACAACTCGGTGAGGCCAATGACGTGATCGAGGCTCACGAGGAGACCATTGCTAAAATGGAAGGTCATAGTCGAGACTATGCCGATGAAATATCAGATCTCTCTAATGCTCTAGAGGAAGAGTGTGGTCTTCGTTTGGCTCTTGAGGAGTCACACAAAGATGATCATGCTAAATTAAAGAAAGATCTCGATCATGCTTTAGTTGTCTCTCGCGTGCTTAACTCCGAGAAGGCAAAACTTGGGGTTGACCACGATAGACTCAAGGAGGAGTTTGCTATACTTGACAAGGCTCACAAGGCCTTGAATATGCATGCTTCCCTCAAGGAGTCTCATGATCAACTCCAAGTTTCGCTAACCAAAGAAAAGGCCATATTTCCTCGCATGTTGTTGATTGATAATGCAAATGCTACTTACCCATGTTGCGAGCATGTGCATCTTGTTGAAGAAAATGCCAAGTTGAAGATGCAACTTGAGAAAGGCCTTGTGACATGCATACAAGGTGAGAAGAACCTCAACAACCTTTTGAGCAATCAAAAGGAGGTTGTGGCAAAGGAAGGAATTGGGTTTGCTCCTAAGCCCAAGAAGAAGAAGAATGACAAGACCAAGCTACCTCCCCCTCTCCGACAAACCTTTGTGAAAGAGGGTGAGGGCGGCTCTAAGAAGAAGAACGATGCGAAAGGTGGAGGTGTCAAGAAAAACCCCACCATACCATCAAACATGGCCGACGACTTTAATCCTTCATATGTTTTATGTCGTGCTAGTGATGGTCATGTATTCGCTAAATTTGTTGGTTCTTCCTATGAGTACAATGAATGGTCTTTTTGGGTTCCTAAGACCCTTGTTACTAACCTCAAAGGACCCATCACCAAATGGGTACCTAAATCCAAGCATTGATCTCTTGTAGGGGTTTGCTTCCGGTGGGGGATCATGGTTGCTCGATAGTGGAGCTACAAATCATATGACCGGAAGCAAAGACTTGGTGGTGGACGTGCATCTAGGTTCATCTATGGCCACCAACATTGAATGGGGTGATGCTTCATCTTCTAAGGTATTGGGGCTTGGCAAGGTTGTTGTCTCTCATGATCTCACGATCGAGAAAGTCATGCTTGTTGAGTCCCTTGCATACAATTTACTTTCTGTTCGCCAACTTGCACTCATGGGCTTTGCTACATTCTTTGATATTGATACCGTGGCCCTCTTGTGGAGCAAGACTCTTAAAGTAGCCTATGTTGGGCATGTCGAGAACGGTCTTTATGTGGTTAACTTCTCGAAGCAACCCACTAAGATCGCGACATGCCTAATGGCTAAAGTTGATGTGGGATGGCTTTGGCACCGCCGTTTGGCCCATGTCAATATGAGATCTTTGCAAAGTCTTCTCAAGGGGGACCTTGTCCGTGGACTAACAAATGTTAGCTTTGCCAAAGATCGTGCTTGCAGGGCTTGTATTGAAGGAAAGTTACATGAGACGGCTCACCCTCCCACGACTATCATCTATTCAAAAAGACCCCTAGAGCTCCTTCACATGGACCTCTTTGGGCCTCCATCTTTTGATAGTCTTGGGGGTAGAAAGTATTGCTTGGTGATTGTGGATGATTATTCAAGATACACCTGGGTATACTTCTTCAAGAAGAAGAGTGAGACCCAACAAACCGTCATCAACTTTGCAAATGAAGCTCAACGACAACATGAAGCAAAGATTTTGATGATCCGAAGTGACAACGGCATCGAGTTCAAGAACTACACCTTGGATGAGTTTCTTAGTGATGAGGGGATCAAACATCAATATGCAGCACCCTATACCCCTCAAGAAAACGATGTAGCGGAGAGAAAGAACCGGACTCTGATGGATGCGGCAAGGACCATGATGGCGGAATTCAAATCTCCATACAACTTTTGGGCCAAAGCCATCAACACCGCGTGTCATGCATCCAATCGACTCTATCTCCGCAAAGGCTTGAACAAAACTCCATATGAGATACCCACCGGTAACAAGCCCAATCTCAAGTACTTCCGGGTGTTCGGGTGTAAGTGTTTCATCCTCAAGAAAGGTGTTCGCTTGTCTAAATTTGAATCTAGAGCTCATGAGGGCATATTTGTTGGTTATGCTACAAACTCTCATGCTTACCGTGTCCTCAACAAGTCCAATGGACTCATTGATGAGACGAGTAACGTAGAGTTTGATGAGAATAACGGCTCCCAAGTGGAGCAAAGTGGTACTTGTGATGTAGGTGATGAAATTCCTCCTCAAGCCATAAGAAGAATGGGCGTTGGATATATCCTACCCATTGAGGAACCCCTTGTGGCCGACGGAGAAGGACAATGTTCCACTCAAGTGGAACCATCACCAACCCAAGACCCACACGCTTCCGTAGAACAAAGTGAAGGCCCTCAACCGGACGAACAAGGCCAAGTGCAAGATCAATCCCAAGATGGTGGGGAGCCACCAAATGATGCACAAGGCCAAGTTCTTTCCTCTGAGCAAGATCAAGGTCAAGAGAAAGCTCAAGATCAAGATCTAGCTCCTAACGTCGCTCAAGATGATCAACTCAGTGCTCCTCAGTTATCTCTTGAAGAGCAATTGGAGCGTCGTGCTGCAAAAGTTGCCTCCAGGCTTGCTTCCAGAGAACATCACATGGAGAATATTCTAGGAAGCATCAAAAGGGGGGGGGGTAAGCACTCGTAGACAATTAGCAAACTATTGTGCTCATCAAGCTTTGTCTCCTGTGTTGAACCTCAGAAGGTGTATGAGGCACTCGAAGACCCTGATTGGCTTAATGCCATGCATGAAGAACTCCATAACTTTGAGCGCAACAAAGTGTGGCATCTGGTGCCAAGGCCTAAGGAGAACCATAATGTCATTGGAACCAAGTGGATCTTTAAGAACAAGCAAGATGCTCATGGCATTGTCATCCGCAACAAGGCGCGTCTGGTGGCTCAAGGCTACTCCCAAGTCGAGGGTATCGACTACGGTGAAACCTTTGCCCCCGTTGCTCGCCTTGAATCCATTCGTTTGTTGCTTGCCTATGCTTCCCATCATAACTTTAAATTGCAACAAATGGATGTGAAAGTGCATTTCTTAATGGTCCTATTAATGAGTTGTTGTATGTTAAACAACCCCCAGGGTTTGAGGATCCCAAGCTCCCCAATCACGTGTACCAACTCGATAAGGCACTCTATGGCCTTAAACAAGCCCCACGTGCGTGGTATGAGCATCTTATCGAGTTGTTACAAGATCGTGGGTTTGAAATTGGGAAAATCGACCCCACTCTTTTTACTAAGAAGGTCAAAGGGGAGTTGTTTGTCTGCCAACTATATGTTGATGATATTATCTTTGGTTCTCCTAACAAAGCTTTCAATGATGAGTTTGCCGCACTCATGACCACACATTTTGAGATGTCCATGATGGGAGAGTTGAAGTACTTCCTTGGGTTTGAGATCAAGCAAAGAAGAGAAGGGATCTTCATCAAACAATCCAAGTATACTCAAGACATGCTCAAGAGGTTCAATCTAAGTGATGTCAAGCCGGCTACTACTCCCATGCCAACCAAGTGACAACTTGACATTGATCCCAATGGTAAAGCGGTGGATCAAAAGGTATATCGCTCTATGATCGGTTCCTTGCTTTACCTTTGTGCATCTAGACTGGATATTATGTTGAGTGTGGGAATCTGTGCACGGTTTCAAGCCTCACCTAAGGAAAGCCACTTTGTGGCAGTCAAGCGAATCTTTCGATATTTGGCTCATACCCCAAACTTTGGCCTATGGTACCCAAGAGGAGCAAACTTCAACCTTGTAGGTTTCTCTGATTCGGACTGGGCGGGAGACAAAGTGGATAGGAAGTCCACTTCCGGAGGGTGCCAATTTCTTGGTTGCTCTCTAGTAAGTTGGTCGTCCAAAAAGCAAAGTTGTGTATCTCTCTCGTCCACCGAAGCCGAGTATGTGGCAGCTGGCAGTTGTTGTGCTCAACTTCTATGGATGAGGCAAACTTTAAAGGATTACGGTGTCACTTGTGATAAAGTGCCTCTACGGTGTGGCAATGAAAGTGCCATCAAAATTTCTCTTAATCCGGTGCAACATTTCAAGACGAAGCATACTGAGATTCGGTATCACTTCATCCGGGATCATATTCGGCAAGGAGAAATTGAGCTTCACTATGTCAACACTCATGATAACCTTGCAGATATCTTCACGAAGCCCTTGGATGAAGCAAGATTTCGCGAGTTAAGGCATGAGCTAAATATCATTGATTTGAGCAATGTGGCTTGAGCACGTGCACACCCCACCATACTCTTCATATTGTCTAATCTAGGTGTAGGCATGGACATAGGGGGAGTGTTGTTCTCTCAATGAACTCTCCCTCCCCCCATTATGCATAAATTGATCATCTTTCCACATTCATCATTTTTGATGACACTTGTGTTTCAAAGACGAGTTTTGGTTATGGGCCCAAGGATAATTCTTCGCGGTGCCATGCCAATTGACTCTAACATAGGTGGCTTCGGCCACCGCCCTCAGGCTAGGTTGGTTTGTGCTTTTTGTGTTTTCTTCCTCATACTAGCAACATCCTAAGCCTTCTCATCCAAGCCATCTACTCCAAATGTACACAAGCTTGTTATCATGGAGTGGGATGTTGCTCCCTGGCGGTACAACCGGTGGTACAAGCGGTTCTACCGCTTGACCACCAGGTTACAGCCCAGCGGTTGTACCGGTCAAGAGGCAGCGGTTCTACCGCTGGTACTCTGACCTGTACCCCTGGCCGGTACTACCGGTGTTGGTACGTGGAACTACCGCCTAGCACGGAAGTACCGCCCCAACCACCTGGTAGCGTCCGGAGCGATACTACCGGTCCCCGGACCGGTACTACCGGCGGCTGAACAGGGCGGGTATAAAAAGCACGGACTGAAGGGGTTTCTTCCCCTTCACTCATCCATTCTATTTGCCCTAGCCGCCGGGTGCTCCACCCACTGCCCCGAAGCACCCTCCGGCACTTCGGATCGGTCGGCCCTTCACCGGATCCGCTCCGTGGAGGCCGCCTCCTCTTCGGTCTCCTCCCATGGATACCGGTATTGCCCTACTTCTCTCCTTTTGTTAGGGTTCTCATCTTGAATCCTTCTTCTAGGGCAATGCTTGTATTCCCTCATTTTTGGCTAAATGTTTTGAGGGAGAGATCCTTATAGATTCCTATTCACTTGTGCGTAGTTAATAATAGACATCGTGCATGTAGTTTTGAGATCGGGTAGTTCCTCTCCTCGACTTGTCAGATCCGTTCTCAGCGGTACTACCGGTCACACGACCGGTACTACCGCCGGCCCGAAACTACCGGTTCTGTTACCGGAACTACCGGTTGCTCTGAATTTATATGCATTGTCTCTATTCTCCTTACGTACTTGTGAATTATTCTTCTGATCTTGTGTACATTCCTCTCATCTTTTCTGGGTTGCTATGTGTTCACCGTGTGCGTTTGTAGGTGGCTCTAGCTCTCGTGCTGGTCAGTTCGCCAAAAGAAAGGCCCGTAGGGGCAAGAGGCCGGCAGACGATGAAGAAGTTCCCGAGGTTGTGGTCCCCTCCAAAACCACTTGCCGGGAAAAGTCAGTTGCTGCCAAGCAGCGTGCAGCGCTTCCTATGAATAAGTGGAAGCTTCCGGACTGGGAGAAGTTTCGCTTTCAGGATCCTTACACCGCACCACCTCCTCCACGCTGGAATAATCCTCAGTTCTGCAATGAAATGCAAATAAGAATTGTGTGTGAAATCTTCGAGCACCACAAGAACAAGTTCACCCGGATGTGGTCCATTGACCTTGAACGGTGGAGAAGCAACCACAATTACTTTGGAGAGGCTCTGGAGGTCTGTGAGGTGTTTGACTTGATCAAGCTCATGGAGTTGCGCTGTGATTTTGATGTGGAACTCATTCATCAGTTCTATGCTACTGTCCACTTCGGCAGTGACGATCGGCGTCACCTCTCTTTTATGTGCCGGGATGAGTTATTCCGTGTTCCCTGGAGTGCCTTCTGCAATGCTCTGGGCTATGCTGACACAGGCTTGGAGGGTCAAGGTGGTCTCCGTCCTCATGACCGAGCCAACCCCATGGATAAGGTGAAACTTGCTCCTCTGTATATCCCTGGCCGTGGCATTGTAGGTAAATCCAATGATCTCCTGCCAGTCTATGATATTCTACACCGTGTGTTCCGTTGTGTGCTGCTGCTAAAGTTGGGAACCAGGATGACATTTATGGATATCTGGTGGATTTGCTTGTGGCCATGAAGACCAAGCGTGGCAAGGGCATCACTTTTGATGTGTCCAAATGGATGTGGGAGGAGATGTACAACTGTGTCTCGTACCGCAAGGTACCGATCTACGCTCCCTTTGTGATGCGCTTCCTGTACTCAGTTTGGGAAGTTCGGAGGCCCGGAGAGCCTCTTTCTACTCCGGATAGGCTCACAGAGCATGAGGTCAAGTTGCTGAAGCAGAAGAAACATGCTTCTCCTCGATTCCCAGTGGGGAATGAGGAGGATACTTTTGCTACCTCGGATGATGATGACTTTGAGTTAGAAGCAGGGTCCAAGCCTTCTTGGGTGGAGAAGCTTACTGCCAAGGTCAAGAAGACCTTCTGCTTGTAGGCCCACATTTAGAAGAAGCTATACAAGGCACATGTGACTGAGAAGATGGCGCGCCGCAGACAGATTCAAATGATGAAGCACCTCAACGTGCTAGATGTGAAGCGTGGCTCTGAGAAGAGCATCACTCCTGAGGATAAGTGGTGTCTGGCTAACTGCCAGTGGTCTGATGACGAGCCTAGGACATCTACTGCTCAAGCGACTGTGGATGCTATGGAGACTGAGGCTGAGGCTGCTGAAGACGTTGAGGATGCTGAGGACTCTGACGATGATGATTCTGATGACTCCCTGGCGATAGGCGATGAGCTTTACTGAGCTCTGGGGTGTTAGTCTCGTTCTTTTCCTTTTTGGTGCTTGATGCCAAAGGGGGAGAGAGTTGCTAGGTCACGGGAGTTGCATGGGTTTTTCCTTTTTTTCTCGTTAGTTCCTGCTTTTTCCTTCCTGTGAACTTATCCTGTGATTGTGTCCTCTAGCATGGTGTGAGACATGTGTGCCCTTATCTAGTTATCTATGCACTTTTTTTAGCTCTCTGCAATCTTATGCTCTGTTGCCTACCTTATTGGATTGTGGTCGCTGGTCGGTCTATAAAACCTAGGGGGAGCATAGATCCTAGTTTGAGCACTTTTGCATTCCAAAAGCAAACTCTAAATAAGTGCTCACACTCAGGGGGAGCTCTGCCTACATCTTATAGACCCCCCGTGATTTTCATGTGGTTGTCATCATTCACCAAAAAGGGGGAGATTGTAAGGGCATCTCTTGCCTAGGGTTTTGGTGATGATGACAATCCATGTGTGGACTAATCGTGCGTCAATATTACTCAGGTATACAGTATGTGGCACAAGACGGTTAGGCCTTACCTTTAGAAGGAAAAGATCGAAGACGGATGTTCCGATGCCTTTTTGTTTTCCTTGGTCATAGGAAATCCGTACTATTAAGAGGGAACCCACATCAGAAGGTAATGGGTGAATCAAGTCACGTACACAGTTACTATGCACCCACTTTATTGCCTCCGTTCTAGGAGAGAGAGGACCCTTGGTTTCTAATGTGTGTGTGTGCAGTTTCCTCTACAGCTGTAGTACCGCTGTTGGAGGCGGTAGTACCGGTGGCCGGTAGTTCCGGTCGAACTACCGCCCCAAGTACCGCTCAGGGGTGATACCTTTTGTACTAGGTGCGGTGGTGGACCGGTGGTGGCCCGGAAGTACCGGTGTCCTCCCGACGAAACCGGTACTACCGGTGCTCAGGGCGGTAGTACCGCTCTGACTGCCATCACACTGGAACTACTAGCCTTGCGGTTGTTCCGGCTCCACCACCGTCCCAACTACTGTCCTTGGTTAAAACCTTCTGGACTCGAAGCGGTAGTTGACCAGTGGTGGGGCGGTAGTTCCGGTTTTCTCCGACCGGTACTACCGGGTGCTTCACCGGAAGTACCGCCTTGGTGCCGTGGGTGCGGTTTCCTTCACACACCGGTAACACCGGTGGGTTGAGCGGAAGTACCGGTCCAGTGCATTTCTACACATAACGGTTGGAATATTGGGGACCCTATTTAAGGAGGTCCTTCTCCTACCTCCATCTTACCTCTTGCCTCTCTCTCTCCTCCATTAATGCCATTAAAGCTTTCTTGCCCGATCTCTCTCTCTAGCCAACCAAACTTGTTGATTTGCTAGGGATTGAAGGATGAGACCTAGATATACACTTCCACCAAAGGAAACTTGATTCCCCCATACTTTCTTGTGTGGATTTTGTTACTCTTGGGTGTTTGAGCACCCTAGACAAAAGAGGTCACTTCGGAGCCATATTCCATTGTGGTGAAGCTCCGGGGTTTCGTTGGGAGCCTCCAATTAAGTTGTGGAGAGAGCCCCAACCTTGTTTGTAAAGGTTCGGTTGCCGCCTTCAAGGGCACCACTAGTGGATTCACGGCACCTTGCATTGTGTGAGGGCGTGAGGAGAATACGGTGGCCCTAGTGGCTTCTTGGGGAGCATTGTGCCTCCACACCGCTCCAACGGAGACGTACTTCCCCTCAAAGGGAAGTAACTTCGATAACACATCCTCGTCTTCACCGACTTCACTTGTGGTTATTTCTATCCTTTACTTGTGCAAGCTTTCCTTGTTTATCTTAAGTAGCTTGCTTGGTAGGTTGTGTTTCCTTGCTTCTTTATAGTTGTCATCCTAGTGGCCTATCTAGACAACTTACATTGTTGCTTAATAATAACTGGTTAAGAAAAGTTAAAATTGTTAGTTGCCTATTCACCCCCTCTAGTCAACCGTATTGATCCTTTCAATAAGGATATTACGTTTTATTATAGAAGACTAAAAGGCCTAGGGCCCAAAGGGTGTTAGAGCCTGTAGATGTAAACCGCAATACGGTGTGTAACTTGTATTGTAAGATAAACAAGCTAGAGACCGAGCCGGGCACGTTATGAGCCGGCCTCGGGGTTCTGTAAGCCGGCCGTGCGTATCCTGTGTATATAAAGGGATGACCCGGCGGCGGGTCAGGGACAGAAAACATCAACTGGAGACACAGGCAAAGCGGATTCGCTCCCTGGTCATCGAAACCCTAGCAATACCACAACACACTAGAAGTAGGCTTTTACCTTCATCGAAGGGGCCGAACTAGTATAAATTCCCTTGCGTCCTTTGTCCGCTTTAACCCCTTTAAGCTAACCCGTAGCGATGGCTCCATGACTAAGTCCTTATGCTAGGACATCTGCCGTGACAAAACCATGACAGTTGGCGCCCACCATGGGGCTATCGCACGATGGTTTCGAGTTCTTAGAGGGCAGCTTTGAATGACTCAAGGGCTATGCAGTGGGCCGGATGACTAGGAGTCGTCTGGGCAAGATCTACATCGACGACGCAGGTTGGGGCCTGGAGGCCGATTCAATCGAGTACGGGTACCGGGTCCCCTTTGGCGGCATCCACGTTTTCATTGGCAAGATCGGTGAACCGGGCCCTAAGCCGGACATCTGCTCCAACATCGTCGAGTCGGCGAGACCTCCCGGGTTCGGCCCGCCATGAAGCGTGTCTTTGTGGGAGTTGTCCACGGAGCAGAAACTGAGGATAGATCGGAATCTGGTGGTGAGACCGTTGTTTATTTCGGCGATGAGTCATCTACCGGAGAGACCGAGTATTTATACTTACTGCAGGATGGCCGGTCTGGGGGCTGTTCCGATGGCGACAGTATTCCGGACACCCTTGCTCTGCCAAGCCGGGTTGCGGTCTTCATGGCCGGATCACAATCTGTGCAACAATCTTCGACTGCGGCACCATTAATGTCCGGTCTGGTGACGGCAGCAGCAGCTGGGGCAGGAGGCCCTGTGCAACCGCCGGCTCAAGTCATGTCCGGTTTATTCAACACTTTGACAGTGCTGTTGACCATAGAGGTCAGCCAGGCTGATAAGGAGCAACACGACGTAGAAGTTTCTAAGGTAAGGGGTCAGATAGATCAGGCCAAGGTGGACCTCGCATCTGAGAACACCAGGATGGTAGCAAGACAAGCTGAGTTGGATGCTCAGGCTTATCGACTCATGTTAGATCAAAACACATCAAATGACGTGATGAGGAGAAGGCGCCGTTTCGTCTGCCTCCGGTTTATGAGGCAAGGAATCTCTTTAATATGCCAGGAGCGGGAACCAGCAATCAGCCAGCGGTAAACCGGACGGAAGTGCCTGGAACGGGGGTGTCGGTTCAGCCGCACGCAACGGACCCATCACGTCAGATCATTCCCTCACAACGTGTGCCGACACCTCCAGGTCATGACTCCAACCCCTTGGATAACATAGTTGCAGCCGCTTCACGACTAGCGACCCTCCCCGTTGAAGGAGAATCCCCTATAGCAATGGAGGCGCGACGAGCTAGGGAGTTCCTAGAGATGGCTTTGACTCAGCAGCAGGCTTATTCTCACAGCCGCGAGAGGATTCATTCCACCCCCCGCCCAAGCCGGAGTTACAGCAGGCATATGGATGAACCGGCTGTGTCCAGTAGTGCGCGGAACCGTAACCCGCCACGAGGGGATAACCCGGCAGGTGGAGATGCAAATGCTCAGAATATGGTAGACCAGGGGAGACAACATTGAGAGGCTGAGTTAGTAGCACTGTATACAGCCTGCCAGCTTACCCCGGTTCGTCCAACTACCACGGTGGAACCAGGAGTTTCTTCCAGCTCTTTGATGGTGCCGTGTCTCACCCCCATTTTACGTAATGTACGGCTTCCTAAGGATTTCAGAGGACCACGGAAGGTGCCCAATTATACTGCTGATCTATCCCCTGAGGCGTGGGTTGAAAGCTATGAGATGGCAATGGAGATGCTGGATGTGGATGATGCGGCGTCTGCTAAGTACTTCACCATGATGCTGGAAGAAACGGCTCGTACTTGGTTGAAAAGTTTACCGGCTAATTCCATTGGATCATGGGCCGAGTTAAGGCGTCGGTTTATCAGTAATTTCAAAGATACATGCAAGCAACCCATGTCAATTGTGGACTTAGCTGCATGTGTCCAAGGGGAGAACGAATCAACAAGTCATTGGGTGCGTCGGGTTTCTGAGATCCTGCATTCATCAGACCGCATCAATCCGGACACAGCAGTCTTGACATTGGAAGGCAATTGCCGGTTCGAGCCTCTGAAGCTGAAGTTAGGATAGCTAAAACGTCACTGCGATGACATGGGAACACTTATGGCAGCCCTGGTAAAATATCCCGATTCTGATAGTGCCAAATATCCAGAGTCAGATGACGAGAAGTCAGGAAAGAGAAAGAAGAACGGTAAAGCGCCGCAGTCTAATCCGGCGAGTCAAGGATACACCGGTAAGCGTAAAGCGGATAGTAATTCAGATTTTGTGGCTAACACTAGTACACAGAATGATGGCCAACGTCGCAAGGGTAGGCCGCCCCCACGGGGCGGAGGATCAAACATGAATCTAGAACGCCAGATGAATCTGCCTTGCCCTAGGCACGGTATGAAGGAAAAACCAGCCACACACCTCTGGAAGGACTGCTTTATTATGAGGGAGTTCAAAAATTCGGATCGGTTCCAATACGATCATGGACCGTCCGGCGGTTCAGGCCCTGGTTTTGATGGTCCGGGTTATCAGGGTGGTGGTTCTGGCTCAGGGTTTTCGGGTAATCAGAATGGACATGGCAATCATAATGGACACAACAGTCAGGGCATCCAAGGTGGTTATAATCATCAGAGCAATCATCAGCAACAACAATCAGGTTATCAGAGCAACCCGAAGCAGTTGAGTAGTGAGCAGTATCACGTCTTCACCACTAGCCTATGTAAGCGTGATCAGAAGGTTTATAAGAGGGCGGTGCACTCTGTTGAACTAGTAGTACCTCGTTATTTACGCTAGTCGAAACAACCCATTGTGTGGAGTCGTGAGGATCATCTGCCCCGGGTTGATAATCCGAGTCAGCTGGCACTAGTGGTGGCGCCTCAGGTTGGGGGTATAAGTTCACTAAGGTGCTCATGGACGGAGGGAGCAGCATCAACATCCTGTATTATGAGACCTTCCGTCGCATGGGGCTGACAGACAAGAAGCTCAGACCGTCCAACACTGTTTTCCACGGCGTGGTACCTGGTAAATCGACGTATCCGATCGGTAAGATAGACCTGGAGTTACCTTTGGAGATGAGCATGACTCGAGGTCGGAGACTTTGACCTTTGAAGTGGTAAAAATCAAGAGCCCGTATCATGCCTTGTTCGGGCGGCCGGTTTATGCTAAATTCATGGCGAGGCCTTGTTACGTTTATCTGCAGCTCAAGATGTCGGGTCATAAGGGCACTATCACAATACATGGGAGCCGTAAGATTGCTTTGGAATGTGAGGAAGGTGATGCGGCCTATGCAGAGTCGGTTTGTGCGACAGAGGAGCTGAAGTTCTACAAGGACAATGTTGATACGGCGGATATGTCTCCTTTGAAGAAGCCAACTATAGAGCATGTTCCGGCCTTGAAGTTTGAATCAGCTGATGAGACCAAGCTAGTTGATTTTGTTCCTGGCGATTCGTCCAAGCAGTTTAGCATCAACTCTAACCTGGATCCAAAATAGGAAAGCGCGCTCATCGAGTTCATCCGCGAGAACTGGGACATCTTCGCATGGAAACCTTATGACATGCCAGGTGTCGTGGAATTGTCACGACATATGTCCTAGTGTGAGGACTTAGTCGTGAGGCCAACGCATCTATGTAGTAGCTTGAGAGGGGTTGAGCAGAATCGAGAGATGCAATGCAAGACAAGGATTTAGACAGCTTCGGGCCTCGGGAAACATCATCCGATAATAGCCCTCCATGCTGTTTGAGGCTAGATCTCATTATGACCCTCATGGTGTCGCTGGTAAACTGGATCTTTGTGTCTAGCCCTAGAGATTGTTTGTTGTTGCTTCTCAGAACTTGTCCCTCTTTGGGGAGCCCTGCCCCTCTTTATATATGTAGAAGGGGCGGGTTACATGACTAGTCCTAGTAGGATTAGGATTACTCTATTACAAGGAGTCCTAGTCTTGCTTCCTTTGTAGGAGAATATTCCTTGTGCTTTCTTCATAAACCGGCCCACCATAACATGAGCCAGCCTTTCATGAACCGCCCGTTGGGCCACTGGGTCTTGTCGCTCCTCTGACCCGCCTGCCGGATTACCAATGAATCGTAAACCGCCAGGTCAAAACGGGTCGCCTATGAATCGCCAAACTCCAGCCGGGTCATACATCCGGCGGTTTATACCACAGGGTATATCCCCGACATTAGCCCCCAGTTTAACTTGGATTTATCCATGGTAAACTTATGCTGCAAAATAAACACAAGAACAAATTGATAGGTTGTGCTCCGGGTTATGAATTCTTGTAAACTGGCACCTGACCATCCGTAAGTCCCTGTCCTTTCCTTCTTCTAGAAAATCCGGGTCAACAGACCAGCTTCATAATCAACTTGCTTGCATAAGAAATATTGTAAATCCAAAATCCATTTGAATCGGCCTTCAATGCTCCTATTTGACAAAAATATTGGTCTTCAAACATTCAATTGATATCCAGCCGGCTTGAAGATGTCGGTTTATGATTACCACCACGGCCGGGTTATAAAAACTGATAATTCCGGGTCATAATTGTTTATAGATGGCGGGTTATGATTGTTGCCAACGCTGGGTCACACAATTAATCTTCCTGATTTGCCCAAAAATGAGAATTTGAAGATGTTCCTCCTTTATATGCATATTACCTGTAGCCCCCAAGTCTTAAGAGGAGAACATAGTGATATCTTAAGACTTGTTTCAATATAAATGTTCCAACCTTGAAGAAATCCAGATTGTTCATCCCAATCACTAGTAAAAACTGAATATTCCACATATGTAGCCCCCAAGTGCCGGGTTGTCATGCTTGCAGCAGCCTGGGACTTATAATTGCCTTATGCTCATAAAAACTTCAACCAGTGTAGCCCCCAAGGGCCGGGTCATTATGCAATAATGAGCAGGGACTTTATAAATATGATCATGTAGACTTGAACAACAACGTGTAGCCCCCAAGGGCCGGGTCATTATGTAATAATGAGCAGGGACTTTGTATATACTTCATTGAAAATAACAATATATAATGTAATTCCCATCATGGGGTTTGAACCCACGTCCACAAGGTTAAGAGCTTTGTGCTTTACCAACTGAGCAGTGGACCCTTCAATATAATGGATTAATACTTGTGTACCTTGATTTGTTGACAGGAGCAATTGGTAACCCCCAAGGGCCGGCTCATTATGATGTGATGAGTCGGGTCTTCAATAAGGTGATGAAACAAAATGACTTTGCATTAGCCCCCAAGTGTCATGGTGCATGCTTGCAGCGACATGAGACTTGTATATTTGATGTAATCTCAATTTGAATAACGTAGCCCCCAAGTGCCGGGTTGTAAGCCTGCAGCGACTCGGGACTGTTCCTTCAGTTGTATAATAAATCATACCCATTGATAAAATAATATCCATTGCGCTGAAGCGACTTTGAAAACCTCAATCATAGTATTGGTTATTAATAACCATAATAAAAATCCAGCCTTGTTGGCTATTTAAAGATTTGAATAATATAACCCGGTTTGAAAATCGTTCCAATGATATTTAATCACAACCAGGCCGGGTTAATAAACACCGGTCATTATTTTATCTCATACTGGCGACTTATAGTCGAAAGCCAGGCCGGTTTAATAAACACCGGTCATTATCTTATCCCATACTGGTGACTTATAGTCAAAAAGCCAGGCCGGTTTAATAAACACTAGTCATTATGTTATCTCATACTGGCGACTTATAGTCAAACCAGACCAGGTTCTGTAAACGCAGGTGTAGTGGCAACTTATAGTCATCCACTCCCTGAATCTATGGACTTGGATGAACACCAATGACCTTGAAGATAAAGATTTTGTAAAACATAAAAAATAAAAAATATTTATTTGGGCAAATAAGACCATGTAGTCGAGGCTTTTTATGAGCTGCCAGGCTCCAAATTCAAGGCTTTTTATGAGCTGCCAGGCTACTGTCATTAACCATTTTGCAAAGCCTGTTAAGATGGTCCTCAATCCTTAACCAAATCATCAATGTTTAACGCTACCAAGTTCAAAATCTGTAAATATTGACTTGTGTAATCACTTGATGATCGTCAATTTAACGTTACCAAGTTCAGGGTCTGTAAAGATTGACTTGTGTATACGTTCGACGGGTCGTACCAGGTTTACCTGGACGGAGTGACTTACTTAATGCAGGCAGGCTAGTCCGGGGTTTTAGGTGTATACACTAGGCTTCCAAGCCGTGACTACTACAAAGGTTGTCAACTCGTTGATGCTTTGCATCAGGAGCCCCTAGGTAGCATTTGAGCTATGCTCTTCGGGGCCTATGTTTGAGTTGTGCTAGGCATCAAAACTCTCTTTTGCCCCTCATCATCATGTGGGAATTGTCGAAGTAACCAGAGCTATGCTCTTATGATGGCCTTGATGTGACCTCCGGTTTAAGAGGCCATTGGAACTCCTTTGCACACAGGAGCCCCCATGTGACATATTTCTGATCTGTGCTCGCCGGGTGCCTATGTTTGAGTTGTGCTGTGCAACAAACTCTCTTTGGTCCTCTTAATTTTTTCCTGAGAACTCGTACTTGCGAGAGATTATTCTTCTTGAACCGGATATTCTTAAACTGGATTTGAGAGCTTCAGAGCTTTGTATAAGAAAAAATTCCCTTGAACCGGATTGTAAACCGGATATTGAGGGCTTCTGATGTCCCTTGAACTGGATTTTAAACCGAATATTTGAGTCATGTCATCGTAGCCCCCGAGTCTTGAGACTACCCGAGGAGTTGGCTTGAGACTCTCCATATTTGATCATAGCATAAGGTGTCCATCATTGGTGTTGATAACGCGATGTGAATCCACAGAAGTTTTGAGGTGACTACGGCGGGATATAAATGATCCCGTATGATCCGTGTCAGCAACTCGGCCAATGGTTCCTTCCAACTGGTGATTTGAAGTTAACCAAACTGTAGTGGCGGCGACTTGTGCGCCTGTCCCTTGAGCCACCCAGTGCAGATGGCGGTTGATAGTATATGATAATTTGTCTCCATTTTGTTGAAAGAAAACCGGGCTACCCAAGCTGTGACTTGCTCATACTCAATAAACAACTCGTGTAGACAGGTGCGGCACGGTGTGTTGATGTAGATCGGGCCGTGAGAGTCGGATAGGCGAAGACGACCGCAATATCAGAGGCGATGTAGATAAATGAGTCGGCCACGGCGTTGTAAGCCGGTGCAGTCTTGTGAACCGGCCACGGGGGCGGACGGGTAAGTCAATCATAGGCGCGGCCCCAACAAGTTGATGTAAACTAGGACATAAGGGCGGCATCTTACGTGTGTCCATTCACCGTGTAATGTGGCACAGACAAACATCGGGCAGGATGTTGCGAGCGCATGCTTCGTACCCATGGTATAAACCATGTTTATAATAAATAACTGTCCTGCATATCAAAATATATGGATCAAAGTAACTGTTTTCTTGATAAAAACAATATATACCAAGAAAATAGATTTAGATGGATATCACCTGATATGTTAGACCATAAATTATCCACCATGGAGTCGATGATCACCACGGCGAAGCCGAAATCAATCACGGCCGAGCCGGCGCGGACGACAGATGAACCGGCCGCGGCATTGTAAGCCGGTGCGGATGGACGAATCATTCGCAGGCGCGCAAACGGGTGAATCAACTGCATTAAGTTGATATAAATTGGGCCGTAAAAGCGGAAATTTGCACATATATTCGTCGAGCATTATGACACAGTCAAATGGTGGCGCATGATAATGATGGTGCAAGCTATACATCCATGACACGGCCATCGCTCTTGCAGTGAACAATAGTCCTGCATAAATAATATTGTAGACCAAGGCAAAGATAAACTGCTCTTTGACAAAAAATAATATGTGCTAATAAAATCAACTTAGATAGACATCACCTGATGTATTTGGACTTTATGATCCTCATCAGCGTCCGTTAGCCAACCCGACATGTTGAGTAGGCCGGACCGCATGGCAGACAGTAAAACGTCCACAGCGTCAGAGGCGGCCCAGACACATGAGTCGTCCGTAGTGTTGTAAGCCAGCGCAGACGAGCAAGTTGTCCTCCGCGTTGTAAACCGGTGTGGACACGTGAACTGGCCGTCCGTTCATTAGGTAATGTGACACGGAGGAAAACGCCGTTGTAGAACGTTGCCAGTGCTGACGCGTGAACTGCCACGAGGGCAGATAAGCGAGTTGTCCGTGGCGTGTTGATGTAGTGAACAATTGTTCTGGTAGTATTGTGCAGTGGTTGTAGCAATTCATAGCAACTAGTACTAGATCAGTCAATTAGTACTGTGCTTCTGCAGTAGTAATAGCGCTAGCCACCAAGGGATACAGTATTCTTGATCTCACGGGATTTAAGTAGCACCAGTAGTTGACGTGACTTGTCTTGATCATCACGGAAGCGGCAGTGGCCACGAGAAAAGTCAGAGAAACGAACACATGAAACAACGATTCTCCTTGGCCTAATTTCTTCTCACGCATGTACCAATACTAGAAGCAGTACGACAGCGACTCTTGCACATGGCGGCAGCTCCGGCAAACATCAGCTCGCGGCGGTTCTCCTGCTGTAATGACGTCTCTCCCGGGCAGAGGAGCAGCACGCCGGCAGATCAATGGCAGCAGGACAACTCGGCGCGCGATAGGAGTGGCTCACCGCGGCCACGGCGGTTGGGCGGCTTGGCGCGGCCGGCTCGGGGCTGGAACGACAGTGGAAGCAGCGGCTCAAGGCCATGGCAGAGACGGACGTGAGACAGGACCGGCTTGCGGCGCGGGCGTAGGTGATGCCAGAGGGGCGCGGGCCCGAGATCGGTTCAGAGAGAGGCCGAGCAGTGGTGGCCCGAGGCGGCGCGAGATGCGGGGCGCCGAGCGCGTTGCAACGGAACGGCGACTCAGCGGCAGTGCAAGATGTAGATGGCAACCAGGAGCTGCGATGGGCAGCGGCTCGAAGCAACGCTGGTGAAGGTGAAGTAGTGGTAGCCGGCTTCATGGTGCGACCGTGGACTGCTCGCCGACAGCGGCAGGTGGCGACTTGAGGATAGTGGCTCGACGACGCCGGGCGGATCGTATGTGTGTTGAGGTGGTCCAGTGAGGAGAGGCAGAAGTCCAGCGGCGGCTCATCCACAGCTCAGGAGGAACGAGACTGAGGCGACGGCGGCCAGGGTCGCTCGAGCGCGACGGGATCGAACGCAAGAGGCGGAGGTGGAGGTTGAATCCGCAGAAGGTCGAATGCGGGACTTCCCATCGTTGACTCCTCCCGTGACGTGGGCTGGGCAGCTGCCGATTGAAACGCAGGCCCGCCGTGGCCACAGCGGTGGCTTCGACAGGGCGGCAGATTGGCAAAGAGTAGTCCGAAAAAGCACAAGACCGATACGAACCGGCTCGGCGGTTCACAGCGGAGGCAGTGACTCAGGCCTGTGGGGCGGCGGTGGCTTGTAGGCAGTTGTAGCAGAGGTGGACCACGGCAGACTCGAAGGCGGCCGATGGCGGCAATTTTGACGGAGCCATGGCGATTTAGCTCGTCATGCAGCAAGGCGGCGGCTCGAGTGCCCACAACGGCGAAGACGAGGACTGATGCGAAGACGGAAGCAGCAGGGCGACAGGTAGACGCGCAGGGCCAACTCGTGGGTAGTTTGTAGCAGCGAAGGCCAACTGGGCAGCCGCGGCGGCTCAGTAGCAGTAGAAATCAACCAATATTTGAATCCGCATAGCACTAGATGCACTTGCGACTTTTTTAATCTCCACGTGAAGAGCTCTTGGACTTTTCTCCCCGTGCTTCAGATCAACATCAATTGGACCAGCTTTGATTGGACGTGGTAATGATACTTCCGACTATGAGACGAATCGGCTTTGGATCCTCAAACGCTGCTGACTGCAACGAAACAGTGATTCTAAAAGCTCTCCGTCTTAGCGACTCGAGAAGCAATTGCTCCTGAAAATCAATCTGGATTTGACGGATCGTCCAATCGTGGCAGCTCACATCATGCAATCATAATTGTTTTGTCATCATCATCTGGCAGCAAAAACCTTCGCAGCAAACATCGCCGGCTCTTCATCATCCGGATGATCGCGGGCTTCTCGAACCCTAGAAGATATCCCTCCAAGAACTCAACACCACCGTTGATACGTCCAAAATGTATCTATAATTTCTTCTTGCTCCATGCCACTTTTGGGTGATATTGCTATGATATTTATACACTTCCATACACTTTTGATCATATTTGGACTAACCTACTAATCCAGTGCACCCCAGTGCCAGTTTCTGTTTTCGGCTGTTTTTGTATTTCAGGTTTTCACATTACGAGAACTGTCAGGAAAAATCTAGAAAAATTATATAAAAAATCAGCGTTCCAGAACCTACCTTGCGCCCGAAGTACAGCCGGGGGGGGGGGGCACCAGGGCCCCATGCGCCCTGGCGGCGCGCCCCCCCCTGGGCCGTGCCGGGGGGCGCCTGGGCCCCCCGAGCCCCGTCTGGTGCCCCCCTTTGGCATATATTTAGAGTGTCATTCGAAACCCTCGGGACGGGAACTCTTTTTCGCGATCTCATCTCTGTTCCGCCGCCGCCGCCGCTTCCAAGATCGGGAGCACCAGGAGAACTCTTCCCGGCACCCTGCCGGAGGGGAGGATCACCACCGGGAGCCTCTCCACCACCATGGACGCCTCCCGGATGAGTTGTGAGTAGTCTCCCTTGGACCATGAGTCCATGACCAGTAGCTATGTGATGTTCTCCTCCCGTTCTTGTGCTTCACTAATTAGTCCTCGTGAGCTGCCCTACATGATCGAGGCACATATGTAATCCTTATGCTGTTGCTATGATGAGTTTGGTGGGATCCGATGGATTATGAGACTATGTTCAGATTGTGATTGAGTAATATATTTGATCTACCTCTTTTATATTTATGTTCGTAAGTAATTCTTGCATGTTCTCCGTTGTTATTTATTGCTTTGGCCAAGTAATACGTAGTGACTCCAAGAGGGAACGTTATGCTCGATTGTGGGTTCATGCCCTCGATGACTAGCTTGAGTGAAAGAAACATGAGTCTAGGGGATGTGCTGTTGCCACAAGGGGGAAAACAACGATGCTTGTGCCCGCGGGTGCAAGGATTGTTTACTTTACGCAAAGTTCTTTTAATGCAGTTGTCTGTTGCTTTGAGTTTACACTATGGGTGGGGCTCGCAACTTAATACCAGCGAGATGTTCTGGACAGATATCTCAAGGTGGATGATTAGTAGTAGATATTGATGGATTTTGGTCTACTTACTTTGGCGTACCGCCCATGCTTTGAACCTCAACCTTTCTTGCAATGTAGTCAGCATTGGTTTGCGTTCGTGGTCCTGTCAATTGCCCAGCTGTAATTCGTTTACCTCACATAGCTGTTTTATCGTATTTTGGGAGAGAGACATCACTAGTGAACATCATGAGACTCCGGTCCATATTACCATCATTGATCACATCCGCTATTTACTTTTTGCTTTTACTTACTATTGCAAACATTATCTATCACTACTATCATTTGCGTTTAATCCTTTGTGAACTACAAGGCCGGAGGGATTGACAACCTCTCTGTACTCGTTGGGAGCAAAGTTATTTGTATCTGTGTGCAGGTCCACGTTGATTGCTAATATCTGGCGCCGTTAGCAGTTGACACCTACTTGTTGAACCTAGGAGTCTCTGGGGATTCGATCCTTGGCATCTTTGCTAAGGGAAAAACTTCCACAACACTGCATCTCACACCTTCCACTTGGGGTTACCAACGAGGGGTTAGAGGCCCATCAACCGTACGCAGGCCCCACGGTGGGCGCCAACTATCGTGGAATTGTCACGACAAATGTCCTAGTGTGAGGACTTAGTCGTGAGGCCAATGCATCTATGTAGTAGCTTGAGAGGGGTTGAGCAGAATCGAGAGACGCAATGCAAGACAAGGATTTAGACAGCTTCGGGCCCCGGAAAACATCATCCGGTAATAGCCCTACATGCTGTTTGAGGCTAGATCTCATTATGACCCTCATGGCGTCGTCGGTAAACCGGCTCTTTGTGTCTAGCCCTAGAGATTGTTTGTTGTTGCTTCTCAGAACTTGTCCCTCTTTGGGGAGCCCTGCCCCTCCTTATATATGTTGAAGGGGCGGGTTACATGACTAGTCCTAGTAGGATTAGGATTACTCTATTACAAGGAGTCCTAGTCTTGCTTCCTTTGTAGGAGAATATTCCTTGTGCTTTCTTCATAAACCGGCCCACCATAACATGAGGCAGCCTTTCATGAACCCGTTGGGCCACCGGGTCTTGTCGCTCCTCTGACCCGCTTGCCGGATTACCAATGAATTGTAAACCGCCAGGTCAAAATGGGTATGCTGTGAATCGCCAAACTCCAGCCGGGTCATACATCCGGCGGTTTATACCGCGGGGTATATCCCCGACACCAGGTGTACCAAGAGGACTCGCTGAGCACACTCTTAATATCGATCCTAAATTTAAACCGGTCAAGCAGTTTCTCCGCCGCTTCAATGAGGAAAGGCGCAAGGCTATTGGTGAAGAATTAGCCAGGCTCTTGGCGGCTGGGTTTATTGTTGAAGTGTTTCACCCTAAGTGGTTGGCTAATCCGGTGCTAGTACTCAAGAAGAACGACACTTGGCGTATGTGTGTGGATTACACAGATTTGAACAAGGCTTGCCCAGCTGATCCCTTTGCTCTCCCCTGTATTGATCAAATCATTGATGCTACGGCGGGTTGTGAGCGTTCAAGTTTTCTAGATGCATATTCCGGCTATCATTAGATTAAGATGGCAGTTAAGGACCAGGAGAAGACAACTTTTATAACTCCTTTTGGAGCCTTCTGCTATGTATCTATGCCTTTTGGGCTCAAGAGTGCCCAGGCGACTTATAAACATTTCGTGCAAAATTGTCTTCATACACAGATTGGGCGTAATGTTCATGCATATGTGGATGACATTATGGTAAAATCCAGAAAGGAGGAGACGTTGATAGATGACTTGAAGGAAACTTTTGATAATCTCCGGGTTTATAAGATGATGCTTAATCCGGCCATGTGCATTTTTGGTGTACCGGCGAGCAAGCTCCTGGGTTTCCTTGTGTCAAACAGGGGAATTGAAGCTAATCTGGAGAAGATCAAAGCTATTACGTCCTTGGCTAAACCGGCATGTATCAATGATGTTCAACGTCTGGCATGCCGCATTGCGGCGCTGAGCTGGTTTATCAGCCGATTGGGGGAGAAGGCCATCCCGCTCTACCAGATGGTGAAAAAGACAGACAATTTTGTTTGGAGTGATGCTGCTAATGCTGCGTTTGAGGACTTGAAGAAACAATTAGCTGAACCGCCTGTCCTTGCTACTCCGGTCGATAATGAGCCACTGTTACTGTATGTGGCTGCTAATGCTCGGGCTGTCAGTGTCGCCATTGTAGTGGAGCGCAAGGAGGCTGGGAAGGAATACCCGGTTCAACGGCTCGTTTACTAGATCAGCGAGGTGCTCATTGAGTCTAAGCAAAGGTGTCCGCATTGGCAAAAGCTGGTGCATGGAGTTTTCATGGCAAGCCGGAAGCTCAAGCAATATTTTCAAGGTCACCCTATAACGGTGGTCAGCTCTGCCCCTCTGGGTGATATAATCCAAAACAGAGAAGCAACTGGCCTGGTGGCAAAGTGGGCCATTGAGCTTGGACCTCATGGGTTAAAATATGTGCCTCGTACGGCAATCAAGTCCCAGACGCTGGTGGATTTCATCAATGACTGGACGGAGTTACAAGCACCGGAAGAAAAGTCGGATCACACGTACTGGACTATTCACTTTGATGGATCCACGCAATTGGAGGGCTCGGGGGCTGGAGTCGTATTAACTTCCCCACGAGGTGATAAATTTTGTTATGTTCTGCGTTTAATGTTCCCTTGCACTAACAATGCAGCTGAATATGAGGCTCTCCTCCACGGTCTTCGGATGGCTAAGGAGATGAATTTAAGCCGGGTTAAATGTTTTGGTGACTCGGACCTAGTGGCCCAACAAGTATCTGGTACTTGGGATTCCAAGGACCCGCTCATGGCAGCATATCGTCGAGAGGTGGACACTATCGCTGGACACTTTAAGGGTTATCAGGTGGATCATGTGGACCGACGAATGAATGAAGCGGCGGACGCATTAAGCCGTCTGGGTTCCCAACGTAAACCGGTTCCACCTAATGTTTTTCTGGATGTTCTGCATAATCCGTCGGTTAAATTACCTTCAGAAGAGGACTCGGTTGTTCCTGATCCAGAGGCTCAGTTGGTAGTGGCGCTTCATGCTATCCCGGATTGGACGGTCCCATACTTGGCGTATATGAACCGAGGCGAGTTACCAGAGGATGAAGTCTTGGCTAGGCAGATAGTCCGGCGGTGTAACATGGGCGTTTCAACGTTGCGTGTCTCCGGATGAAGGCTGTGAGATTCTTTGAGAGATACACAAAGGAGATTGTGGTCACCACGCCGGTTCAAAGTCCTTGGTAGCTAAAGCTTTTCATCATGGATTCTATTGGCTGACGGCTCATGCTGATGCGGAGGACTTGGTCAAAAAGTGTGATGCTTGTCAGAAATTCTCACGGCGTGCTCATATACCGGCTCAAGAATTGAGGATGATTCTAATTACTTGGCTGTTCGCGACTTGGGGGCTAGATATGGTTGGGCCCTTTAAGAGATCTCCAGATAAGAAGACCCTCCTTCTGGTGGCAGTTGATAAGTTTACAAAGTGGGTAGAGGCAGAGCCAGCCAGCAAGTGTGATGCATCAACGGTGGTTCAATTCATCAAGAAGGTATCTTCTGGTTTGGCTTTCCACACAGTATTATAACTGATAATGGCACTAATTTGTCCAAGGGGGCTATGAAAGAATTTTGTCAACGAGAGCACATCTGTCTTGACGTATCTTCAGTGGCTCACCCCCAATCTAATGGTCAAGCTGAGAGAGCCAATCAAGAGATCTTGAGAGGCATCAAGCCCCGGCTTATGGTTCCCTTACAAAGGACGCCGGGTTGTTGGGTGGAGGAGCTACCTTTTGTATTATGGAGCATCAATACCACGCCCAACAGATCTATGGGTTACACGCCTTTTTTCACGCTATACAAAGCTGAAGCAGTACTCCCTAGTCACATCTATCATGATTCGCCTCGCGTAGCGGCTTACGTTGAAGCTGATAACGAGAAGGTGTGACAAGAAGCACTGGATCGGTTGGATGAGGAGCGTGACATTGCAGCGGCTCGGTCGGCAATTTACCAGCAAGATCTGCGTCGATACCATAGTCGCCGAGTTAGAACCAACACGTTTCAAGAAGGCGATCTAGTGCTCCTGCTCATCCAAGACCAGACAGATATGCACAAGCTATCCCCGCCTTGGGAAGGACCCTTTATGGTCAGCAAGAATCTACACAACGGTTCATACTACCTCATCGACGTTCGAGAGCAAAAGGGCTCACGCACCACGGAGGAGGAGACCCAACGGCCGTGGAACATTCCTCATCTTCGGCCCTACTACACCTGAGCCATAGGCTCCTCTTTATGTATATATATTCACAATGTATATAATAAACCGACATCCCTGTTAAAGCAGGGCCTCTGCTAAATTTTCCATAAGAGTTTATCACATGGGGGCTTCTATGTGCAAGCAGAGTTCCCATGGCCCTCTTAGACAGGCTATCAAGCCAATATTATCATAAGAGCACAGCTCTGATTACTTCGGTAATCCGGCTATCAAGCCAACATGTTAATAAGGGGCAAAAGAGAGTTTGATGCATAGCACAACTCAAACTTAGGCACCCATCAAGCACAGCTCACAATGTTACTTGGGGGCTCTTGTCGCACAACGACAAGGAGCTTTTAAGGCCCTTGCAATAGGCTATCAAGCCACGGCTTGGAAGCCTAGTGTATACACCTAAAACGCCGGGTTAACTTGCCTGCATCAAGTAAGTCACTCCGTCCAGGTAAACCTGGTATGACCCGTCGAACGGTTGACAAGTCAATCGTATACCGACCCTGAACTTGTCAACGTTAAAACGACGATTGGTTAATGTGAGGTCCATCTTAATAGGCTTTGTGAAATGGTTTAAATCAGCGACCTCGCAGCCCATGAAAAGCCTCGAATTTGGATCCTGGCAGCTCGTAAAAAGCCTGGACTACAGGATTTTATTTGGTTTTTGTTTGCCAAGTTTTTCATCTGTTAGTGAGATTGTTAGTATTCATCCGATATCTATCGATTCGGCTTAATGGTTGACTACAAGTCACCACCATTAAATAAACTGGTGCTTACTAAACCCGGTCTGGTTTGATTACAAATTGCCAGTATTATCTGCAGCTAATCCGGTGTTTATCACAACCCGGTATGGTTTCATCATAAACCGGCGAAATATTGCGTGAGTCATCGATACTCACAATTCGGGATCATCACCCTTACTACAAAAGTTGGTAAAGCCAACGATACGATTTGATATCACATGTATGATATGTATTTTCGTATTTATTTCAAAATACAACTTGGGTTATAAACCTAGGTCATGTATTTGGGCATTATGACCCGTCCGACGATGAACCGCCAGGACACTTTAAAAATTGTCTTATGCAGAAACAGATTGAGTAAAGCTGTTCAGAAGAATAAGCAGAAATACTATAAAACTACCGGACTAAGCAATATTATGCAGAGGAAATATGCATGATGGCATAACAGACCAAATGTTTTCAGCTAGCCTAATACAAGGCATTTTGCAGCCGAAAAGAATATCAGTTCCTCGTCAAGTATTGAGGCATATCGAAAGTTAAACCGACATCAGTTCAGGAATCCTCGCCAACCCGGCTAGACGGTTGTGGATCATCATGCGCCGTCTCCTCCTCGTATCCATCCAACAGCTGGAAGTCAGTGGTTGCCCAATTGATCCTAGTCAGGGCCTGGAAAACAACTTCATCGCTTATAAGCTCAGACGGTTCAACATCAGGGGCGTAAGTGTGCTTACGAACGGGCGGGATGAGATCCTCCACATCATGAGTCGGTGCGTTAACCCGTCTATTGTTAGCATCATAAACCGCCTGGTAGTGGGACAGATCAGCTTCTTCGTCTAGCTTGCTGGCCAAAGGCCGCATTTCTTTTGTTAAAGCTCGCAGATGCTCATTGGTGAATTCTGTTCTGTCCTCTTTCATGCTTGGATAGCCATTTACTACATCAGCCGGATCAAGGTCAGGTACCCATGCCTTCGCCCAAGTTAGTGCAGTTAAAGCACCCGCCCTTGTAGCCGATTTCTTTAATTCTTCAAACCGGGCGGGCAGCTTTGACAGTTTCTCCAATGTTTCCTTGATCAATGTTGGGGGCACTTTGTTGTGAGCGGCGGTACAAATGATCCTTTGCGCGCCGGTATAAAGTTGCTCTATAAGTGTATAGGCAGCCTTCAGCTTCTTCTGCATGTCAGATCCAAGATGAGTAGTGCGCTTTCCTGCATCAGTGGAACCAGTGTTAAATTAAAAATTTGTGGGGATGTTATATTCAGAGTTGTGATAAGGGTGCCTACCAAAGACAGCAGTAGTCATAGCGTTTATTTGACGCTTTAGGCCAGATAGCTCTCCTCATATCGGTTTAAGGGCGGCCTCTGCATCAACAACCCTTTTCTCCAAAGCGGATCTCTCTGTCTCCCAATCCACCCGTTCCTTCTGGAAGTCTTTTTTCAACTTTTCCATGCTTGCTAAAGCGCTAGTCAGTTCATCCTTGGCTTTGGAAGTGGCTGTTTGCTGGAATTTCAGATTCTCTTAAAGGTCGGCTACTTGAGATTCTTTTTGGATTAGATCAACCTACAAAGAGATACACACATCATACATTGGTAAAACATATTGAAAGTCCCAAGCACATAACAAGTTATACACTTGGCACTTGGGGGCTCATGCATATTTGCAGTTATCAGACATTTTTATCAAAGTCCCAAGCACATAACAAATTGTACACTTGGCACTTGGGGACTACACAGGGGAAAAGCTATATATTTCTTGTTCTGAAGTCCCGGTTCATCTTGAAGAGATAAGCAGGCCCTTGGGTGCTATAGTAGAGTTGAGACAAGCTATTGGACTTGGACAGAAATAGTATTGCAGACATTAACCAGTAGTTACCTCATATCGTTCCTTCATAAGGTTCACCGAACCGGCTTCATAATCACGGCTTGTGTACAACCGGTTCAGATAGCCGAAGTGAAGGTCCTGGGCGCTGAGATGAGCATAGCTCGATAAATCAGCATTCCATTTGCCTTTGTCCATACCAGCAACTTCTTCCTTAGTGTTATGCTTTGACAAGGCGATGGGTTCACCAGGAGTGGTGTGGCCAAAACCAGTAATCGTAACATCCTCTGTTGTAGCAGCAGCGGCTCTGGCAGGGCTTGCCGGATTGTTACTGGCCCGGACTGGGCTATTTCGATTATCATCAAGGTTCATTGGCGCAGCTTCTTGTTCAGTAAAAATTTCGTGATCCGGTGGAGGGTGGTCGTCACGCAAGGCATCAGCATCTTCTTCTGCCGGCTTTGGAGTCTTTTCCGATTCAGGGTTTATATCATCATCTGCTGGTTTATTCAATTTAGCTTTCTTACTTGGTTTTGGCCTATTGAGAAAGATAAAAGTAAAGGTTAGTCAGTGGATTAAAATAGAAGGATTAATAGGAAAATAAAACTCACCCAGGAACGGTTTTGAGAGGAGGAAGCTGTGTAGTTGTCGACTCGCCAGATGACGAAGGAGGGGTGTCCTGATAATTTGAATCAGATGGATTAAGAGGCTGGCGGAAATGACCTGCTTTGGGATAAAGAGCATCTGGAATATACAAGACCTCTGATCGACGCTTCCGGGCCGGAGTATGTGGTAAACCGGTGGATGTGATTACTTGACCGTTGTGCCGTGTTGTGCGGCGAGCTTCATGTTGCTGTTTCTTCAAAATAAAGTTTGTGTCCAAGTAAGCTAAAGGGTGAGAAAATCTTACTTTTCGGTTTGCTTGACGGATTTTCTGTGTTGGCAGAGGGTCTGAACCGGAGGAAAGGGTAATTACCTCAACACCATCAGCTTGGCTGCCTTCAGCGTTTTCCTGAATATAATCATTACAATAAGGTGCAAGAAAAGGGAGCCAAGGGAGTCAAGTGCTACCTCTGAGGCCGGTTCATCATCATCAAGGTTTAGCTCGGATGCTTCAGTGGTTTTCTTCTTAACAGTCTTCTTGACGGTCTTGGTCTTAAGACGAGCTGCTTTTGCCGGTTTATCCTGGGGTTTCCTCTTCGAGAACGGATCATTACCCTGTCAGAAGTTGAGGAGTTTTTTAGAAAGTATACTCAAACAGACTGAAATAAAGCAAAAAGTATAAGGAGACTTACCACTGGCGGTTTATTGGATTCATAGAAGGGAGCCAACCCAGTTTTGCTGCAGACATCCACCAGTTCATCCAATATTTTCTTGACAGACTCATTGATTTCATTTTCTGAAAACACAACTTCAGTATGACGTTGAGGGTCTTTAGGATCTCCTGTGTACTCACACATCAAACCAGAACGCTGGCTTAGCGGTAGAATGCTCCAAGAAATCCAGCAACAGACAAAATCGATGCCTGTTAAACTATTGGCGGTAAAGGCCCGGAGCTTTGAAAGCTGCGGTGCATACTGGGATCGCTCCTGAGCACTTAGCCGTTGGGGGAATGGATGATTATTGGAAAGCCGATGAGGACGATAACCCGGCAGAGGATTCTCGTCAGCTGGAGATGTATCTCGACAATAAAACCTAGTCTGGTTCCAATCTTTAGGATGACTGTGATGCTTGGCGTGAGGAAAACTGACATCCTTCCTTTTTTGAATGGACATCCCGCCAAGTTCGGTGTTAGGTCCATCCGTAAATTCTGTGCGGCGGTTCAAGTGGAAGAAATCCCTAAACAGCTCTACTGTAGGCTCCTCTTGCAAATAAGCCTCACAAAATACTTGAAAATTGCAAATATTGGACACAGAGTTTGGTCCAATATCTTGAGGGTGGAGTTGGAAGCTAGTCAGTACGTCATGAAAGAATTTTGATCCGGGAGGGCTAAACCCTCGGGATAAGTGATCAACAAATACAATTACTTCTCCATCTTTGGGTTTCGGAGGATATTCCGGACCAAGGACTCTCCAATGGATTACATCCTTTTTGGCTAAAGCACCAACCTCAACCCAACCGTTCAGTTCCTCTTCAGTAACCCGAGACTGAACCCAGTTGCAGGAAGTAAATTGCTTGTCTTGCTTTGACATTTCAAAGGAAAAAGCTGAAATTGCAGATAAGGGCCGGTTTATGGTCTATGATTGGCAGGTATTGAGACATATGCAATAATAAACCGGAACTAAGCATTGGAAGTGTTACAAGGACAGCTGCAACGACGGTTTAAGTGGGGCCTAATGTTACCTACCGGATTATGATTTTTCTAAGGTTAAACCGCCGATGGGGATATGAAAGGTGCAGATCTAAAGTTATGGAAAAACAGGTTTCACAAATCAACAGCAGAATTACAGATCTACAGCATGTCAATAAATTCAGAAATATTCAGGCTCAAACTGAACAGGTACTGCAACAGTTCAAACAAACCTAGATGGGGGGATTATTTTAAAAGGATAAGTGTATTAATGAGCAGAAAGAAGGATTATCACTACAACCGCAGACAAAAAGTATCAGATCTACACTTAGACCACGATGAAGAGCAGGGAGGAACAGCGCGGCCGCTGGGATGAACTTGCGAAGGAAACCCTAATGAGATCTATAGGAGAAGGAAAGAAAGGGCTTACCGAAGCTATCAGATGCAGAGGTGCACTGGAGAAATTCTAGTCCGAACAGGTCGATGCAGCGGCCTGGGTCGGAGCAGAGGTGAAGGTCGATGGCGGCGGTGATGCTTAAGCACTGAGGGGCGCGAGGAAGAAGAAGGGCGAAGAGACAAGGGGAAGAAAAAGAAAGGACCCCTCACCCTATTTATAGAACTGAAAGGATAAACGGCAGGCGCGGGAATCAAGGAGCCCGAAAAATGGATATGGAACGACGCTATCGCCTCGATCTTTGGAGGTTTAATAAATAAAGGTTAAAACAGATACATGCATTAAATGAACAGGTGACGTCATGGCGGTTTAACATAATCAAGGAAGATGATGTCATGGCGGTTTACAAGGTCATTTGAAAGCCATGAAGGACCGAATTTCCTCGAAGTGTTGAAGATTGACATGAACAGGTTCAAATCAATCTAGGGCCTAATGTCAGGGATATGACTATTAGTCAAGATGGGAACGGGCCGACCCGGACCTGGCCTTGTGGGCCCAAGGTCAATATGTGAGGCCATGGGTCGGCCCATTTCATCAAAAAATTGTGGCCTCGCCGACCCGTTGGGTACATAAGGCCGACCCAAAATTCAGCTAATTCACACTTATAGCTTTGTTTACACAATAGTAAGATAACAAGATCTCATATTTTCACATTTCTAATTTCTATTTGATCCACTGTTTACATAAAAGGAATAATGTCTGAGGGAAAACGCTATACCTTGGCGATCTGCTCAATTGCTCATGTTATAGGAATCACGTACATGTGTCGTATGCCAAAGGCGAGTGCTACGCGCCGGTGCGCCGGCCCAAATTTGGGCCGGTCTGCCCACAGCCGTAGGATTACGCAACCTCCAGCTGTTGATTTATCACATATCCCCTTGCATCTCGCGTTGACCAGTAGCTTATGTCCATGGCGGATTCTACGCGCCGCCGGCCACGCTCGTCCTTGGCTGCCTGTGCTTGCCGGCCAACGGCACCACTCGCGCTCGTCGCCCTGGCCGCCGTCCGAAGCACCGCGTGGTCGCCGTCATCGCCATCGCCAGCAGCCCTATTGTGTCCTTCAGAACTGGTCGCCTTCATCGCTAGTAGGCTTGCTACATCCCAATGCAGCACGGAGACGCCGCCGTCTGTGCACCGCGTGGTCGTTGTAGTTTTGCTGACGTGTTCATCGGAACATCAGCTGTCGGCGCAGTGTTCTGAGCAGCCGCGTGCGAGGACGGCGAGCTCGTGCTGGTTCCAGCAAAAATGATGCCCGGATGTAGCAAATTATCTCACTGGATGCATCTCCGCTACATCGATACTCGACTGGTTCCAGCAAAAATGATGCCCGGATGTAGCAAATTATCTCACTGGATGCAGCTCCGCTACATCGATACTCGACTGGTTCCAGCAAAAAAAAGTTGGTCGTAGCAAAATTATGCGCCGATTGTAGCATTTTTCCGCCTCGTTCGCAGCTTCGCCGTGCCGCCAGTCATAGCCGATGTCCATGCCGCTTCCAGCAAAAAGCGATGTAGTATGTAGCAAAAACAATTGCTGGATGTAGCTTTGGCAGCTTGCGACCTCATGTTTCCAGCAAATGACGATGCCGGTTCCAGCAATTGGTGTAGGCGGTTCCAGCAAACACCGTTGCTGGTTGCAACACTGAGCGGCCATGACAGCTCCAAGGTGATGGCCATGGCAGCAATGGGTTTGGTCTCCGCCCTCGCGGCAACCTATGGTGACGACCATGGCACCCCTGATGGTGGCGTGTTGCAGCACTGAGCGGAGCGTTTGTGAGAGGGACAAGGTGTGGGGAGGGTCGATGCGGCGCCGCAGGTGGTTCGGGGCATGGGATCGGAGCTACGGCGACGTGCAGCGATGTCGGTTGTGCAGGACGATACAATGCGGTTGATGTAAGCACTAATAGGGGAAAGAAATGGGATAAGGAAGAGAGCATCGTATGGTGCGTGGCTACTTGCGCGGGCAGTGAAGCGCACAATGTAAAGGGATCGTAGGGTGTCGTGCGACCGGCTGGAAACGTTTCCCTATGCCAAAACGGCTGGTGATTGCCTACCAAATACACTACAAGAAACTTACTTAGTTTTTTTTACAAGAACACCCTTTACTTTAATAGTTTGCACAACACTGGACACAAACACAAGTAACTTACACAACACGTTTTTATTTTAGATAAACAACTTACATAGTATGTTTGTATAATAGCTACTACATGTATGAGATTGGGTCGACCCGTCTGACCCATCGGGTCTCACAGTGTCGGCTCCACTGACCCATATACCATTTTAGGGCCAACCCGCTTGGCCCACTGGCGTTGACTTTTTGGGCCAGGTCGGTGACCCAGCGGGTCGACCCGACCCATTCCCATCTTGAAATATTAGGTATAAACCGCCCAGGAGGGGCCTGTTTATTCCTATGATGAAATCACTTCTATGAAGCCCATCAAGACATAAGGATACGTTGTTTTACTATAGAAGACTAAAAGGCCTAGGGCCCAAAGGGTGTTAGAGCCTGTAGATGTAAACCGCCATACGGCATGTAACTTGTATTACAAGATAAGCAAGGTAGAGACCGAGCCGGGCACGTTATGAGCCGGCCTCGGGGTTCTGTAAGCCGGCCGGCCGTATCCTGTGTATATAAAGGGACGACCCGGCGGCGGTTCAGGTTCAGAAAACAACATCTGGAGACACAGGCAAAGCGGATTCGCTCCCTGGTCATCGAAACCCTGGCAATACCACAACAAACTAGAAGCAGGCTTTTACCTTCATCAAAGGGGCCGAACTAGTATAAAACCCCTTGCATCCTTTGTCCGCTTTAACCCCTTTAAGCTAACCCGTAGCGATGGCTCCACGACTAAGTCCTTATGCTAGGACATCTGCCGTGACAAAACCACAACACAAAGGAATCCAGATTTCACAAGAGAACCAAGCACATCAAGAGACGCTTCAATTCCATCTGCGATCAAGTCAAGGAGGGAGACATAGTGATTTCCAAGATACATACAGATCTGAATGTTGCAGACCCATTGACTAAGCCTCTCTCACGAGCAAAACATGATCAGCACCAAGACTCCATGGGTGTTAGAATCATTATTGTGTAATCTAGATTATTGACTCTAGTGCAAGTGGGAGACTAAAGGAAATATGCCCTAGAGGCAATAATAAAGTTGTTACTTATATTTCCTTATATAGGGCCCCTAGGGGGGGCACCGGCCCTAGGAGATCCCATCTCCAAGGGGGGCGGCGGCCAGGGGGAAACTTGCCCCCCAAGCCAGGTGGAGGCGCCCCCACCCCTAAGGTTTCCAACCCTAGGCCCATGGGGACGCCCAAGGGGGGGGGGGCGCACCAGCCCACCAGGGGCTGGTTCTCCTCCCACTTCAGCCCATGGGGCCCTCCGAGATAGGTGGCCCCACCCGGTGGACCCCCGGGACCCTTCCGGTGGTCCCGGTACAATACCGGTGACCCTCGAAACTTTCCCGATGGCCGAAACCTGACTTCCTATATATAAATCCTTACCTCCGGACCATTCCGGAACTCCTTGTGACGTCCGGGATCTCATCTGGAACTCCGAACAACTTTCGGGTTACCGCATACTTATATCTCTACAACCCTAGCGTCACCGAACCTTAAGTGTGTAGACCCTACGGGTTCGGGACACACGTAGACATGACCGAGATGACTCTCCAGTCAATAACCAACAGCGGGATCTAGATACCCATGTTGGCTCCCACATGCTCCTCGATGATCTCATCGGATGAACCACGATGTCAAGGATTCAATCAATCCTGTACGCAATTCCCTTTGTCTATCGGTATAGTACTTGCCCGAGATTCGATCGTCGGTATACCGATACCTTGTTCAATCTCATCATGGCAAGTCTCTTTACTTGTTTCGTAATACATCATCCCGTGAACAACCCCTTAGTCACATTGAGCTCATTATGATGATGTCTTACCGAGTGGGCCCAGAGATACCTCTCCGTCATACGGAGTGACAAATCCCAGTCTCGGTTCGTGCCAACCCAACAGATGCTTTCGGAGATACCCGTAGTGTACCTTTATAGCCACCCAGTTACGTTGTAACATTTGGCACACCCAAAGTATTCCTACGGTATCCGGGAGTTGCACAACCTCATGGTCTAAGGAAAAGATACTTGACATTGGAACAACTTTAGCATACGAACTACACGATCTTGTGCTAGGCTTAGGATTGGGTCTTGTCCATCACATCATTCTCCTAATGATGTGATCCCGTTATCAATGACATCCAATGTCCATGGTCAGGAAACCGTAACCATCTGTTGATCAATGAGCTAGTAACTAGAGGCTTACTAGGGACATGTTGTGGTCTATGTATTCACACATGTATCACTATTTCCGGATAATACAATTCAAGCATGAATAACAGACAATTATCATGAACAAGGAAATATAATAATAACCATTTTATTATTGCCTCTAGGGCATATTTCCAACAGTCTCCCACTTGCACTAGAGTCAATAATCTAGTTACATTGTGATGAATCGAACACCCATAGCGTTCTGGTGTTGATCATGTTTTGCTCGTGGAAGAGGTTTAGTCAATGGATCTGCGACATTCAGATCCGTATGCACTTTACAAATATCCTCCATCTTGAATATAATTCCGGATGGAGTTGAAACGGCGCTTGATGTGCTTGGTCTTCTTGTGAAACCTGGGCTCCTTGGCAATGGCAATACCTCCAGTGTTGTCACAGAAGAGAGTCATCGGACCCGACGCGCTTGGAATAACTCCTAGGTCGGTGATGAACTCCTTCATCCAGAATCCTTCGTGCGCTACTTCCGAAGTAGCTATGTACTCCGCTTCACATGTAGATGCCGCCATGATGCTTTGCTTGCAACTGCACCAGCTGACTGCCCTTCCATTCAAAATATACACATATCCGGTTTGTGACTTGGAGTCATCCAGATCTGTGTCGAAGCTAGCATCGACGTAACCCTTTACGACGAGCTCTTCGTCACCTCCATAAACGAGAAACATATCCTTAGTACTTTTCAGGTACTTTAGGATGTTCTTGACCGTTGTCCAGTGTTCCATACCGGGATCACTTTGGTACCTCCCCACCAAACTTATGGCAAGGTTCACATCAGGTCTGGTACACAGCATGGCATACATAATAGAACCTATGGCCGAGGCATAGGGGATGACACTCATCTTTTCTCTATCTTCTGCCGTGGTCGGGCATTGAGCCGTGCTCAATCTCATACCTTGCAATACAGGCAAGAACCCTTTCTTGGACTGATCCATATTGAACTTCTTCAATATCTTGTCAAGGTATGTGCTTTGTGAAAGACCAATGAGGCGTCTCGATCTATCTCTATAGATCTTGATGCCTAATATGTAAGCAGCTTCTCCAAGGTCCTTCATTGAAAAACTCTTAATCAAGTAGGCCTTTATGCTTTCCAAGAATTCTACATCATTTCCCATCAGCAATATATCATCCACATATAATATGAGAAATTCTACAGAGCTCCCACTCACTTTCTTGTAAATACAGGCTTCTCCCCAAGTATGTATAAACCCAAACACTTTGATCACCTCATCAAAGCGAATGTTCCAACTCCGAGATGCTTGCACCAGCCCATAGATTGAGCGCTGGAGCTTGCATACCTTGTTAGCATTCTCAGGACCGACAAAACCTTCTGGCTGCATCATATACAGTTCTTCCTTGAGGAAGCCATTAAGGAATGCTGTTTTGACGTCCATTTGCCATATTTCATAATCATAGAATGCGGCAATTGCTAACATGATTCGGACGGACTTCAGCATCGCTACGGGAGAGAAAGTCTCGTCGTAGTCAATCCCTTGAACTTGTCGATAACCTTTAGCGACAAGCCGAGCCTTATAGATGGTCACATTACCATCCGCGTCAGTCTTCTTCTTAAAGATCCATTTATTTTCTATGGCGTGCCGATCAACAAGCAAGTCCACCAAAGTCCATACTTTGTTTTCATACATGGATCCTATCTCGGATTTCATGGCTTCAAGCCATTTGTTGGAATCTGAGCCCGCCATCGCTTCTTCATAGTTCGAAGGTTCACCGTTGTCTAACAACATGATTTCCAGGACAGGGTTGCCGTACCACTCTGGTGCGGAACGTGTCATTGTGGACCTACGAAGTTCAGTAGTAACTTGATCTGAAGCTTCATGATCATCATCATTAACTTCCTCCCTGGTTGGTGCAGGCACAGGAACATCTTCCTGCGCTGCGCTACTTTCCGGTTCGGAAGGGGTGACTGTCACCTCATCAAGTTCCACTTTCCTCCCACTCACTTCTTTCGAGAGAAACTCTTTCTCCAGAAAGGATCCATTCTTGGCAATGAAGACCTTGCCTTCGGATCTGAGGTAGAAGGTATACCCAATAGTTTCCTTAGGGTATCCTATGAAGACACATTTTTCCTATTTGCGTTCGAGCTTTTCAGGTTGAAGTTTCTTGACATAAGCATCGCAACCCCAAAATTTCAAAAACGACAGCTTAGGTTTCTTGCCAAACCAAAGTTCATACGGTGTCGTCTCAACGGATTTAGACGGAGCCCTATTTAAAGTGAATGCGCCAGTCTCTAAAGCAAAACCCCAAAAAGATAGCGGTAAGTTGGTAAGAGACATCATAGATCGCACCATGTCCAACAGAGTACGATTACGACGTTCGGACACACCATTACACTGAGGTGTTCTAGGCGGTGTCAATTGTGAAACAATTCTACATTTCCTTAGGTGCGTGCCAAATTCGTGACTTAAATATTCTCCTCCACGATCTGATCGTAAGAACTTTATTTTTCTGTCACGTTGATTCTCAACCTCATTCTATAATTCCTTGAACTTTTCAAAGGTCTCAGACTTGTGTCTCATCAAGTAGACATACCCATATCTACTTAAGTCATCTGTGAGGGTGAGAACATAACGATAGCCTCCGCAAGCTTCAACACTCATTGGACCGCACACATCAGTATGTATGATTTCCAACAAGTTGGTTGCTCGCTCCATTGTTCCGGAGAACGGAGTCTTGGTCATCTTTCCCAAGAGGCATGGTTCGCACGTGTCAAATGATTCATAATCAAGAGACTCCAAAAGTCCATCTGCATGGAGCTTCTTCATACACCTGACACCAATATGACCAAGGCGGCAATGCCACAAGTATGTGGGACTATCATTATCAACCTTACATCTTTTGGCATTCACACTATGAATATGTGTAACATCACGTTCGAGATTCATTAAGAATAATCCATTGACTAGCGGGGCATGACCATAAAACATTTCTCTCATATAAATAGAACAACCATTATTCTCGGATTTAAAAGAGTAGCCATCTCGCATTAAACGAGATCCAGATACAATGTTCATGCTCAAAGCTGGTACTAAATAACAATTATTGAGGTTTAAAACTAATCCCGAAGGTAGATGTAGAGGTAGCGTGTCGACGGCGATCACATCGACCTTGGAACCATTCCCGACGCGCATCGTCACCTCGTCCTTCGCCAGTCTCCGCTTATTCCGCAGCTCCTGCTTTGAGTTACAAATGTGAGCAACTGCACCGGTATCAAATACCCAACAGCTACTACGAGCGCTGGTAAGGTACACATCAATAACATGTATATCACATATACCTTTGACGTTGCCGGCCTTCTTATCTGCTAAGTATTTGGGGCAGTTCCGCTTCCAGTGACCCGTTCCCTTGCAATAAAAGCACTCAGTCTCAGGCTTGGGTCCATTCTTCGGCTTCTTCTTGGCAACTGGCTTACCGGGCGCGAAAACTCCTTTGCCGTCCTTCTTGAAGTTCTTCTTACCCTTGCCTTTCTTGAACTTAGTGGTTTTATTCACCATCAACACTTGATGTTCTTTCTTGATCTCCACCTCCGCTGATTTCAACATTGAATACACTTCGGGAATGGACTTCTCCATCCCGTGCATATTGAAGTTCATGACGAAGCTCTTGTAGCTCGGTGGGAGCGACTGAAGGATTCTGTCAACAATTGCTTCATCTGGGAGATTAATTCCCAACTGAGACAAGCGATTGTGCAACCCAGACAATTTGAGTATGTGCTCGCTGACAGAACTATTCTCCTCCATCTTACAACTGTAGAATGCGTCGGAGATGTCATATCTCTCGACTCGGGCATGAGCTTGGAAAACCATTTTCAGCTCTTGGAACATCTCATATGCTCCGTGGTGCTCAAAACACTTTTGGAGCCCCGATTCTAAGCTGTAAAGCATGCCGCACTGAACCATGGAGTAATCATGACAACGCGACTACCAAGCGTTCATAACGTCTTGGTTCGCTGGGGCGGGAGCGTCACCTAGCGGTGCTTCAAGGACATATGTTTTCTTGGCAGCTATGAGGACGATCCTCAAGTTACGGACCCAATCCATATAATTGCTGCCATCGTCTTTCAGCTTGGTTTTCTCTAGGAACGCGTTGAAGTTGAGGACAACATTAGCGTGGGCCATTGGATCTACAAGACATATTGTAAAGATTTTAGACTATGTTCATGACAATTAAGTTCATCTAAACAAATTTAATGAACTCCCACTCAGATAGACATCTCTCTAGTCATCTAAGTGATACATGATCCGAATCGTCTAGGCCGTGTCCGATCATCACGTGAGACGGACTAGTCATCAACGATGAACATCTTTATGTTGATCGTATGTTCTATACGACTCATGTTCGACCTTTTGGTCTTCCGTGTTCCGAGGCCATGTCTGTACATGTTAGGCTCGTCAAGTGAACCCTAAGTGTATCGCGTGTGTAAATCTGGCTTACACCCGTTGTATGCGAACATTAGAACCTATCACACCCGATCATCACGTGGTGCTTCGGAACAACGAACCTTAGCAACGGTGCACAGTTAGGGGGAACACAATTCTTGAAATTTTAGTGAGAGATCATCTTATTTACTACCATCGTTCTAAGAAAATAAGATGTAAAACATGATAAACATCACATGCAATCAAATAGTGACATGATATGGCCAATATCATTTTGCTCCTTTGATCTTCATCTTCGGGGCTCCATGATCATCATTGTCACCGGCATGACACCATGATCTCCATCATCATGTCTTCATGAAGTTGTCTCGCCAAACATTACTTCTACTACTATGGCTAACGGTTGGCGATAAAGTAAAGTAATTACATGGCGTTTTCAATGACACGCAGGTCATACAATAAAATAAAGAAAACTCCTATGGCTCCTGCCGGTTGTCATACACATCAACATGCAAGTCGTGATTCCTGTTACATGAACATGATCAATCTCATACATCACATATATATCATTCATCACATCCTTTTGGCCATATCACATCACACGGCACATGCTGCAAGAACAAGTTAGACGTCCTCTAATTGCTGTTGCAAGTTTTTATGTGGCTGCTATAGGTTTCTAGCAAGAACGTTTCTTACCTACGCCAAAACCACAACGTGATATGCCAATTTCTATTTACCCTTCATAAGGACTCTTTTCATCGAACCCGATCTGACTAAAGTGGGAGAGACAGACACTCGCTGGCCACCTTATGCAACTAGTGCATGTCAGTCGGTGGAACCTGTCTCACGTAAGCGTACGTGTAAGGTCGGTTCGGGACGCTTCATCCCACGATGCCGCCGAATCAATATAAGACTAGTAGCGGCAAGAGAATTGAACAAATCTACACCCACAACTACTTTGTGTTCTACTCGTGCAAGATACTACGCATAGACCTAGCTCATGATGCCACCGTTGGGGAACATAGCAGAAATCAAAAAAATTCTACGCTTCACCAAGATCAATCTTTGGAGTCATCTAGCAACGAGGGAGAGGGGAGTGCATCTACATACCCTTGTAGGTCGCGAGCGAAAGCGTTCAAGAGAACGGGGATGATGGAGTCGTACTCGTCGTGATCCAAATCACCGATGATCCTAGCGCCGAACGGACGGCACCTCCGCGTTCAACACACGTACGGAGCAGCGATGTCTGCTCCTTCTTGATCTAGCAAGGGGGGAGGAGAGGTTGATGGAGATCCAGCAGAACGACGGCGTGGTGGTCGAAGTAGCGGGATTCCGGCAGGGCTTCGCCAAGCGCAACCAGAGGAGGAAGGTGTGTCACGGGAGGGAGAGGGAGGCGCCAGGGCATGGGGTGCGGCTGCCCTCCCTCCCCCCACTATATATAGGGCCCCTAGGGGGGGGGGCGCCAGCCCTAGGAGATCCCATCTCCAAGGGGTGCGGCGGCCAGGGGGGAAACTTGCCCCCCAAGACAGGTGGAGGCGCCCCCACCCCTAGGGTTTCCAACCCTAGGCATAGGTGGAGGCCCAAGGGGGGCGCACCAGCCCACCAGGGCCTGGTTCCCCTCTCACTTCAGCCCATGGGGCCCTTCGGGATAGGTGGCCCCACCCGATGGACCCCCGGGACCCTTCCGGTGGTCCCGGTACAATATCGGTGACCCCCGAAACTTTCCCGATGGCCGAAACCTGACTTCCTATATATAAATCTTTACCTTCGGACCATTCCGGAACTCCTCGTGACATCCGGGATCTCATCCGGGACTCCGAACAACTTTCGGGTTACCGCATACTTATATCTCTACAACCCTAGCGTCACCGAACCTTAAGTGTGTAGACCCTACGGGTTCGGGAGACACGTAGACATGACCGAGACGACTCTCCGGTCAATAACCAACAGCAGGATATGGATACCCATGTTGGCTCCCACATGCTCCTCGATGATCTCATCGGATGAACCACGATGTCAAGGATTCAATCAACCCCGGATGCAATTCCCTTTGTCTATCGGTATAGTACTTGCCCGAGATTCGATCGTGGGTATACCGATACCTTGTTCAATCTCGTCATGGCAAGTCTCTTTACTCGTTCCGTAATACATCATATCGTGACCAACCCCTTAGTCACATTGAGCTCATTATGATGATGTCTTACCGAGTGGGTCCAGAGATACCTCTCCGTCATATGGAGTGACAAATCCTAGTCTCGGTTCGTGCCAACCCAATAGATGCTTTCAGAGATACCCGTTGTGTACCTTTATAGCCACCCAGTTATGTTGTGACGTTTGGCACACCCAAAGTATTCCTACGGTATCCAGGAGTTGCACAATCTCATGGTCTAAGGAAAAGATACTTGACATTGGAAAAGCTTTAGCATACGAACTACACGATCTTGTGCTAGGCTTAGGATTGGGTCTTGTCCATCACATCATTCTCCTAATGATTTGATCCCGTTATCAATGACATCCAATGTCCATGGTCAGGAAACCGTAACCATCTGTTGATCAACGAGCTAGTAACTAGAGGCTTACTAGGGACATGTTGTGGTCTATGTATTCACACATGTATCACTGTTTCCGGATAATACAATTCAAGCATGAATAATAGACAATTATCATGAACAAGGAAATATAATAATAACCATTTTATTATTGCCTCTAGAGCATATTTCCAACACTCCCCTCCTCCACTCATTTATATACGGGGAGGGTGGCACCCCATAGACACAAGCAGATCATTGATCTCTTAGCCGTGTGCGGTACCCCCCTCCACCATAATCCACCTCGGTCATATCATAGCGGTGCTTAGGCGAAGCCCTGCATCGGCAACTTCATCATCACCGTCATCACGCCGTCGTGCTGAAGGAACTCTCCCTCGAAGCTCTACTAGATCATGAGTTCGTGGGACGCCACCGAGCTGAACGTGTGCAGATCGCGGAGGTGTCGTACGTTCGATACTCAGATCGGTCGATCGTGAAGACGTACGACTACATCAACCGCATTGTCATAACGCTTCCGCTTACGGTCTATGAGGGTACATTGACGACACTCTTCCCCCTCGTTGCTATACATCACCATGATCTTGCGTGTGCGTAGGATTTTTTTTAAAATACTACGTTCCCCAACAGGGGGTCCCGAGCTGTGGATCTTGGATCGATGAGGAAGAGGAGACAACGGACACAAGGTTTTACCCAGGTTCTTGCCCACTCGAAGAGGTAAACCCTACTCTTGCTTGATTATATTTGATGAGTATGGTTACAGAGTCGATCTACCTCGAGATCGGGCGAGCTAAACCCTAAGTGGGAGAGGTGATGAATGAAGCTCTAGCCCTAAAGACTAAAAACCCTCGGTTTATATATATGCACCGATAGGGTTAGGGTTACATGAGGTCGGTTTACAATGAAGAAAAGAACGCGCATGTCTTGACTTGGAGGGCACACCATGGCCTCAAGGATCTTTGGCCGAAGCTTCACTACGTCCCACCAGTCTAGACCGTATATGATGGATCGATGACCCGAGGACCCGTTTGTCCATGACTCCCTTGGTAGCCCCCAAACTAGCCTCCAATGCTGGGGATTGTCTTCCGGTGTCTTCATATCTTCGGCTTGCAGGGCGAGTTCTTTCGCCGCTCTATACAGTTCGGAGCCTTACTCTCGCGTCGAATACTATCCGGCGCCCGAATCAGTGTTGGAAACTCACCGACCAACGCACCCCATACTAATCATGTGATCGAGCCCGGACAATTTTATCAATCCTGAATCTTAAGACACCTTGAGATCAAGGTGGGACCGTCGGAGTTTTAATGCATTACCTTGGGGCAAGGGCCAGCTCTGGCCATCACACGCCTTTTCAGAAGGTGTGCGGCCCGATGCCTTCTTTCCATGGACCTGCCCTTCCATCTTTTAGGCGAGATGCCTATTTATAGATCCAAAGGTGCAGGGGTTGGTTGTCCCACCCCTTCCGCCTAAAAATAGCACATAATAAATTCTCAGGCTCCATGGCCGACCTTCCAGGCTCATCCTCGCGCCCTCATGGCCCACTCCCAGGCGATTGGTCTAGTTGCTCAGTTTCACACCTCCATTTGATCCGCTTGCGAATGCAAGGGTTATCTTCCCTCGGTGGATCTGGTTCCCGTCCGTGCCGGACTTATCTCTGTCGACGACCAAGCCCTCGCCAAGAATTCCCCTACTCCAAGCAAGGAAGAGAGGGTATGCTTCGTGCCTTTCCTTCTAAGAGGTCTAGGCTTTCCTGTTCACCCCTTTCTACGGGGTCTATTAGAGTTCTACGGGATCCAGCTCCAGAACCTCACCCCAGGGTCCATATTGCACATTTCTGGCTTTGTGCACCTTTGCGATATATTCTTGAGTTGCGAGGCCCACTTTGATTTGTGGAGGAAGTACTTTTGTCTCGTCTCCCGCACCCGGGGTGGGTACATATTCGAAGTGGGCGGAGCCGAAGTATGGCGTATAGCCGGGACATGATATCCCATTGGAACCCCATGAAAAGATCCTGAGGAATGGACCTCGAAGTGGTTTTATATCGAAGATGTTCCCCTCGCTGACCCAATTCGGCAAGGGCTACCCGAATACTCAAGTGTCCACCCGATGAAGTGGTTCAACTGGCGGCCTAAAGCCCCCTCCCAACCGGACAACAAAGAGGTGCTCTTGTTAGCTACCAAAATCAGGCTGCTAACTCATAGCAAGCTGACCATGATGGAAGTGATGGCCATTGCCATAACTCGGTGCGTACAACCCCTCTAGCAGAGGGGACACCCCCTATGGTGCTATAATGGGACCAGCATCGCAACCCGCTATAAGCGACAGGGTCCGAACAATAAGGCGGCCATGGCGAAAATACTGGCCAACCTCTACAAAGGGAAGATGCAGATTTTGCCCAAATGAGTATCCGGGAGGGTTGCTCTGGTGACAATCCGGTAGACTGGGTAAGCCACAGTCCATTGTCCTAAGTTCAAAGATTACGTCCAAACTCTGACTGGTTGTATCCTTTCTTGGACAGGGTTGGAGGCGTCAAGTCGAGTCGTCCATTGCCCCTCCCCTCAACTGGAGTATTATTCCCACGACGATGATCCGGGATATCATGACGACCCAGAGACGTTTATCGATTTTGATGATGGTGTCTTTTACCAAGAGAGCCTTGACGACACCAAGGTCGCTTTGACATCCGACCACCCTGGGGCTCTTCCCTCTTCCACGATAAGTGAAAAGAGGACCCCTTCTCGAACAAGGCACTCATCTCGCGCCATCCCAAATGTGCTAACTTCAACTCCCAAGGGTTGCCGTACTACGCGCCGATCAGGCACATGAGGAGTACGGACCATGCCCCCTTCGGCCCCTAACAGGGAATCCAAGAGGAAGGCTTCTGCCGGAGCGGAAACTACCGCTCTGTCGGCCCAGAGGTAAGGCGTTTGGAATCACGGCAGGTGTCGCTCCTATTACTCTTTCTCTGAAGTTTGCTTGTCTTTGCAGAAGAAAAGTACCGTTGCATCAGTTCGAAGACTCCCTGGGCATGCCGAGCCATGGTTCAGTCCCCTGGATCTTTGGCACAAGCTAGAGCCTTCGCCGAACACGCGGCTACTGGCACTCCTCCATAGGATTCCGACGATGTTTCGGTCACCAATACCGAAGTTGAGAGTGTGATGAATCACTGCCGCCGGAGGGAAACTTTATATCATACTGCTTTTGCCAACCAGGAATTCAATGCATTTAATTCGGTGGACACATACCTTGGAGCGGCCCACACAGGTCTTGAAGGGATTGCCAGCCTTTTTGCCGCCAAAGTGCAGGTGTATGATATAATCAGCTCAAAAGCAGATCATAATCTCTAACCTAGTAGCCCACAAGCCTTAATTTGGGCGGGACTGCTGAGTTAAGGATCGTACTTACTATGATTTGTACAAGCTGCGAGAGAGAAAAAAAACAAGCTCTCCGAGGACCTTGAGCTAAGCCGGACACAGTTGCTCAGTACAGAAGTCGAACTAGACGCAGCCAAGAAAGCTACCAACGAATTTTCTGATAAGTAGAAAGGTTGTTTACAATGCTTAGAAAGGTATGCGGTCTATTCTATGTATTTACACCGTGTTCTCCCCACAGCCGCAGAGTCCATAAATCAATTGCGGAAGGAGTTTGAGGGTGGCAAATGAGTGCTAACATGAAGTCATGAGGAGAAGAATGAGCTCAAGGCGGAGAATCAGTGGAAAGCCGAGGAAATCGAGAGTTTGATATCTCAGTTGGCACAAGCCTTGGAGGAAAACCAGAAACTAATAGGTGGCATATTTGGTAAGTGCTAAACTTGTCATACCGTTAGCATGTATCATTGACGTCGTAATAATGATATGCAACACCTGCTTTTTTGGTCTCCTGACTGGGCGGCCCGAGGAAGAGGCCAGTTCCTATGGCGAGAGCCTTTTAAAGGAACTGGCGAAGACTCACGAGAGGGCCCGGAAGGCCATGAAAAGCATGGTTAAGGCATTATGGCCGCCAGATGTGCCGCCAAAGAGTATGGCCGAACTAGCTAGTTGCTTTAAAGGAGCTCGGCGATGGTTAGAATTATGGAGGATCTTAGCCTACCGTGAAGGAGCGTGTGATGCATGGGCGATGGTAAAGACCCATTTCACCAAGCTAGACCCGGAGCATATGGCCCGAGTTGGGCCAATGGGCCCTGGCGGCTAAGAGACACCTCTTAGCTTGGTGTATGATGATGTGATGCCCGCCGCTCGCTACTCTCAGAAATATTGTGCTTTAGAACATTTGCTAGACAATGTCGATCAAGAGTAGTTTTGCCAATTCTGCGTATCTATGTACTTTACATTGGTCCATCTCAATGCGCAGTTTTTCAAGAATGTTGTCTTAAACGGCCATCGGCTTCAACCTCCCCGACCAGATATCGAGAAGCGTTCCGTACTATGTGTCATTGGAAACAAGGCAATAGTTCGGGTGACCAAGCAATCCGGCCATCTGGAGTGAACAGGCGAAACATATGTGGAGAGTATGTTATATTACTTTTTAATGTAAGAAACATCCTTTGATGAAAATAGTTCCTTCAAGGGTTCCTTTCTTCGGGCAAAAAATAAAAATTCATAATACGGATGTACATAATCAATGGAAACTAATGGTTTCAAAGAACCGTGGTGGTGAGCTCAAGGCTATACTCACTTCTCTTGAGGCCGACTTATGATATCATGTAAGAACGCTGGCTTTCAGCTTCACCCGCCTGAGGTGCGGTCCCGGATGACCCGGTCGTAACAATTGCAGAGGTGCTCCCTTTACTCCCTAGCTGAACAATCAGGGATGTAGGGGTAAGCATAGGAGCCAGACAACCTAGCTTGGCAAATATCTTAAGTCAAATAAGTGCATATAATGGCTTGACATGTATGAGAAGGTTGCAAACGAACTGAATGTGATTCATGCTAATTGTGATGTCCAGCTCCGCTAAAAGGAGCCTGATACGTCCAAAACGTATCTATAATTTCTGCTTGCTCCATGCCTCTTTTGGGTGATATTGCTATGATATTTATACACTTCCATACACTTTCGATCATATTTGGACTAACCTATTAACTCAGTGCACCTCAGTGCCAGTTTCTGTTTTCGGCTATTTTTGTATTTCAGGTTTTCCCATTACGAGAACTGCCAGAAAAATACCGGAAAAATTATATAAAAAATCAGCGTTCCAGAAGCTACCAGGCACCCGAAGCACAGCCGGAGGGGGGCCACCAGGGCCCCAGGCGGCCTGGTGGCGCGCCCCCCCTGGGCCGCGCCGGGGGGGCGCTTGGGCCCCCCGAGCCTCGTCTGATGCCCCCCTTTGGCATATATTTATACCGTCTCCCGAAACCCTCGAGACGGGAACTCGTTTTCGCGATCTCATCTCTGTTCCGCCGCCGCCGCCGCTTCCAAGATCGGGAGCACCAGGAGAACTCTTCCCGGCACCCTGCCGGAGGGGAGGATCACCACCGGGAGCTTCTCCACCACCATGGACGCCTCCCGGATGAGTTGTGAGTAGTCTCCCTTGGACCATGGGTCCATGACTAGTAGCTATGTGATGTTCTCCTCCCGTTCTTGTGCTTCACTAATTAGTCCTTGTGAGCTGCCCTACATGATCGAGGCACATATGTAATCCTTATGCTGTTGCTATGATGAGTTTGCTGGGATCCGATGGATTATGAGATTATGTTCAGATTGTGTTTGAGTAATATATTTGATTCACCTCTTTTATATTTATGTTCGTAAGTAATTCTTGCATGTTCTCCGTTGTTATTTATTGCTTTGGCCAAGTAGTAGGTAGTGACTCCAAGAGGGAACATTATGCTTGATTGTGGGTTCATGCCCCTCGATGACTAGCTTGAGTGACAGAAACATGAGTCTAGGGGATGTGATGTTGCCACAAGGGGGAAAACAACGGTGCTTGTGCCCGCGGGTGCAAGGATTGTTTACTTTACGGAAAGTTCTTTTAATGCAGTTGTCTGTTGCTTTGAGTTTACACTATGGGTGGGACTCGCAACTTAATACTAGCGAGATGTTTTGGATAGATATCTCAAGGTGGATGATTAGTAGTAGATGCAGATGGATTTCGGTCTACTTACCTCGGCGTACCGCCCATGCTTTGAACCTCTACCTTTCTAGCAACTTAGTCAGCATTGGTTTGCGCACATGGTCCTGTCAATTGCCCAGCTGTAATTCGTTTACCTCACATAGCTGTTTTATTGCCTTTTGGGAGAGAGACATCACTAGTGAACATCATGGGACTCCGGTCCATATTACCATCATTGATCACATCCGCTATTTACTTTACGCTTTTACTTACTATTGCAGCAATATCTATCACTACTATCACTTGCGTTTGATCCTTTGTAAACTACAAGGCCGGAGAGATTGACAACCTCTCTGTACTCGCTGGGAGCAAAGTTATTTGTATCTGTGTGCAGGTCCACGTTGATTGCTAATATATCTGGCGCCGTTAGCAGTTGACACCTTCTTGTTGAAACTGGGAGTCTCAGGGAAATCGATCCTTGGTATTGCCAAGGGAAAACTTCCGCTACACTGCATCTCACACCTTCCACTTGGGGTAACCAACGAGGGGCGAGAAGCCATCAAGCAAAGTTTTCTGGCGCCGTTGCCGGGGACTCCACTCTTCAGGATAGGGGAGTTGCACGCTATCTTTTACCTTTGCTTTTAGTCTTGTTAGTTTACCTTTCAGTTTTGCTTTAGTATCTTTTATCGAAAATCACAAAAATAGTTATCTTGCTTGCTTGCTACTATGGGTTCCACCGAGAACACCAAGTTGTGTGACTTCACTAGTCACAACAACGATGACTTTATCTGCACACCTATCACTACACCTGCCACTTCAGCACCTTCATATGAAATTAAACCTGCTTTACTAAACTTAGTCATGAAAGATCAATTCTCCGGTGCTGGAGATGATGCTGCTTTACACTTCAACAATTTTGTTGAACTTTGTGATATGCAAAAGTACCAAGAAATAGATGGTAATATTGTTAAGCTTAAGCTTTTTTCCTTTCTCCTTGAGAGGAGGAGCTAAAATTTGGTTTCAGTCTTTGCCTAGAAATAGCATAGATTCATGGGACAAGTGCAAAGATGCTTTTATTGGAAAGTACTATCCCCCTGCTAAAATTATCCAACTGAGAAGTAACATAATGAATTTTAAACAATTGGATTATGAACACGTTGCCCAAGCTTGGGAACGTATGAAATCTCTTATCAAGAACTGTCCTACTCATGGTTTGACTACTTGGATGGTTATCCAAACTTTTTATGCAGGCTTGAACTTTACCTCGCGGAACTTGCTAGATTCGGCCGCGGGAGGAACCTTTATGTCAACTACACTTGGTGCTGCCACAAAACTTCTCGATGAGATGATGACCAACTATTCCCAATGGCACACCGAACGCGCTCCAACAGGTAGGAAGGTAAGCTCTGTCGAGGAGATTTCCTCCCTAAATGAAAAAGTTGACTTGATCATGTCTCTACTTTCGAAGCAATCTTCTGTTGATCCTCGTGATGTTCCTTTAAATTCTTTGATTGCTCAAGAACAAGTAGATGTGAACTTTATCTCTAGAAACAATTTTAATTACAATGCCTATAGGAGTAATTTTGGTAGCAATCCTAGACCGTTCCCCTCTAATTCTTATGGGAACAACAATGCTTATCCTAGCACCAAGAACTCCACTACTGAACTAGAGATTATGCTTAAAGATTTCATCACTACTCAAAAAGCCTTTAATAATAGTGTAGGAGAAAAACTAAACAAACTAGATGATCTCTCTTTGAAGGTAGACAATTTAGCCAATGAGGTTGAATTGCTTAAAATTAAAACTTCTCCTCTTGAGGAGAGGAAGGTCACTCCTATGAATGCTATTCAAGTGCAAATTAATGAAAACATTAGGATGATGGCTAAACTTAAAGAGAGATGGTCTAGAGAAAGGGAGGAAGAAGATAGAATTAAGAGCCTTCCTACCCACCACACTGTTGCTACTATCCAAGTTGTTGAGGATATTCAAACTCTTAGCACCCAATGCACTCCTGGTCCCATTGGACCTATTAATGGTGATGCCATGACTATAGAAACTACCAAACAAGTCAACCTAAAGGACACCACTACCACCTTACTTGATGGTAGTGACCTTGATTTTGACAATTGCACTCTTACCGAAGTTATTGATTTCCTTCACAAGATGTCTAGAGATCCCCGCACTAGCACGCTTAACCTTGCCTTCACAGAGCATATCACTAATGCTCTTATCAAAGCTAGGGAGGAGAAACTTAGAGTAGAAGCCTCCATACCTAGAAAGCTAGAAAATGGTTGGGATCCTATGATTAAAATTAAGTTGAATAACTTCTCTTACTATGCTTTATGTGATGTTGGTGCTAGTACCTCTGTTATGCCCAAAAGAATATATGATATGCTTAAATTGAAACCTTTTGATTCTTGTTCTTTTGGTGTCCGTCTCGTTGATTCTTCCATAAAGAAACTTTGGGGAGGATCGACGATGTTCTTATCATTGTCAATGACAACTATGTTCCCGTTGATTTTACTATTATGGATATTGAATGTGAACCTTCTTGTCCAATTATTTTGGGACGTCCTTTTCTACGCACCGTTGGTGCTATCATTGACATGAAAGAGGGGAATATAAAATTCCAGTTTCCTCTCAAGAAAGGGATGGAAAACTTCCCTCGAAAGAAGATTAAGTTACCTTTTGAGTCCGTTGTACGGGCTAGCTATTCTTTTACTCTTGATAAACTTGATCTCTTTGCATTATGCCTAGCTTAAAGGCATAAAAGAAAGCGCTTTTGGGAGGCAGCCCACATGAATAAAAATTTTATTTTGCTTTTTGTTGTGTCTTGATGTTGTTACTACGGTAGCATCATCATTGTATCTTTGCTTTTCAATTTTGTACCAAGTGTAGCCTCTGATTGCAAGAAAGTTCAAAAGTTGTGACGTGCTGTCCAGGAAATAGATTCTGTCCTTGGATAGAAAAATTCGTATAAAATCACCAGATCATCTTTTTGGTCTGAATTTTTTCGACAGCATGCTCTATATAATTGTCTTTTGTGCGTCTGTTTTGAGTTTTTTGATTAGAGTTGCAGAAGTGCCCCGAAAAAATCATTTACTACCTGCTGTTCTGTTTTTCACAGATTCTGTCCTGTTTTGCCTTTCCTTCATTTTGCAAACCTAGAGCTTGCTTTTTCTTTGCAAAAACCTTTTGGCAATCTTGAGAAACAGTAGATATTCAAGAATATATTTATTTCCAGCAAGGAACACTTATTTTATTATGGGTACTAACCTCGCTAATCAGATTATGATGAGTTATGTATGAAGGGAGTTTTCAAGTGTGCGAGGGAAGATGATAAAAAGATTCAGGAGTGTCAAACGCTCAATCTTGGGGATGCCCCCATGCACCCCCAAGAAATATTCAAGGAGACTCAAGCGTCTAAGCTTGGGGATGCCCCCGTGCATCCCCTTCTCCATCAACATTATCAGTTCGTCTTTCGTTCCACTATATTTTAATCACTTCATGTGTTATGTGCTATGCTTGGAGTGTTTTCCTTTTTAGTTTTCCTTTTTAGTTTTCCTTAGCTTTTCATAACGATTCGGAACTCAGCTTTCTTTATGTGGGAGAGAAACACGCTCCACTTCTACCTAGAACATAACATAGAATTTTCATGTCTCTCCTTGCTGTGTGTCTTCTTTGTCTTTTAATAGCTACTATCATGCTTAGCTCTTAACTTTCATGCTTATCTTTTTAAAGAGCTTTCGTTTAGTTGGTTGCTTGAACTCTCTTTAGTTATCATGGTTATCTTATTAAGAGAGTTTGCTTCCGTTGCATTGGTTGATATGTCTATGATTAAGATGCTACGTGCATAATGACGCTTAGTAGTTCATGTTTTCTTATGGTTAGTCTCAAATAGCTGGGGGGGTCCCAATGTGTTATTGGAGTACCAACATGATTTGTTTGCCTATGATGCGGTATGGTTTAGTAATATCTTCCTTCAAGAATTTATTTTGATTGACTTGGCGTATGCTCACGCATATTTAAGACTGTAAAGAAAGTCTGTCAAGCCTTGATGATCTTTTGTTTCTGAGTAGCGATATAACTACCATGCCTGATTCAATGTTGCTTTGTCGCTCTGCATGATTATGACCGTCATTGCTCTCTTAGTTGGTCGCTCCCAGTCTTTTGCTAACCTTCGCCTGTACTAAGCGGACTGACTGCTTGTGCATCCACATTCTTTTAAACCAGTTATGCCATATGAGTCCACCATACCTTCCTACATGGTATTTACCTGCCATTCCTAATGGAGACTTGCATGTACCATCTCGAAATCATTCAAAGAAAAGCATTCCTATTTTGTGCCTCTGTTGTAAGTCCATGAGGAAGTAGTAGTTAATTCATAATATTTTTAAGTTGGACAAGCTTCACCCCGGGATTGCATGTATAATGTGCAAACCCATAATACGAGAAGGAACTGGCATTGAGTGTGCCCGGCTCAAAAAGATAATATAACAAACAAACCCTCCTTCACGCTTTGTTCATGAGAAATCAGAAAACTTTGGCAGTGATAAACAAAGGAGATTAAGAGGATGTGATCGTCCGCATTCGGGAGCCGTTCCTCGAAAATTGTCCATCTCAAGAAGTGATTGAGTTGTCTGCTAGCATTCGTTGACGAAACATGCATAATCTAAAAAATAATAATTATTACCTCTGTTTTAAAACCAAGAGCTCTGGTACATGTTTTGTCTTTGTTTCCGACTACGGGTTTTCAACCTTGCCAACAAAAGCCACGGTTCGAGAGTCTCCACCTTCTTTTAAAAGCACCAACTATTGAGAGCATGATTGTCATTCTGAGTGTAATGTGCATTGTCCCAAAGTAGCATTGTCTTTTGCATGATTGTGATATCGTTTATTTTGAAATCATTGTATCTAGTCATCACTTAAACCTTGGAGGTGCCGCTGCATTTATGTTTTGCTTCACTAAAGTGGGCAAGCTAGATATAACTTTATCATATTTGCACACCATGCTCATTGCAAATCTATTTGATGTTTCAGTATCATATTGTAAAACTTTCAGTTCTTTGTGATTTTCTCATGAGGCAACTTAATTACTATAGATTCATTGTCTCAGTAAGCTTTTGTCATGTGACTATGAAAAAGTCCTATATGGTTAATAGCATGTCACCACAGAAATTATTCTTGTTATCATTTACCTACTCGAGGACGAGCAGGAATTAAGCTTGGGGATGTTGATACGTCCAAAACGTATCTATAATTTCTGCTTGCTACATGCCTCTTTTGGGTGATATTGCTATGATATTTATACACTTCCATACACTTTTGATCATATTTGGACTAACCTATTAACTCAGTGCACCTCAGTGCCAGTTTCTGTTTTCGGCTGTTTTTGTATTTCAGGTTTTCCCATTACGAGAACTACCAGAAAAATACCGGAAAAATTATATAAAAAATCAGCCTTCCAGAAGCTACCAGGCACCCGAAGCACAGCCGGAGGGGGGCCACCAGGGCCCCAGGCGCCCTGGTGGCGCGCCCCCCCTGGGCCGCGTCGTGGTGGCGCCTGGGCCCCCCGAGCCTCGTCTGATGCCCCCCTTTGGCATATATTTATACCGTCTCCCGAAACCCTCGAGACGGGAACTCTTTTTTGCGATCTCATCTTTGTTCTGCCGCTGCTGCCGCTTCCAAGATCGGGAGCACCAGGAGAACTCTTCCCGGCACCCTGCCGGAGGGGAGGATCACCACCGGGAGCTTCTCCACCACCATGGACGCCTCCCGGATGAGTTGTGAGTAGTCTCCCTTGGACCATGGGTCCATGACCAGTAGCTATGTGATGTTCTCCTCCCATTCTTGTGCTTCACTAATTAGTCCTCGTGAGCTGCCCTACATGATCGAGGAACATATGTAATCCTTATGCTGTTGCTATGATGAGTTTGCTGGGATCCGATGGATTATAAGATTATGTTCAGATTGTGTTTGAGTAATATATTTGATTCACCTCTTTTATATTTATGTTCGTAAGTAATTCTTGCATGTTCTCCATTGTTATTTATTGCTTTGGCCAAGTAGTGGGTAGTGACTCCAAGAGGGAACGTTATGCTTGATTGTGGGTTCATGCCCCTCGATGACTAGCTTGAGTGACAGAAACATTAGTCTAGGGGATGTGCTGTTGCCACAAGGGGGAAAACAACGGTGCTTGTGCCCGCGGGTGCAAGGATTGTTTACTTTACGCAAAGTTCTTTTAATGCAGTTGTCTGTTGCTTTGAGTTTACACTATGGGTGGGACTCGCAACTTAATACCAGCGAGATGTTCTGGATAGATATCTCAAGGTGGACGATTAGTAGTAGATGCAGATGGATTTCGGTCTACTTACCTCGGCGTACCGCCCATGCTTTGAACCTCTACCTCTCTTGCAACTTAGTCAGCATTGGTTTGCGCACATGGTCCTGTCAATTGCCCAGCTGTAATTCGTTTACCTCACATAGCTGTTTTATCGTCTTTTGGGAGAGAGACATCACTAGTGAACATCATGGGACTCCGGTCCATATTACCATCATTGATCACATCCGCTATTTACTTTACGCTTTTACTTACTATTGCAGCAATATCTATCACTACTATCACTTGCGTTTGATCCTTTGTAAACTACAAGGCCGGAGAGATTGACAACCTCTCTGTACTCGCTGGGAGCAAAGTTATTTGTATCTGTCTGCAGGTCCACGTTGATTGCTAATATATTTGGCGCCGTTAGCAGTTGACACCTTCTTGTTGAAACTGGGAGTCTCAGGGAAATCGATCCTTGGTATTGCCAAGGGAAAACTTCCACTACACTACATCTCACACCTTCCACTTGGGGTAACCAACGAGGGGCGAGAAGCCATCAGAGCCCTCAGGTGAAGCTGGGTAATACATTTGATATTAGCATGGTTTGGTTTATCCGAACACCCGCGATGCCACACAATCAAGAGGAAAATAAATGAAGAAGAAAAGGGGGGATGTCGATGGGGATGCCGGACTTAAGCGTAGGAGCACCACAGTCGAGATGCGTTCAATGGGTTCGGTTCGAGGCAGTCGTCGGACGGGCGCCGAAGGCGATACGCTCCTCCTGTTAGTACTTCATCAATGATGAACGGGCCCTCCAACTTGGGCGAAAGCTTAAGCTTCTGCTAGTCAGAGAGTCGGCGAACGAGGTCGCCCATGTTGTAGGTCTTCACCCAGACTTCACAGTTTTGATAGCGCCGTGCTTGTTGCTGGTAGAATGCGGATCGATCCTGGGCTATATCCCACTCTTCTTCGAGAGCGTCTAGATCATCCTGCCGATCCAACTCGGCTTCCCTTTCTTCGTACATGCGCACGCTAGGTGCGTCATGGATGAGGTCGCATCGGATGACCGCTTCCGCACCGTATACCATGAAAAATGGTGTGTGTCTGGTTGATCGATTAGGGGTAGTGCACAGTCCCCATAGTACGGAGTCGAGCTCCTCGACCCAGTGGCAATCCTTTTGCTTTAGTGATCGGACCAGGCGAGGCTTGATGCCACTCATAATGAGCCTATTGGCATGTTCGACCTGTCCGGTTGTCTATGGATGGTACACCGAAGCGTAGTCGAGCTTAACGCCCATTTTTTCGCACCAGTTTTTGACTTCCTGGGTGGTGAAGTTGGTACCTTTATCGGTGATTATGCAATGGGGGGCACTATAACGGTGTACAACATCAGATAAGAAGTCGACGACTGGTCTGGATTTCGCCAAAGTTACTGGCCTTGCCTCGATCCACTTGGTGAATTTGTCGACCATGACCAACAAGTACTTCTTTTTCTTTGTCCCCCCTTTGAGTGGCCCGGCCATATCGAGTCCCCAGGCCTCAAATGGCCATGTTATCGGTATCGTCCGAAAAGCCGTGGGGGTCATATGGCTTTGATTTGCAAACAACTGGCATCCAACGCAATGTTGGACTAGTGTGCGGGCGTCTTCACGGGTTGTGGGCCAAAAGAACCCTGCTCGGAAAGCCTTGTTAACAAGGGCCCGAGCTGCAGCGTGGTGGCCACCCATGCCTGCGTGTATTTCTGCCAGGAGCTGCTGCCCTTCTTCTTTGAAGATACACCTTTGCAAGTGTAACATCCCAAATTTTCAATTTGGAATGTTATACGTAGGTCATATTGCATTGCATGTTTATTTTCATTTTTTGTGGCGATCCTCGAAATTCTAAGCAACTCAAGGACCTACGGAGAGAGTTGGGAATTCTATCGTTTTCGTATTTGAGTTCACTCGAATACCGGTACGAGGACAATGTTGGTTTTAATTATTTTTCTCTCCTAAAAATATTTCTAAATACAATATGTGGACGGAGACAATATGACTTCTCCAAAATAACAGAAATATTGGAGGAAAAAGGTTAAAATCACTTTTGGTATTTTTTCTGGATTTATTTGCGATTTTATTTGCATAGGAAAAATGCGCGTTTTTCAAAATTGCATTTAGGTCCAAGAAAATTGTTCACTTTGTCCTAAATATTATTAGAGGACGGTGAAAATTTATTTCGGGATTTTTGGAGTCCGTTTAGTATTTATTTCGCTAGTTTTGCTGCGTCAGGACTTTTTAAGAAAAAAAAGGGGACGAACCGACTCCGGGCCGTAAGTGGCCACGACTCTGGCCTTTATAAGCAGCGCCCCGGCCCGGTAGCCGCCAGCCTGCCGCCGCCGAAACCCTAGCGCCCTGGCCCGCCGCCCCGAAACCCCACGCCGCCGCCGCACGCTCGCCGCCGCCGCCGCACGCCCGCCGTCGCGTCGCCGCCGCCGCCCGCTGCCGCTGGACCCGTCTGCCGGAGTTCGCCGCCGCCGCCGTCGGTTTTTCCTAAAGAACCGATTGTTTTTTTAGAAAAACCCTAGATCCGTTTTATTAGATTTAGATAGGTTTTTCTCCGGTTTAGTTATTTAGCGGACTTTCGTCCGTACGCTCGTTTTAACGAACGCTGTTCGTCCGTTAGACGCAGACAGCGAATGTTCGTTCATTAGCCTGTTCGTCAGTTTTTCTTTTTCGGGTTTTTATTCGCGATTATTTCGATCGCGATTTCTACCCTGATCTTGTTTCTCGTTTTTCTTTTCGCTCGAGAGTCGGAATAAGGTGATTCAAAATCCCAGATCTTCGTCACGACGCCCTCTTTCCGTTTAACCAACTTGAACAAAGTTTTGGCTACTGTAAAATTTGACCTTAGATCAATTAGTAACCGGAGCTCGTTTCTTTCGCAGTTTGAGTTTCGTTGCTTCTTTCGATTTGATTCTTTTTGCAAACCGGAGTTCTTAAGTTGAACCTTTAGGTTAGATCTTATCTTTTGGAGTTTTGTTTGTGCATATTTGCTTGTTTGCTTATGTATGCTATTGTTTGCTTGCGATAGAATACCCAGACTGTGAAGCGTGCTACTACGAGTCTCTAGGTTTCGCGAATCGTCAGCAAGGCAAGTAACACTTTGATCATACCTTTTATTACCCAGTTTTTATGCATTAGATCAAACCCTCATACATTGCATGAGTAGGATCTCTTAACTTCTGGGACTGGGAAGTAGATTGTGGCTATTACCTGCATTACTTTCAAACCCTTGGGAGTTACTTCTATGTTTGCTTAGGTTGCTATGCTATGCTCGTAGACGTGGTTTGGGTTTGAGTGAAATCCATGATGGATGTGAGTTGTTAATTAAGGATTCAACTTAAGGTGGCTACTTGAATACACATCTGGCTGGATTGGTTGCAGGGCACCTAGAGAATCCAGTGTTGTCCTAGGAAATCCCAGGGTTCCGTGTGATTTTTCCTATGGAATGCCACCCAGGCTCAAAGGGTCATAAAACTATTCATGCTAGAAACTTCCGTGTGCAGCCACATGCCAATATGGGCTCTGGCACAATTGAGTAAGTTGTGGGAAACCTTTCCATGATGGGCTAGCAGATGTACAGGGATTGTAGGTGTACCGGCCTATCTATCTAGTTAAGGGTACCTCTTCGGAAAGACTGTGTCTCGGTCATCCGTTTCTCAAACACCATGCAGTGCGAGAAACCAAACGGAGGCGATCGAGTCTTGTGTGAAAAGTGCACAAACCTCTGCAGAGTGTACAAACTGATCATGATTAGCCGTGTCCCCGGTTATGGACATCTTGAGTATCTGGTACTTGAATTATTGGTTGATCTCATCACTCTATAATTTAAATTTTGTTGGGTTAATGATAACTTTAATTTGGGATTGAGTTGGAGGTACCTTCTCAATGATGTTTCAACTACCATGATAGTTAAAAATAAATTTTATTCCTTTCTTGTAGGAAAAAATTGGCTTTACGCAAAAAAATTAACCTTAGAGCCTCCACTAGCCAACTATGCATATAGTATAGCCTTTATTCTGTTACATGCATCCTCTGTGTTATCTTGCCAGCATATTCCATGTGCTGACCCGTTTTCGGGCTGTAACATATTATGTTGCAGACTTTTCAGACGAGGAATAAGACGTGCTAGGTCGTTTGTCATGCACTCAGCTATGCCGTTGGAGTTGGTGGACTCACTTATCTACCAAGCCTTTCGCTGTTATTTTGTTAGATGGCCTTAAGCCATAGATTATGTAATAAGTTCTCATTGGAGACATTCGATGTAATAAGTGTGTGATTGCCACTCTGTTATAAATCCTTCAAGTACTGTGTGTGTCAGCATTACCGATCCAGGGATGACACAGAACACAGAGACTTAGGTCCATTCGGATCGTGGTCGCTACAAGATGGTATCAGAGCACACGCTGATTGTAGGACACGACCACTAAGACAGACCCTAGATCACTCTTCTCTTCTCATTTCTGGCTTCTCTCCATTTTCTATTTCTTTAGGATTGTGGACCCAAGGAACAAGTTCACTCAACCGGATGAAGACACACCATTTGGACGACACTTGAAGGAAGTCACTAGGTACCTGAACATAGGAATACCAAGCTTTACCGGAACCTACACCGCCATCTTACCAGAAGAGGAGTGATGGAGCATTCAAGTTCAAATTCCCGGAAGAACCTTCACACCATCCACCGAGCCAATAGAGTTTTCTTTTGACGCGCCAATCTGGAGCCTAGGCAAGAGCATGGCCGCCCACATCACGATGGGAAGGATCGGAGAAGTCTACAAGCAGGAGCTGAAGGACACCATCTACCAGATTTGTGGATGCCGAGATGAGAGTTGGGATATGATCAGCACCCGGAAGGATAGGTCGATTGCAGCGTTCATCCAGGAGTTGAACCAGCACATTCGACGACAGGAGCACCAGATGTGCGCTGGGATGATAGAATTGAAGAAGACACTAAACAGGAATTTGGAGCTAGAAGAAGAACTTAAGTCTACTCGTGACGGATACGAGGAGGAGATGTTGATACTAGTGGAGAAGAATGATGATTTGACAAGGAAGCTAGGAGTATTCATGGGATATCCAGCACCAGGAGGTGAAGAAGAGGAAGAAGAACCCAAGGAGATTTGTCCTGAAGATATCATTATCATCGACGAAACGGATTCAGAATCCGATGATAGTAAAGACGAAGACTATGAAGATGAAGCTGGAGCAGACATCATGGAGTCTTCCGCCGATCAATACTTTTAGATGACCACCCTGTGACTAGTAGTTACCCCCACATAGTAGTATTTAGAGCACTTTTGTAACGTTAGTTAGATTTGTAAGATCTTGCTTGAAATTGATTGGTGTGATATGATTGTGTTTGTCTCATGTGCATATGTGTAGTGATTTTCCCTTAGACCTCAATTCTATTCTAATCTCTTCCCTCTACACCCATCAGATGCCTCCAAGACGTGAGCCCGGATTTGAGTTTCCCCCTGAGCTCACCCAGTTGATCCAGCAGCAGAACACCTTGATGCAACTACTTGTCCAGAACACTCAGAACAACCAGAACAACAACAACAACCCTCCACCACCACCACCCGTGGACAACCTGACACGTTTCTTAAGGTTGCAACCACCAGTGTTTGCTAGCAGCATCGAACCAATAGTGGCTGATGACTGGCTATGCAAGATTGGAAGGGATTTGACCACCGCCAATTGCTCTGACGCTAAGAAGGTGCGATTTGCCTCACACCAGTTGTCTGGACCAGCCGCATCATGGTGGGATAATTACACAACCATTTTCCCTATAGCCAATGTCACTTGGGAGCAGTTTCAGCAAGCTTTCCTTCCTGCCCATGTCTCAACTGGACCTATGAGCATGAAGAAGTGGGAGTTTCGCAACTTGCGCCAAGGAAATCGTAATGTAGCTCAGTACGTGGGTGAGTTTAGTACCCTATCTTGTTATGCCCCAGATGATGTGGCCACAGATACCGCTAAGCAGGAGAGATTTATGGAAGGGCTGAATGATGAGATGAGCGTACAGTTGATGGTGGCAACTTTCAACAACTACGAGGAGTTGGTAGATAAAGTTCTTATGATTGAAGGGAAGCAGCAGCAGATTGAAAGCCGCAAGAGGAAGTATGGACAAGGAAGGAATAATTCTGGAGCCCAGCAGAAGCCCCGATTCACTTCGAAATCGCGAGGGTATACCCATAACCATGGAATTCCCCACAACCACAATGGCCCTAAGAATGGAAATGGGAATGGAGGAAGTAGTAACCAGAGCCGCTCTACCCCGTCCACACCCGCTAAGAAGGATTTCAGCCATACCACATGTTTCAAGTGCGGGAAGAATGGACATTATGCCACGGACTGCCCTGAAGCTAAGAATGGGAACGACAATGGAAGCGCCGGGAAGAAGCCCAACCCGTTCAACAAAGGACAAGTGAACCACGTGACCGTGGAGGAGGTAGAAGAGCAACCAGATGCTGTTGTCGGTAAGTTTTTGGTTAAGACATTTACCGCAATAGTTCTTTTCGATACTGGTGCATCGCATTCATACATTTCTAGGGGATTCGTGAATAGACATAGGATGTCCACCGGAGTTCTTAAGACCCACATCTTAGTAAGTTCACCAGGAGCAGAGTATATGGCACACCAAGGATGTTTTCAAACGCCATTGATCATAGGACGCCATACTTTCCCCTCCGACCTAATCATTCTGGAGTCACAAGGATTGGATGTGATATTAGGTATGGATTGGCTATCGAAGTATGGAGGTAACATCGATTGTGCCATCTAGTATATTTTGCTTACCATCCCGGAGGGAAAAAGGATTAAGTATGTATCTAGGCATTCGCCTACAAGGACGCAAGTACATTCTCTCACGAGAGTTGTTCAGGAGGAAGAGCCAGTAGTAAAGGATTATCCGGATGTGTTTCCAGAGGGGTTACCTGGCATGCCACCGGATAGAGATATTGAGTTTTTGATAGAGTTGTTGCCTGGCACCGGACCAATATCTAAGAGACCGTATCGGATGCTAGCGAATGATCTGGAGGAGATCAAGAAGCAGATTAAGAAGTTGTTGGAGAAAGGATTTATTCGCCGAAGTTCATCACCTTGGGGAGCCCCAGTGCTTTTGGTCGAGAAGAAGGATGGATCATTAAGAATGGTCGTTTATTATCGAGCACTGAATGAAGTGACTATTAAGAATAAGTACCCGCTGTCGATGATCAATGATTTGTTTGACCAACTCCAAGGAGCGAAAGTATTCTCCAAGATTGATCTATGATTTGGATACCACCAATTGAAGATCCGAGAGAAGGATATACCTAAGACAGCCTTCACCACACGGTACGGGCTATATGAGTACACGGTTATGTCATTTGGATTGACTAACGCGCCTGCCTATTTCATGAGTATGATGAACAAGGTGTTCATGGAGTTCTTGGATAAGTTCGTCGTGGTATTCATAGATGATATTCTGGTGTACTCGAAGGATGAAGAAGAACATGTAGAACATTTGTGTTTGGTATTGGAGAAGCTCAGAGAACATCAGTTGTATGCCAAGTTTAGCAAATGCGAGTTTTGGTTGAAGGAAGTTGGATTCCTAGGGCATGTTATATCGGGAGAAGGTATAACAGTAGACCCCGTCAAGGTGCAGGCAGTCACTGAGTGGTTGGCACCCACTTCAGTTGGAGAGATCCGCAGTTTTCTTGGACTCGCGGGATACTACTGGAGGTTCATAGAAAATTTCTCCAAGATTGCAAAGCCAATGATGACATTGTTGAAGAAGGAGACAAAGTTCGATTGGACTGAAGAGTGTGAAGAAAGTTTCCAGGAGTTGACGAAACGGTTGACGACTGCCCCAGTGCTGATATTGCTAGATATACGCAAGGATTTCCAAGTGTACTGCGACGCTTCACGCTTAGGACTTGGAGGAGTACTTGTGGATGATGGAAGAGTTGTTTCCTATGCATCTCGACAACTGCGACCGCACGAGTTGAATTACGCGACGCACGATCTGGAGTTAGCAGCTGTAGTGCATGCACTGAAAACCTGGGGACATTTCCTTATTGGAAATCGTTGTGATGTGTACACGGATCACAAGAGTTTGAAGTACATTTTCACACAGAAGGAGCTGAACCTCAGACAAAGGAGATGGTTGGAGCTTATAAAGGATTATGATATGAAGCTGCACTATCACCCAGGAAAGGCCAACATCGTGGCAGACGCTTTGAGCCGGAAGAGCTATGCAAATACCCTAGTAAAAGGGGGAATGCCCCAGGAGATAGCAGAAGATCTCAGGGAGCTTTGTTTGGAGATAGTTCCAAGAGGTTTCGTCACAAATTTGGAGGTTCAGTCGACATTGCTGGGAAAGATACGTGAAGCCCAGAAGGATGACAAGGAAATTGCCGAGATAAGGAAAAGGACGAGTGAAGGAAAAGCCAAGGGATTTCGTGAGGACGAACACGACACCTTGTGGTTTGAGGATCAAATCTATGTGCCCAACAACCCGGAGATCAGGAAGTTGATACTGCAGGAAGCACATGATTCGCCATACTCGATACACCCCGGAAACACCAAGATGTATTTGGATTTGAAGGAATGTTTCTGGTGGACGGGAATGAAGAAGGATATTGCCGAGTATGTAGCCGTATGTGATGTATGCCAGAGAGTAAAGGCAGAGCATCAGAAGCCAGCAGGATTGCTGCAGCCTATGCCGATACCCGAATGGAAGTGGGAAAATCTTGGCAGGGATTTTATCACCGGATTGCCCAGGACCAAAGCAGGATATGACTCAATCTGGGTAGTGGTGGATCGATTGACGAAGGTATCCCATTTTATCCCCGTGAAAACCACATACACCAGTGCGAAGTTGGCAAAGATATACATGACCAGGATAGTATGTCTGCACGGAGTTCCGGGGACCATTGTATCAGATAGAGGAACACACTTCACCTCAAAGTTTTGGCATCAACTACACCAAACTTTGGGAACGAGGCTGGAATTCAGCACAGCTTTTCATCCGCAGACCGATGGACAGACCGAGAGAGTCAACCAGATCCTGGAGGATATGTTGAGAGCCTGTGCGTTAGATTATGGATCTAGTTGGGATGATAATTTGCCATACGCGGAGTTCTCGTACGACAACAGTTACCAGGCCAGTTTGAAGATGGCATCGTTCGAGGCATTGTATGGAAGGAGATGCCGAACATCGTTAATGTGGGATGAAGTTGGAGACCGACAATTGTTTGGACCAGACTTGATCAAAGAGTCCGAGGAGAAGGTGAAGTTGATCCGAGATAAATTGAAGGTAGCTCAGCCCAGGCAGAAGAGTTATGCAGACTCGAAGCGCAAGGAGATAGCCTATGAGATCGAAGACAGAGCGTACCTGAGAGTATCGCCTCTACGAGGAGTTAAACATTTCGGAGTTAAGGGAAAGCTAGCCCCGAGATTTGTGGGACCTTGCCGTGTTTTGGAATGCATGGGAGAGGTTGCCTATAAGTTGGAATTGCCCGAAGGACTGTCAGGAGTGCACGACGTGTTTCATGTTTCGCAGCTTAAGAAGTGCCATGCGGAGATGGCCGATATCCCGCTTAGAGACACAGTACCCATGGAAGCAATTTAGTTGGACAGTGATCTGACCTACGAAGAGAAGCCTGTTAAGATTCTCGAATTTTCGAGCAGAGTTACCCGCAGTAAGGTTATCAAGTTTTGCAAAGTTCAGTGGAGTCACCACACCGAGGAAGAAGCCACCTGGGAACGAGAAGATGATCTACGCAAGGACCACCCACACCTGTTCTCTAGCCAAGTCGAATGTCGAGGGCGAGATTCTTTCTAAGGGGGGTAGGTTTGTAACATCCCAAATTTTCAATTTGGAATGTTATACATAGATCATATTGCATTGCATGTTTATTTGCATTTTTTGCGGCGATCCTCGAAATTCTAAGCAACTCAAGGACCTACGGAGAGAGTTGGGAATTCTACCGTTTTCGTATTTGAGTTCACTCGAATACCGGTACGAGGACAGTATTGGTTTTAATTATTTTTCTCTCCTAAAAATATTTCTAAATACAATATGTGAGCGGAGATAATATGACTTCTCCAAAATAACAGAAATATTGGAGGAAAAAGGTTAAAATCACTTTTGGTATTTAATCTGGATTTATTTGCGATTTTATTTGCATAGGAAAAATGCGCATTTTTCAAAATTGCATTTAGGTCCGGGAAAAATGTTCACTTTGTCCTAAATATTATTAGAGGACAGTGAAAATTTATTTCGGGATTTTTGGAGTCCGTTCAGTATTTCTTTTGTTGGTTTTGCTGCGTCAGGACTTTTTAAGAAAAAGAAAAAAGGGGACGAACCGACTTCGGGTCGTAAGTGGCCAGGACTCTGGCCTTTATAAGCAGTGCCTCGGCCCGCTAGCCGCCAGCCCGCCGCCGCCGAAACCCTAGCGCCCCGGCCCGCCACCCCGAAACCCCGCGCCACCGCCGCACGCTCGCCACCGCGCCGCCGCCGCCGCCGCCCGCTGCCGCCGGACCCTCCGCCGCCATCCGCCGGAGTTCGCCGCCGCCCGCTGCCGCCGGACCCTCCGCCGCCGTCCGCCGGAGTTCATCGCCGCCGAGGTAGATGCCGCCGCCGCCGTCGGTTATTCCTAAAGAACTGATCGGTTTTTTTTAGAAAAACCCTAGATGAGTTTTTTTAGATTTAGATCGGTTTTTCTCCGGTTTAGTTATTTAGCGGACGTTCGTCCGTACGCTCGTTTTAACGAACACTGTTTGTCCGTTAGCCGCAGACAGCGAACGTTCGTTCGTTAGCCTGTTCGTCAGTTTTTCTTTTTCGGGGTTTTTATCCGTGATTATTTCGATCGCGATTTCTGCCCCGATCTTGTTTCTCGTTTTTCTTTTCGCTCGAGAGTCGGAATCAGGTGATTCAAAATCCCAGATCTTCATCTCGACGCCCTCTTTCCGTTTAACCAACTTGAACAAAGTTTTGGCTACTGTAAAATTTGAACTTAGATCAATTAGTAACCGGAGCTCGTTTCTTTCGCAGTTTGAGTTTCGTTGCTTCTTTTGATTTGATTCTTTTTGCATACCGGAGTTCTTAAGTTGAACCTTCTTGTTAGATCTTATCTTTTGGAGTTTTGTTTGTGCATCTTTACTTGTTTACTTATGTATGCTATTGTTTGCTTGCGATAGAATACCCGGACTGTGAAGCATGCTACTACGAGTCTCTAGGTTTTGCGAATCGTCAGCAAGGCAAGGAACACTTTGATCATACCTTTTATTACCCAGTTTTTATGCATTAGATCAAACCCTCATACATTGCATGAGTAGGATCTCTTAACTTGTGGGACTGGGAAGTAGATTGTGGTAGAACCTATTACCTGCATTACTTTCAAACCCTTGGGAGTTACTTCTACGTTTGCTTAGGTTGCTATGCTATGCTCGTAGACCTGGTTTGGATTTGAGTGAAATCCATGATAGATGTGAGTTGTTAATTAAGGATTCAACTTAAGGTGGCTACTTGAATACACATCTGGGTGGATTGGTTGCAGGGCACCTGGAGAATCCAGTGTTGTCCTAGGAAATCCCGGGGTTCCGTGTGATTTTTCCTATGGAATGCCACCCAGGCTCAAAGGGGTCATAAAACTATTCATGCTAGAAACTTCCGTGTGCAGCTACATGCCAATATGGGCTCTGGCGTAGTTGAGTAAGTTGTGGGAAACCTTTTCCATGATGGGCTAGCAGATGTAGAGGGATTGTAGGTGTACCGGCCTATCTATCTGGTTAAGGGGACCTCTTCGGAAAGACTGTGTCTCGGTCATCCGTTTCTCAAACACCGTGAAGTGCGAGAAACCCAACGGAGGCGATCGAGTCTTGTTGGAAAAGTGCATAAACCTCTGCAGAGTGTACAAACTAATCATGATTAGTCGTGTCCCCGGTTATGGACATCTTGAGTATCTCGTACTTGAATTATTGGTTGATCTCATCACTCTATAATTTAAATTTTGTTGGGTTAATGATAACTTTAATTTGGGATTGAGTTGGAGGTACCTTCTCAATGATGTTTCAACTACCAAGATAGTAAAAAATAAAATTTATTCATTTGTTGTAGGGAAAAATTGGCTTTACGCAAAAACTTTAACCTTAGAGCCTCCACCAGTCAAATATGCATATAGTATAGCCTTTATTCTGTTACTTGCATCCTTTGTGTTATCTTGCCAGCATATTCCATGTGCTGACCCGTTTTCGGGCTGCAACATATTACGTTGCAGACTTTTCAGACGAGGAATAAGATGTGGTAGGTCGTTTGTCATGCACTCAGCTATGCCATTGGAGTTGATGGACTCACTTATGTTCCAAGCCTTCCGCTGTTATTTTGTTAGATGGCCTTAAGCCATAGATTTTGTAATAAGTTCTCATTGGAGACATTCGATGTAATAAGTGTGTGATTGTCACTCTGTTATAAATCCTTCAATTACTGTGTGTGTCAGCATTACCAATCCAGGGATGACACAGAACACAGAGACTTCGGTCCATTCGGATCGTGGTCGCTACAGCAAGATCCCTGTGGTGCTCTTTTTGTAGAGCTCACCTCCATGGATCTTGTATGCTTTGGAGCGCCGGACTATACGTCGTGGCTCCGTATGATTGTTAGGGAGCACCTGTCGTAGGAGGTAGGCAAGCAGGGGTTCGGTCCAAGGACCGATTATGTCCAAGATTTCATGGGCTGAAGGTGTTTCCTCGAGTGTTGAGCTACCGATAATGTGATCGTCGGGTTTGTCTTCCAAGGTTGCATTTTGGGCCGGCTCATTGACTGGTGCGCCATTGTCCACATCTTGCCATACGACAGAGGGCTTAAAGAGCCGCTCGAGGAATGTATTTTTGGGAATTGGGTCACGCTTGGCGCCCATGCAGACGAGGACGTCTGCGGTTAGGTTGCTGTCTCTAGTGACATGGTGGAACTCTAGGCGCTCGAACTGGGCCGATATCCGGAGGATGGCGTTTCTGTATGCCGCCATCTTGGGGTCCTTGGCATCGAATTCACCGTTGACCTGGGAGATCGCCAGATTTGAATCTTCCCTTACTTCGAGGTGTCACACCCCCATTGACGTGGCCATCCGAAGACCATGCAGCAGCGCTTCGTATTCGGCTGCGTTATTGGAGTCCATGTACATGATTTGTAGAATGTACCGAACAGTGTCGCCTATGGGGGATATGAGAATCACCCCAGCCCCCAGTCCGGCTAACAATTTTGAGCCATTGACGTACATAGTCCAATGCGAATATGTATTGTATTCCCGGGGTAGTTCGGCTATGAAATCGGCCAGCACGTGAGATTTTATAGCTCGGCGCGGTTTGTATGTATTTTAAAAGGAAGGTCACATTTGGCGATGCGGCCCGTGGAGTCCCTGTTATTGATTATGTCATTCAAGGGGACCTCCAATGCCATGGTGGCCGAGCATTCCTGAAAGTAGTGTTGTAGCTTTCGGGGCGCCATGAAGAACGTGTAGGCTATCTTTTTATAGTGTTGGTATCGAGATTTGCACGGTGTGAGTACTTCAGACACATAATAGACCTGCTTCTGGACTTGGAATTTGCGGCCTTCTGATTCCCGCTCCACGACGAGCACCACGCTAACCACTTGATTGGTTGCTGAGATGTATAGAAGCATGGGCTCGCCGATGCCTGGCGTGGCTAGGATGGGATTGCTGACGAGGAGCATTTTAATCTCCTCCAGCACCGATGTCGCTTCATCTGTCCACTTGAAGTTCTTAGTCTTTTTGAGCAGTCTATAGAGCGGTTGTGCCTTTTCTTCGAGGCGGGGTAGGAAGCGGCTCAAAGCTGCTACACATCCTGCAAGTTTTTGGACGTGTTTGAGATCTGTTGGTATTGCAAGCTGGGACAGAGCTCTGATTTTGGCCGGATTAGCCTCGATTCCTCTATGGGAGATGATAAACCCGAGCAGCTATCCGACGGGGCCCTGAAGACACATTTGTCTGGGTTGAGCCGTATATCATAAGCTTGTAAGTTGTCGAAGGTTTGACGGAGGTCATCTACAAGTTGGTTGATGTTTTTGGTTTTAATTACCACATCGTCCACGTACGCATCGACCATTTTGCCGATTTGCTTTTTGAGGCATGTTTGAATCATGCGCTGATATGTGGCTCCTGCGTTTTTCAGCCGGAAAAGCATTGCGTTAAAACAGAAGGGTTCGTAAGGAGTGATGAACGCGGTTGCCGCTTGGTCGGATTCCTTCATTTTAATATGATGGTAGACAAAGTATGCGTCGAGGAAGCATAGCGAGTCATGTCCGGCGGTAGCATCAATGATCCGGTCTATTCTTGGCAGGGGAAAAGGATCCTTGGGTCAGGTCTTATTGAGGTCTTTGAAATCGACACATAGCCACCAGGACTTGTCCTTCTTAGGCACCATGACCAAATTTGCTAACCACTCGGGATGTTTAATCTCACAGATGAACCCGGCCTCTAGTAATTTTGCGAGTTCCTCGTCCATAGCTTGTAATAGCATTATAAGTTTACATTTTGTGGTGGTTTGACGTAATTTGGCCATGATTCTTTGCATTCCTATGATCTTCCCATTCCTGTGAATGAAACACCCAGATTGATAGAAATCATGTGTTTGCAAATGCTATGTTTTGCACGTGCATTCCTATCCTATTCATGTGTATTTCCTATCTCTGTGTTGTTAGAATCCTCCAATTCAAAGGAGGCCTAGCAAAATTACTTATATTACAAATAGGTCTCAAAGAAAACCTTGTGTGGTTTGTCCCGCTACTGGCACACCATTGGCTCAACTGCTCCAACGACGGAAGGGTCCATCGAAGTAGGAATCCGCCCTCCAGACTATATTTCGCCGTCTCAGATCTTCTTCCCCACCGCCGACAGCCACCACAACTGCATTACCATCATCAACTGAGCAGATGACCTTGAGGACTACACGGGTCCGCAAGAGAGGTCGCACTCTTTCATGTTTTCTTACATTATGCATCGCTTAATATTACCTGCTACTCTATCGTCTTGTTCACCTCTTAAACTCCGAGTCTGGTCCAAACTAATGCTCAAACTTGAGTTTTTAAATGGTTGTGGTGTACATATTGGGGCAGCAACGAATAGTATCTATCTAATATCTGGTCAATCTCGGGTGTCTACTATGTTTCATGTTGGGTGGGAAACAAACAGTAAAGGAGCCAGTATCAGTATTTTTTAACTGAAGCTATTATCTACCTGCTATAATTGGTTTTGGGTCTATCCACAGGTTCCTACCAGCACTCTGGACTTCCGCATGCACTCCTTACATAGTCTCACTATGTTTTATTCTTATGCATGTCAGTTACTAGACACAATGGTACTGAACATTTAGAACAAAAGAGACAAGGCTTGTGTGGCAATAAATTTTCATGTGGACGTCGCTCCATGGTGGGCGCAAAGGCAGCCCCCCCCCCATTCCAGATTGTAATCAAGAGGAAGATTAATGTTCAAAGGGAGGGTTCAGAGGGAGCAGACCACTCCTATTTACCCTCTGAGGTCTTTACTGTAATTTGGCATGATGATGTTGGTCATATCATGCATATGGCGCCTTGCATTGCTTAATTTACACATCAAATATTTAATCTGCATAGTTTAGACATGCTTTGTGTGAATGCCATTTGTTTAGTTTCTATATCATTTATATGAATTATGCAATTCCATCTTTTTTAGCGAGGCATCATATGTGTGAATTTTGCAATACCATCCTACTTATCCAGTCATCTTATATGTGAATTATAGCATGCCATCCTTTTTTTATTGTGCTATATGACGATGCACATATCTTGCTAGTTACTAATATCTCCTTATAGGAGGATTCAGAGACAGATGACCAGTCCTACCCCCCCCCCCCGAGGTGTATGCTCTAACTTGGCAGGGTTATATTGCTCATATCGCGCATATGGTGTCTTGCATTGCTATGTCATTTGCTTAGTTTAGACATGCTTTGTGGGAATGCCACATGTTTAGTGTCTAATTACCATATATATGTGAATTATGCAATGCCATCTTGTTACAAGGCATTATATATGTCAATTGTGCAATGCCATCTTGTTGCAAGGCATTATATATGTGAATTATGCAATGACATGCTATTTAGCCAAGAACCATATATGTGAATTATATAATTCCATCCCTTTTTTGTATTACGTGTTCCATTTGTCGACTATGTTTGTATATTCAACAACTCTTCATGTGCATCGGCCATATGAATCGGTGATGGAAAAATCTGGAGTGAAAACAAGGTCTTTAGAGTAGACAATGCTACCTGCTGAAGCAGATATCTTGTTGGTTACAGATAGCTCCTCAGAGGAGGATTAAGAGACATATGACCAGTTCTATTTCCCCCCTGAGGTGTATGCTCTAACTTGACACGGTTATATTACTCATATCATGCATATGTTGTCTTGCAATGCTTAGTTTTTACATCATATAGACAATATTTAATGCCATATTCTTATTTTAGACATCATATATGCGATTGCAATCTGCTTACTTGCTTAGTATATAAATCATATATTTGAATTATATCATGCCATCATGTTTACATAGACAACATGTATCTGAATTATGGCCTGCCAACCTATTTAATAAAGACATCATATAGCTATATCATCTCATCCTATTTACATAGTCATCATATTTTGAATTTGTCATTCTATCCGTGAATTATATCATGTCATCATGTTTCCATAGAAAACATGTATGCGAATTATGGCATGCCAACCAAGTTAATAAACACATCATATAGTTATATCATGTCATCCTGTTTATATAGTCATCATATTTTATATTATGTCTTTCTATCCTGTTTAGTTAGCCATCGTATATGTGAAATTATGTCATGCTATCCTGTTTAGTTAGCCATCATATATGTGAAATTGTGTCATGCTATCATGTTTGGTTAGACAACATAAGGGCTCCTTTGATTCAAAGGAATTTTATAGGATTTCTAAAGGACTGGAATCATTAGGATTTTTTTCTATGTTAGTCCTTTGATTTATAGGATTGGATTTCATAGGATTTTTTCCTATGGAATGTTCTGTACTACATTTCATACGAAATCTAACATCCACTCCAACCTCTTTTACAATTCCTTTGTTTTTTCTGTGACATCAAACACTCATTGGCAATCCTATAGGATTCAAGTGGTCATGTCACTCTAACCCTATACTTTTCCTATTACTACGTTTGCAAAATCCTACGAATCAAAGAGGGCCTAAGTGTGAATTATTTCATGCACTCTTTTATTCCCCACTGTCGATTGCACATGTCTATCATACAATGTCTATACATTCAATTACTTGTCTTGTTTATCGGTCATTTCAACTGGAGGGGGTGATGGTAGTATCTAAGGGAGTAAAAACACGGTCTTCATAAAATACAATGCTACCCGTCGATGCAAATAGAACCACGGTTGTACTTTCCCAAGAACCAGCCCCACCATACATAACCTAGACACGCGCAGATTGTAACCCTACCCAGTTGGACAGAGAACCAACTACACCCCTTCTAACTCCAACCCCAGCAGATAGTAACCAAGTTCAAGTTGACAAAACATTGTCTCCACCACAAAGCACCCAAATACGAGAAGTTAGTAAGGCAACTGCAGTGCCCAAAGCACGAGGACCACCACTCCAAACCCCAACTCAACACTTAAAGCATAAGAAGAATTGTTCTCAGGTCAGGTTCCATACCTATAGTTCATACTCGTTTACTCTTGCATCACTGTATTTAGTATCAACTAATTTAAAATTTGAAGGATCCAGTTGAAACTCCAACGGCGCAACAAGTATGTTTTAAACCTATTTTTATAACTAGTTTACTATTGTAATTTTCTCTATGTTGATTTCAGTTCAATTGTATAAACATTATGTTCTCATGTCATGCACATTACAAGTGTTGTTATTGTCGGGTAGTTTCCCACACTTATATTCTGTATATGCCCCTTTACATTAAATATATATGATTTGAATTGTGTCTCTATCTTGATTTGGAAACATAAACTAGAATGATGTAGACCATACAATGACCATACTACATAGATATATGTTTGTTTCATGTTGTTATCATGTCCACTTTACAACTGAACTAGTTTACCAAAATGAGTTTCATATACAACATACTAAACCTGTGATGTGTCTGCTTGTTTCTCTTTCAGAACGCCGACAAAATATTGGAGATGAGTACTGTCGTGGAATTAGCACGGCAGATGTCCGGCTTAGGGGACTTAGGTGTGAGGCCATCGCGCGGGTTAGCTTGAAGAGGTTAAAGCGGACAAAGGACACAGGGAGTTTTATACTAGTTCGGCCCCTTCGATGAAGGTGAAAGCCTACGTCTAGTTGGGTCTGGTATTGCTTGTGCGTCGATGAACAGGGAGCGAATCCGCTTGCCTGTGTCTCAAGCTGTTGTTTCTTGTCCTTGAACCGTCCCCGGGTCGTCCCTTTATATAGGAGGCCACGCCCGGTCCGGTTTACAGAGTCCCGAGGCCGGCTCATAAACGTGTCCGCCTCGGTCTCTACTCTTTCTATCTTACATCCCAAGTTACATGATACGACGGTTTACAGACCGTGGGCCTTATACATGGGCCCCAAACCTCTATGGGTTGTAATCTCTTGTACCTACTCTACTGGGCTTGTAATAATACAACCTTGTTAGTGTAATCCGGACCCTCTTGGCCGGTTTATGCCTGCTAGTAATATCCCTGACATTAGGCCCCAGATTGATTTGAACTTGTTCATGTCAGTCTTATAAGTCTTGCGCAAATCTCCTTTCTGCAACTTTATTTGCTTCACAAACCGGCCATGACGTCATCTCCTGGAATCGCCTCAATCCGTCGTGACATCATCTCCGCATTTAATGCTCGTATCTGTCTGTTACCTTTCTTAAATGCCGCACCGAAAATCGAGGCGACAGCTTAATCTTTATCCAATCTCTGGCCTCCTCGATTCCCACGCTTACCGTTTTTACCTCTTCGGCTTATAAATACCGCTGGGGCTTATCTCTTTTCCCCTTCTGCCTTCTTCTTCCTCCATGTCCATCGCTCGAAGCTCCGCCGCCGCTCTTCGAGCTCACCGTCGTCCTCGAGCTAGGCCGCTGCATCGACCTGAACGTCTCCAGAGAACTTCGCCGCCGTCTTCTGTTTCTTCAGGTACTCCTTCTTCTTCCCCGTAGATCTTACTCTAGGGTTCCTTCCATAGTTTCGCCATGAACCCTTGAAGCTTCGTTGTTCATCCCCGTAGGCCAGCCTTGCTGATTCAAACTTATTTAGACTCGACCCGAATCCATGCACTTCTGCTCCGCCATCATATACTTAGTTCCTCTAACTTTATCAGTTTAGATTCGATCTGTAGAGAAACTCGGCGACCCTTCCTGAATATAACTTATATTTATTCCATCTTTTCCTTATGCCTTAGATCCATGTTTACCTCAGCTTTTCGTGGAAAATGTTTCTTCATACTTTAGATCCGTAGCTCATCTCACCGGTTTAGCCATAGCTTGCACATCATATGCTTTCTCTGACGGCTTAAATGTAGGCCTGTATCCCGCAATTGACGGTTTAACTCCTTCTTTTCATATCATCGTGAACCGGTAGCTGTCTTGCTCATATTTGCTTCGGATTAGTAATACCATTAGCCCCTTGTTTAAACCGACAATTAGGCCCATAACTTTATAGAATGCACCGGCTTATACCTTGGCAATTGGTAAACCGGATTTTGCACTGTACTTTTCAGCACTTCCTCATCCAAACCGATGGCCAAGCAATTTGTCGCTTGCAACTGGGCTCCTTTCCGGATCAATGAGGATGACTTAATAAATGCTGCTTCAATCGGTATTCTGGGTCCTAAGGAGGTTCTGCACTGGCAGGCCCCAGGAAAGGAGTGTCCTCCTACACCCCAAGAAGGAGAGATCATTGTTTTCTTTGATCACCTGGCCTGGGGTTTCAGTCCTCCCGGTTCAAAGTTCTTCCGGGATGTGTTAGTCGCTTTTTAGGTCCACCCTCAGGATGTAGGCCCAAATTCTATGTTGAACATCTGCAATTTTCAAGTTTTCTCGGTGGCATACCTTAAAAAAAAACTCATTTCGGGCACTCGAAATAATGGAAAATGAATTTTTCGTCCAAAGAAAATGAAAACTTCCTTAGGCAACATTGTTTGCCATTCCAAGATGCCCCTTTGTGCACGATATGAGATCATTTGAACAAAGTATGCCATGAATGTGGCCATAAGATCGACCGTTTGGCTTGAAAGCCATGAATCTTCACACATGATAGCTCATTTTTGAGAACACATTTTTAAAAGAATTGCCATATTACAAGTTTATTATTTTTTCTGATAACTTGGCACATATAATGACACAATGCGAAGGTTTTCCAATTTTTCGATTATTTTTTTGAAATTTTATGCCCGTTTAAAAATGCGGTCAAAACGGCGGGCATGACCGTTCCAATCTAGTGGTTGAATCTTGGAAAACTTGTGGTGTTTCTCTGATTAAATAGATACTTATGTACCTAGAAATGATTTTTGGAAAAAATAAAGAGAAAACTATGAGGCAGCTGAAGTTCAAATTTTACCCGCTTCCAACTGGATCGGAGGAAATTTGTCTTTTTCACCACAAGTGGATCGAAACTTTTGACACCCAAACATTTGGTAAATTGTGCATTATATATGGCCTAGTATTTTATAAAAAATAATTTGGTCCAATTTTGCATCAAATATATGGTAGGTCCTTCACAAAAAACTCATTTCAGCCACTCGAAAAAATGGAAAATGAATTTTTCGTCCAAAGAAAATGAAAACTTCCTTAGGCAACATTGTTTGCCATCCCAAGATGCCCCTTTGTGCACGATATGAGATCATTTGAACAAACTATGCCATGAATGTGGCCATAAGATTGATCATTTGGCTTGAAAGCCATGAATCTTCACGCACGATAGGTCATTTCTAAGAAAACTTTTTTAAAAGAATTGCCATATTACAAGTTTATTATTTTTCCTGATAACTTGGTCACATATAATGACACAATGAGAAGAATTCCAATTTTTCGATTTTTTTGAATTTTTTATGCCCGTTTCAGAATGCGGTCAAAACGGCGGGCATGACTGTTCCTAGCTAGTGGTTGAATCTTGGAATTTTTTGGTGTTTCTCTGATTAAATAGATACTTATGTACCTAGAAATGATTTTTTGGAAAAAAATAAAGAGCAAACTACAAGGCAGCGGCAATTCAAATTTTACCTGTTTCCTGCTGGATCGGTGGAAATTTGTCTTTTTCACTAGAGGTGGATAAAAGCTTTAGACAACCAACCATTTTGTTAATTGTGCATTAAATATGGCCTAGTATTTTATAAAAATGATGTGCTACAGTTTTGCAACATATATGTTGTAGGTTCTTCACAAAAACCCCATTTTGGGCACTCGAAAAGTGGAAAATGATTTTTGTGTGCAATGCAAATAAAGACCACAAAATCATCATTGTTTGAAATCCTAGGATACACATATGTGCACAATATTGGGTCATTTAAACATACAACATGAGGCTAATATGTTGAGTGTTTACCCGAAATAAGAGGGTAAAAATATATAAAAGAAACAAAAAAACACAATTACATAAGCTGGATTCTGATTGGTGGAACCGTTTGTGACACGGCTCGACGACATGGCAGACATCCTACCATCCATTGCTAGCAGTCCCACGTCCATCCATCCATATGAATAAAAGGAGAAAAAAACACCGCACCAAACCCTACCTCTCTCTCTCACCTCTCCTCCCTTCCTTCCTTCCACCCCCCGCCTCCCTCTCTCTGTCCTCGATCTAGATCGACGCCGCCACCCCTCATCCCGGCCTCTTCTCGTCACCAGCGACAGCGCCCAAACCTCGCGCTGCACCCAAACCTCACTCCCGCTCCTCGCTCTTCTTCCTCCTCCGCCGCAACTAGGGTTTTGTCTCCCGCATCCCCAATCCCCGAAGCTCGGATCCAGCAGCAGCAGTAGTGATGGCGGCCGCGGGAGATCCTCTCCAAGGTTAAGCACGTCAGGCCAAGCCTGCTGGCTGCCCTCGCGGGTGGCTGGCTCCGCGGCGACGGCGGTAGACTCGTCGTCCCCGAAGGCCGCGGCGCCCCTCAAGGCCGACCTGGCGCCCCTCAAGGCCGGCCAAAGCAAGGTGTCCAACAAATGGCCCAGCCCCTACGTGCTCGTCTACGGGGTGCTTCTGATGGTCTCCCTCTTCAAGCACTTCTGGAGGCCGCTCAACTGGTTCGCCGTGGCGGGTGCGGCCGCCGACCTGCCACCGATCGTGCTCAGGAGCGTCGTCGCGCTCCGGCGGCGCACCATGGATGTCAACATACTCATGCTCATCGCAGGTACGACCAACACTTGCCACCTTCTGAACTATTGTGAATTTGATGTTCATTGTGGGATGTACTGAAGTTTCCACACGCATGCACGCACGCATCATGTGTTTCATGTGACTTAGGCTTTGCCTTTTTTATGACTAGATTCATAGTGTGCGATCAATATATCAATATTATGCAGCCATGGTGTATATCCTTAAATCCATGAATCTTTTGGGTCACCCCACTAGCCTGGCTACTTGCAGAGGAAGCCAAGAATAATAAATCTCATCCATTTTCTAAAAAAAGTATAAAAAAAATGTCGTGCTAGGTGCAGATCATAAGGTTCCCTGCTCGGCTTGTGCCGAATCTAGTTAGGCAGAGGAATCCTTGCTAATTCTGGCAAGTTTTTTGCTTTTACATCTGAGTTAAAGAAAACTGGAATTGATCTTACAAGTGGCTCAAAACGTGAGACTGCCTGATTCCATTTTAAGGTTGTCACTAACCTGGTTGTTTGATTTGGTGATGTAGTTTGTAAGATAAAATGATGCCCAGGGTTCAGGCCATGTGTGATATCTCTTGACATAGGTGCTCCTCCCATGCTATGTCTCTCTGTTGAATAGATAGGTTCAGTTTTCTTTAGTTCTATTTCTAGTTTAAGCATAAGCAGGTTCTAGTAAGTGTCTATGCATGTGGCTCATGAGTCAGAATATCTAATCTAATTAGGGACTGCAGACTTGGTGTGTCGTCTGCAAACTTGCTTGCATTCAGTTCAAAAATTTCTGGATTCTTTGATGTTTGCTTTCACTCAATGATTGTGAAAGTCAAATTAGATGCCTCCTCTGCTACAATTCACTCGTCTCCCTGTCATGGTTTGTCTTGAATTTTGGTAGTATGACAAATACATTAGTAAATTCTACTTTTTGGGTGCTAATTCTAGTTACTTTATATGAAGCAAAAATCATCTTGCAGCCATCTAGTTACTTTATTGATTGCTTCACATCACGTGTCAGAGCTCGTACTCTAGTAGTACATTATCGTTGGCCCATTATTGCTAGATTTTGATCCTGGTGATGATTTGTACTTGTTTCTACTTACAATCAACATACAATTTTGTGTCAAATGGTCAAATGTTTCCTTGATTCTGTAGGAGTGCATCATGTTGCTTGTTTCTAGCTATAGGATCTGACTTTTGGTTCTTGTTTTGGTGATGTAGGCCAAGGGAAATGACTACCGTTCCAGGGTCTCTGGTCTGGGAGCTCGTGAAGAAGAACTACTTCTTGATCAAGCAATTCGGCAACAACAACGCCAAGGTGCATTTTAGCAAGGAGCCCAACAACCTCTACAATGTCCACTGCTACAAGTTCTTGGGTCCGTAGCTCTTTGCACTGTTTTTTAACCCTTTTGTTTGTAAGTGTCTCTACAAGGAGCTAACTTGATGTGGGGCTGATGTGGTTTCAGGCTTGGTGAACAGCAAGACCATGGCGGTCCAGCCATCAGCGGGAGAGGACAAGGTTGTTGTCCTGTCCACGACCAAGACCAAGCAGCAGAATACCCCTGCCAAGCTCCAGCACAAGACTCTGGTGCGCAAGGAGTTTCGCAAGATGGCCAAGTCTGTCAAGAACTAGGTATTAACTCCAGAGTTTTGTACTTGAATTACCCTTATGCTTGGCTTCTAAGCTACAACTGTAAGTCACGGCTTGTCTCTGCTTCCTCCTTGAGATCAGAGTTCTGGCATGGCATGCTTGATTTGGTGGTGGACTTGTGTCACTAATGATGCACCATTGTTGCACTGCCTTGTCTTGACTGAATGCATCTTGTCAGGTCATCCTAAGTTCAAGGATGTATTCTTTGGTTAGGAAATGATAGACGCATATGCAGTTATTATGCTTCCCAGTTTGTTGACGAGCTATTTGTTTCAACCATGGAAATATATTTATAGTGTAATCAATCTCTTGTCATACCATCTTCTGAATTGACCAGTAAATGTGTAGCTCATCTCTATATTACTTGTCCAGTACTCACAGGTGTATGTTTAATACATCTTGGAGACCATTCTCTAATTGTAGTTCAACAATTTTTTCCCTCAAGCATAATTTAAGAAGTCACGTTGTTCTGCAAGTTGGACATAACTTCATAAAAGCCTGATGCTTGCTGGGGCTGTTCCCTTAATTATGCAAAGTTTGAGACTGGTCTTCTAGTGCTAAGTTTTGAGCACTAACTTTAATTTATGTTCCTGCAGGAAATGGATTGATTCCTTTGAAATTCCTATGTTGGAAACAGTCCCTTACTCCACTCAGGTAACTCTATAATCTGTCCCGCTTCTAGGTTTCCAGCACTCGAATCTTTCGTTAGGAGAGTTTGAAGCTGTTGGTGTATTCTCAACCATTCAGCGATTTTAGTCATCCTCTTCACTGGAGTAACGATGCTCAGAACAACTCTTGTCTAGTCTCCAGGATAATAAATCATGTTCTTCCATGTTTCCAAAAATACTTGTACTCCGTGTTTCCAGAAAACAACAGCAACACACATGTCCAAAAAATACTGGAATAAATTAGCTATGGTCTGAATAGCCCTTATATTAGGATCTGGTTGAGTCTCTATGATGTTCTCTCTTAGTGTCATGTCCTGTCATGAGTTGTGAGTCATGAATATATAACTGAGCTGTATAATCCTTCCAGGTGAGGACTTTGACCACAGAAGTACAACCAGGACAACTATGTTGGTGGTGGTAGCTCCCAAGGTCTAAGGACTATATACTTTGACAGCAAAGAGCCAAGCAAGGGTGTGAACCATAGTTTTGGTTGATATTTGCCACCATGTTTTGGATTGCACGTACACTACTTGGATATAAATTGTAATTAGACTTGTTCAAGCTATGTTACTGTGGACGTGCAGTCTTGTATGTTTTTGTGAATGCTGATCATATGAGTTCTGGATTTGATCATCTAATAAGAGAATTATTGATTGTTTGATTTTTAAATATGTATAAATTGGAATCTGTGAATTAGAAAGACCAAATATTCTACTGGACCAAACAATATTTGGGCTCTAAGAAGGCTATGGCCCAAACAAATCACATCGTGCATTTCTAAGAAGGCAGAACAAAAAGGATAAATGAAATGGACATAAAAATGTTGGGCTAGGCCCATGTAGCTGACCAAAATTAATAGAAATAAATATACTAAATGGGCTGAATTGTTGGGCTCGGCCCATATAGACACCGAAATGGACCGGGCTAATTCTAATCAACGACCTTTTCACTTGGTCGCAATTTTGCCACGTCAGCTAGCCACGTCGGATCCGACATGGCGTGGGCAGACATCTAGTGACCAAAACAAAAGGTCGTTGGTTTAACGACCTTTTTTGGTCGTAAACATTTTTGACCATTCGAGAACAAAGGTCGTTAATTTCAGTTTATGACGGCCAGCTTTTAACCATCTGTTTTTGGTCACAAATGGAAAATAATGACCATTCAGTGACCAATAGTCAAGGTCACAAGTTGACATATTTCTTGTAGTGGTGACTAGTAGTGTTGATTACATCTTGTAGTTGATTACTATATGGTTTATTTGGTGGAAAATTATATGTTCAGATCCATTATGCTATTTAATACCCCTCTGATCTTGAGCATGTTTATCATTTGTGAGTAGTTACCTTTGTTCTTGAGGTCACGGGAGAAATCATGTTGCAAGTAATCATGTGAATTTGATATGTGTTCGATATTTTGATAGTATCTATGTTGTGATTCCCTTAGTGGTGTCATGTGAACGTCGACTACATGACACTTCACCATATTTGGGCCTAAGGTAATGCATTGTGGAGTAGTAATTAGATGGTGGGTTACGAGAGTGACAAAATCTTAGACCCCAGTTTATGCGCTATTTCGTAAGGGATCGATTGGATCCAAAAGTTTAATGCTATGGTTAGAATTTATTGTTAATACTTTTCTCTTAGTTGCGAATGCTTGCGGGAGGGTTAATCATAAGTAGGAGGTTTGTTCAAATAAGAACAACACCTAAGCACCGATCCACCCACATATCAAATTATCAAAGTAGCCAACACGAATTGAACCAACATGATGAAAGTGACTAGATGAAATTACCGTGTACCCTCAAGAACGCTTTGCTTATTATAAGAGACTGTCTTGGCCTGTCCTTTGCCTCAAAAGGATTGGGCTTCCTTGCTGCACCATTGCTATTACTATCGTTACTTGCTTGTTACAAAATTATTTGCTATCAAACTACTCTGCTACTTACAATTTCAGCACTTGCAGACATTACCTTACTGAAACACACTTGTCATTTCCTTCTGCTCCTGGTTTGACACTCTTACTTATCGAAAAGAGCTACAATCTATCCCCTATACTTGTGGGTCATCAAGGCAATTTTCTGGCGCCATTGCCGGGGAGTGAAGCGTTTCTGGTAAGTGGAAATTGGTAAGGAAACATTCATATAGTGTGATGAAATTTATTGTCACTTGTTACTATGGAGAACATGTTGGGGAACGTAGTATTTCAAAAAAAATCCTACGATCACGCAAGATCTATCTACTAGAAGCATAGCAACGAGAGGGGAGAGTGTGTCTACGTACCCTCGTAGACCGAAAGCGGAAGCGTTTATCAACGCGGTTGATGTAGTCGTGCACCTTCACGATCCGTCCCGATCTAGTACCGAACGTACGGCACCTCCGTGGTCAGCACACGTTCAGCTCGATGACGTCCTCGCCTTCTTAATCCAGCAAGACGGGGAAGTAGTAGATGAGTTCCGGCAGCACGACGGCGTGGTGACGGTTGTTGATGAAGAACAATCTCTGCATGGCCTCGCCAAGCACTGCAGAAACTAAACGGAGGATAAACTAGAGGGTCGGGGTGCCGGCACACGGCTTGGTGTATCTTGATGTGTTCCAGGTGCTAGCCCCGCCCCTCTATTTATATGTTGAGCCCTGGGGTCGAAACTTGGAGCAAAAGCCTCCTCAAAGTCGGTTTTGCTCGAAAGGAAAGAGTCCCACTCGGACTACAGGACCAAACGCCACAATCCTTGGCGTCTGGCCCAGACGCCATGGGCCTCGGCGTCTAGCCCAGACGCCAGGGTCTCCGGCGTTTGGCCCCCTAGCCTCCGCAAAACACCTTTTGCACCGACTTAATGCCCTGTGGGCTTGACCCCTTGGCCTAACCATATCATCCTATATATCAAATTTTACTTACGGACCATTCCGGAGCTCCTCGTCATGTCTGTGATCTCATCTGGGACTCCGAATAACATTCGGTCATCAACATACATAACTCATTCAATACTATATCGTCAACGAAACGTTAAGCGTGCGGACCCTACGGGTTCGAGAACTATGTAGACATGACCGAGACACTTCTCTGGTCAATAACCAATAGCGGAACCTGGATGCCCATATTGGCTCCTACATATTCTACGAAGATCTTTATCGGTCGAACCGCATAACAACATACGTTGTTCCCTTTGTCATCGGTATGTTACTTGCCCGAGATTCGATCGTCGGTATCTCAATACCTAGTTCAATCTTGTTACTGGCAAGTCTCTTTACTCGTTCCGTAGTACATCATCTCATGACTAACTCATTAGTCATTTGCTTGCAAGGCTTATTATGATGTGCATTACCGAGAGGGCCCAGAGATACCTCTCCGACATTCGGAGTGACAAATCCTATTCTTGATCTATGCCAACACCACGAACACCTTCAAAGACACCTGTAGAGCATCTTTATAATCACCCAGTTACGTTGTGACGTTTGATAGCACACAAGGTGTTCCTCCGGTATTCGGGAGTTGCATAATCTCATAGTGATATTAACATGTATAAGTCATGAAGAAAGCAATAGCAATAAAACTAAACGATCGAGTTGCTAAGCTAACGGATGGGTCTTGTCCATCACATCATTCTCCTAATGATGTGATCCCGTTGATCAAATGACAACTCATGTCTATGGTTAGGAAACATAACCATCTTTGATCAATGAGCTACTAGTAGAGGCATACTAGGGACACTCTGTTTTGTTTATGTATTCACACATGTATTAAGTTTCCAGTTAATACAATTCTAGCATGAATAATAAACATTTATCATGATATAAGGGAATATAAAATAACAACTTTATTATTGCCTCTAGGGCATATTTCCTTCAGAACAATCCTTTGAGGGGTTTGTTCAGGGTATCTTGACCTCAACCGGAACCACAATTAGCTACCCATCAACCCGCTGCACCTGTTGAAAATATTGAATATGAAATCCCTTCGGGTATGATATAACAACTGCTAGCTAATCCTTATGCAGGAGATGGAACCGAACATTCTGATATGCACTTGATATATGTGGAACAAATTTGTGGATTGTTTAAGGTTGCAGGTTTACTCGGAGATCAAGTTATGAAGAAGGTTTTTCCTTTATATTTGAAAGGAAAAGCATTAGCATGGTATAGGCTATGCGATGATATTGGATCTTGGAACTGGAACCGATTGAAATTGGAGTTTCACCAAAAAAAATATCCTATGCATCTAGTTCATCGTGATTGGAATTACATATATAATTTTTGGCCTCATGAAGGAGAAAGTATCGCTCAAGCTTGGGGGAGGCTTAAGTCAATGTTATATTCATGCCCCAATCAAGAGAAATTATTATTCAGAATTTTTATGCTCGGCTTTCTCGTAATGATCAATCCATCCTTGATACTTTGTGCTGGTTCTTTTATGAAGAAAACTATTGAATTCCGGTGGGATCTTTTTGAAAGAATTAAATGCAACTCTGAAGATTGGGAACCCGACGAAGGTAAAGAGTCAGGTATTAAGCTTAAGTATGATTGTGTTAAATCTTTTATGAATATTGATGTTTTTTCAAAGTTTAGCACCTAATATGGACTTGACTCTGAGATAGTAGCCTCCTTTTGTGAATCTTTTGCTACTCATGTTGATCTCCCTAAAGAGAAGTGGTTGAAATATCACCCACCTATTAAAGAAGAAATTAAAGAACCGATACTAGTTAAAGAAGAAACTATACTTTATAATGTTGATCCAGTTGTTCCTACTGCTTACATTGAGAAACCACCTTTTCCTGTTAGGATAACGGAACATGCTAAAGTTTCAACTGTGGTTAACAAAAGTTATATCAGAACACCTAAACCATATGAACAAATTAAAGTAGAACCTAATATTGCTATGGTCAAAGATCTCTTGGAAGAAAATGTAGACGGGCATGTTATTTGCTTCAATGAAGAAGCTGGTAGAATTGACAAGCCTGATAAAAAGGATAAACACAGACCTGTTGTTGGCATGCCCGTTGTCTCAGTCTAAATAGGAGATCACTACTATCATGCTTTATGTGACATAGGTGCTAGCGTGAGTGCTATTCCCTACTCTTTATACCAAGAAATTATGAATGACATATCACCTGCAGAGATAGAAGACATTGATGTCACTATTAAACTTGCTAATAGAGATACTATATCATCAACTGGGATTGTTAGAGATGTTGAAGTCTTGTGTGGGAAAATAAATTACCCTACTGATTTTCTTGTTCTTGGTTCCCCACAAGATGACTTATGTCCCATTATTTTTGGTAGACCTTTCTTGAACATCGTTAATGCTAAAATAGATTGCGAGAGTCAAACTGTCGGTGTTAGTTTTGGTGATGAGTCTCATGAATTTAATTTCTCCAGGTTTAGTAGAAAGCTTCATGAAAAAGAATTGCCTAGTAAAGATGAAATTATTGGTCTTGCTTCTATTGTTGTGCCTCCTACTGATCCTCTAGAACAATATTTGCTAGACCATGAAAATGATTTACATATGCATGAAAGAAATGAAATAGATGACATTTTCTTTGAATAACGTCCTTTGTTTAAACGCAATTTGCCTATTGAAACTTTAGGAGGTCCTCCTCCACCTAAAGGTGATCGTGTGTTTGAATTAAAACAATTGCCAGGCACTTTGAAATATGCTTATCTTGATGAAAAGAAGATATATCCTGTTATTATTAGTGCTAACCTTTCAGAACATGAAGAAGAAAGATTATTGAAATTTCTAAGGAAGCACCGAGATGCTATTGGATATACTCTTGATGATTTAAAGGGCATCAGTCCCACTCTATGTCACCATAAGATTAATATGGAACCTGATGCTAAACCCATTGTCGATCATCAACGCCGGTTAAGTCCGAAAATGAAAGAAGGGGTAAGAACGGAAATATTAAAACTTCTGGAAGCATGTAGAATCTATCCTATAGCTGATAGTAGATGGGTAAGTCCCATTCATTGTGTACCTAAGAAAGGAGGTATTATTGTTGTTCCTAATGATAAGAATGAACTTATTCCACAAAGAATTGTTACAGGCTATAGAATGATAATTGATTTTAGGAAATTAAATAAAGCAACTAGAAAAGATCATTACCCTCTACCTTTTATTCATCAAATGCTAGAAAGATTATCAAAGCACACACACTTTTGCTTCCTTGATGGATACTCTGGTTTGTCACAAATACCTGTTTCTCAACCTGATCAAGAAAACACTAATTTTACAATTCCATTTGGAACATATGCTTATAGACGTATGCATTTTGGTTTATGTAATGCACCCGCTACCTTTTAAAGATGTATGACTGCAATATTCTCTGACTTTTGTGAAAAGATTGTAGAGGTTTTCATGGATGATTTCTCTGTTTATGGGAAGTCTTTTGGTGATTGTTTAAGCAATCTTGATTGAGTTTTGCAGAGATGTGAACAAACAAGTCTTGTCTTAAATTGGGAGAAATGCCACTTTATGGTTAATGAAGGTATTGTCTTGAGCCATAAGATTTTTGAAAAGGGTATTGAAGTGGACAAAGCTAAGGTTTATGCAATTGAGAAAATGCCATGTCCTAAAGATATCAAAGGTATTCGTAGGTTCTTAGGTCATGCTGGTTTCCATAGGAGATTTATCAAAGACTTTTCTAAAATTTCTAGGCCTCTCACTAACCTTTTACAAAAGTATGTTCATTTAGTTTTTGACGATGATTGCTTTGAAGCCTTTGAAACACTCAAGAAAGCCTTAATTTCTGCACCTATAGTTCAACCACCTGATTGGAACGTACCTTCTGAAATTATGTGTGATGCTAGTGATTATGTTGTTGGTGCTGTTCTAGGATACAGAGTTGATAAAATAACTAAATGTTATTCATTATGCTAGTAAAACTCTAGACAGTGCTCAAAAGAATTATGCTACCACTGAAAAAGAATTCTTAGCAGTTGTGTTTGCTTGTGACAAATTTAGATCTTACATTGTTGATTCAAAAGTAACTGTTCACACTGACCATGCTACTATTAAATATCTTATGGAAAAGAAATATGCTAAGCCTAGACTTATTCGGTGGGTTCTCTTGTTACTAGAATTTGATTTGCATATCACTGATAGAAAAGGAGCTGAGAACCCCGTAGCCGATAACTTGTCTAGACTTGAAAGTGTGCTTGATGACCCACTACATATTGATGATAGTTTTCCTAATGAGAAGTTAGCTGCAATAAAAATTACTAATAATACTCCTTGGTATGCTGACTATGCTAATTACATTGTTGCTAAATATCTACCACCCGGTTTTACATACCAACAAAAGAAAAAGTTCTTTTATGATTTAATACATTACTATTGGGATGACCCACATTGAACATATAAAGGATGAGCCAGTGCGCCCAAATAGCGGCACTGGCCACATCTCCTTTTATTCGCGCTATGAATAGTGCGTGATTTCTACCGTATCACGCATCCTCTCCACTCCCTTTCCCCTCGCTCACTTCCTCCTCCCTCACCTGCAGAACCTTGGCCGCCTTCTCCCGCGGCACCTCAGCCGCCTCCTCTCCCTCTCTACCCAGCCGCCCCTCCCTGACGGCCTCCGACTTCTCCCTCTCGCCCAGAGCAGGGTGGCCGGCGCGCCCTCTCTCTTCTCCCCACCCGACGCTGGTGCCGGCCGCCCGAGCACCTCCCCGTCTGCCCGCGCCTCGAGCCGCCACCGGTGGTCGGTGAGAAAATATTCAGCCGCCTCCTCTCCCTCTCCACCCAGTCGCCCCTCCCTCACGGCCTCCGCCTTCTCCCTTTGCCCAGAGCAGGGCGGCCGACGCGCCCCCTCTCTTCTCCCCACCTGACGCTGGTTCCGGCCGTCCATGCACCTCCCCGTCCGCCTGCGCCTCGAGCCGCCGCCGGTGCTCGGTGAGAAAATCCTTCTCCTTTCTCATCAGATCTCGTCGTAGTGGGTGGGTTGGGTGCGGTGCTGATCCGTGCTCTTGTGTTCTATGGGGGAGTGCAGAGCTGGAGAGTTCAAGAGTCGGACGGGTTCTTGAACAGAAAGAAGGGCGGCATGTTCCTGACCAGGAAGGACTACAACTTTATTAATCTGCAACCGTATGAGTGGCAAGTAAATTTGGCATAGGTAAACTGAAATACTTCATGTGTGATAGACTGGCTTATTAGGGATGATAGACTACTCATATCAATAAGGAATTCCTTCTTTCCCGGGAGCCCATTCAGACAGAACTCCAAAGTTAAGTGTGCTCGGCTTGGAGTAGTCTCAGGATGGGTAACCGACCGGGAAGTTGCTCCCGGGTGTGCACGAGTGAGGACAAAGTTCACAGAAAAGACTAGTATTGATATGTGGGTCCAGTCTAGATCCCGCCAGGAGTAATGACCACCGGCGGGTGTGTCCGAGGTGTTACAAGTTGGTATTAGAGCTGACCCTCGCAGTTACCCGGATGTTTGCGGACAGGTGCGCGGTCATGTTGTGCATGACGTTTGTGACCCGTCGTGGCACACGGCATGACACATGTGCCGGACTGGAAGCACAGACGTATGTGCCAAGAGGAAACGTTCCTATGGCCCGACGGGGACGTCAGTTCCTCTGAGTGGGGGTGTATGTGATAGCTTGGTTTATTAGGGATGATAGACTACTCATATCAACAAGGAATTCCTTCTTTTCCATGAGCCCATTCAGACAGAACTCCAAAGTTAAGCGTGCTCAGCTTGGAGTAGTCTCAGGATGGGTGACCGATCGGGAAGTTGCTCCCGGGTGTGCACGAGTGAGGACCAAGTGCACAGAAAAGACTAATATTGATATGTGGGGCCAGTCTAGATCCCGCCAGGAGTAACGACCACCGGCGGGTGTGTCCAGGGCGTTAAATCATGTTCCGTAAACATGTGTGCTACTAGAGTGAACCATATGGGATGTTTGAAGCAGGATTTAGTTAATTAGTTTGTGCAAAGACGGAGTATGTGGTGCAGTGAATACATCTGCTCTACTAGAATTCATTCATCTCATATCTTGAAGTCGATTTCATATAAATGCTTTGAGATTTATAGTTCTGGTTGTCGAATGGACAAGCCATCATACTGAATTCCACTCTAAGCATCTCCAATTGGATATTGGATTTGCAGCTATTCAATTCAGCGCATCTTGCAGTACAGTATTGTGGCACACGGAGGAGTGGCACAACCTATGGCGCGAGCTGCTGTACAAGAGCGGCGGAGGGATGGACCTTTTTTTTGTTCCCCGCTCACGAGCTATTCTGGGTACACGCTATTCTTGGTGCAGTTTAGCTCATGGGGAAATAAGCAGATGTTTCTTCAAGTAATTTGGGTAGGCGTTCGCGGAGCTTTGGATGTAAATCTGGGTAGGCGTTCGTTGAGCTTTGGATTCAGATTGATGTTTCCCCATCCAAGTTCATGTGTTCTGTTCTTTTTCGCAGTTTTATTTTTGATGGGAGTGATGGGGATAGATTCAGAACAAAAGATTTACTCCCTTTTGTTTTTTGATTTCTTTTTCTTGGAAAACTAAGTGAACGAAGCCATCCATTTCTTAAAAGCAACTAACTATTACCGAATGGTTAATTATTGTTCTATGATTCAATTTAATTTGAGCCATGGGAGTTGGTGTGTGTGGATTTCCTTTTTTTATTAGTAGTTCTCAGGTTGTCTCAAGCTATTACTTTCTCACAAAATAACCAGGGTTAGGAGATGATTTCCTGTTTTGATTAGGAATGTTATAGGGTTTGGAAATAGGAGAGTTGGTTCCCAAATACAGTGATATTACTTATAAATGCTGGTTCTTTCCAGTAATGCCACAATTTGGGTGTAGTATGGTATTTGAAATGATGTGATGTGCTATTGTTTGCCACATTTTTTCTATTCTCTGACTTCATACACATCCTCTCTTACACAGGATTTGGTCTTTAAGCTACGACTCCACACCAAAATTATGTTCTGTGGAGCTAACCATGCTGCTGTGCTGGACAGGCAGACGAGGGCCGGCCTGCTGCCGATACAAGCCGTGGAGGTGGACGGCCAGTGCTAAATCATTTGAAGGTGCACGATGATGGCCGCATTTGTTTTGTTAGAACGTTCCTATTAGTTTTTAATCGGCAGGCTAGGAATGGTTTCCCCATTAAACTAAGCTATCATTATAGTAGTGGCAAAACTATTACTTGATAATGCGCAGAGTAAAAAAACAATGATAGACATTTTGTTGTTCCCCATCTCAAATGCCGATTTTGTTTAATGATGCTGAAATGATTCAACTTTGGATATTTTGACACATTTTTTATACTCAATGAATTTTCTGAATTGATAGTACATATTTTCTTGACCGGTGATATTTCTTGTTGTGCAGGTATCTAGAGTTACATTCCGGTGGCTGAGATGCATATTGTTGTTGGCTGTAGTTCCTTCCATTTGTCCGCTCGACGCGGAGATTGAGCCTGATGAGGACACCACAACCATCAACAAGTCTCCAACAATTATAGGTCCAATCACAAGAAGTCGCGCCAAACTAATTAGTGACCAGGTGAACGCTAACCTAAGTTTACCTTGTAACCTTGATGACAAAACTATGATTTCATCCCCATTGTGGTTAGCTGAACTTAGGTATCACATGGAAGAAATCCAACAACCTATGAGCTCTTGAAGCAACCGTTTTGGAGGAACAAGTTTGGAGAAAATAAGTTTCAAGTGAAGCTGATGCTGTCAGTTTTTACCTCCAATATTTTGGTGTGCCACACCCATGTGGTGAAGAGACGGGGCCATAGGGGTAGATCAACAGAAGCTAAATCAAATTATCTTTCCAATGCAAAAAACCTCACATCATTTGGAGTTATGAGTCAAAAGTACTAGTCATTCTCGTGGAAGGTGTCCAGGCTGTCAGGGCTTCGTGAATTTCCGAGGAGCTCTCCAACAACTCCCAAAGTTGACTTCTCGTGGAAGGTGTCCAGGCTGTGAGGGCTTCGCGAATTTCCGAGGAGCTCTCCAACAACTCCCAAAGTTGACTGCTTATTCACCCAAGGAAGCCATGCAAACCTGCTTACTTTTGAAACCATTTTCACACCTAGCTAAGGGGGGTTGTCCCTGCTATAAAACCCCATCTCCCCCATCCTATAAAAAACCTTTTGTCAAACCATTCAGCTACAAGCTTATGCAGCAAGACTGCTAGAGAGATTCGAGAGATCTTGCTACCTTTGCTCTTGTGAGTTCATTCAGATTCGCGAGAAGGAGCCTCTGGTTCCCCCTAGTTCGTGCTCTATGGTTCCGGCCGTTTTGTGTGGATTAGTCCCGGTTTGTAGTTCTACGATTGTTGGGACAGCGGGTTGGAGTTCTTGTAGCTTCGGTAAGCCATCCCCAACGTACGGGTTGCATCCAACCTTGGCAGGTATAAAGCTAGTTATCCCAGCTTCTTGTAGCTAGTTATCCCTTCCGATTCGATCCTATGACGTGAAGATCGGGCCACCCTCGAGCGGGAACTTGTTCAGCGGGTTCTCGCCTATCATCTGGCATCAGAGCCTTCGTTGACATGATAGGATCTATTATCCAAGTTTATCTTGCTATCATCCCTTTAGATCGAGTGTTTTTCATGCTATATTTTCTGTCCTAAAAGTCCAAAGCCCCACCAAAAATAAATCCAAGCCTTGTTGGTGCTGAGATCTTGTTGTCGCATACCTTGCATGTTCCTCATCTATTAGATCTGCACCAAGTTCATCTTCGTAATTGCTTTCAGATTTGGTTGTTGTGCTTTGGAAAAAGAGAGAAAGAAAAGAGTGGCAAAAAAGTCAAGAGAGAAAAAGAAAGTGTTGTGTAAGATCCAAAAGTTTTAGCTTGATAGAAAAATTTCAGAAGCTCGTGTGTTGTGTTTTTCAATCTTGGTGCAAAGGTGCAGCAGATCCATCCACATATTTTTCTTGGTTTGCATCAACTTGATTTCAGCACAAGCTCCCTTTTTTTGTTTACCCCACAGAGCTCCACCAAAAACCGAAGCTAGTTCTTTGATCCCTGTCTTTTAATCGCTTTAACACATCTGGGAGAAACACAATCTGATGTGAACTGATAAGAACTTTGGCGAGTAAGAGGTGAGGTTGTGTGATTCCACAAAATTATCCTATTCCACTTTTGGCCTTACTAGCATGGCAGGAACTAGATCGAGTGTTCATGGAGAAAACCATGGGGAAGAAGATGCCCCGGTCACACATGTTGATTTTCAGGAATTACGGAACATGGTTCGAGACCTTGGAAGGATGTTTCACGAGCGACCTCCAGCAGGTGGCGATAGGGTTCGATACAGTCAACACCCTATTGACCCACTTGAGGAAGTTGGGGATGAGAATTCTGTGCACGCTGCTGTTGATGGTGCCTTGGAGGATGATAACAACAGCTATGGTGGGCATGTGGCTGCTGCTTGTGGGCGTGGTGCTGCTGCTCATGGAGGGTAGCGAGGAGGACAACTTCGAGGGTGAGGCCATGGTCCTCGTGGGCACTACTATGACCTCGTGAGTGTGTTGATCGTGGTCATGGAGATGATTATGATGATTATGATGGTGTCCCATACCGTCGTGCTGCTGAATATGGGCGTTGTGCAGAACGTCATGATCGAGATGGTCGAGATGACATGGCAAGAATCAAGTTGCACGTCTCCAAGTTCACAGGAAAGGAAGACCCCAATGCATATTTTGATTGGGAAGAGCAGTGTCATCAGATTTTTCATATCCATAATAGTAAACCTTGCTTGTGTTGAGTTTTCTGGTTATGCACTCACTTGGTGGAATCAACTACAAGAAAATCAGCTACTGCTAGGCCGTGACCACATTGACACTTGGGAAGAGATGAAACAAGCCATGAGGCGAAGGTTTGTTCCTTCACAATATCAAAGAGATCTCCGAAACAGATTGCAACGCCTCAGCCAAGGTACGCGCACGGTGAATGAGTACTATAAAGAGATGGAATTGTTGTTGGTTCGTGCTCGTATTCATGAAGATGAGGACTCAAAGATGCCAAGATTTTTGCATGGTCTCAACAGTGAAATTTCTGATTTTGTGGAGATGTTTCCCTATAACACTCTACAAGATATTCTGGAGCAAGCCAAGCGCACGGAGAAGAAGGTGCAGCGGAGTGGTCATGGACGAATATCTCATAACTGCACCACCACACCATGGCAAAGGTCGCAGCCAAGTGCCTTTCATGGTGGTTCTCAGTTTCAGCACACTTCACACCCTACCGCCACCTGGCGAATAGCAGCTTCATCGGCATCATCACCGGCTCCTAGGAATGTTGACAAGCGTGCTCCTTCTGATGCTGGAACTACTTCTGACCCCATGGCTGTACCATCATCTCGAAGCCGAGATATTGAGTGTTGGAAGTGCAAAGGGGATGGTCACATTTCTTCTGAATGTCAAAACAAGAGAGTTCTATTTGTGAATGAAAAGGGTGAATGGGAATCTGAGAGTGAGCATGAAGATAATGGAGCATCGGATAATCATGAGGATGAAGAGGGCGAGAAGAGTGGTTGTGATATTCAGGCCGACATGGGAGATTGCTTTGTTTCCAATCGTGTGCTTGGTGTCAATGCAGCTAGAGAAGAGAAAGGGCAGCGACATAATATTTTTCACACCCGTGGCACCATCAAGGACAAGGTTTGTAGAGTTATTGTTGACAACGGCAGTTGCAACAACATTACAAGTTCAGATTTGATAGAGAAATTGGGACTGAAACAAAGAAGGCACCCAAGTCCATATAAGATGCAATGGCTCAATGATTGTGGTACACTTCGAGTAAGCAACATAGTCACCGTTCAGTTTTCCATTGGAAAGTATTGAGATCAAGTGGAATGTGACGTGGTGCCAATGCAAGCATGCCAATTGTTGTTGGGAAGACCTTGGTTGTATGATTGTGATGTGCAAATTAGCTGATGTACTAATCGTCTCTCATTCCAATATGAGGGAGAGCGCATATCTTTGCTCCCTTTGACACCCGAAGAAATATCGATGGATTATCTAAAAAAGAAAGAGAGAGTGAGCGAGAAACACTTGAGTGGCATCCACCAACATAGTGAGCGAGAGAATCCAAAGCCAAATAAAACCCCACAGCTTAAATTGACCAAGACATGGGAAAAACATGGATTAGTTATGATGGCTAGGAAAAGGGATATGAGAGAGTTGAGAGAACCCAATTCTGTGTTCTTTGTACTTTTGTACTGTAACATCCCAAATTTTCAATTTGGATGTTTATAAATAGATCATTCATATGCATCCATGATTTATGCATTTTTTTGCCCCATTTGTATTATTTGATTCTGATCCAAGGAACTTTGAGCAACTCAAGGGCCAAAAGAGAGAGTTGGAAGTTTCCCTAAAACCCACTTTTGAAATTTCAAAATTTGGAAATTGGATCAAACTTGGTTCCATAAAAAAAAAGATAATTTCCATTATTCATAAAATAAAGAGAGAAGATAAAATGACTTCTTCAAAATCAAAGGGAAAATATTGGAATTTGAATTTGGAACCAAAATATATTTGTTGGGTTTTATTTGCAATTTATTTTACTAGTTTAACAAAAATGTTTTTTTAATTTGCATTATAGGCAGGATAAATGTTCACAAGGTCATATATAAGACCATATTATTATGTGAACATTTTTCTTCAGATCTATATAATAATTCTGAGAGGAGCGAACATGACACTCCAAAAAGCCAGAAGAAAACAATGCCAAAAATTTTGAATTCAAATTTGAGCTTCATTTGGATTTTTAGAAAAAATGTTTTTTATAAAGTTTTATTTAGCCTCTGAAAAATAGTTCATCATGTAGGATTTATTTTTCTGAAATTTTTGATATATATATATGTCCTATATTAAAATATTTTTATTTTCTATCTTTATATTTTTTTTGTCTCACTGTCTAATTCAAAAAAAAAACGCGGCCCAGCCACTTGCTACTGAGGCCAACCAGCGCCCACGCTCGCCCAACCCAGCGCCAAAGCCAGCGAGGCCATTCCCGAGCGCCCCACAGAAAAAAAAATCCATCGCTCGCTCGCTCTCCCCTCACCTTTTCTTCTTCCTTAGAAACCTACGCGTACAACCGAGGCCCCTTCGTTTCCAATTCATGGAAATGAATTCTCCAGTCCGTTTCCCTTCCAAGGAAGATGTCCTATAAATAGCCACGACCCTCCTCGACCGATTCAGACGAAAATCCCTCGCCAAGTCCATCTCTACAGCACGTACTCGACGTTCCAATCTCGCAGCAGAAGCTCCAGTTCATCGCCGGATTACGACGTCGGTGAGCCATCCCGTGCTTTATCCTTTTATGTTCCGACTCCTCTAGATTCCTACTACCCTTTTGACAAGGTTTTGTGATCTCTCTCCATCTACAGCCACTGCACCAACCTCGTTGTCTTCACCGGAGCACCCGGAGCACCAAGTTTCTCCGCTTCGTTCCGTCGCCGTTCGTCGCCTCCGATCTTCACTGACTCCACCACCGGACGAGCCACTCTTCACCACATCTCCTAGACACCTCCGCCGCCGCCCACGACCGCCAGAGCCGCCGCCGCCATCACGCCCGAGCCGCCCCCAACCCACGTACTTCTCTGTACGTACACGAACAGATGTTTGTTCGTTCAGTTAAAAATATACGTTTTTTTTTCTGTAGATTGGTTTTCTTCGGTTTAAATTGAACCGACCTCCGGTTTATTTTTCTCTTTTAGCCGCAGCAAATACACCATCCAATCAGAGAGCGCCACTTGTCTCTGGCCGAATTTTTTTGTTTGTTTGTTTTTTTAGTAATTTTTTTTTATTCTCAGATTCTATACCAAATCTTGTTTCTAGTATATCTTTTAGTCTATAGATCCGATTTAGTTGATTCTTTTTCCTACGGGTTCGTAGAAATATCCTCTATCCAGAGAACCAAACGAAATATATTTTTGAAAATTTTAAAATTTGAATTCAAACAGATCTGAATTCAAACTTCATTAGGTCATAACTTGAGTTTCGTAACTCCGTTTTGGGTGATTCTTTTTGCAAATCGAAGCTTGTGACATATACTTTCTTTTAAAATCAAAACCATTTATTTTTGTTGCGGTAAAAATTATGTTCTGTACAGAAAAATTATTTTGGTGTTTTTGGAGTTTTTCGAAATCTTTTATTCGTTTTCTTTTTGATTCTTTGCTTGTATGCTTATGTATGTTATTGCTTGCTTACGCTAGATCATCCGGAGTGTGAAGCTTGTTACTACAAATCTTTAGAGTTCAACAAACGTCAGCAAGGCAAGTTCACACTTTGATCATAATTTTCAATACCCAGTTTTTACTATGCATTAGTTTCACCCTCAAAGATTGCATGAGTAGGATTGGGAACATGTGGTTATGCTATGTAGTTCATTTGGTAGGAACCTATGACCTTTTATCACCCCGGAAATATTCGTTATGTTATATATTGCTTAGCCATGCTCGTAGACGGGGATTGGTATGTGTGATACATGCAAGTTGCGAGAGATAATAATTTTTGGGACAACATAAGGTGGCAACTTTAATACATATCTGGGTGGATTGTTTGGGGCACCTGGAGAAACCAGTGCTTGCCCAAGGGGAATCCCGGAGTACCCGTGTGATTACCCTAGGTCCGCCACCCAGGCTCAAAGGGATCATAAGATATTTCATGCCTAGAAACTTCCGTGTGCAGCCACAAGCCATTATAGGCTCTGGCATAGTTGAGTAAGTTATGTGACCTCTTTCCGTGGTAGACTAGCTGATGTAGGGGAAAGTAGGTGTACCGGTCTACCCAGGGTTTGGAGGAAATACTTCAGAAAGACTATGTCTCGATCTTTCGATCATGGAGGTGGTCGAGTCTTGTGGGGAAAAGTGCGCAAACCTCTGCAGAGTGTACGAACTAATCATGATTAGCCGTGTCCCCGGTTATGGACAACTTGAGTATCTAGAAGTGAATTATTGGTTGATCTCATCACTCTTCTTAATGAAATTATTGGGTTACTAATAACTTGGGAATTTTGGGATTGAGTTGGAGGAACCTTCTCAATAATGGCATTTTTAACTTAGTAGTAAATAAAAATTTATTCCTTTGTTGTAGGGTAAAATTGGCTTTATGCAAACATTAAACTTAGAGCCTCCACCAGCTAAATTTGCGTATAGAGATAGTCTTTTTCTTTATTATTATTTCTATGGTGTGACATTGCCAGCATATTCCATGTGCTGACCTACACGGCTGCAACGTCTCATGTTGCAGAGTTTTCCGACGAGGAGTAAAGGTGCGATAGGTCGTTGTTCTGCACTCAGTTTGCCGTGGAGTTGATGGACTCATTTTACTTTTGATGCTTCCGCAGTTATTTTATCCAGATGGCCTTTGGCCATATTATTGTAATAAATACTCTTTTGAGGACCTCGATGTAATAAAGTGTGTGATTGAACTCTGTTATAATTCATCGAGTATTGTGTGTGTCAGCATACCGATCCAGGGATGACACTTAAGCACAGAGACTTCGATCCATTTGGATCGGGTCGCTACAAGATGGTATCAGAGCACACCCTGACTGTAGGACGCGGCCACTAGGAAATGGAAAACCGTAGGAAGAAAACTCTATATTACCATTTCCTTATATATCCGTTGGTCTGTACTCTTCTCTATTCATTTCTATCTCTTCTCTACTTCAATTCAATAGTGGTTGAACCCCATGACAACGTTGATCAGCTGATGAGACCAAGACCCATGAAGACATCATTGACGAAGAAGAAGCTAGAATTGACTTTGATTTGAGAAGATTTAGTTCAGACCACCACAACCAAATGTAGTCCAACGAATGATTGCGGTAGTATGAAGAGATCATATCTCTTGTGGATATGACCTTACCTGTAGGTTTTGCTTGTGTGGTGTGATTTGTGTGAATTGCTTGATTTGAAGTTTTATTGCTATCATAAGCATATGGGTAGTGATTTCTCTCATTAGGCCCTTATTCTATTCTAATTTCTCATCCACTCTAAACCGTACCGGATGCCCGCAAATGATCTGGAGGAAATTAAGAAGCAGATTAAGGAATTATTGGAGAAAGGTTATATTCGACCGAGTTCATCACCTTGGGGAGCCCCAGTGCTTCTAGTTGAGAAGAAGGATGGATCCTTGAGAATGGTTGTGGATTACCGTGCGTTGAATGAGGTGACGATCAAGAACAAGTACCCTCTACCGATGATCAATGATTTGTTTGACCAGCTACAAGGAGCAAAAGTTTTCTCAAAAATCGATCTTCGATCTGGATATCACCAGCTGAAGATTCGAGAACAGGATATACCCAAGACAACCTTTACCACGAGATATGGGCTTTATGAGTATACAGTCATGTCTTTTGGTTTGACTAATGCCCCTGCCTATTTTATGAATATGATGAATAAGGTATTCATGGAGTTCTTGGATAAGTTTGTTGTGGTATTCATTGATGATATATTGATTTACTCAAAGAATGAAGAAGAACACAAGGAACATTTGCGCGTGGTTCTTGAGAAGCTCAGGGAACATCAGTTATATGCAAAGTTCAGCAAGTGTGAATTCTGGTTGAAGGAAGTTGGATTTCTCGGACATGTTATATCAGGGGAAGGAATAGCAGTGGATCCTTCGAAAGTTGAAGCCGTCACCGAATGGAAGGCACCCACCTCAGTCGGAGAGATTCGTAGTTTCCTTGGACTCGCAGGATATTATCGGAGGTTTATTGAGAATTTCTCCAAGATCGCGAAGCCCATGACAGAGTTATTGAAGAAAGACACCAAGTTTAATTGGACCGAGGAATGTGAGGCCAGTTTTCAGGAGTTGAAGAAACGTTTGGTCACAGCCCCAGTACTAATTCTTCCGAATATACGCAAGGATTTTCAGGTATATTGCGACGCTTCTCGTCAGGGACTTGGAGGTGTTCTTATGCAAGAAGGAAGAGTTGTTTCATATGCCTCACGTCAGCTTCGACCTCATGAGCGGAATTATGCCACGCATGATTTAGAGTTAGCAGCCGTAGTGCATGCGCTCAAGACCTGGAGGCATTTTCTTATTGGAAATCACTGTGATGTTTACACGGATCACAAGAGTTTGAAATACATCTTCACGCAAAAGGAGTTGAACCTCAGGCAGAGAAGATGGTTGGAGCTCATAAAAGATTATGACATGAAATTGCACTATCACCCAGGAAAGGCCAATGTTGTGGCAGATGCATTGAGCCGCAAGAGTTATGTCAATACCCTCACAGCAGGAGGATTACCTCAAGAGTTAATTGATGATCTCAGAGATCTCCGATTGGAGATAGTACCACGAGGTTTTGTTACCGCAATGGAAATTCAATCCACCTTGTTGGGAAAGATTCGAGAAGCCCTGAAGTTAGACAAAGGTATTGCAGAAATAAAGGAAAGGATGAACCAAGGAAAGGCAGAAGGATTTCGTGAGGATGAACACGGAACCTTATGGTTTGAGCAGCGTATTTATGTGCCAAATGACACAGAGATTAGGAAGTTGATTCTTCAGGAGGCTCATGATTCGCCTTATTCGATACACCCAGGAAACACCAAGATGTATTTGGACTTGAAGGAAAGTTTCTGGTGGACAGGTATGAAAAAGGATATTGCTGAGTATGTCGCAGTATGTGATGTATGTCAAAGGGTTAAGGCAGAGCACCAGAAACCAGCAGGATTACTTCAGCCTTTGCCGATACCGGATTGGAAGTGGGACAAGCTTGGCATGGACTTCATTACAGGATTACCCAAGACCCGATCAGGCTATGATTCTTTTTGGGTAGTAGTTGATCGCTTGACCAAGGTAGCTCACTTCATCCCCGTGAAAACCACATATACAAGTGCTAAATTGGCCAAGATATACATGACCAGGATCGTATGTCTGCAAGGAGTTCCGAGGACCATCGTATCAGATAGAGGAACACAATTTACCTCAAAGTTTTGGCATCAGTTACACGAAACTTTGGGTACCAGGCTAGAGTTCAGTACAGCCTTTCATCCGCAGACAGATGGGCAGACCGAGAGAGTCAATCAGATTCTGGAGGACATGTTGAGAGCTTGTGCGCTAGATTATGGATCTAGTTGGGATGATAATTTGCCATACGCAGAATTCTCATATAACAACAGCTATCAAGCTAGTTTGAAGATGGCCCCTTTCGAAGCTTTGTACGGAAGGAGGTGCAGGACACCATTAATGTGGGATGGAGTTGGAGACCGTAAATTATTTGGTCCCGACCTTATCAGAGATTCGGAGGAGAAAGTCAAGTTGATCCGTGACAGACTTAAGATAGCCCAATCCAGACAGAAGAGTTATGCCGATACTAAACGCAAGGAAGTAACTTACGAAGTCGGAGATAGAGCATATCTTCGTGTGTCTCCACTTCGAGGAGTTAAACGGTTTGGAGTTAAAGGCAAACTAGCACCACGATTTGTGGGGCCATACAAAATTTTGGAACGCAGAGGAGAAGTTGCATATCAGTTGGAGTTACCCGAAGCCTTGTCTGGAGTTCATAATGTGTTTCATGTTTCTCAGTTGAAGAAGTGCCATGCAGAGATGGCTGATATTCCTTTGAGAGATACAGTGCCACTAGAAGCCATACAGTTGGATAGTGATCTGACCTATGAGGAGAAGCCCATCAAGATTCTCGAAACAGCAAGCAGGGTTACCCGCAGCAAGGTCATCAAGTTTTGCAAGGTTCAGTGGAGTCATCATACTGAGGAAGAAGCCACCTGGGAACGCGAAGAAGATCTTCGACAAGATCACCCACACCTTTTTGCTAGCCAACCCGAATCTCGAGGGCGAGATTCATCTTAAGGGGGGTAGGTTTGTAACATCCCAAATTTTCAATTTGGATGTTTATAAATAGATCATTCATATGCATCCATGATTTATGCATTTTTTTGCCCCATTTGTATTATTTGATTCTGATCCAAGGAACTTTGAGCAACTCAAGGACCAAAAGAGAGAGTTGGAAGTTTCCCTAAAACCCACTTTTGAAATTTCAAAATTTGGAAATTGGATCAAACTTGGTTCCATAAAAAAAAGATCATTTCCATTATTCCAAAAATAAAGAGAGAAGATAAAATGACTTCTTCAAAATCAGAGGGAAAATATTGGAATTTGAATTTGGAACCAAAATATATTTGTTGGGTTTTATTTGCAATTTATTTTACTAGTTTAACAAAAATGTTTTTTTAATTTGCATTATAGGCAGGATAAATGTTCACAAGGTCATATATAAGACCATATTATTATGTGAACATTTTTCTTCAGATCTATATAATAATTCTGAGAGGAGCGAACATGACACTCCAAAAAGCCAGAAGAAAACAATGCCAAAAATTTTGAATTCAAATTTGAGCTTCATTTGGATTTTTAGAAAAAATGTTTTTTATAAAGTTTTTATTTAGCCTCTGAAAAATAGTTCATCATGTAGGATTTATTTTTCTGAAATTTATGATATATATATGTCCTATATTAAAATATTTTTATTTTCTATCTTTATATTTTTTTGTCTCACTGTCTAATTCAAAAAAAAAAACGCGGCCCAGCCACTTGCTACCGAGGCCAACCAGCGCCCACGCTCGCCCAACCCAGCGCCAAAGCCAGCAAGGCCATTCCCGAGCGCCCCACAGAAAAAAAAATCCATCGCTCGCTCGCTCTCCCCTCACCTTTTCTTCTTCCTTAGAAACCTACGCGTACAACCGAGGCCCCTTCGTTTCCAATTCATGGAAATCAATTCTCCAGTCCGTTTCCCTTCCAAGAAAGATGTCCTATAAATAGCCACGACCCTCCTCGACCGATTCAGACGAAAATCCCTCGCCAAGTCCATCCCTACAGCACGTACTCGACGTTCCAATCTCGCAGCAGAAGCTCCAGTTCATCGCCGGATTACGACGTCGGTGAGCCATCCCGTGCTTTATCCTTTTATGTTCCGACTCCTCTAGATTCCTACTACCCTTTTGACAAGGTTTTGTGATCTCTCTCCATCTACAGCCACTGCACCAACCTCGTTGTCTTCACCGGAGCACCCGGAGCACCAAGTTTCTCCGCTTCGTTCCGTCGCCGTTCGTCGCCTCCGATCTTCACTGACTCCACCACCGGACGAGCCACTCTTCACCACATCTCCTAGACACCTCCGCCGCCGCCCACGACCGCCAGAGCCGCCGCCGCCATCACGCCCGAGCCGCCCCCAACCCACGTACTTCTCTGTACGTACACGAACAGATGTTTGTTCGTTCAGTTAAAAATATACGTTTTTTTTTTCTGTAGATTGGTTTTCTTCGGTTTAAATTGAACCGACCTCCGGTTTATTTTTCTCTTTTAGCCGCAGCAAATACACCATCCAATCAGAGAGCGCCACTTGTCTCTGGCCGAATTTTTTTGTTTGTTTGTTTTTTTAGTAATTTTTTTTATTCTCAGATTCTATACCAAATCTTGTTTCTAGTATATCTTTTAGTCTATAGATCCGATTTAGTTGATTCTTTTTCCTACGGGTTCGTAGAAATATCCTATATCCAGAGAACCAAACGAAATATATTTTTGAAAATTTTAAAATTTGAATTCAAACAGATCTGAATTCAAACTTCATTAGGTCATAACTTGAGTTTCGTAACTCCGTTTTGGGTGATTCTTTTTGCAAATCGAAGCTTGTGACATATACTTTCTGTTAAAAACAAAACCATTTATTTTTGTTGCGGTAAAAATTATGTTCTGTACAGAAACATTATTTTGGTGTTTTTGGAGTTTTTCGAAATCTTTTATTCGTTTTCTTTTTGATTCTTTGCTTGTATGCTTATGTATGTTATTGCTTGCTTACGCTAGATCATCCGGAGTGTGAAGCTTGTTACTACAAATCTTTAGAGTTCAACGAACATCAGCAAGGCAAGTTCACACTTTGATCATAATTTTCAATACCCAGTTTTTACTATGCATTAGTTTCACCCTCAAAGATTGCATGAGTAGGATTGGGAACATGTGGTTATGCTATGTAGTTCATTTGGTAGGAACCTATGACCTTTTATCACCCCGGAAATATTCGTTATGTTATATATTGCTTAGCCATGCTCGTAGACGGGGATTGGTATGTGTGATACATGCAAGTTGCGAGAGATAATAATTTTTGGGACAACATAAGGTGGCAACTTTAATACATATCTGGGTGGATTGTTTGGGGCACCTGGAGAAACCAGTGCTTGCCCAAGGGGAATCCCGGAGTACCCGTGTGATTACCCTAGGTCCGCCACCCAGGCTCAAAGGGATCATAAGATATTTCATGCCTAGAAACTTCCGTGTGCAGCCACAAGCCATTATGGGCTCTGGCATAGTTGAGTAAGTTATGTGACCTCTTTCCGTGGTAGACTAGCTGATGTAGGGGAAAGTAGGTGTACCGGTCTACCCAGGGTTTGGAGGAAATACTTCAGAAAGACTATGCCTCGATCTTCCGATCATGGAGGTGGTCGAGTCTTGTGGGGAAAAGTGCGCAAACCTCTGCAGAGTGTACAAACTAATCATGATTAGCCGTGTCCCCGGTTATGGACAACTTGAGTGTCTAGAAGTGAATTATTGGTTGATCTCATCACTCTTCTTAATGAAATTATTGGGTTACTAATAACTTGGGAATTTTGGGATTGAGTTGGAGGAACCTTCTCAATAATGGCATTTTTAACTTAGTAGTAAATAAAAATTTATTCCTTTGTTGTAGGGTAAAATTGGCTTTATGCAAACATTAAACTTAGAGCCTCCACCAGCTAAATTTGCATATAGAGATAGTCTTTTTCTTTATTATTATTTCTATGGTGTGACATTGCCAGCATATTCCATGTGCTGACCTACACGGCTGCAACGTCTCATGTTGCAGAGTTTTCCGACGAGGAGTAAAGGTGCGATAGGTCGTTGTTCTGCACTCAGTTTGCCGTGGAGTTGATGGACTCATTTTACTTTTGATGCTTCCGCAGTTATTTTATCCAGATGGCCTTTGGCCATATTATTGTAATAAATACTCTTTTGAGGACCTCGATGTAATAAAGTGTGTGATTGAACTCTGTTATAATTCATCGAGTACTGTGTGTGTCAGCATACCGATCCAGGGATGACACTTAAGCACAGAGACTTCGATCCATTTGGATCGGGTCGCTACATGTACAAGGACAATTTCCCTTCTACTAACGAATTATCCTCTACCACTTCTAGTGTTGTTGCTGAAATTTTACAGGGGTATGAAGATGTGTTCCCCGAGGAGATACCACCGGGGCTGCCACCACAAAGAGGCATTGAGCACCAAATTGATTTGGTCCCAGGAGCCCCATTGCCAAACCGACCACCATACCGCACAAACCCGGTTGAAACCAAGGAGATCCAGCGACAAGTTGAAAGCCTACTAAACAAAGGCTATGTAAGGGAAAGTCCCTCTCCTTGCGTTGTGCCTGTTCTTTTAGTACCCAAAAAGATGGATCTTCCCGGATGTGTTCTGATTGCAGGCCTATGGACAACATCACCGTGAGGTATAGGCACCCCATACCTAGGCTTGATGTACTTAGTGGTGCCACCATATTTTCTAAAATTGACTTGTGAAGTGGTTACCACCAAATTAGAATGAGAGAGGGTGATGAGTGGAAAACTGCTTTCAAAACAAAATCTGGTTTGTATGAGTGGTTAGTTATGCCATTTGGATTGACAAATGCACCTAGTACCTTCATGAGATTAATGAATTATGTGCTTAGAATGTTCATTGGCAAGTTTGTGGTTGTTTACTTTGATGACATCCTGATTTATAGCAAAACTTTGGATGAACATGTTGAACACATCCGGTGTGTGCTTGCTGTCCTAAGAGAGGAGAAACTATATGCTAACAAGGAAAAGTGCACATTTTGCATAGAAAAAGTTGTGTTTCTTGGTTTTGTTGTTTCAGGTCAGGGTGTGGAGGTAGATGAGGAGAAGGTCAAGGCCATCCATGAGTGGATGCCCCCACAAAATGTAAGCCAAGTACAAAGCTTTCTTAGCCTTGCTGGTTTCTACCGTCGGTTTGTGAAGGACTTCAGCACCATTGCTGCCCCAATGAATGAGCTAACCAAGAAAGATGTTCCCTGCAAGTGGGCAAACGCACAAGAAAAGGCCTTCCAAGAGCTGAAAGAGAAATTGATATCTGCACCATTGCTTGCACTACCTAACTTTGGTAAGACTTTTGAAATTGAATGTGATGCAAGTGGTGTTGGTATTGGAGGTGTACTAATGCAAGAAGGTAGGCTTATTGCATATTTTAGTGAGAAGCTAAGTGGTCCAACTCTAAATTATTTAGTTTATGACAAAGAATTATATGCACTTGTGAGATCTTTGGAAACATGGCAACATTACTTATGGCCTAAAGAATTTGTGATACATTCCGACCATGAATCTTTAAAGCACCTTAGGGGGTCAACAAAAACTAAACCGTAGACATGCAAAATGGAGTGAATTCATAGAATCTTTTCCCTATATTGTCAAGTACAAGAAATGAAAAGATGATGTTGTTGCCGATGCTTTGTCTAGACGCCATATTTTTCTCTCACAACTTGATACGAAAATTCTAGGGTTGCAAAGCATTAAAGAATTGTATGTCAATGACCCATATTTTGCTGAACCACACTCAAAATGTAATGAGGGCAAAGGTTGGGAAAAGTTTCATTTGCATGATGGATTCTTGTTTCGAGCTAACAAATTGTGCATCCCAGATTGCTTTGTTCGCTTATTGCTTTTGCAGGAGGCTCATGCTGGTGGTCTCATGAGACATCTTGGAGCAAAGAAAACTAAGAGTGTGCTAATCGACCATTTCTTTTGGCCAAGGATGAGGCGTGATGTTGAGCGCTATGTGCTACATTGTGAGATCTGCCGCAAAGCTAAGCCACGTTTAAACCCTCATGGACTTTATACGCCTTTATCAATTCCTAGTACACCTTGGGAAGATATTTCTATTGATTTTGTTCTTGGATTACTATGTACTAAGAGAGGGAGTGGTTCCATTTTTCTAGTGGTTGATAGATTTAGCAAGATGGCTCATTTTATCTCGTGTCATAAGAGCGATGATGCTTCACACATTGCTGATTTGTTTTTTAGGGAAGTCGTGCAACTACATGGAGTACCACACACCATTGTTTCATATCGTGACACCAAGTTTCTGAGCTATTTTTGGAAAATGTTGTGGGGAAAGCTAGGAACAAAACTTTTCTTTTCCACTACATGCCACCCACAAACCGATGGGCAAACTGAAGTTGTGAACCGCACACTATCCACGATGTTGAGAGCAGTTTTAAAGAAAAAATTGAAGATGTGGGAAGAGTGTCTCCCCCACGTGGGGTTTGCATACAACCGGTCGATACATTCGACCACTAAATTTTGTCCTTTTGAAATTGTTTATGGTTTCAAACCTGCTTCTCCCATAGATCTTTTGCCTTTACCATTGCAGGAGCCAACAAATCTTGATGCAAGTAAGCGTGCTGACTTCGTGAAGAAAATTCATGAGAAGACCAAGGAAAATATTGAGAAGATGATGGAACAATATGCAAAACGAGCAAACAAGGGAAGAAAGAAGGTGTTGTTTGAAGAAGGTGATCTTGTGTGGGTACACCTGCGGAAGGATCGTTTCCCGGATCAATGCAAATGCAAGTTGCAGCCACATGGAGATGGTCCATTCAAAGTGCTTGCGAAGATCAATGACAATGCCTACAAGATTGACCTTCCGATGGATTATGGTGTTAGTCCAACCTTCAATGTGTCCGACTTCTCTCCATACTTTGGTCCATCAGAGTCGAGGACGACTCCTTTTCAAGAGGGGGAGGATGATGAGGACACCACAACCATCAACAAGTCTCCAACAATTACAGGTCCAATCACAAGAAGTCGCGGCAAACTAATAAGTGACCAGGTGAACGCTAACCTAAGAGCATCTCCAACAGAAGCGCTATATAAGCGACACACGGTATAAAAATGGCTTTTAGCGTGCGCGGACCTAATTCGGAATCTCCAGCAGCCGCACAAAAAGTGCGCGCGCTATAACTAATGCAACACGCGCATCAAAAAGGCATCGCGCGTGGCATATTTAGTGCGCCCGGTCGCGCGCGCTGCAAAATTTGGGTTGCTGCTGATGGGGCCGCTTGATTGGGACCGTCGGACTCGCGCGCGCATCATATTTTACAACGCTTGTTGGAGCAAACGTCTTATAGCGCCCTAAAAAAAGCTACTTGCGCGCTGCAAACCTGTTTTTTGGGCGCCGCAGATTGAGCGGCTGTTGGAGATGCTCTAAGTTTACCATGTAACCTTGATGACAAAACTATGATTTCATCCCCATTGTGGTTGGTTGAACTTAGGTATCACATGGAAGAAATCCAACAACCTATGAGCTCTTGAAGCAACCGGTTTGGAGGAACAAGTTTGGAGAAAATAAGTTTCAAGTGAAGCTGATGTTGTCAGTTTTTACCTCTGATGTTTTGGTGTGCCAGACCCGTGTGGTGAAGATACGGGGCCATAGGGGTGTTGGAAATATGCCCTAGAGGCAATAATAAAAGGATTGTTATTATATTTCCTTGTTAATGATAATTGTCTGTTATTCATGTTTGAATTGTATTGTACGGAAACAGCGATACATGTGTGAATACATAGACCACAACGTGTCCCTAGTAAGCCTCTAGTTACTAGCTCGTTGATCAACAGATGGTCACGGTTTCCTGACCATGGACATTGGATGTCATTGATAATGGGATAACATCATTAGGAGAATGATGTGATGGACAAGACCCAATCCTAAGCCTAGCATAAGATCGTGTAGTTCGTAATGCTTAAGCTTTTCCAGTGTCAAGTATCTGTTCCTTAAACCATTAGGTTGTGCAACTTCCAGATACCGTAGGAATACTTTGGGTGTGCCAAACGTCACAACGTAACTGGGTGGCTACAAAGGTACGCAACGGGTATCTCCGAAAGTGTCTGTTGAGTTGGTACGAACCGAGACTGGGATTTGTCACTCCGTATGACGGAGAGGTATCTCTGGGCCCACTCGGTAAGACATAATCATCATGAGCTCAAAGTGACTAAGGAGTTAGTCACGGGATGATGGATTACGGAACGAGTAAAGAGACTTGCCATGACGAGATTGAACAAGGTATCGGTATACCGACGATCGAATCTCGGGCAAGTACCGTACCGATAGTCAAAGGGAATTACATACGGGATTAAGTGAATCCTTGACATCGTGGTTCATCCGATGAGATCATCGAGGAACATGTGGGAACCAACATGGGTATCCAGATCTCGCTGTCGGTTATTGACCGGAGAGTCGTCTCGGTCATGTCTACGTGTCTCCCGAACCCGTAGGGTCTACACACTTAAGGTTTGGTGATGCTAGGGTTGTAGAGATATATGCACGCGGAAACCCGAATGTTGTTCGGAGTCCCGGATGAGATCCCGGACGTCACGAGGAGTTCCGGAATGGTCCGAAGGTAAAGAATGATATATAGGAAGTCCAGTTTCGGCCATCGGGAGAGTTCCGGGGGTCACCGGTAGTGTACCGGGACCACCCGAAGGGTCCCGGGGGTCCACCGGGTGGGGCCACCCATCCCGGAGGGCCCCGTGGGCCGTAGGGGAGGGGGACCAGCCCTTCGTGGGCTGGCGCACCCCCCATGGGCCACCCCCATGCGCCTACGGTTGAAACCCTAGGGGTGGGGGCGCCCCCCTAGGCTTGGGGGCAAGCCACCCCCCTTGGCCGCCGCTCCCCTAGGAGATTGGATCTCCTAGGGCCGGCGCCCCCTGTCCCCCTATATATAGTGGGGGGAGAGAGGGAAGCCGCACCTCAGCCCCTGGCGCCTCCCCCCCCCCC
>LR738713.1:623871824-623925793 GCA_902687465.1 Secale cereale
AGCCCCTGGCGCCCCCCCCCCCCCCCCGGTTACATCTCCTAGTCCTCCCGCAGGGTCTCGGCGAAGCCCTGCAGCTTTTCTCGTTGCATCCACCACCACGTCGTCGTGCTGCTGGATGTCATCAACCTCTCCTCCCCCCTTGCTGGATCAAGAAGGAGGAGACTTCGATGTACCGTACGTGTGTTGAACGCGGAGGTGCCGTCCGTTCGGCGCTGGGATCATCGGTGACGAGGATCACGACAAGTACGACTCCATCATCCACGTTCCTTCGAACGCTTCCGCTCGTGATCTACAAAGGGTATGTAGAGGCACTCCTTTATGCTCATTGCTAGATGACTCCTTAGATTGATCTTGGTGAAGCTTAGGAAATTTTTTGAGTTCTGCTACGTTACCCTACAATGGTATCAGAGCTAGGTCTTTGCGTAGCATCTTGCACGAGTAGAACACAAACAAGTTGTGGGCGTTGATTTTGTTCAATTCTCTTGCCGTTACTAGTACAATCTTGATTCGGCGGCATCGTCGGATGAAGCGGCCCGGACTGACCTTACACGTACGCTTACGTGAGACTGGTTCCACCGACTGACAAGCACTAGTTGCATAAGGTGGCTGGCGGGTGTCTGTCTCTCCCACTTTAGTCGGATCGGATTCGATGAAAAGGGTCCTTATGAAGGGTAAATAGAAATTGACATATCACGTTGTGGTTTTGGCGTAGGTAAGAAACGTTCTTGCTAGAAACCTATAGCAACCACGTAAAAACTTGCAACAACAATTAGAGGACGTCTAACTTGTTCTTGCAGCATGTGCTATGTGATGTGATATGGCCAGGAAGATGTGATGAATGCTATATGTGATGTATGAGATTGATCATGTTCTTGTAATAGGGAATCACGACTTGCATGTCGATGAAAATGACAACCGGCAGGAGCCAGGAGTTGTCTTAATTATTGTATGACCTGCGTGTCACTGAATAACGCCATGTAATTACTTTACTTTATTGCTAAACGTTAGCCGTAGTAGTAGAAGTAATATTTGGCGAGACGACTTCATGAAGACACGATGATGGAGATCATGGTGTCATGCCGATGACAAAGATGATCATGGTGTCCCGAAGATGGAGATCAAAGGAGCAAAATGATATTGGCCATATCATGTCACTTTATTTGATTGCATGTGATGTTTATCATGTTTATGCATCTTGTTTACATAGAACGACGGTAGTAAATAAGATGATCTCTCACTAAAAATTTCAAGAATTGTGTTTCCCCTAACTGTGCATCGTCGCTAAGGATCATTGTTCCGAAGCACCACGTGATGATCGGGTGTGATCGGCTCTAACGTTCGCATACGACGGGTGTAGGCCAGATTTACACACGCAATACACTTAGGGTTTACTTGACGAGCCTAGCATGTACAGACATGGCCTCGGAACACGGAAGACCAAAAGGTCGAACATGAGTCGTATAGAAGATACGATCAACATGAAGATGTTCACCGTTGATGACTAGTCCGTCTCACGTGATGATCGGACACGGGCTAGTCGATTCGGATCATGTATCACTTAGATGACTAGAGAGATGTCAATCTGAGTGGGAGTTCATTAAATTTGATTAGATGAACTTAATTGTCATGAACTTAGTCTAGATTCTTTACAATATGTCTTAAAGATCAAATGGCCCAAGCTCATGTTACCCTCAACTTCAACGCGTTCCTAGAGAATACCAAGCTAAAAGACGATGGTAGCAACTATACAGATTGGGTCCGTAACATGAGGATCATCCTCATAGTTGCCAAGAAAACTTATGTCCTAGAAGCACCGCTAGGTGATGCTCCCGCCCCGGCAAACCAAGATGTTATGAACGCTTGGCAGTCGCGTTGTGATGGTTACTCCCTGGTTCAGTGCGGCATGCTTTACAGCTTAGAATCGGGGCTCCAAAAGCGTTTCGAGCACCACGGAGCATATGAGATGTTCCCAGAGCTGAAAATGGTTTTCCAGGGTCATGCCCGAGTTGAGAGATATGATGTCTCCAACGCATTCTACAGCTGTAAGATGGAGGGAAATAGTTCTGTCAGCGAGCACATACTCAAGTTGTCTGGGTTGCACAACCGCTTGTCTCAGTTGGGAATGAATCTCCCAGACGAAGCGGTCATTGACAGAATCCTTCAGTCGCTCCCACCTAGCTACAAGAGCTTCGTGTTGAACTTCAATATGCAAGGGATGGAGAAGTCCATTCCCGAGGTGTATTCAATGCTGAAATCAGCGGAGGTGGAGATCAAGAAAGAGCATCAAGTGTTGATGGTGAATAAAACCACTAAGTTCAAGAAGGGCAAGGGTAAGAAAAACTTCAAGAAGGGCGGCAAAGGAGTTGCCGCGCCCGGTAAGCCAGTTGCCAGGAAGAAGCCAAAGTATGGACCCAAGCCTGAGACTGAGTGCTTTTATTGTAAGGGAACGGGTCACTGGAAGCGGAACTGCCCCAAATACTTAGCAGACAAGAAGGCCGGCAACGTAAAAGGTATATGTGATATACATGTTATTGATGTGTACCTTACCAGCGCTCGTAGTAGCTCCTGGGTATTTGATACCGATGCAGTTGCTCACATTTGTAACTCAAAGCAGGAGCTGCGGAATAAGCGGAGACTGGCGAAGGACGAGGTGACGATGCACGTCCGGAATGGTTCCAAGGTCGATGTGATCGCCGTCGGCATGCTGCCTCTACATCTACCCTCGGGATTAGTTTTAAACCTTAATAATTGTTATTTAGTACCAGCTTTGAGCATGAACATTGTATCTGGATCTCGTTCGATGCGAGATGGCTACTCATTTAAATCCGAGAATAATGGTTGTTCTATTTATTAGAGAGATATGTTTTATGGTCATGCCCCGCTGGTCAATGGTTTATTTTTGATGAATCTCGAACGTGATGATACGCATATTCATAGTGTGAATGCCAAAAGATGTAAAGTTGACAATGATAGTCCCACATATTTGTGGCATTGCCGCCTTGGTCATATTGGTGTCAAACGTATGAAGAAGCTCCATGCAGATGGACTTCTAGAGTCTCTTGATTATGAATCATTTGACACGTGCGAACCATGCCTCTTGGGCAAGATGACCAAGACTTCGTTCTCCGGAACAATGGAGCGATTGACCAACTTATTGGAAATCATACATACCGATGTGTGCGGTACAATGAGTGTTGAAGCTCGCGGAGGCTATTGTTATGTTCTCACCCTCACAGATGACTTGAGTAGATATGGGTATGTCTACTTAATGAAGCACAAGTCTGAGACCTTTGAAAAGTTCAAGGAATTTCAGAATGAGGTTGAAAATCAACGTGACAGAAAAATAAAGTTCTTACGATCGGATCGTGGGGGTGAATATTTAAGTCATGAATTTGGCACGCACCTAAGGAACTGTGGAATTGTTTCACAATTGACACCGCCCGGAACACCTCAGCGTAATGGTGTGTCCGAACGTCGAAATCGTACTTTGCTGGACATGGTGCGATCTATGATGTCTCTCACCAACTTATCGCTATCTTTTTGGGGTTATGCTTTAGAGACTGCCGCGTTCACTTTAAATAGGGCTCCGTCAAAATCCGTTGAGACGACACCGTATGAACTTTGGTTTGGCAATAAACCTAAGCTGTCGTTTCTGAAAGTTTGGGGTTGTGATGCTTATGTCAAGAAACTTCAACCTGAAAAGATCGAACCCAAATCAGAAAAATGCGTCTTCATAGGATACCCAAAGGAAACTATTGGGTACACCTTCTACCTCAGATCCGAAGGCAAGGTTTTAGTTGCCAAGAATGGATCCTTTCTGGAGAAAGAGTTTCTCTCGAAAGAAGTGAGTGGGAGGAAAGTAGAACTTGTTGAGGTGACAGTCACCTCTCCCGAACCGGAAAGTAGCGCAGCGCAGGAAATTGTTCCTGAGGTGCCTGCACCGACAAGGGAGGAAGTTAATGATGATGATCATGAAGATACAGATCAAGTTACTACTGAACTTCGAAGGTCCACAAGGACACGTTCCGCACCAGAGTGATACGGCAACCCTGTCATGGAAACCATGTTGTTAGACAACGGTGAACCTTCAAACTATGAAGAAGCAATGGCGGGCCCGGATTCCAACAAATGGCTTGAAGCCATGAAATCCGAGATAGGATCCATGTATGAAAACAAAGTATGGACTTTGGTGGACTTTCCCGATGAGAGGCACGCCATAGAAAATAAATGGATATTTAAGAAGAAGACAGACGCGGATGGTAATGTGACCATCTATAAGGCTCGACTTGTCGCTAAGGGTTATCGACAAGTTCAAGGGATTGACTACGACGAGACTTTCTCTCCCGTAGCTATGTTGAAGTCCGTCCGAATCATGTTAGCAATTGCCGCATTCTATGATTATGAGATATGGCAAATGGACGTCAAAACGGCATTCCTTAATGGCTTCCTCAAGGAAGAATTGTATATAATGCAGCCGGAATGTTTTGTCGATCCACAGAATGCTAACAAGGTATGCAAGCTCTAGCGCTCGATCTACGGGCTGGTGCAAGCATCTCGGAGTTGGAATATTCGCTTTAATGATGTGATCAAAGCGTTTGGCTTTATACAGACTTGGGGAGAAGCCTATATCTACAAGAAAGTGAGTGGGAGCTCTGTAGCATTTCTCATATTATATGTGGATGACATACTGCTGATGGGAAATGATATAGAATTCTTGGAGAGCATAAAGGCCTACTTGAATAAGAGTTTTTCAATGAAGGACCTTGGAGAAGCTGCTTACATATTAGGGATCAAAATCTATAGAGATAGATCAAGACGCCTCATTGGTCTTTCACAAAGCACATACCTTGACAAGATATTGAAGAAGTTCAATATGAATCAGTCCAAGAAGGGGTTCTTGCCTATTTTGCAAGGTATGAGATTGAGCACGGCTCAGTCCCCGACCACGGCAGAAGATAGAGAAAAGATGAGTGTCATCCCCTATGCCTCAGCCATAGGTTCTATTATGTATGCCATGCTGTGTACCAGACCTGATGTGAACCTTGCCATAAGTTTGGTAGGGAGGTACCAAAGTGATCCCGGCATGGAGCACTATACAGCGGTCAAGAACATCCTAAAGTACCTGAAGAGGACTAAGGATATGTTTCTCGTTTATGGAGGTCACGAAGAGCTTGTCGTAAAGGGTTACGTCGATGCTAGCTTCGACACAGATCTGGATGACTCCAAGTCACAAACCGGATACGTGTATATTTTGAATGGTGGAGCAGTCAGCTGGTGCAGTTGCAAGCAGAGCGTCGTGGCGCATTCTACATGTGAAGCGGAGTACATACCTGCTTGTGAAGCAACGCAGGAAGGAGTCTGGATGAAGGAGTTCATCAATGACCTAGGAGTCATTACAAGCGCGTCAAGCCCGATGACTCTCTTCTGTGACAACACTGGAGTTATTGCCATTGCCAAGGAGCCCAGGTTTCACAAGAAGACCAAGCACATCAAGCGCCGTTTCAACTCCATCCGGAATTATGTCCAAGATGGAGACATAGATATTTGTAAAGTGCATACGGATCTGAATGTTGCAGATCCGTTGACTAAACCTCCTCCACGGGCAAAACATGATCAACACCAGAACTCTATGGGTGTTCGATTCATCACAATGTAACTAGATTATTGACTCTAGTGCAAGTGGGAGATTGTTGGAAATATGCCCTAGAGGCAATAATAAAAGGATTATTATTATATTTCCTTGTTCATGATAATTGTCTGTTATTCATGCTTGAATTGTATTGTACTGAAACAGCGATACATGTGTGAATACATAGACCACAACGTGTCCTGGTAAGCCTCTAGTTACTAGCTCGTTGATCAACAAATGGTCACGGTTTCCTGACCATGGACATTGGATGTCATTGATACCGGGATCACATCATTAGCAGAATGATGTGATGGACAAGACCCAATCCTAAGCCTAGCATAAGATCGTGTAGTACGTAATGCTTAAGCATTTCCAGTGTCAAGTATCTGTTCCTTAGACCATGAGGTTGTGCAACTCCCGGATACCGTAGGAATACTTTGGGTGTGCCAAACGTCACAACGTAACTGGGTGGCTATAAAGGTACGCAACGGGTATCTCCGAAAGTGTCTGTTGAGTTGGTACGAACCGAGACTGGGATTTGTCACTCCGTATGACGGAGAGGTATCTCTGGGCCCACTCGGTAAGACATCATCATCATGAGCTCAAAGTGACTAAGGAGTTAGTCATGGGATGATGGATTATGGAACGAGTAAAGAGACTTGCCATGACGAGATTGAACAAGGTATCGGTATACCGACGATCGAATCTCGGGCAAGTACCGTACCGATAGACAAAGGGAATTACACACGGGATTAAGTGAATCCTTGAAATCGTGGTTCATTCGATGATATCATCGAGGAACACGTGGGAACCAACATGGGTATCCAGATCCCGCTGTTGGTTATTGACCGGAGAGTCGTCTCGGTCATGTCTACGTGTCTCCCGAACCCGTAGGGTCTACACACTTAAGGTTCGGTGATGCTAGGGTTGTAGAGATATATGCACGCGGAAACCCGAATGTTTTTCGGAGTCCTGGATGAGATCCCGGACGTCATGAGGAGTTCCGGAATGGTCTGGAGGTAAAGAATGATATATAGGAAGTCCAGTTTCGGCCATCGGGAGAGTTCTGGGGGTCACCGGTAGTGTACCGGGACCACCGGAAGGGTCCCGGGTGTCCATCGGGTGGGGCCACCCATCCCGGAGGGCCCCGTGGGCCGTAGGGGGAGGGGGACCAACCCTTAGTGGGCTGGCCTACCCCCCATGGGCCACCCCCATGCGCCTAGGGTTGAAACCCTAGGGGTGGGGGCACCCCCCTAGGCTTAGGGGGCAAGCCACCCCCCTTGGCCGCCGCTCCCCTAGGAGATTGGATCTCCTAGGGCCGGAGCCCCCTGGCCCCCTATATATAGTGGGGGGGAGAGAGGGCAGCCGCACCTCAGCCCCTGGCGCCTCTCCCCCCGTTACATCTCCTACTCCTCCCGCAGGGTCTCGGCGAAGCCCTGCAGCATTTCCCGTTGCATCCACCACCACGCCGTCGTGCTGCTGGATCTCCATCAACCTCTCCTCCCCCCTTGCTGGATCAAGAAGGAGGAGACGTCGATGTACCGTACGTGTGTTGAATGCGGAGGTGCCGTTCGTTCGGCGCTGGGATCATCAGTGACGAGGATCACGACGAGTACGACTCCATCATCCACGTTCCTTCGAACGCTTCCGCTCGCGATCTACAAAGGGTATGTGGATGCACTCCTTTATGCTCGTTGCTAGATGACTCCTTAGACTGATCTTGGTGAAGCATAGGAAATTTTTTGAATTCTGCTACGTTACCCTACAAGGAGTATATCAACAGAAGCTAAATCAAATTATCTTTCCAATGCAAAAAACCTCACATCATTTGGAGTTGTGAGTCAAAAGTACTAGTCATTCTCGTGGAAGGTATCCAGGCTGTCAAGGCTTCGCGAATTTCTGAGGAGCTCTCCAACAACTCCCAAAGTTGACTGCTTATTCACCCAAGGAAGCCATGCAAACGTGCTTACTTTTGAAACCATTTTCACACCTAGCTAAGGGGTTGTCCCTGCTATAAAACTCCATCTCCCCCATCCTCTAAAAAACCTTTTGTCAAACCATTCAACTACAAGCTTATGCAGCAAGGCCGCTAAAGAGATCCGAGAGATCTTGGTACCTTTGCTCTTGTGAGTCCATTCGGATTCGTGAGGAGGAGCCTCTGGTTCCCCCTAGTTCGTGCTCTACGGTTCCGGCCAGTTTGTGTGGATTAGTCCTGGTTTGTGGTTCTGTGATTGTTCAGACAGCGGGTTGGAGTTCTTGTAGCTTCGGTCAGCCATCCCCAACGTACGGGTTGCATCCAACCTTGGCAGGTATAAAGCTAGTTATCCTGGCTGTTTGCATCTAGTTATCCCTTCCGATTTGATCCTACGACGTGAAGATCGGGCCACCCTCGAGTAGGAACTTGTTAAGCGGGTTCTCACCTATCAGATCCTCTATGTAGCATGCAACACTCAGCTGGGAAATGTACTTATAGGAACTAATCATTTACTTTGCTGAACTTAGTCTGTTGTCCAGTTTTCCGCAGACATTAGTGAACTGGCAAGAAGGTTGAAGGCACATTAACTTGCTTCAATTATTTGGTACTTAATCTGTCAGTTAATCTTGCTTGCATTTTAGTGTCTGCATACGTTTGAGTATCTTCCTTGTATCAAGCATGAAGATTTCGATGCTGGATTTCTGCCTATGTTCCTTTATGTCCCATTTTGTGCGTGCTTTTTTGTTGTTGAATTTGTACGTCGGTATTTAGACTCTTAATTATGTGTTCTGACTATTGAATATTGATAATCATCAGTAGTCTGACTGGAGTTGGGAAGACACTCCTGTAAATTGAACTGGATGGCACCTGCCTTAGCCTGGTGTTATTTGCTACTGCATACATAGATCACAATTCAACCAGAGGGAGCAGCAAGCGATGAAGGCTGCTAGACCCCAGGGGCTCGCCTGGGTGGCCAATGCCAGGGAAGAAAGTGGTAGGGTAGCAATGGTGGCTGCTGGACGCATGGACGTCCTCCATGCTAGCTCTCGCGAGTTGGATCTTTCGCTGCCTTGACTGGATGGCAGAAGATGCGCCTCCCAAGCGGTCGAGCAACTTCAGATCCTGCTGGAAAGAGGTAGGTTTGTTTGTTCTCCACCCCATATGATGTACTACTTTTGTAAATTACTTTGCAGTATTCTTAGTGAGCACATGTATGTAGTTAGTGTTTACTAATTTTCAGAATTGTCAAGGGTTAAGCACTGAGCATATTAAGTGCAGGGAAGGTTCACATGGCGTGATGTGAAGATGCAAGTTACCCAAGATCAATCTGAATTTCTTGTCTATGCATTAATTTGATAATATATATGGGACTGTTTGGTTGGTGCCCAAGCCAGCCCCGCCAAAACAAGGGCGTGCCAAAATTTTGGCGTGGGAAATTTCCGCCGACAACTCGCCCACCGGCTGCTGTAGATTTACACGGGATGACCAAATAATTGGCTCAGATCCGAAATTTTGGCCGTGAACCAAATGCATGCCAGCCTGCCGGTTAAAGACCAATATTTTGAAAGGGCAGCCATCGTTCTCATCCAAACAGGCCCTATATATATATATATATTTCGTAAGCACAATGTGAGAGGAATCTGAACTAGGTGCTCTTCTCTCTTTTCCTTTTGCTCCACCATTCACATTTTGATTTGCTAACATGTGGGTTTTCTAAATATTTCTAATTTTAGGTGGTGCAGGCTGGACGACACTGAAGTAGTCATCTTCGTCGGCCCCATCACTGCGTACGCATACTCCTTCAATTTTCCCTCCTACTGGTACATATTCTTCCCAAGTTCTCCTCCATTTCTAATTCTGAAATTTTGTTTGCTTAATTGGAATCTGAATTTATTTTTCCTTGATTGGATATCTAACATTGCATTCTAATTATTTCATGTTGCTGCTTGCATCACTTTTTCAGGTGTTGTGATCTGGAGAAGCTCAAGTAGTCATCTTTGTCCATCACGTCACTGCATACGCATACGCCTCTGATTTTTGGCTCCTGGTAGATACTCTTCCCAAGTTACCCTTGGTGGCTAATTCTTTTTTTTTTGCTTAATTCAAATCTGAATTAATAATTCATATTTTTTGTTTCCTTGATTGAAATCTGAATTAAATTTTACTTTATTGCTATGTAACACTACCTTCTAATCCGAAAAATCTGACAGATATCACAACACTCATATGCTTATAAAGCACATGTTTCATAATAACTAGATGAACTACATACATGCTCTCATTTTTATTGATTAGTTGGTTTAGCCCCTAAACAATCTTATATTATCTAAAAGAAGGCAGTCATAATTAGTTTTCCTGCAATTTTTGTTAGTTCTCTATTCTCGTTGATTGTTTATCTATTCTTCTATATCCACTCATACAGTAGCTGTACGTATGTACAATATTTTTGAATGTAGCTCAAAGGAATAGGAACGTTTCCCGTAAAAAAAGGAATATGATTGTACTCCTCCCAAAAGACAAAAGCAAGAGTAAGTATTGCTTCTCACATCCTATAGAAAATAATCTCACAAATCAAATTTTCCCTTGAAATATTTACAATTGCAAATATTCATCTTATGCAGCAATGAAGAGAATAAAAATCCAGCACCAACAATAAATAGCCGGAGTAAACAAAATAAGCAAACCAAATCGTGTTGGCCCTCGAGGAAGGGTTGCAGTGTCGAGGAGCAGCAGGCATATATATCCGACTGCACATCATGTATGTCTCTTCCTATTTATCTGTTGTTCCACTTTGTTTTTGTGTCCTACGACAGATTTGAGTAATTGTCGGTCATGTAGCTAATGCAGGCACAACTTCATGAACGTCTGCCAAGCTTCTTAGTGAGGGCTTCCTCTAAGATGCTTTCAGATTTTTGATTATCTAGCATATCTATGCACTGAAGATGTCTCTCCTTTTTGGTACCGCTCTGAATAGGATACATGATGTTCATGTTGTTAGATAATTTTATTCTTGTGTAGTTTGATTTAAAAGATGATAGGCCAGAATAACAGAATGTGATTAGTTTTGCTTTTTCTGCTGCTACACATGATTTTACTTTTGTTTTTGATTGTTTCTTTTTCAGTTTCTTAAGGCTAGAACACTACAGTGATTGATTATGCACCTGAAGGATTAATGAAGCTGCTTGGACTGAATTTCTCTTTACAATACATGGTGCTTGTTTGGGATGATTGGGCAAAAAAAGTTGGGAATTGGTTTTTTATTATATGCAAAGCTTCAAGTGTTGGGGTCTTGCTAACATTAGTTGTTTCAAGATCAGACCTTTTTTATCGCTGACTATACTCTCTCAAGTTCATGTCACGGTGGATGGTTTGAGAGGAGGGAGGCAGAGGAGAGACAAACGACGCATTCTATCATGCATGTGTCTGGATTTGTATCATCCTACTATTGTGTTGCTTTGTTTTACAGTAATAAATAAAGAGATGAATCAAATTTTCTTTGGTTCGTTAGCAAAATTTTACACATCAAGTATTTTATCTCAGATCTTCTATTTTAGTTTGGTATATGAGCCTTTTGCCTATAGACTAACATGTCCCTTAACCTGTCTGCTTGGTGATACTTTTCTGTATCAGCAAGTAGTTACGGACTGAAGAACCAGTTACTGATTACGCCTTATCTCAATGCATACTAACTTTCTATGAGTACCTGGTTTGCTGCAGCCCTTTGCGCCATTGGAGCAACGGGTCATCTAGTGTTTATAAAGAAGGAGTAGATGGTATTATTAGACGTTGTGTACCTGAGCATGAACAGGGACAAATCCTTCAGAAATGTCACTCCGAAGCATATGGAGGACATCATGCTGGAGATAGAACTGCTCAGAAGGTATTGCAGTCTGGATTTTATTGTCCTACTCTCTTCAAAGATTCCCGTAAGTTCGCCTCATCTTGTGATGAATGTCAAAGAATAGGTAATATCAGTAAGCGTCAAGAAATGCCTATGAATTATTCACTTGCTGTTGAACCATTTGATGTTTGGGGATTTGATTACATGGGGCCTTTTCCTTCCTCTAATGGGTATACACATATTTTTTTATGTTGATTATGTTACTAAATGGGTAGAAGTTATTCCAACCTGTAGTGCTGATCACAACACCTCTATTAAAATGCTTAAGGAAATTATTTTCCCAAGGTTTGGAATCCCTAGATATTTAATGACTGATGGTGGTTCACACTTTATTCATGGTGCTTTCCGTAAAATGCTTGCTAAATATGATGTTAACCATAGAATTGCATCACCTTATCATCCTCAGACTAGTGGTCAAGTTGAGCTTAGTAATAGAGAAATAAAATTAATTTTGCAAAAGACTATCAATAGGTCCAAGAAGAATTGGTCTAAGAAATTAGATGATGCACTTTGGGCTTATAGAACAGCTTATAAAAATCCTATGGGTATGTCTCCTTTTAAAATGGTTTATGGTAAAGCTTGTCATTTGCCTCTTGAGTTAGAACATAAAGCATTTTGGGCAATCAAGGAACTCAACTATGATTTCAAACTTGCTAGTGAAAAGAGGTTATTTGATATTAGCTCACTAGATGAATGGAGAACCCAATCTTATGAAAATGCTAAGTTATTTAAAGAAAAAGTTAAAAGATGGCATGATAAAATAATCCAAAAGCGTGAGTTCAAAGTCGGAGAATATGTTCTTTTGTACAACTCCCGTTTCAGGTTCTTTGCAGGCAAACTCCTCTCTAAATGGGAAGGCCCCTATGTCATCGAGGAGGTTTATCGGTCTGGAGCTATCAAAATAAATAATGCTGAAGGTACTAACCCGAAGGTTGTTAATGGGCAACGAATAAAGCATTATATCTCAGGTACACCCATTAATGTTGAAAGAAATATTATCCAAACTTTGACACCGGAAAAACACATAAAAGAGTCCTTCCGGAACACTCCAGAATCATCAAAATAAGGAGGTACGTGATACGGTAAGTAAATGGACTCTGAAAAATCCGCAAAAATATTTTTATCAGTTTTGGAATATTTACAAAATTAGGAAAATAAGAAACTACCAGGAAGCATACCCTAGTGGGCACAAGACACCAGGGTGCGCTAGGTTTGGCCGGCGCGCCCAGGTGGGTTTTGCCCACCTGGGGCACCTTTCGGACTCCGTTTTTCTTCCATTTGCTTGTTTCCCAAGATAAAAATTCTTTATATACCCCGAACCTATTGACCACTGTATCGCAGAGAAATCTTCTATTTTCTTTTTATGTTGTTTTCTGGCAGATCCCATCTACCATGGCCACCCCAAGCTCCTCCAAGGACAAGTTCTTCAAGAACATCATCAACCCATATCTGTGAGAGGTGGTGCAGCACCCTCATGTCATCCAGATGCATGAGGGGTTGCTGCACATCCGCAATGAGCAAGGACCCGAGGGGATGGGAACCATGGAGGCCAGTCTTGAGGCTATGGAGCAAGAAGTCTTCCGGTGCAAGAAGATGGTGGAGCATGGCTCAATGCCAATCACCCCATGATCACGGACCTTTCCCGTGATCTCAAGGTGGATGTCAACTCCATGAAGGATATCATCTTCACCCTCAACGAGCAAATCCACTACCTTCAAAGCCAGATCTATGATCTTCAGAACCAAGTCTTTGAATACGAGGCAAGGTTCAAAGGTATGAGTTTGGCTACCAGTTGCAGGACCCGTGAGACTCATTCTTCCTGTTACGATGGTGGACCTTTATCATGGAAACCCGAGGACAAGATCGCATCTACTTCTCCGCCACTACCATCTTCTTCATCACCGAAAGAAAATTGAGTATCGGGTATGGGCACTCCCCTTGGCTTTCACCAAGCTTGGGGAGGTGCCCCGGTATTGTATCATCCCCACTATACTTTTGCCTTTACTTATTTTAGTTTGATCTTTTGTTTTAGAATAAATGAAAGTTTAGTTCAATTCTTTCTTTTCAAGAGTTTGCTTAGTGATCTATCCTTGTAATCGTGTGCAAGTTATATAATAAAGTTTGGTTTGAGTTTTGCTTTCTTTACTTTCATGTTGCAATAAAAGAAAGGAAGTAAATTAATAAGATCATATGCTAATCCTATGGTAGGTGATAGCACAACATAAGGATAAGTGTAAGTACAAAAATTTATTAGAGATTGACAAACATAGCATTGGTTAATGATGCAACTCATGAAAGAATTAATAAGGGAAGAGAAGATTCAGATATAAATATACTATCCTAGAAATCTTCTGTGATTGTGAGCCCCCATCAAAATATTATATGCCAAAATTGTTGACGTTGGACAAGGAAGACAACTTAATGATTTATGTTTGTTCATATTCACATAGAAGTCACATTGTCATAGATCCTTTAACATGTGGTGCTTGCTCAATATCTTTTCTGGCCAAAAATTCCGCACTAAGTAGAGATACTACTTGTGCATCCAAAAACCCTTAAACCCAAAACTTTTTCGAGAGTCCACCATACCTACTTATGGATTGAGTAAGATCCTTCAAGAAAGTTGTGATCGGTGCAAAAAGGGAAATATAAATTGCTTTTAAAAGTGTGAGATCATTTAGTGTAAGGGAAAATTGAGCATTGTATGAACTTGTGATGGCAAGGTAATAAAAGCGATAGACTGCATAATAAAGGTTGCTATCAAAAGGGACAATATAATGTGACATTCCTTTGCATTAAGGGGTTGAGCATACAAACAAATAAGCGCATGACAACCTCTGCTTCCCTCTGCGAAGGGCCTATCTTTTACTTTTATGCAAAGAGTCAAATTATTCTATCTATTCCTTTTTATTTTATCCTTTGGCAAGCATCATGTGGTGAGGACAGATCTAGGCACATATGTCTAGTTGAATATGGGTGGCATGAGTTATTATCGTTGACATCACCCTTGAGGTGAATACGTTGGGAGGCAAAACTATAAGCCCCTATCTTTCTATGTGTCCGGTTGAAACGTTTTTCTCATGTGTATGCGATGAGTATCAGCAATCATAGAAGACTATATGATGGTTGAGTATGTGGACTTGCCTAAAGGCTCCAATAAGTGAACCATCCTAAAAAGATGATGAATTGTAGTTGCAAAGTTGACTAAAAACATACTTTTTTGGTTTCTAATAGAGTATATGCTTTATACTTCAACTATGTGATGAACTATTACTTGTTCATGAGAAGTTTATGATACATCCATTTTGGTTTTCGCTTGAGGACAAGTGAGGTCTAAGCTTGGGGGAGTTGATACGTCCATTTTGCATCATGTTTTCTTGTTGTTATTTATGTTGTTATTATGCATAATAATGCTTTTTGGAGTAATTCTAATGCCTTTTCTCTCATAATTTGCAAGTAATGCACCAAGGGGGAGAATTCCGGTAGTTGGAAATCTGGACCTGAAAAAGCTACGTCATGCCACCTATTTTGCACAACTCCAAACAAGCTGATACTTCACGGAGATTTTTTATGGAATATATGAAAAATACTGGAGCTGATAACCACCAGAGGGAGCCCACCAGGTGGGGACAACCCACCTGGGCGCACCAGCCCCCCAGGCGCGCCCTGGTGGGTTGTGCTCACACGGGCCCACCTCCGATGCCCCTATTTTGGTATATAAGTCATTTTGACCTAGAAAAATTAAGGAGGATACTTTTGGGATGGAGCGCCGCCGTCTCGAGGCGGAACTTGGGCAGGAGCACTTTTGCCCTCCGGCGGAGCGATTCCACCGGGGGAACTTCCCTCTCAGAGGGGGAAATCATCGTCCTCATCATCACCAACAACTCTCCCATCTTGGGGAGGGCTATCTCCATCAACATCTTCAACAACACCATCTCATCTCAAACCCTAGTTCATCTCTTGTGTTCAATCTTGTTACCGGAACTATAGATTGGTCCTTGTGGGTGACTAGTAGTATTGATTACATCTTCTAGTTGATTACTATATGGTTTATTTGGTGGAAGATTATATGTTCGGATCCATTATGCTATTTAATACCCCTCTTATCTTCAGCATGTTTATCATTTGTGAGTAGTTACCTTTGTTCTTTAGGTCATGGGAGAAATCATGTTGCAAGTAATCATGTGAATTTGATATGTGTTCGATATTTTGAAAGTATGTATGTTGTGATTCCCTTAGTAATGTCATGTGAACGTCGACTACATGACACTTCACCATATTTGGGCCTAAGGGAATGCATTGTGGAGTAGTAATTAGATGGTGGGTTGTGAGAGTGACAGAAGCTTAAACCCTAGTTTATGCGTTATTCCGTAAGGGACCGATTGGATCCAAAAGTTTAATGCTATGGTTAGAATATATTCTTAATACTTTTCTCGTAGTTGCGGATGCTTGCGGGAGGGTTAATCATAAGTAGGAGGTTTGTTAAAGTAAGAACAACACCTAAGCACCGATCCACCCACATATCAAATTATCAAAGTAGCGAACACGAATTGAACCAACATGATGAAAGTGACTAGATGAAATTCCCGTGTACCCTCAAGAACGCTTTGCTTATTATAAGAGACCGTCTTGGCCTGCCCTTTGCCTCAAAAGGCTTGGGCTACCTTGATGCACTTTTGCTAGTACTATCGTTACTTGCTCGTTACAAAATTATCTTGCTATCAAACTACTCTAATACTTACAATTCCAGCACTTGCAGACATTACCTTACTGAAAAACACTTGTCATTTCCTTCTGCTCCTCGTTGGGTTCTACACTCTTACTTATCGAAAAGAGCTACAATTGATCCCCTATACTTGGGAGTCATCATCCACAATTTGGTTGCATCATCCGAGAAGAAGGTAAAAGGTGGAAAGGGGGGAGCAAAGCAACCGTGTGTAGTCATCCAAAGTACTCGCAAGCAAGGATCTACACTACATATGCATTGGTATATGTATAAAGCGGTAATGTATGTGGACTATACTACATAATGCCAGAATTCAACTCCAGGTCGTCCTGTTACCGTGGACACGACTATTCGAATATATTACTTCCATGCAGGGGTGCACCACATAACCCGACACGCTCGGTCCCTCTGGCTGGACACACTTTCCTGGATAATGCTCGGCCTCGGAAGATCAACGCGTCGCAACCCTACCTAGGCCCGACAGAGAGGTCAGCACGCCCGTCTAAATCCTAAGCGCACAAGGGTCTTGGGCCCATCGCTCATTACACTCCTGCACATTGCGAGGGTGGCCGGTGAGCAGACCTAGCGTCCTACATTTCAAAGGAAGTTGCAGTACGCGGTCCAACCCGGCACGCGTCGCTCAGTCGCTGACGTCCGGAAGGCTTCGGCTGATACTACGATGCTGGTTGCCCATATCTTGTCCCGCGTGGCAGTTGGTGCATATAAGTCCAATGGCCCAACTCAGATCAAATATCCAAACTCATTAAGCGTGTTATTATGAAATAACCGCAGACAACGACTAGGGACCAGCCCACCTGTCTCCTAGGTGGTCGCGACCTGCCCTATCGCTCTGCCACAAAGATCCACGGAGAGGGCCATCAGGAAAAATGTCCTTTCAGTACCCAATCCATGAATCACTCGCAGGTACTCTACGAGGTGACCCGACTTTAGTCACAACAAGTATCATGTATAGTATGTATATAGTATATACCCGTGATCACATCCTGACGTGATCACGACCCGATAGTATAGCATAGCATACGAACAAGAATGTAGGGCCACTAATGGAATACTAGCATCCTATACTAAGCATTTAGGATAACAGGTAAATGTATCAACAATTGTAGCAATGATGACAGGTTATACCGCAGAATAGGAGCTATTGAATCAACAATAGTAGCAAACCTAATGCAAGAAATAAGGGAGAATAGAGTGGGTGATATCTGTTTGATCAAAAGGGGTTTGCTTTCTTGGAAGCCCTGTAGACAGATAAGAACCCTCGACGATGAAGCAGTCGATCACCAGATCAACATCGGTCTCGGGGTTTACCAGGAAAAAAGTAATGGAGGGGAAAAACAATAAATAACAGAGCAATCAAATGCATCACAATGAATTACACATCATTATGGCGTGCTAGGGGTGACATAATGCAGTACTACATATCAGAGACGGAGCGGGAAAACATCTGGGAATGTTTTCTCAGCTTTCGACAGTTTCTGGACAGATGAAACAAAGGGGAAGGATCCATAGTCATCATGTTAGACGTATGTGACAGATGAGTGGATAGCATATTCGGATTCTTCACAATTTTCTGAGAAATTTTCATATATATATTATTTTCATCCGAGCTACGGTTTATTTTATATGATTTTTCAAATTTTTAAACATTTTCTGTTTTATTATTAATTTCGAAAATAGTTGAATAAATTGGTACGGGTACATAGAAGTGTACCCAGCTGTTTGCACTAGGGGCTGACAGGTGGGGTCCAGTTGACTGCCTAGTCAACAGTCAACTGAGACAGTTGACAAGTCAAAGGGACCAGGGGACCTGCATGTCATTGACTGGGTTATCCCAGTCAGCAGTTTGACTGGTCAAGGCTAGTGGGACCCATGTGTCATTGACAGGGGCAACTAACATTGTTTAATTAAATTAATTAACTTACTTAGAGAGGGTGGGGCCTACAAATCAATGGAAGTGGGGGCTAGCTTAGTGGGCAATTAGGGGTTGTTAGCCCCTAATTAAGTTAGGCCAGCCCCACACGGCGGTGCACAGCTAGCCGAGGCTATGCCCGGCAGGAGCGCTCCTAGAGGGGAGCGCCGGTGCTGGAGAAGGCGGGTGCGGCTGCCGGCTCGGCGAGGTTAGAGAAGGCGGGTGCGGCGCGGGGTGTGCGAGGAAGCAAGCGACGGGCGTTGGCCGGCGGGACAGAGTGCGGCGGCCGAGGCGGCGCTGGTGCGGTCGAAGAGGTGGAGCGGACGCGAGGGGGGCGAGGCCCGGCAGCAGAGGTAGCAGGGTGGGTCGGAGCAAGGAGAAGAATAGGATGGCACAGCGAAGTAGAGGAGCGGGGCGAGGCCAGGGCGGCTCGACGAAGGTGAGCGCGGATAAGCGCTGTGGCCGGAGCAGCAGCAAGCAAGACTGCGCGGGCATAGCAGCAACAAGCTGAAGAAGTCGTAGCAGCAGTAGCGACGCAGTAGCAGGATGCAGTGGCAGCGAGGTCAGGCGCGGGCATGTGCGGAGGTGGCTGCAGGCGGGCGCGTCCTGGGTGCGGCCGGACACGGGCCGACGCGGCCAGAGGCACGGAAGCGCGCACACATGAGCGAACTCCGGGTGCGGCCACAGGAGGTAGCGGACGACGGCTTACGACGACAGATCGAAGGGGATAAGCAGGGGAGAATGAGGAGCTCACCGGGAGGTGGTAGGAGAGCTCTAGACGGTCAGGGAGCCGCCGGGGCAGCGAGAACCGACGACGGACGTCGACGGTAGGATATGGCGGCCGTGGGTGAAGAAGGTGGCATTGGCGAGCTTGGCGGCGGCCTGGTGACGAAATGAAGGGCGTAGAGAAAGGAGACAACGATGGCGGGGCGCCCGGACGTCGTGGCGCAGCTCGGGGTAGTAGTTGCCCACGAGATCGTCGAGGGCGCGGTGAGGGCAGTGCGGTTGCGAGCTTGGGAATGCGAGGAAGGGCGAGTGAGAGGAGGTTAGGGGACTAGGGTTCATCCGCGGGGTTGAGGGTGCTCTTATCCTCGAGGGGATTCACTGATGGGCGACACGGGGCCAAGGCGCGGCCATGGCGGCTGGATGGCGGCCACGCCATGCCCCTGCCTCCCCTCTCTATAGAGGTAGGGGAAAGGTCCTGCATGGGCTGGGCCTTATTGCATTGTACTAGTAGGCTTTATGTGTACAATAGCTGCTGGGTCTAGAAGGTGGATAGTGCCCTTTTCTTTCCTTTTTTTATCTTCTCTATTTCCTTTTATTTTAGTTTTATAAAAATTACCACTAGCACCTAAATTAGTATTTACGAATATACTACTGCCACACAAATTATTATTCCTAAATAAAATAGTTTATTATTTTATAATTTATAAAAGTCATTTAATTAATCGTTTCAGCCACTGTTTCTATTATTTTAGTGCATCATGTTATGAAAATGTGGTTTCTCCATCATAATTACCGATGCATTATTCGTCACCTCTAGAACATTTTAGTTTTAATGTTTGAAAACTTTTACCGTTTAACTTTATTTTAAATTTGAACTTCGAACAGGATTTGAATCATCGCGAGATTAACAACAGTAATCATCGTGATGTGGCGTCATTAGTAGAGGGCTACTGTGGCTTAATTATCCGAGCGTTACAATTCTCCTCCACTACAAGAAATCTTGTCCCGAGATTTAGGAGGTGGAGTAAGGGGGAAAGTTTTGGTTGCGAAATTCCAACGAATCTTCTTGGTCTTGGTTGCTCTTCTTGAAGATGTCGATCCATTACGTTGATGTCTTCATTTCTCTGCTTCAGGTCATCATGATGAGGTCAGCATCATTTCTTCGGGAACTTTATCGTACTTACGAAAAAAATTGTGGGTATTCTGGGAGAACGGACCTCTGCAAGGTTGACTATCTGGTTGATAACATCGGGGAAGGTGGTGGAAAGTAACTCTCGAATTGAAAATTAAGAAATATCAAGAGCAAAGTAAGGAGGTATCATGTGAAGTTTCGAGCGGGCAAGCAATAGTTCAATGCCTGAAACAAGGCATGAAAGGGGTTCAAAGCAACAGGGATAAATATTGTGTCTGATACCATAATTGATGATCTCTCGGAAGGTGGCTCGTGAATTACATACGAGGCCACACGCGAGGAACAACCTTGGGAACAAGGGGTGTACAGGAGAGCCAGGTTTCGATCTTGTGGATCTGTGGGTTATGGGCCCACCATGTGGGTGAAAAGTAGGAAGGGCGGTGACGTCTTGCACGATCGTGTAAGCAAGGCATGTTAGAGGATAGCCTGTCAGTTATGTCGGCAACAACATCGATACCAAGGGTGAGGTACAAAGAGAATCATTTTCCTGCTCGTTGAAACGAGGCGGACCAATAGGCAAAGTTCTCGTCCATCGGTGGTTACCGGGAAGTTATCAACAATAGTAACAAGGTTATACTTGACATGGTTGTACACTGAGCTGTTCACATAAGCATGAGAATGTTATTGCTTAGATCATATAGATCATAAGAAAGACTAAACATAACAATGGAATGGAAGATGCGATTTTCAGATTAAACAGAACAACGGAAAGGAAAATGTGTTTAAACACATATTTCAAGGGTATATCATCCACAAGGACAAGCATAGCATGATATCCATGACATGATAGAAAGTAGAAAAAGGTAAGGGGAGAGGAATTTCATAGCATTACTCATACAATGGTGTTTGGATAATTGATAACAAAATTTTAGCATTGTGCTTCAAATGTTCTTATTGAAAATCGAAGTACCACAGACATGCTTCGAGATAACATTGACATGGTCATCAAGCAAAGGTCAGACTCTGGATACACGAATGATCCATCAGGAACAACTTATAGAATAAGTCTTACAGTTTCCTCATGGAAGAATGGTTAACCTTGCTAAAGAGGAAACTATAACAATAGATCCTCCGGCCAAGGGTGCTAGGCATGACATCACCTTACTGGGACATATAAAGACCAATGTTAAAACTCTTAGAAATATGTCCCAACCATCATATCTGACCGAGATTCAAATCTGATTGGTGTTAGGATACCTCAGATTCACGATGCCTGAGATGAAAATGTGCAACACAAATTGACGAGATGACATTGTACGACCCTGGGGAAATGAGCTATGGATGCGAGTACCAAAATAAGAGTTCATCAGTAAACCAAGAAGACAAAGAGGAGGTGGTTGATGGACTCAGCGACAATTCGTCGAGGTTTCCAACAAGATGGTATCCTCAATTATGTGAACAAGGAGATAATATTGGACATACCGAAGTAGATAATGAAGTATGTTCGAGGAGAACATCCACGAGTAAACATTGATCGAAATATGCACCTGGAAGGATGGACTAAGTAGCACGATCGATGTTGGAATGGTGATTCAATAACCAATAGACTAAGAATCAAGCTATCAACCATTAACTTCAAGTAATAGGGTTGCTAGGAGTTTAGAAATTACACATCACTGTCCATTTGTCGGTATTCCGGTTAGAAACAACACATGGACCCAAAAGGAAGGGTGATGGTGAGAAGTATCACTATACTAAAAATTCTTAAGAGGTGGAGCAATCCTCACAACATCCTTGACTTAAAAAATAGTAATACTTCAAGGTAGAACATAATACAAGCTGGAAAGTTGCATTCATAACATGAACAAGTTTGTGATGAAAGGAAGGTAAGGATGTTGTCGATGGTAATTCAAATTATCAAGGGACGAGGATGGCACTTATCATCATGAATTCGATTAATATCCTAGAAGGAGTCAGAATGTTGATGATGACCATGACAATTTTGTCGAGAGGCTCCATGAAGAAGCAATCAAATAGCGACTACATCAGGCAAAATGATTGATGCAGCGGAAGATTATTGTGTCCACGAATATGACACAAACTCAGAATCAAGCTTGATGTTCAAGGCGAAATGATATGGTGAGGAAGATCGACGTAATATTAGCTCATCGTCAAAATTTGTGCACCGGGAATAAGGACCATGTAGCACATTTATAATTAGCACGATAATGATATCGCCGATCAGGCTAGGAATGACTTGAAGGATTATTAAACTCGTAAGCAACGAAAATTACTTAGTGTTATTGATTAATAGTGCGGAATCGATTCACTTATCGGTATTCTCGAGTGACTATTAACTCAGAACACAGAGGGGAATTGTAATCGGAAAGAATAATAGTTGATGAAGAACTCATAAGAAGTATGTAGTTCCGTGATATTCTCGATATACTAGAGGGTATACTCTAAGGTAGAGCAAAATAGAGGTTAGATAGGTGTATTAATCTGCAAAAGACAAGTACTTATACTTGCACGATAAATGGTATTTAAAGGAGAACATGGTCGGAACCACGATTGCAAAAGGCCACATCCTGGATATAAGATGAACTTATATCAAGGGGATAATTATTTCCATGAGAAGCTTTCATGATAAGATATGCATTGTATCCATGGGCATGAACACAAAGTTTAAGGTCGACTCCCACTTCTCCAAATGCTAGCCTTTCATTCACTTCTCGTTTCGAGAATGGCATTAGTGCTGAAACTTTTACCTGGTGAAATACCAGATGATTACAACCCGTGAAATCCTTCGGGTTAACGCGGGTTAGGGAATGCATAGGTTCAACCCATTTGGCATCTTAGGAACATATACCACAAACTTTTAGGAGTAATTAACACAAGCTCGAAAGTACAACACGGTTGACAAAGCAGAGGATACAATTTACCAAAGGTATTATGTATCAGGGAAAGAACTTATCGAGGTTTTTGTATACAAAGGACACCGTCGGATGATAATTCAACAAAGGATCAGACGGTCCATAATGGAGCTGATGTGAGCACCGGCACACAACCAGAGGAAGAAACAATGCAAATGCATTGGATCATACAAACAACTGACTAATTCAAAGCTCAAATCTGAACAAATTATGATTTCCAATTCAAGGGATCAGAAGCAAACACTCTGATTAAGGGTGGATAAGTTGAGTACGCTTGGGGGTACAATCGATGCCAATTTGATTGGTCGAGATCCAGCTCATCTTTATAATGATGTGTGAGTCGGAAGGATGAATTCTAGAACCTGATTGAGGATTGCTAGTATTCGCAACATAATGAACCAATGGACCCAAAATGATAATGAAAAAGGATGTCAATAAGATTACTTGACTTACGGGATTATCCACAATGCAAGCAAGCAAGAATTTCAAGAGCAATAGGCTACTGAGGATGTTTGGAAGATTGATTGGTATTTCGAAGACTTTTGTGAAACACATGAATCAACTGGGGATGAGCGGATACTAGATAAGTGCGATAAATTATCCGTAGGGGTATTCAAGTGGCAAAGAACTGCAAGGTAGTAGGCACAAAGTATTCTCGAAACAATAGAGAGAATTTTGGGGTATCTTGTAATAACAAGATCAATGGGGAATGATTGTATGAATGGCAAGCATACGTGGTTATCCATAGGGGGTTTATCGATGGAAGGGAATTGCAAAAGCAATGGAAGAAGGTCTTAAGAGAACATCGTAGAGTATCTTCGGAATCCTCTAGGGTAGCAGGCGATCATCTGTAATAAGGGGTTCTCCGGGTGGATGTGATCACGAGATCCTAATGTTAGAGTAAGCAAAATCTTTAACCCGAAGAGAATAGAGATTAGAATCCCAGAGTAAGGATGAGGAATAAAAGATTCTAATACCACCCAATGGTGACGTGGGCCTGCAAGCCACACAACCATGTTAGTAAAAGTTTTTCAATGACTAGACTCAACATCGTCCAAGGAGTTTGGAAGGGGCATTCCTACAGGCAGTCGGCTCTGATACCAACTTGTGATGCCCCTGATTTGACCGTACACTAATCATGCACGCAAAGATGTACGACCAAGATCCAGGACTCGCGGGTAGATATCACAACACAACTTTAGACACAAATTAAAGATCATACAAGCTACATATTACAAGAAAGGGGCTCGAGGGCTCGAATACATAAGCTCGATCATAAACGTGCAAAAAAATTGAGTGCACACATAAGTTAAACAAGGTGCCATAAGATGGCTAGCACAAACATCGATACAGATCAAAGAGGCGCACGCCTCCTACCTAGGATCCTCCTAAACTACTCCTGGTCGTCACTAGACTCCACGTAGTAGTAGGCTCCAGCGGGGTAGTAGTAGTCGTCGGTAGTGGCATCTGACTCCTGGGTTCCACCATCTGGTTGCATCATCCGAGAAGAAGGGAAAAGGAGGGAAAAGGGGGAGCAAAGCAACTGTGAGTACTCATCCAAAGTACTCGCAAGCAAGGATCTACACTACATATGCACTGGTATATGTATAAAGGGGTGATATCTGTGGACTATACTGCAGAATGCCAGAATAAGAGGGGGAAAGCTATGCCTATTGAAGATTATGCTTCTGGGAGCCTCCATCTTGCAGCAATAGAAGAGAGTAGCTGGAATAGTAACAACTATCAAAGCTTCTTGTAGCCTCCGTCTTGCAGCAGTAGAAGAGAGTATCTGGAAAGTTCACCAAGTAACATCGTATAGCATAATCCTACCCGGCGATTCTCCCCTCGCCACCCTATGGGAAAGCGATCACCGGGTTGTATGTGGCACTTGAAAGGGTGTGTTTCGTTAAGTATCTAGTTCTAGTTGTCATGAGGTCGGAATACAACTCCAGACCATCCTGTTACCATGGATACAGCTATTCGAATAGATTACTTCCCTGCAGGGGTGCACCACATAACCTGACACGCTCGATCCCTCTAGTCGGACACACTTTCCTGGGTCATGCCCGGCCTTGGAATATCGACATGTCATAGGCCTACCTAGGCCTGATAGAGAGGTCAGCACGCCGGTCTAAATCCTAAGCGCGCAGGGGTCTTGGGCCGATCGCCCATTGCGCTTGCAAGTGTGGCCGGTGAGTAGACATAGCAACCTCCATTTCAAAGGAAGTTGTGTTACGCGGTCCAACCCGGCGTGCACCACTCAGTCGCTGACGTCTGGAAGGCTTCGGCTGATACTACGACACCGGTTGCCCATACCTTGTCCCGTGTGGCAGTTAGTGCATATAAGGCCAATGACCCAACTCAGATCAAATATCCAAACTTGTTAAGCGTGTTATTATGAAATAACCACGGACAATGACCAGGGACCAGGCCCACCTGCCTCCTAGGTGGTCGTGACCTGTCCTGTCACTCCGCCACAAAGATCCACACAGAGGGCCATCGGGAAAAATGTCCTTTCAGCCCCCAATTCGTGAATCACTTGTGGGTACTCTACGAGCCGACCCGACTTTAATCACAACAAGTATCATGTATAGTATGTATATAGTATATCCCCGTGATCACATCCCGACGTGATCACGACCCGATAGTATAGCATAGCAGACGAACGAGAATGTACGGCCACTGATGGAATACTAGCATCCTATACTAAGCATTAGGATAGCAGGTAAAGGTATCAACAGGTGTAGCAACAATGATAGGCTATGCAGCAGAATAGGAGCTATCGAATTAACCACAGTAGCAAACCTAATGCAAGAAATAAGAGAGAAGAGAGTGGGCGATATCTGGTTGATAAAGGGGGTTTGCTTGCCTCGAAGCCCTGTAGACAGATAAGAACCCTCGACGGTGAAGCAGACGATCACCAGATCAACAGCGGTCTTGGGGTATACCGGAAAAGAAGTAACGAAGCGGAAACACAATCAATAATAGAGCAATCAAATGCATCACAATGAATTACACATCAATACATCGTGCTAGGGGTGACCTAACGCAGTGCTACACGTTACAGACGGAGCAGGAAAACATCTGGGAATGTTTTCCCGGCTTTCGGCGATTTCCGAACAGATGAAACGGAGGGGAACGATCCATATTCATCATGTTAGACGCATGTGACAGATGAGTGGACAACATATTTGGATTGGTCACATTTTTCTGAGCAATTTTCATATATAAATTATTTTCATCCGAGCTACGGTTTATTTTATATGATTTTTTAAATTTTAAACATTTTATGTATTATCATTAATTTCGAAAATAAATGAATAAATTGGTACAGGTACACAGAAGTGTACCCAGCTGTTTGCACTAGGGGCTGACAGGTGGGTTCTAGTTGACTAGTCAAAGGGATCAGGGGACCCACATGTCATTGACTGGGTTATCCCAGTGAGCAGTTTGACTGGTCGATCGGGCTAGTGAGACCCATGTGTCATTGACAGGGCAACTGACAGTGTTTAATTAAATTAATTAACTTACTTAGACAGGGTGGGCCTACAGATCAGTGGCAGTGGGGGGTTAGTGGGGGTTAGCTTAGTGCGCAATTAGGGGAAGTTAGCCCCTAATTAACTTAGTCGAGCCCACACGGCGGGGCACAACCGGCCGAGGCCGTGGCCAGGCTGGCGCGCACATAGAGGGGAGCGCCGGCGGTGGCAGCGGTGGGCGCGGCTGCCGGCTCAGCGAGGTCAGAGACAGCGGGCGCGGCGGGGGGTGTGCGCGATGAAACAGGTGGCGGACGTTGGCCGACGGGGCGGAGTGCGGCGGTCGAGGTGGCGCTGGTGCGGCCGGAGAGGCAGAGCTAACGCGAGGGGGCGAGGCCCAACAACAGAGGTAATTGTGCGGTACAGAGCGAGGTGAAGACCAGGAGGGCACAACGAAGCAGAGGAGCGCGGCGAGGCTAGGGGGCGGCTCGGCGGAGGCGGGCACTGATGAGTGATGTGGCCGGAGCAGCAGCAAGCGGGACTGCACGGGCACGCCAGCAGCAACTAGAAGAAGTCGTAGCAGCAACGTCGGCGCAGTAGCAGGATGCAGCGGCAGCGAGGTTAGGCGCGGGCGTGTGCGGAGGGGATTGGAGGCGGGCGCGTCCTGGGTGCGGCCGGACATGGCCCAACGCGGCCAGAGGCGCGGAAGCGCACACACATGAGCGAACTCCGGGCACGGCCACGGGAGGTAGCTGACGATGGCTTACGGCGACGGATCGAAGGGGATAAGCAGGAGGAGGATGAGGAGCTCACCGGGAGGTGGTAGGAGAGCTGTAAACGGCAGGGGAGCCGCCGGGGCAGCGAGAACCGAGGACGTACGTTGACGGCGAGATGTGGCTGCCGTGGGCGAAGAAGGCGGCGTTAGCGAGCTTGGTGGCGGCCTGGTGACGAACTAAAGGACGTAGAGGAAGGAGACGACGATGGCGGGGCGCCCGGACGTCGTGGCGCAGCTCGGGGTAGCCAGTGGCCGCCAGATCGACGAGGGCACGGTGAGGGCAGTGCGGCTACGAGCTTGGTAATGCGAGGAAGAGCGAGTGAGAGGATGTTAGGGGACTAGGGTTCGTCCGCGGGGTTGAGGGTGCCCTTATCCTCGAGGGGAGTCGCGGATGGCGACACGGGGCCAAGGCGCGGCCATGGCGGCCGGATGGCGGCCACGGCATGCCCCTGCTTCCCCTTTGTACAGAGGTAGGGGAAAGGCCGGCATGGGCTGGGCCTTATTGCACCGTACTAGTAGGCTTTATGTGTACAATAGGTGTTCGGCCTAGAAGGTGCATCGTGCCCTTTTCTTTACTCTTTTTATCTTTTCTATTTCCATTTAATTTAGTTTTATAAAAATTACTACTAGCACCTAAATTAGTATTTATGAATATACTACTGCCACATAAATTATTATTCCAAAAGAAAATAGTTTATTATTTTATAATTTATAAAAGGCATTTAATTAATCATTTTAACCATTGTTTCAATTATTTTAGTGCATTTAAACATGTATACAAATGTGGTTTTTCCATCATAATTACATATGCATTATTCGTCACCAATAGAACATTTTAGTTTTAATGTTTGAAAACTCTTACTGTTTAACTTTATTTTAAAGTTGAATTTTGAACGGGATTTGAATCATCACGATATTAGCATTAGTAGAGGGTTATTGTACCTTAATTATCCAGGCGTTACAGTCCATGAGTTGCATGTTGGTAACTTCATTGACAAATACTTGGTATGATTTTGTTAATGATGGTAACTTCGTTACGTACATTCTTATTTAGTAAACTACATTTCTGACCGTATATGTTACTATGGTGTTCAAGAGAAGCTCCCAAGCGAGATTGTGCCTCACATGATGCTTACCGAAGGGAGTGTGTATATGGTTAGCTTAAGACTGTTTCCGTCGACAGCTTACAAGAGTGCATACTCTATTTTTTGAAATATGGAGGGCACAATATCAAAGAATGGAGCAAACTAATGAAGGCGGTCATGCAACCAATTGGAGAAAACATGCGTGTTGGCAAGCCAGAAGTTGGTGGCAGGTGGATCTCCATTCTCCATTTTGGAGATGGACTGGTTTACCTGTTTTATGCTATTTTACCTAGGAGAGAGGACTAGGTCCTAGGTAGTAAGAACAATTAGCTAGTGTTCATTATGACTATGATGATGATTAGTTTTATTATGATGATGAGTTATGTGCTACAATGTGTTAGCTAGAATGATGAGCTGTTATATGACTCATAGATGATGATCAGGATGAGCTGTTATGATGACGAGGAGTTGTTATGACAATGATGATGATGAGTTGTTGTTGTTGTTGTTGTTGTTGTTGTTGTTGTTGTTGTTGTTGTTGTTGTTGTTGTTGTTGTTGTTGTTGTTGTTGTTGTTGTTGTTGTTGTTGTTGTTGTTAGGAGGAGGAGGAGTTGTTATTACGATCATGATGAGTTATTATATAATTGGGTGAAAGAAACACGGATTAGATTCAAGTGGATGGATCCAAAGTGACCAAGTTGGATTAGTAGGACGATTTGGTCGTCCTACTAATCCAACTTGGTCACTTTGGATCCATCCACTTGAATCTAATCCGCGTTTCCAACGTGTTACTATATACTCCTTCCGTTTCTTGATATAAGGTGTATAGATTTTTGAGAAAAAAACAAAATATAAGGTGTATTGTGTTGCACCACTCATTTGGATGACTTTTTTAGGGATTTGATTACATTTACTGCTATTAGGTAAGCTCCTCTATTTTCTCATGTCAATTAGTCAGGTGTAATCTCAAACAAAACTTGAGAAATATTTCCCCCACGTGTGTTCTTTAATTTCCGTGCTAAAAACTATACACCCTATATTTAGGAACGGAGGAAGTATTATTATATGCTCCTCTCTTCTACTGTTGCAAGATGATGGCTGCACGAAGATGTAGTCTTCGATAGGATGAGCTTCTCCCCCTTATTCTGTCATTTTTGCAGTTTAGTCCAAATATAGCCCCATTCCTTTCACACAGATGCATACTTAGCATAGTTCGGATGTAAGTCTTGCGAGTACTTCAAATGAGTACTCACCGTTGCTTTACTACCCTTTTGCTTTTACCCGGTTGCTACGATCAGAAGGTGGAGCCCAGGAGCCAGATGATCCCGAGGATGATTGCTACGTGGAATTCGGCGTCAAGGAGTAGTTCGGAGGTCCCAAGCAGGAGGCCTTGCCTTTTTGATCTAGAGTCGTTGTTCGTTTTCGCCTTCTTAAGGCACCTTTATAATTGTCTGTAGACAGACCTAACTCTTGATGTATTATCGGGTCCTATGACCCTGGCTTGTAATATATTTTTTCCTTGTTTAAATTTGAGTCATAGATTTGTGTTGTGATATTATATCGTGAGTCACTGATCTTGATTGTGCATGCTGCGTGGATGTTTTGTGCACGAATAATTTCGGGGGCGTCACAGAAATATTAGGGGATATAAATTGTGAAAATGATAAAATACAATAGAGATTAATTGGGATTATTATGAATGTTATCTTGGCAGTACGCAAGTGTTTTTTTATTTATGTTATACGAACCTATCTCAAGACTTACGGTTAAGTTTTGTCTGAATGAAGTTTTGAAATTTTGGGTGAGATTGAAATATGAGAAGAATAACGAGCGACAAGAGCCTAAGATTGGGGATGCCTAAGGCACCCCAAGGTAATACCTAAGGAAGACTCAAGTATCTAAGCATGGGAATGGCCCAGATGGCACCCCCTCTTTCGTCTTCAAAACTATTGGTATATCTTACTTGGAGCTATATTTAATTCATCACATGCTATGTGTTTGGTTCTAGAGTTATTTGCTTTTATTTAGTTTTGTTTTTGGTCTTTACATTCATCATTTACTGGTCACGCCTTTTATGAGAGACACACATTCATCTTATATTTATAGGATGCTCATTTGTTCTTCACTTATATCTATTTAAGTTGAGGCAATTGCTCTTTTATTTCACTTGTATTTGTTTGAGCATGGAGATATGTTACAGAAAACTTATTAATTATTTCTTGCTTTAATGTTATATCTCTAATAGGAAGTGGTAATTTGCATGAATTATACGGTTGGCCAAAAATAATGGGTATATAACGGTGGTATAATAATAACTTGCATGGACTTGTAGATCATTGAATATGGTAAGTTTGATTCCTTGCAATAGTTTTGCGATATCGAGGTAATAATATGTGGTTGTATTGATAGATAATGAAAAGATAAGTATTAATGTCGGGGTTAAGGTTTATGAGTCTTTATGCATGAAAGTGATAGCCGCTGGCATTAGCGAGGAAGTCAGAGTATGACTTAACTTTGATTGATAATCTTTGTGTGTTCGGATTAGGCACGCGCGATGGTTAACTCCTACCAACCTCCCCTTAGGGGCATGAGAGTTATGCTTGAGTTCTTTATGATTAATGTGACTCTTTGGTCTATAAGCACTTCCACCTATCCATATTTTACTAGCCTCTTCGTACCGTACATTGTGCACTCTCACCTCGAGACATGGTCCAAATTTTGCCCGTGCATCCAACTTCGAGAGATGACATGTTCTCTCACACATAAGCCTCACTATAATTCCTCAAAACAGCCATCATGCCTAACTATTATGGCATTTCCATAGCCACAAGATATGTTGCCATGCAACTTCCATTGTTACTATTCATCATATGACTTGAACATTCATTATCATTTTCTTCACATGATCATATAGAGTTGACATGACATTTTATAGCTACCATTCATCATTATAATACATGTTACGCTAGATCATTACACATCCTGATACACTAGTAGAGGCATTCATATGTAGTCATCATAATTATTCATATCTTTGAGCTGTAGGTAAAATAAAGTGTGATGCGTTATTAGGGTGCGCCCTACCTGTGAGGATAGAAAAAGGGCAAAAATAGCCCACCAATTTTTTTGAAAAAATGAGAGAGAAAAAGAGGGGCACACTGATATCATTTTACCACACATGTGCTTCAAAGTAGCACCATGTAGTTCATAGAGAGTCTTCATGATCTTTATTTTCAGATGGTAGTGGTTTTTTTTACATTATTATAACTTTGCTTGTATATTCCGATGACGAGCTTCCTCAAAATGGTCGGGGTCTTCATGAGCAAGTAAGTTGGATGAACACCCACTTAGTTGCATATAGAGAGATCTTTCCTACCCTTATAGCTCTAATGCATCTATTGCGTGGCAATCCCTCCTCCTCACATTAACATCGATTGCAAGGTCTCTCCATTGCCTAACGATCAAGCCTCGTTGATGTGAGACTTTCTTATACCTTTTGGTCTTCCCTATTAAACCACTATCATCATTCTCTATGACATCCAAAGTGCTAAGACCATGGCTCATGCTCAAGTATTGCGTGAGCATTGAATAAGCCGAGGCGAGAAAAGTATGATTTCATTGCTTGGCTTGGCACCGGGGTTGTTTGTGACTTCATATCTTTTTGCTAGAAAAACTAAGTGTGTCATGCTTATTGGGATTAAGTGTGTAGAGATCACGTTCTTTACCATCTTTTATTTTGAAACACAATAATTGTTTACTTGCATGTGCATTTTGATGTGAAATGATAGACTATTACCTTGAATCATTCGTATCTCAAATTCATACCATGATTACATCAATAGATCAAGGACATGTCAGGTAGCATTCAACATCGTTTTTTAATTTTATCATTTACCTAGTCGAGGACGACATTGAATTAAGCTGGTGGATACTGATACGTCTCCAGCGTATCTATAAGTTTTTATTGTTAATTCCATTGTATATCACTTTCGTATGCTTTTTATAATTTTATATTATTTTCCTTGTCAAACTTATTATTTTAGTGCCCACTGTTAGTTCTTGTTTTTGGTTTCACGAAAAAAAACATATTTGGATGATATGCGTATGCAACATGGACCAATTTAAATGGTCTACATACAAAAGATATGGGAACTTTAATTAATGAACCAATTACGGATAATAGTTATGGTGGATTTACATGCGCATCACATTTATAGGGTTAATTAACATGGATGACATGGCATAAGATGGATCGAGTGGATCTAATACTAACTAAGCAATTACGCCCATTAAGGTGCGCGAGAAAGGCAGCCAACCAGCCATGCCACATGGCGCATGCTGGTTGGCTGCGGTGAAAAAAAATGATTTTTTGAGGGTGGAAGTAAGATTTTTTTATTTTTTTGATAATTTTTCTACATTTTTCTTTTTGAGATGAATGTGATGTCCACGTGATACAATAATGTTTTTTATTCCTTTTTAAAAAATAGAAAAACGCGCGCACAACTTCATCTCAAGCGGCCCGCAATGATAGGCCCCAATCACTAGTTTATATGGAATAGGAAGCATCATATAAGCCTTTCCAATTATTTTATAACAAAAGAACTGCTAATTATGGTGCAGTCCCTAATTTATGCGTTAGTTGATGCAACCATGCATAATTATGTGTACCATGCCGATCAACATGGTATATTTAATTAGTTAATTATGAGCTAGGATTAATTAGGCAAGTTAATTAGTGCACGAAGGCAAATTATATGATAACAACATGTTAAATAGGTCAACATATGGTTGCAAATGGCATAATCATGATCTACACAGTTTCTGAGTAAGTTCCACATAGAACACTTTATTATCCAAGCAACGGTAGATTTTACATGATTTATGCTAGTTTATATAACTATCAGAAACTATTAAATCATAAAGAATTACTTAATGGGCCTAAAGAGTCGAAACGGTCACTATACAATGGACTGGACGAAACCTACAACACAACGCCTATTGTGCCAGGCCAGATACAAGAGCCGGTAAACAGTGCATGCGGGCAATTGATAACAACATAGCGCCTAATGAGCTATGGGCCAACAATATTCAGCATTGGCATTTTCATTTGCACATTTACCCAGTGGGAACTTTTTTTTAGAACATAGACGTCAAAGACGTCCGGCTTTAAATTAATAAAGCCCACACAGGCAGCGTATAAAACAGACCATCGAGACCTCGAAACATAAATAAGTTTGGGACCAACGCACTACACCAAAAGGATCGTCGGGAGCATAAGTGCATTACATGGCTACACAGCCAAGATACGAGCGCGCAGGCTCGGCATAGACATGACCAAAAGACAGCTTCCATTGTCTCGCTTATTGGGAGACGTAGCTACACCTTGCTCCTCCTCGGCTGTGGTCCTTCCAATGGGGTTACTTTAGTTTGCCGACCATTATGCCAGTTTTTGAAAGTTCTTATGATGGGTTTTAGAACTTCACATTTGGTTCATCATTTGGAAATATCTCGTGAACATTTGTCACTGTGGTACAATTATTTTTTGAATCATGAAAGTATATTTTTACACTGTTTAAACATTTTTTGAAAATATCATTAACGTTTTCCTGTAACGTGTCAATGTTTTTTTGATTTCCGGAACATGTTTTTTAATAGTATGAACATTTTTTTAAACATGCATGTTTACAATTTTTACACTAAGTTTTTTTTTTAATTCGTGATGAACACTTTTAAATATTAAAGGAACCTAAAGTTTCAATATATAATTAGAATATTTCAACAAGAATGCAAAAACAAAATGGAAACTCGGGAATAAAATGAATAGATAAGTGTGTTACTGAGTCGGCCCAGTAATGCTCGGTATCACTTTGCGGCGTTTTCTCTTCGAGAGACCTCATGGTCCGGAGCTCGTCCCAGCGCCTTTAGTTCCACCGACCTTTCCTGGCTCTCACGAGCGACTCACCTAGGTGGCTAGGCCTGACCAACAAGCACTCTCCCTTGGTTCGCTTAGGTACACTTTACACACGCTCGAAAAAACGAAGAGATCGCTCGATTGCACTCTCCCTTCGTTCGCTTCGTGATCGTTGACCCGGTTAGTCGTTGAACGTTCAACAGTTGACAAGTCAATCATTGATCGGGATCCAATTGACTTTTTTAGAAAATGGATCCTTGAATTTTGTAAAAATGAAAGAAATTTAGAATTGATAAAAGTTCATAAATTTGGAAAAACATGAAAAAAAATGAAAAAGTTCATGAAATTTGAAATAAAAATCATGAGATTTATAAAGCTCACTAAAATTTTAGCTAATAATTGAAAGGTTCAGTAATTATATAGCCTAAAACAAAAAAAATCACTACGTTGAAAAGCTTACAAATTGACACCAATTCACGAATTTTTAAAAAATATAAAAAATGTTCATGCCTTTGAAAAAATCAGAAAAGGCGAAAAATAGAAGAAAAGAAAAGAAAAACAGAACAAAACCCGATTTAGGAAGACCAGAAAGGAAAAACGAAAAAATAACGGTTGTATGGGCAGGGAACCACCTAGAATCGAAGGGAGGGAAGGGTGTGCAATGTTTAAAAAAAACACTAACGGTCGCTTGAGGCGCCCAATAGGCACCAGCCTCCTAGTCTAGAAGAAACAGAGCTCAGGCGCCCGCATTCTAGGCAGGACCAATTACATCCGTGACGTGGTCACCCGTCTAAGAACTGTTCCCGGTTCCTCTAAAAAAAGGAACCGTGTTGGGAAACTAGGGCCACCGAGGGCGTGGCGGTGCCTCGTGCGTATCGCACGGGGTAGCCCCTTTCGTTTCCCCCGCTTTACGTTAAGTGGGTACTTATCCCTTTGCCCCATACTCTTATATAAAGAGCGATGAGCAATCATTGTAACCCCTGATCATTGATTAATAAAGCTAGTCTTCTCATATTTCCCTGTGTCAATTTACTTTCGTTTGTTCGACTACTTCGTCTACGACACTCGCCCACCGCTCCGCAACCTCGGACCGGACTTGCCGGCGGAGTTGCGGAACACGTTATCAGCACGCTTCACTCCACCAACTCTCCATCAAGCCTGCGTCAAGCCTGCATCAAGCAGGCTTTCGTCGTTCACGCGGAGGTATAAGATCCGATCTATCTTTTGCAAAAATGGATCCCCCTCGTTACTACGATTCCGTTCATGCGATTAGTTTATTTTTCAGATATATCTACCTATGGTGTGGATTTCTCTCCCAAGAACTGGCTGACGAATACGTCGCCGACCAATGTCGATGTTCTTGGATCACGAGAGACTTGTTGACTACACTATACGGGAGTCAGTACAAATCGTGATCCAGATGATCACGGTACCGCCGCAACGCATCTGCTGTGCCACGCGTCGTCGACGTTCCGGATGAACGCGACGAAGATCTGCGTCCCGCGGCTGCGACCCTGCTGGTTACGCGCGCCGCGCCGCGTCCTGCTGACGCCGCCGCTGCCGGCCGTCTCGTCGCCGCCGCGTCCTGCTGTCGCGTGCTCGCGCGCAGTCCGTCCCGATGGCCGCGACCCCGCTGGTCGCCGGCGTCACGCCACTGCCTGCCGCCGCCACGCACTACCCACGCCGCCCTGCGGTGCCCCGCTGTCCGGCTTTGCAGCCGCCGCGCCGAGGCGTGCCGGGCGGGCGCGAGCTGGCCAGGCCCGGCCGCGCGGGCGAGCGAGGCTGCGGGCCGCACCGCCGCGCCGCCGCGTGCTGGCCGCGGGCCGCGCCGCCGCTTGCTGACAGCCGGCCGCGCTGGCCGCGTGCTGGCCGCTGGCCGTTGGCCGCGCCGCGGCGTGCTGGCCGCGGGCCGCGCCGCCGCGCCGCCGTGCCGTGCGAGCCGCCGCCGCTGCCCTGCCCATCGGGCGCTAGGAAAACCTAGCGCGCCCCGGGTGGGCCGGCTGGGTGGGCCGCACGGGTGGGCTGGCTAGTGGCTGGGCCGGGACGGGTCGCGGCCGTGGGCCCCCTCCTCTTATAAAAAAAAGGAGGGGCGCTGGCTGTAGTGCAGGATTTTTGCATTTTAGCCCCTTTAGTTCCTTGTTTCTACGCGTATTATATTCCAATTATAATATTTCGCGTAGAAGCCCCTGGAACCGTCTGTTTTCACTGAAAATGCGTATTTGGGCTTAAAAATGCCTCGGGAACTCATTTTTTGGGCTATTTTTCACGTACTAGATGCGCTTAACATGCTATCTTTTGTAACATGGTATTATTATATGATTTTATTGCTGTAGATTAATTGTTTAGCACTCTTAATCAATTAGTAAGTCATATAATAGCTTGTTTTAAATATTGGAACGTCATTTTATTGAATAAGTTTATCAACATCGCATGTATGCAAAAGATTACCTGCTGTAATCTCATGATTTTTGCATAAATTGCAGATGGCCGGAATCGTTAACAAGGAGTTTGCTGAGTTGGCCTAGATTGGGATGAACTACCTGTCATGGGCCTCGGACTGCGAGATCTTTCTCCAGGGCAAGAGCCTCCTGAGGGCGATCGGTAAGGGGACCCAGCTGGCCCCCACTGATCCCAAGTTTGAACCTGAGAATGCGCAGGCTCTGCATTTTCTCCGTCATCACCTGTCACCTACTCTGAAAGATGAGTATATGGCTGAGCGGAGTGCTTCTGGCCTTTGGACCGCTCTTCAGCAGCGGTTTGAACGGCTGAAGTACACTGTAAAGCCACGTGCAGAGGCAGAGTGGATCCGTCTGAGGTTTGCGGACTTCAAGACGGTTGGGGAGTATAATTCGGCTCTGCACCGGATTTGTACGACTCTTCGGTTGTGTGGTACCGAGATTACCGACACCTAGAAGATTGAGAAAACCCTATCCACTTTCCACCCTGACACGGTCCAGTCCTCACGGAACTACCGCCAGGGCAACTACACGAGGTATTCAGAGTTGATTGACGTCCTCCAGGTGGCAGAGGCGCAGGACGAGGTTATGAAAAAGAACTTTGTCGCGCAACCACTAGGGGGGAGTTCTCGCCGGGAGGTGAACACTCTCAAAGTCCGCAAGCCTCGACAGAAGAAGAGGGGTCGCAAGGGCAAGAAGAAGGACTCTCAACCATCCGCTCAGGCTAAGCAGCAAAAGCCAGGCAAGGGTGGGCAGAGGCCTCAGGACTGTTTCCGCTGTGGCTCGGTGGAGCATTTCTCCCGCCAGTGTCGCGCACCACAGGAGGTCGTGGATGCATACAAGGCTCGGAAGGCGCGTGAGACGCACCTCGCCTTGGTTCAGGGGGGAGCACCACCGGCGCCCATGGCGGCACCCGTGATGATCCCTACGCCGACCCCTGCGCCCATAGTTGCGACCCCGCATGTGCCCATAGCGGCGGCTTTGGTGGTCTCTAATGACGCCAACGTTGCCATGGAGATTGAGCACATGGTCGCCCCTATGGCGCCGCCACTTGACATTGATGCTGCAGCCAAGATGATCTCTAACGACGATGGGATCGCCAGTATGGAGATCCAGGCTGAGATCAATGGCCTCTTGGCCGAGTCTACTTAGCTTCCCTTGTTAGTCCTCAGGATTCCGTGATTTGATACAATATATTCGAATAAATTCGATTTGGTTGTAAGCTCTATGAGAGCACAAACTTATTCTTTATTTTGGCGATTGGATGACATTTATCCCATTCATTTATTCCATTATTTATTCATGATAGTATGTTATGTTCTAAAATGTGTGCATATTAATGTAGCGTCTTCCTCATTACATTAATTAGATGTCATATTTTAGAACGCGCGTGGCGCCCGAATGGAGGAAACATGCCTTGCCGATAGCGCAACCACACATACCATTTTACGAGAAACTAAGTACTTTGAGTCTATTAAAAAATCTCCGGGAAGTATTATGACAATCGCCGGCTGCGGTTCAAACATAGTTGGCTCCGGACGAGCTACTATCATACTTCCTATGGGAACAACTTTGATCATTAATGAAGCGTTGTTGTTCCCGGAGTCGACTCATACTCTTTTGAGCTTCAGAGACATCCGCGCCAATGGTCTTCATATTGAGACCGATGACGAGAACGGCAAGGAGTGCGTACTCATCACAAAGCGGGATGTAAATGGTAAACATGTTATCGAAAGGCTTCCTTCATTCGACACAGGGCTATACTACACTAAAATAGTAGCACCGCCCGTGTACACTACCCTCAAGACTGCTTTTAGAAACTCTGAACTCTTCTGCCTCTGGCATGACAGGTTAGGCCACCCCGGACTTACGATGATGAGAAATATAATTAACAACTCGCATGGTCATAATGTTAATGTCAAGAACTTCCCGAATCCCGATGATTTTGTATGCTCCGCATGCGCCACGGGGAAGTTAGTCATTAGGCCATCGCCCCTCAAGGTGAGGGATGAAATCCCCGCGTTCTTGGAACGTATCCAAGGGGACATATGCGGTCCAATTCAGCCCCTCACGGTGCCGTTTCGGTACTTCATGGTGCTCATTGATGCTTCCTCTAAATGGTCCAATGTTTGCCTACTGTCAACACGGAACCATGCCTTTGCAAAGTTGATCTCTCAGATCATACAAATGAGGAATAATTTCCCCGATTATCGTATAAAGTCTATTCGAATGGACAACGCCGGAGAATTTACTTCAAAGGCGTTCGATGATTATTGCATGGCAATGGGAATCAAAGTTGAGCACTCAGTACCGCATGTCCATACACAAAATGGGCTTGCCGAGGCATTGATTAAACGAATTAAATTCATTGCTCGACCGCTCCTTCAGGGTTGTAATTTACCAACTACGTGTTGGGGCCGCGCAGTGTTACACGCGGCCAAACTCATCAATTTTAGACCGTCGGCCTACAACATCCACTCTCCTGTTCAGCTTGCGCAAGGGTCGGCACCGAAAATTTCCCACCTTCGTAGGTTCGGTTGCCAGGTATACGTACCAATACCACCACCCCAGCGATCGGCGATGGGCACGCTCCGTAAGTCGGGGATATACGTTGGTTATGAGACTGTGTCCATAATCAGGTATCTGGACCCCATGACAGGTGACTGTCACACGGCCCGTTTTGCTGATTGTATCTTTGACGAGGATTTTTTCCCGACTTTAGGGGGAGAGAATCAACCCCTTGATGCTAAAAGTCGAGAAATCACGTGGCAAGCCACGGGGATCCACGCTCATGACCCGCGCACTGCTGAGACAGAGAGAGAAGTCCAAAAGATAATAGATTTGCAGTCATTAGCAAATCAACTGCCTGACCACTTTAGTGACTTAAAGACTGTGACAAAATCGCATGTGCACGCGCGCAATGCACCGGAAAGGGTTGAAATACCGAAGAAAAATGATGGTATGCCTGCTCCCGTCCAAAGGCCTAAAAGGACGAGAGATCCGGCTTCTCAAATCCCAAGTACTCGGGGACGCCCGACGAAAAAGGATAAGAGAGATTTATTACAGCCTGTCACCAAAGTACCCCAAAGTGAAACGGGGAGCCAGTCGAGACCTGGCACAAGTACGGAAAATTCAGTGCACGAAATTCCGGACTTAAACTTTCCCATAGGGGAAACGCCCAGCGGAGATGTGTGCGCACACATTGGCGTGGGAAATCTAAAGGACCTTGCTCCCATAATGGGAAATTTGGTAGAGCAAGTGTTGGCGCCGGATGCGCTCCATGACGAAATGGCCATAAATTATATTTATACGGGGGAGTCCATGAACCGAGCAACGGTGATTGTCGACATTAACTTTGCTACAAAAATTGCCTCAATCATAGATCTTGACCCTGAGCCTAACACGCTCGCCGATTGTAAGAAAAGGTCAGATTGGAAAGATTGGCAACAGGCAATCACTGCCGAATTATTATCTCTCAACAAAAGGAAGGTGTTCGGACCAGTGTGTCGAACTCCTCCCCACATTCGCCCTGTTGGCCATAGGTGGGTTTTTGTTCGAAAGAGAGATGAGAATAATAAGGTAGTACGGTACAAAGCAAGGCTCGTCGCTCAAGGGTTCACTCAACGACCATGTGTCGATTTTGAGGAGACTTATTCCCCGGTCATGGATGGAGTTACCTTTAGATACTTGATCTCGATGGCAGTAAACATGGGCTTGAAAATGAAATTAATGGATGTTGTCACTGCTTACCTGTATGGTAACTTGGATTCGAACATATACATGAAGGTTCCTGAAGGTATCCCTGTTCCGAACCATGATAGAGCAAACAGGAGTCTATACAGTGTCCAACTTCAAAAGGCACTTTATGGACTTCGGCAGTCAGGTAGAATGTGGTATAATCGCCTAAGCGATTTCCTTCATCAGAAGGGCTACACGAGCAATAAAGATTGCCCATGTGTTTTTATACGGCGATCCCAAGATGGATTATGTATAATCTCGGTGTACGTGGACGATTTAAACATAATCGGTACACCTGAGGATATTGAGGAAGAGAGTTCCTACCTGATGTCGGAATTCGAGATGAAGGATTTGGGTAAAACCAAGTTCTGTCTAGGTCTACAACTTGAACATTCCCCTGATGGGATTCTAGTGCACCAGTCGACCTACACCCAGAAGGTGTTGGAAAGATTTGGGTTTGATAAGGCATATCCTTCAAAGACCCCGATGGTCGGAAGATCTTTACAGCCAGACAAGGACCCGTTCAGGCCAAAGGAAGAGGGGGAGGAAACTCTGGGACCAGAGGTTCCTTACCTGAGTGCAGTTGGAGCACTTATGTACCTCGCAAACTGCACACGGTCAGACATTGCGTTCGCTGTCAGTTTGCTTGCTAGGTACAGTTCTGAACCTACCAAAAGACATTGGAAAGGTGTCAAGGACGTCTTCCGTTACCTGCAAGGGACCAAAGATCTTGGCCTGTTTTATAAGAGGAATCAAGACCTATCTATTATAGGCTATGCCGATGCCGGGTACCTATCGGACCCGCATGATTGCAAATCGCAGACTGGTTATGTTTTCCTTTGTGGTGGAACTGCGTTTTCCTGGAAATCGTCCAAGCAAACTCTTGTGTCGACTTCCACAAACCACTCGGAAATCATGGCACTATTCGAAGCGTCAAAAGAATGCGTATCGCTTCGGCTGATGATCGGCCACATTCAGCAGACATGTGGACTGAACACCGTACAAACCCCTACCATTATCTATGAAGATAATGCTGCTTGTGTTGCACAAGTTCAGATGGGTTATGTGAAGAGTAACCTCACAAAGCATATTAGTCCCAAGTTTTTCTATGCACATGAGTTGCAGCAGTTGAACGAGGTGAGAGTTTTGCATACTAAGTCCTGTGACAATGTTGCTGATATGTTCACTAAATCATTACCGGCATCAACCTTAGAGAGGTGTGTGCGTGGAATCGGTATGATGAGACTTAGAGAGATGCAAGGTTCAGGGGGAGAAACTTCACAAACTCGTCGTTAAAATCTCAATCCCGATGATCGAGTACGCGACATGATGGTTGAGTGGATTGTACTCTTTTTCCCTTGGGTGAGTTTTCCTGATGTTTCTCACACGAGGTTTTTGACGAGGCAATTCGTGCAATACAACAACGTATACTATGTGCTCTTTCTCCATATTTTTTCCCACTGGGTTTTTCGGAGTTTTGAGGCATGGATATACGGATAATTACCCAAGGGGGAGTGTTGGGAAACTGGGGCCACCGAGGGCGTGGCGGCGCCTCGTGCGTATCGCACGGGGTAGCCCCTCCCGTTTCCCCCGCTTTACGTTAAGTGGGTACTTATCCCTTTGCCCCATACCCCTATATAAAGAGCGAGGAGCAATCATTGTAACCCCTGATCATTGATTAATAAAGCTAGTCTCCTCATATTTCCCTATGTCAATTTACTTTCGCTTGTTCGACTACTTCGTCTACGACGCTCGCCCACCGCTCCGCAACCTCGGACCGGACTCGCCGGCGGAGTTGCGGAACAAACCGTTCCTCGTTTGCTCGGTCAGGGCAGACTTGTTGACGGTAGACTAATTGACCGGTCAATCATTGACTTTTGAAAAAAGGTAAAAAAATGCAAAAACTCAAAAAGATAGTGAATTAAAAATTCATGGATTCCGACAAGTTCAAAAAATTGAAAACCTTCATGAGTTTCGAAAAAAAATCTGGATTTTAAAAAATGTTCATGAATTCAAAAAAACATTGTCATTTTGAATAAATATCAATCATTGTTTTTCAAAAATAAAATCATGGATTTTTAAAATGTTCATTTATTTTGAAAAAAAGTATACCAATTTTAAAAAGTTATTTATTTTGTAAATCAACATCATGAGTTTTGGAAACTTCGCAGATTTGAAATAGTCGACGGTGATTTTGAAAAAATATCATTGATGTTAAGAAACATCATTCATTTCAAAAGAGTTCACGTTTTTTGGGAAAAAAATATCATATAAGTTCAAAAAATATGTAGATTTGAAAAACATTCATGTATTAGAGAAAACAATCACGGATTCGAAAAAGGTTCAGGGATTTGATTTTTTTCATAAATGTAAGAAAATGTACATAAATTTGGGGAAAGTTTACCATTTTTAAATTGCATTATTTAAAAAAAAGCTAAAGAGAAGAGGTTGAAAAATTGTTCAAAAAATAGATGCATGGAAACCATCGTTTTTAAGTGTTGCAACTCAAGTAAAGAAAAAAAAATCAAATTAGGCAATCAGGTGAGGCGTCCCTTTTGGCTACTATGTTCGGTTCTAAACAGGGAGGTGTGGCATTTGAATCACGTTGTGCACAGGTTTTTTGGAGTTCAAAACAGAAAAAGAGGGTGAATGGGTCGGCCGAAGATGGAAATATCCTATAAACGGTGCTTAATGCGCATAATAGGGTCAGTAACTATTTGCCGCTCTCTACTTGTTGTCGAGAAACACACATGCCGGCCAACTAGGTAGCTTACACATTTGTGGCGTTACCCGATTAGAGAAGGTTTCGTATTCGGAGTGTTCCGACCTGATTCTAAAATAAAAGAACGTTCTGCCTTGATTTACTTCATTTTAATCTCTTCTGTGCTGGTTTGAACTGGATTTTTTTACTTTTAGTTTTAATTCCATTTTTCTTCTATTTATTTCCCTTTTTCCTTTTTATCTTTACACGTTTATTCCCTATTTTTTTATTACACTGTATTTTTGTTGATATTTTAAAATCAAAATTTTCCAACACTGTTTGATTTTTTATAAAGTTAGTGTTTCCACCAAATGTTTAGAATTTCGGAAAAACATTCAAAAATTTGAAAAAAAAATCACATTCTAAAAAATGTTTGAAACTCCTTTGGACTTCGTTTGGTAGAAGTGGATTGTGGAGGTTTTGGGAGGTGCAATTTCAGAGGATTTGGTGAATTTCCCTCTTCCACTCAATCCTCTCAATTCCCCTTGAGGCACAATCCCCTCCATATAAAACACGGTTTGACAGGCCATATTGAGTTAAATGGTGCAAAACTATTAATAATCCCATCTTGGCAAGTTAAATAGCATCATAACAAGACAACCTTGCTACAAAAGTGTAAGTGTCCACCTTATAAAAATATGACCCGATGAAACTTGCTACAAGGGAATAATTTTGTAGCAGTTCTTCACATCAACAACATAATCTTGCTTGAGTTGGAATCAATATATCATCACATAATTCTGTAGTCACATCACAACAACATAATCTCTCATAGCAACATAACCTGGAACCAAAAATATCTCATTGTTGGGGAACGTTGCATGGGAAACAAAAATTTTCCTACCGTTCACCAAGATCAATCTAGTAGATGCAACTACGAGGGGAGAGTGTGATCTACGTACCCTTGTAGATCGCTAAGCGGAAGCGTTATGAACGCGGATGATGGAGTCGTACTCGTCGCGATTCAGATCGCCGAAGACCTAGCACCGAAGCAACGGTGCCTCCGCGTTCTTCACACGTACGGCTCGGGGACGTCTCCTCCTTCTTGATCCAGCAAGGGGTGGAGGAGAGGTTGATGGAGAACCGGCAGCACGACGGCGTGGTGGTGATGGTGGAGAAGAACTCCGGCAGGGCTTCGCCTAAGCACCGCGAGAGAAGAAGATGTTGTGGGAGAGGGAGGGCAGCACCGAGGCACAAACTGTGTTGGCTGCCCTCCCTTTGCCCCACTATATATAGGGGGGGTGGAGAGGTGAGGGCGCCCTAGGGTTTCCCCCCTAGGGGGCCGGCGGCCAGGGCAAGGGGGGGCGGCGGCCAAGGCAGGGGGGGGCGGCGGCCAGGGCCAGGCCCTAGGGTTTCCCCCCCTAGGTGCCTTGCCCCCCAAGGCTAGGGGGTGCGGCCACCCTAGAGGGGTCCACCCCCCTTGGCGCACAAGGAGAGGGCCCAGGGGGGGGGCGCACAGCCCCCTGAGGGCTGTGGTGTTCCCCCTTGTGGCCCATTAGGCCCAGAACTGCTTCCGGACCCCCGAAACCGCTTTCCGGTACTCCGCCGATTTCCCGATGCTCCCCGGAACACTTCCGGACTCCGAAACCTTTCATCCTATATATCAATCTTCGTCTCCGGACCATTCCGGAGACCCTCGTCATGTCCGGGATATCATCCGGGACTCCGAACAACCTTCGGCAACCATACACTTTTCTCACTAACAACCCTAGCGTCACCGAACGTTAAGTGTGTAGACCCTGCGGGTTCGGAAACCATGTAGACATGACCGAGACACTCCCAGGTCAATAACCAATAGCGGGATCTGGATACCCATATTGGTTCCCACATGTTTCTCGATGATCTCATCGGATGAACCACGATGTCAAGGATTCAGGCAATCCCGTACACAGTTCCCTTTGTCTCGTCGGTATGTTACTTGCCCGAGATTCGATCGTCGGTATCTCTATACCTAGTTCAATCTCGTTACCGGCAAGTCTCTTTACTCGTTACCGTAATACATAATCCCGTGACCAACTACTTAGTCACTTTGAGCTCATTGAGATGACGTATTACCGAGTGGGCCCGGAGATACCTCTCCGTCACACGGAGTGACAAATCCCAGTCTTGATCCATGTCAACTCAACAGACACCCTCGGAGATACCTGTAGAGTACCTTTATAGTCACCCAGTTATGTTGTGACGTTTGGCACACACAAAGCACTCCTACGGTGTCAGTGAGTTACATGATCTCATGGTCATAGGAACTTATACTTGACATGCAGAAAACTATAGCGATAACTGACACGATCAAAAGCTATGTTTAACGTTTGGGTCTCGTCCATCACATCATTCTCCTAATGATGTGATCCCGTTACCAAATGACAACTCATGTCTATGACCTGGAAACCGCGGTCATCTTTGATCAACGAGCTAGTCCTGTAGAGGCTCACTAGGGACACAAAGTCTGTCTATTCATCCACACATGTATTTGAGTTTCCAATCAATACAATTATAGCATGGATAATAAACGATTATCATGAACAAGGAAATATAATAATAACTCTTTTATTATTGCCTCTAGGGCATATTTCCAACAGTCTCCCACTTGCACTAGAGTCAATAATCTAGCATTACAAGGTAATGAATCTAACACCCATAGAGTCTTGGTGTTGATCGTGCTTAGCCCGTGGAAGAGGCTTAGTCAACGTATCTGCAACATTCAAATCCGTGTGTACTTTGCAAATGTTTATGTCCTCCTCCTTGACCGAATCGCGGATGGAATTGAAGCGTCGCTTTATGTGTCTGGTCCTCTTGTGAAACCTTGGTTCCTTGGCACCAGTGTTGTCACAGAACAGAGTCATTGGGTTCAGTGCACTAGGCACAACTCCAAGATCTGTCATGAACTCCTTCATCCAGACACCTTCCTTTGCCGCCTCCGAGGCAGCTATATACTCCGCTTCACATGTAGAATCAGCTACCACGCTCTGCTTGGAACTGCACCAGCTTACCGCTCCCCCGTTGAGAATATATACGTATCCGGTTTGTGACTTAGAGTCATCCGGATCAGTGTCAAAGCTTGCATCGACGTAACCCTTTACGACGAGCTCTTGATCACCTCCATAAACGAGAAACATATCCTTAGTCCTTTTCAGGTACTTTAGGATATTCTTGACCGCTGTCCAGTGATCCATACCAGGATTACTCTGAAACCTTCCGGCCATACTTATGGCAAGGCTGACATCTGGTCTTGTGCACAGCATCGCATACATGATAGAGCCTATGGCTGAAGCATAGGGGACGACACTCATCTTTTCTCTATCATCCGCAGTCACTGGGCATTGAGTCTTACTCAACTTCGTACCTTGCAATACCGGCAAGAACCCCTTCTTGGATTGATCCATTTTGAACTTCTTCAAAACTTTATCAAGGTATGTGCTTTGTGAAAGTCCTATCAAGCGTCTTGATCTATCTCTATAGATCTTGATGCCCAATATGAAAGCAGCTTCACCGAGATCTTTCATCGAAAAACTCTTGTTCAAATACCCCTTCACGCTATCCAAAAATTCTATATTGTTTCCAATCAGCAATATGTCATCCACATATAATATTAGAAACGCTATAGAGCTCCCACTCACTTTCTTGTAAATACAAGCTTCATTGTAAACTTGTATAAACCCAAACGCTTTGATCACCTCATCAAAGCGAAGATTCCAGCTCCGAGATGCTTGCACCAGCCCATAAATGGAACGCTGGAGCTTGCATACTTTGTCAGCATTCTCTGGATCGACAAAACCTTCTGGTTGCATCATATACAACTCTTCCTTAAGAAAACCGTTAAGGAATGCTGTTTTGACATCCATCTGCCAAATTTCATAATCGAAATATGCAGCTATTGCTAACATGATTCAGACGGATTTAAGCATCGCTACGGGTGAGAAAGTCTCATCGTAGTCAATCCCTTGAACTTGTGAAAAACCCTTTGCCACAAGTCGAGCTTTATACACGGTGACATTACCGTCAGCGTCCGTCTTCCTCTTAAAAATCCATTTATTCTGAATGGCCTTCCGCCCTTCAGGTAATACTTCCAAAGTCCATACTTTGTTTTCATACATGGATCCCATCTCGGATTTCATGGCCTCTAACCATTTGTCGGAATCTGGGCCCACCATCGCTTCTCCATAGCTCGTAGGTTCACCGTTGTCTAACAACATGACCTCCAAGACAGGGTTACCATACCACTCAGGTGCAGTGCGTACCCTTGTCGACCTACGAGGTTCGGTAGTAACTTGATCAGAAGCTTCTTGATCATCATCATTGGCTTCCTCTTCAACCTCTGTAGGCTCCACAAAAACTTCTTTCCGTGCTGCGCTACTCTCTGGTTGAAGCAGAGGTTCAATAACCTCATCAAGTTCTACCTTCCTCCCACTCAATTCTTTCGAGAGAAACTCTTTCTCGAGAAAGGACCCGTTCTTAGCGACAAACACTTTGCCCTCGGATCTGAGATAGAAGGTGTACCCAACTGTTTCTTTTGGGTATCCTATGAAGACACATTTGTCCGCTTTGGGTTCGAGCTTTTCTGTAACACCCCAAAAATTTAATCCTGTTTAATTTATTAGAATTTTGTCAGAAAGATTTATTTTCTATTTTCTGGCTTTTCTATTAATTTCAGAGCTACTTCTTTTCTCTGGAATTTAATCCTTTTTCCCTTTTATCTGAAACTTTTGGATAATATTGAGGGACTTGAATGCTTTCTTAAAACATTTGATTCTTGTTGGGTATGCAAGTGGAAGCATTTCTATAATACTTTTGCCAAGCATCAATTCTTTTATAATGGCCTTTCTATTCTTTCAAGGGCTCCCATTGCACTGCAACCTATTTAAATATTTCTTTAAAAATTCCACCAAAATTTGGAGATGACAGTAGATGCATATAACTCATTTTTATGCAAAAAGCCAGCTTTGTGTTTTATAAATTTTGAGCAAAACATCCTCTTTTTCATTCTGGTCCAGTTTGGTACTTTGCACTGCAACCCTATTTTAAATTCCTCTAGTGATCTTGAGATCTTTCCTGCTATTAGTACTTGCTACCAAACCCTTAAGTCCAGGAGATTGGACCCATTTGAATAATTTTGGTCCATGCAATAATAGCTTACATTTTCTGTCCAGATTTGGTTTTCTCAAAAACTTGCACTAACAAGTTTCTGGTTTTCTCAAACTAACCATTCCATTTCCTTGTGCATCTAGAGAGACCATGATATGGAAAGTTTGGTGGCCAGAAAGCATCACTAGATGCCCATGGCATTCTGTCGAGCACCTTGTGCGCCTGGACAGAATTGGCATAGTTTATAGTTTACATTGTGGAGTTGCTCTCTGTGCCAAACCAGCATGTCTGATAGAGTTATAGTAACCAACCTAGCTATCCTGTTAAGTCTTACCCTAACCCAAGCTTTCTAGATTGCGTTGGCATTCCGTCGAATGGTTGGTGGGCGTGCTCTGGGCGCGGCCAGAGCGCGCATATGGCTGCCAACGCAACCGAGCCGCCGCGTCACACTCATCCCCGCGCCCCTGGCTTTGGCTCGCCCGTAGGGCCGCGCTCCGTTCCCTTCAGCTCGCACGTGCCTCTCTGCCACCTCTGGCGCCCGGCAGCGCCGCCGCAGCAAGCCCCCTTGGCGGCTAGCCTTCGGCTACAGCTCGCCGTACCATGGCCGGCGCCGCCCCGACCACCCCAGCTCGCCAACTGCCCTGGGGAACAGCTCGAGCTCATCCGCGAGCTCGTTGTTTAGCGCCGACCAGTGCCACGTCGCCCTACTGCAGCAGAAGCGGCCAACCGGCGATCTTATCCTCGGCCGCCGCCGTCCTTATCCTCAGAGCCGCGGAACCGACCTTCTGGCACTATAAAGGAGCCCCCGAGCTCGTCCAGATCCTCAGGCAAGCCGTAGAGTTCTCCCCCTCGCTCAAATCATCTGGAGAAGGCTTGTTCCCCAACTCCGGCGAGGTACAGCCGCCACCACCGTCCGGATCAATACGCCGCAGACCGAGCCTTTCCCTCCCAGCCAGCCTCACCGTTCGACTCCAGATGACCGTGCGGAGCCGCCCCACCTCTCTAGCCCGATCGGGAGCCACCCTAACTCGAATTCCTAAATCCTCCCGAAACGCCGTCCGCCGCAGAGCTTGCCGCCGGCGACTCCCTACACCCCCGCGGACCTAGCAACCACCGGAAGGATCGCCCTGGACTGGTGGATCCGTCCCCGCCCTCAGAACCCCGCGAGGAGCCGCCGTTCGCCGGCGTCGATCGCCGGAACCCCGCCTCGGCTCGGCCAGAGGAGGAAGAGGGCGCGGGCGACTGGTCAAACCTGACCAGTGGGCCCGAGGGACCCACTGTCAGTGACCCCGAGCCGGCCCGCGCTGGTTTAAGTAAAGACGTAAAACCTTGAAGTACGCCTTCTCCGCCTCTAAAGCGTATTCTATTTCGAACTGTTTTCTTTTTCTGTTTTATTTAAAAACAGATTTTGACTAAACTTTGACTGGGCATATCTTTTTAAATAAAACTCCAAATGAGTTGATTCTTTTTCCTACCTCTCTCAAATTTCACCTAGTTTATTTTAAGATTTATTTCAAAAATAATTATGACAACTTTTTGTACTGTTTTTAGATTATGTGTTAATTTGAATATTTTCAAAATTAGGAATTGGAGGGAAGATCAAAACTTTCAAAAGTTTTGAAGTGCACCTCACCTCTCTGCACCTTGAAGGCAAGCATCTTGAACTCCATTATGACATAAGTTGTGTGTTGTTTGCTAGAACATATGAACTCCATCAATATGCTAAAATGGAGTAGCGTTATTTCATGTGGTAGTCATACTCATGCATATCATCATATGGTGAAAATCTTTTCTGTTATATGTGTGACATTGGTGACAGTAGCCACTTCTCATGCCACATGTGCCTGGTGACAGTTCGGATGGAGTCCGAAGGAGGATTGTGTTCCGGTGAACACAACCACGTGACGGACATCTCGTTGTGGCGAGGATGTGCCGTGAGGCATGATGGGGCATGATGAGTGGTGACCCTGTCAGGAAAACTGTGAAAAGTATCTGTTGTACTAACCATGCAGGGAACACATAAGCCTCCTGAGTCGACCATAGATCGAGTCTTGTTCCAGTAACCCCCATGCTTGTTTCGTACTACCACTTGTCCCTGCCGCGGGCAGGGTACGGTTCAGTAAGTTGTCAACCCCTTTCTTGGCACACACCGTACAGAGAGGCCATGGTGGAAGATACCGGGTGCATCCGGTAGGCATGCCACATGGTCCGGGGGCATGGGTGTTTCCGGTTGGGGCCGAGAGGGGGGCACCCCTTAGTAGCGCGCGATATAAATTTGATCCCATGCTAATCGAGGTTGTAGCCTCCCCGCTTAGAGTTTTGCTTAATAAGTGTCATGGGTGATTCCAGGCACTGGTAAGTTAAGCTGGTGTGTGCTGGTTGGGTGTGTTTTCAATTCAAAGACCGTAAGCGGAATTAGTCCCGGTGGACTAAAGGAATCCGTTACTCGTGGGTAAAGAGTACACCCTCTGCAGAGTTTATATCTATTCGAATAGCCGTATCCACGGTTAAGGACTACAGTCTGGGAAGGGTCAAGTGTCGGTCTTAGTGTCGGTCTTCGGAGGAAAACTTCTAAACCAGAATATTGATCTTGACGCGTGACGAATGATGATTGTGATTATTATTATTGTGGACTAACTATTTATATTGTTGTTGAATTTTTGAGTATCCTTAGGATGGTTCTACCTCCAGAATACTCATTGTGATTATTGTTATATAAGCCCTTTATGTGGTGTCGCTGAGACGCCCGACTGTGGCATGCTTGTTATTTAATTTCCTTATAAGCCCTTTATGTGGCGTCGCTCCGACACCCGACTGTGGCATGTTGATTATTTATTTTCCTTATAAGCCCTTTAGGTGGCGTCGCTCCGACGCCCGACTGTGGCACGCATGTGATTTATTTTTCTTATAAGCCCTTTATGTGGCGTCGCTCAGACGCCCGACTGAGGCATGCTTTACATTATTATCCTTTCGAGGCGTCGCTTCAGACACCCGATCGGTTTATTTTATCTTCATTCTCTGATTGCTTATTCCTGTTTAATACAAATGACCTGCTCTTGTGCATCATGAATTTTATTTCGGGACTGACTAAGTGATCGTGGATTATTTCAGTGCATGACTATCACCTGCTATGTTATACTTGTTTTCATGATGTTTGCGAGTACATTCAAAGTACTCACAGGATTGTCCCTGGCTATTGTCTTGGCCAGATTTCTTGCTTGGAGAGGAGCACTACGACGACAGCCCCGAAACCTAGGCAATGGAGATAGCAGACGTGCGAAGATAGGAGTTATCCAGGTCAGCTGTTCCTGTGGGAAATGGAGTCCCATAGACACTGATGATCCGCAAACCGCTTCCGCCATCAACCATTAGAGACCTTTTGTTGTACTCATGGACCAGAATGGTCTTGTACTACATATTTTACATTTTGCTTGGAATTTCTGTATCAAGTTTGTGTCTCATCAGCTAACAGTAATCCTGGGGCTGGTGAGCACAAGGGCCATTTACTGGGAAATTAATATCCCGGAAAACCGGTCCTGACAACCTTGGTATCAGAGCCAGGCTGACCATTGGCTAATCCTATCTTGGCCGGGTCGATGAACCTAGGTTAAACCACCCACCAGACCTTAACCTCACCACAATCAAGCCTATCCTACCCGATAGCCCACACTGTGACCCCGACAGCTTTTGGCAGTCGGTGCCCAACCTATCAGACTAGCCCAGTAAGCTACACACCCGTGATCGACACCTGAGTTGCCCCACTCGCAAGTGTGCGAAGGAAGACTCCTTTTTTTCTTTATAGATATGGAGCGTTTACCCAACCGACAACCACAATAATACATCGCATTTTGCGATATATATATCTGTGACAATGACCCCGACCACCAGAGAACAGAACCGGCAATTAATATTGCCACCACAACACGACATGTAATCCTGCCCAGATGCTATACATAAGGCCACTCCGTGACCTTACCAAGCATCCCTCGCCATGTGCACTGCCTTCACAGACAATTATTTCTCAGGTCGCACCTTGGGATTCATATAAAGACCCCAGATGCAACCCAGGGGGATTTTTGTGAGATTTTGACCACAGTACCGTGGGTTTTCTCCAGCCATCCTGGTACAACCTGTTCAAATTGAGGGTCACTCTCATATTATACAGCCAGGCACACCCCGCAGGTAGACCCAAACCAAGACCCTACGGAAGTTCCCTTCATCGGGAAAATCCATGCCCACTCCAGTAATGACCATATAGATCGCTGCTTATGGAGCGGTTACCCATCTTCAATTCATGGTACCCTATGCTAGTGAACGTGGCTATTATTATCTTCCCCGAATAGTGCAGCAGCCAGAGAAGCCGCATCCTTTCCCTACGCCTGAGAAGAGAAAGGTCCGATGCTAGATAAGCTGGTGCACTATCTCATCGCTCGAGAGCGCTTGACCCAGCAAGTGATGGATTTTCTCCAGACCCTTGCTGTGTAAAACCCTAGTCGCTATTAGTAGACCCCTGAGGCCAGACTAAGAGAGACACATTTTGTGAGTCCCCCATCCACTCCCAGTAAGCGAGAGATATATCGCACTGCAGGGAATAATTCCTCGTGAAATATGGCTTATTACCTGAACCGTCAGCACCGTGGTTATATCAGTTTGTGTAGAAATTAACTGCTTGTTGTGATGACTGTGTTGTGCTTCAAAACTTTCTGTATTAGTATATTGCATTGGTTGAAGTTGTTGTTTGTGATTACAAATAAATTGATTGTTTTTAATTATAGCAAATTTCATAGTAAGGTTTTTCCTAAAGAACCACTGCCATGAAAAGTGTTTTCCTCAATAAAAATTTGTTTCGCATGCCCTCTCGTTATATGACTCACAGACCATGTGCACTTAATGTAAAACCCCGCGCGCTTTTATCACCTAGTCAATTACCTCCCTAGTATACCACAGCTGCACATTAGTCAGCGATTTTCACTGTAACCCCGTCCTATCATACGTGTGGTGTATCTGTTTTCATGTGACGATTGCCGCGTGGTACGAGTATTCTTTTTACAAAATACGTTCTTAGCAAATCTCGAGGACGAGATTTTTCTTAAGGGGGGTAGTGTTGTAACACCCCAAAAATTTAATCCTGTTTAATTTATTAGAATTTTGTCAGAAAGATTTATTTTCTATTTTCTGGCTTTTCTATTAATTTCAGAGCTACTTCTTTTCTCTGGAATTTAATCCTTTTTCCCTTTTATCTGAAACTTTTGGATAATATTGAGGGACTTGAATGCTTTCTTAAAACATTTGATTCTTGTTGGGTATGCAAGTGGAAGCATTTCTATAATACTTTTGCCAAGCATCAATTCTTTTATAATGGCCTTTCTATTCTTTCAAGGGCTCCCATTGCACTGCAACCTATTTAAATATTTCTTTAAAAATTCCACCAAAATTTGGAGATGACAGTAGATGCATATAACTCATTTTTATGCAAAAAGCCAGCTTTGTGTTTTATAAATTTTGAGCAAAACATCCTCTTTTTCATTCTGGTCCAGTTTGGTACTTTGCACTGCAACCCTATTTTAAATTCCTCTAGTGATCTTGAGATCTTTCCTGCTATTAGTACTTGCTACCAAACCCTTAAGTCCAGGAGATTGGACCCATTTGAATAATTTTGGTCCATGCAATAATAGCTTACATTTTCTGTCCAGATTTGGTTTTCTCAAAAACTTGCACTAACAAGTTTCTGGTTTT
>LR738713.1:623928731-623960124 GCA_902687465.1 Secale cereale
GAGATACCTGTAGAGTACCTTTATAGTCACCCAGTTACGTTGTGACGTTTGGTACACACAAAGCACTCCTACGGTGTCAGTGAGTTACATGATCTCATGGTCATAGGAACTTATACTTGACATGCAGAAAACTATAGCGATAACTGTCACGATCAAAAGCTATGTTAACGTTTGGGTCTCGTCCATCACATCATTCTCCTAATGATGTGATCCCGTTATCAAATGACAACTCATGTCTATGACCTGGAAACCGCGGTCATCTTTGATCAACGAGCTAGTCCTGTAGAGGCTCACTAGGGACACAAAGTCTGTCTATTCATCCACACGTGTATCTGAGTTTCCAATCAATACAATTATAGCATGGATAATAAACGATTATCATGAACAAGGAAATATAATAATAACTCTTTTATTATTGCCTCTAGGGCATATTTCCAACACTCATAGCAACATGATCTTTGACAACAAAAAACGTAATGTAATAGATGGTACTTGTGTAATAGCTCAAAATCAGTTATATTTTTAAAGACCAAGTAATGTTGAGAATGGTGTTTGTCATACAGATAAATTTCTCTCACGGTGTCATTTTCATCCGGTTTTTGAATGGCCAAAAGTTTGTCCAGCTTGTTCAATCTTGCTTCTCTGGTTGCTTGAGAACCTGATAAAACAAAAGAAAATGAGCTTTTTAAATAGGCCAACAAGTCAGACAAACCACAGATGGACAAACGACTAGGAAGTCATCGAATTACAACATACTAATATACACACATGCAACGACTAGAAGTCATTGTTCACAGCAATAGCATGCTCACACCCAAAAATTACTAGGACTAAATTAGACAACAAACCTATTATGCCAAAAGTACCTACTGCTCCCTCCGTTGGGGGTCACTTGTCGCTAAAACGGATGTATCTACCTCTAAAAACAGTACTAGATACATCCCTTCAGTAATATGGGATGCAGGGGGAATAGGATATGACACACATTCACACCACATGAGACAGAGTACAAGAGAAGCAAATTTGTCATTAGCTCTGAATTAGTCTCCTGTTCTTCAAATGAAAAGGGATGCAACTTATTTATTCAGAAGGAACTAACAACAATGTATTTTTAGTATCTGTTGCTTCGATGGAGCGGCTTCAATCTGGATCGGAGTGTCTCAAATTTTGCTGGGGTCTCTCGCGACGCGACACTTGTTGTTGCGGTGGTGGTAGGCGGCGGCTACAGCCAGGGAGGTTATGCGTGTCTGGTCGTGGTGGACCGAGGGATCCCGAGGCTAGAGTGATGTTGCTCTTAGCAGGGGTGGAGGGCGTTGGCGCAACTCCGGGAGAAACCCTTGCTCCAGTCTTCATCGGAGCCAGTGATGGTTGTGCCCGCGGGTGTCGTGATCTTTCTTGGAATCATCATCATGGAGGTGTGTTCCTCCTCCCATAGCTTTGGCTTCAGAGGGAAACCAAAAATTGGCTAGATCGGGCGATGGAGGTGCCTTCACGTCTTTCTCCTCATTGGGGCCGTCATTTCAGGGCCAGGTACGTCTGGGACACCGGTGAATACAACATCTTCACCGTGGTTGGTGGCATCTTCTCCACATGTTTTGTTGGGGCAGGGTATTTTCCCGTTTGTCAATGACAATGGCATCGAGAGGAGCTTGGGTCATGGCGCGAACTTTGGTAGTCGGTTCTTCCCGGTGATTTTAAGGTGCTCTTCCGTGGGTTGCTTGGTTGCTTTGAAGTCGTGGTCGCACTGGAGCGTGTCTAGATGGGGACGATGATAGGGGCTTGGTGGTATTTTGTGGAGGGTACGTGATGCGGAGCATCCCACGAGCATCCCCATGGATGTATACATCTCCCATGACACCACTTGGTCCTATGACAAGAGCTCAAGCAAGGGCTATCGAAGATAAGGTCAACTCGCTCCTATTTGAACTACCACTTTCTCCATATGAGACATGGCTACTACCTAAGGCAGAAACCCTACGCATGATCAGGTGGCTAGAAGATAGCCATGGAGCAACTACGCCCAACGGATAAGACAGCGAGGACAACATGTACAAGGACCAAGAGAAGGAGCTGCCTGAAGATTACTGTCCTCGGACGACCGGACTTCCGACGCTTGGAGGTTCCAACCAGCCCAAGCGCCAACTAGCGAAGTCTACACCGGCCGGACGTCCGATGCAGACCGGACGCCCGACACCCTCCAGCAGCCGGACGACCGAGGCCCACCGGATGACCAAATCCCATCGGACGACCGATGCCTCCACATCAGAACCAAAACATCGGAAGAACGTGCTCCACAGGACGACCGACCCCGACCTGACGTCCGACACTTCAACACCCAACCCGAAACATCGGATGCGCGACCCTTCTCGGACGTCCGGTCCTTCGCGAGCCACCAGACATCCGGTAATCATCGGACGTCCGACGCGTGTCTGTGCATAGTGTGTTGGGCCGAAGCCCATGTACACTTCACTTACCCCTTCGTGGCTCTATACTATATATACTCCTCCTCCTCCTCCTCCTAGTTAGGGTTAGCATTGTGGTAGCTCATCTTAGACCTAGAGCTTTGCTCACCTTAGTGGTTCTACTCCTACGAGAGACCGCGACCTCCCTACGAAGAAGATCCGCACCGGATTCAAGACCTCCTCACGCAGAAGACCCCCATGACCTCCTTACGGAGAACACTACATTTTGTATCGTCCGTTATTGTGTTTGGATCATTGTGTTACTCGTGTTGTTCATCGATCTAGCATATGTGTGATTGTTCTCGTCATTCTTGAGTGTTTTCCTCTTGTGATTTGTCCCCGTGTTCATCGTGTTCTTCGTGGGATTCCCTCCATTTCGTGAAAGATCAGCCTTAGGGTCTGCACCCTACATCATCTTGGTATCAAGAGCCAAGGTTTCTCACAAAATTAGAGCCCCCTCATCGTTTTCTAGCTTGATTTTGTTGTGTTCTTCCTAAATTTTGAAAATTACCCACAAAAATAGCCCCAATTTTTTTCCTATGATTTGTTGGTATGATGAAGTTTTATTGGATTTGATCCGTGGATTTGCTTTGCCACGAGTGGATCTAAGCTACCCCCCTTCTTTGCCCAAATTTTCATCCACAAATTCGACTAATTTTGACCGGATTTGATCCCTCCACCTAGAACCCTCACTGTTCATCCCATGCCCGAAATCGCACAGGCATCGGACGTCCGACAGTAACCGGATGTCCGATGACGACCGATTGTCCGACCACCACCGGACGGCCGACCGAAACTGACGAAACTGATTTTTTTCATCTTTCGATCCACTTTTGCACCGCATACGCACTCCTATACCACCGATACTTTCCCACTTCCGCATACGCATACCCATACAACTATACACCACAAAATCCTTCCAATACCCACATTTGCAACACCGCAAAACACAAACACTTTCCGCAAACACTACCAATCCCATTTCCATCTTCAACAAGTTGACACATTTTGTCTTGGATCATTTGAGTTGTGGTTTATCCGTTTCCTCGGGTGTTTAGGATAACTTCGAATAGAACGACATCAACAACACCACCTCTCAACCTCAACAAGGATGGTAATATCAACGACACCTTGTATATCCTACCTTGCATTTGCATTGATAACCCTCATCAACCATGTTGCGTAGCTTTCCTATCGAGACTAGCCATTTGAGTATTGCCGGGCAACGACACTTGTGAACACTAGTGATTATCTTGGTATCATCGATACGAGCTTCAATTGCATCGCATACAAAATCTTGGTATCATCTCGGTATCATATATCATAGTGGTATCATGGCATCATATCTTGTGTCAAAAGTTTGTCATAGCATATACACAATTGCTATCTTGGTTTGAGAAGTTTTGCATAAGTGCCCTACAAAAAGAGCTCAAAAAGAAAGAGCTAACCAAGCTTTTAAGCAAAACAGTAAGATAAGCAAAGAGATTTTAAGAAAGAACCATAACAACATTAAGATTGTCATACTTGATCATCTTGGATCATATCATAGAAACAACAAGCATATAGCATACTTGGGATAGAAGTCGTTGCATTTTTGCCTAGTAGGTCGTGTACAAGTCTCTTACCCGCCTATTGTGCAATCGTGCTAGCGTCTCTCTAGTAGTGTGCAACAAGAGCATTTTCCGTGGATTCCACATTTTCCGCTCACCCCTTGGTTTGCACATCCCCATTTATCTATTTGCGTGTGTGTTTCCGTGTACCACTTATAGTTATTGGTCTTATTGTTGCATTGGCAAATTTGTGAATCTTCTTCAACATCATTGAGTCTTACTAACGATTGGATACTTTGGTCCACCATCCTAACCAAGCTCCACCAAAGGCTTTTATTGTGTAGGTGTGAGAGATTGACGAGATACGGTACCAATTGTGCTATTTCCTTGTTACATCATCGAGTAATCTTTGATCCACTCTCAATATCGGCCAAGGTACATTTGGTATAGTTCTCTCCTTCTTCCACTCGCATACTTGCTTGCAATGATGGATAGTCCAAGTACATCTATGAACCCGCTATTGGATGATCATCAAGAATCAAATAACTATGTCACGGAGGTTCACTTATTTGGTGTTCAACGAGCTCTACCTCAAGAGAATGAAGCTATGCAAGAGCGCATTGAGCTACTCGCCACGGACTTGAGGCATTCCGAAGCGCGAACAAAAGAACACTTCGACCACATCAACACCAACATGTCTTCTCAATTTGATGAGCTATGGACTTTGATGATCAATCGACACTCTTCCTCTACGTCATCTCAAAGACGGAGCCGCTCAAGTCGTCATTCCGACTCCATCTCCGGCTCAAGTACACCTACATCGAACACTCTTAATCAAGCCTCGCGCCAAGACCGACATGCAAACTGGAACCCACTTCACGGAAAGAGTTCACAAGAGCAACTTGAAGAGCAAGAACGTCGACACCGTCAAAACCAAGCTACACTTGAGCAAGCACAAGAACGACAACACTTAGGCCAGCAACAAGAAGAGCGAGTGTGCCAACACCAAGTTGAGCGAGATGCCGAGACACAACGTCAAGAACAACAACGACGAGAAGAACAAGCTCTTGAGGCGCAACGTGCACTACGTGACTCACATCGTGCCATCTCGCATGCAACTGACATACTCACCAAGAGGAAGAAGCACTTCAAGATGAAGTTCAAGAAAGGCGCTATCAAGCGAGAATGCAACGCCAAGCTCCTCCTCAAGCGCGACAAGAGCAACAAGCTCGACAAGAACTACAACAAGCTCGACAAGAACCACAAGTTCGGCAAGAGCACCAAGACAATGAGCATCAACCACTCCAAGAGCAACTTGAGGTCGACAATCCTCCACGTCAAGAACGCCCTAACAATAGGCAAGCAAACAATGAAGAACATCGCTATCACAAGATCAAGTTCAGAATGCCAAATTTCTCTCATGGGCGTTGAAAGTTGACAAGATCTTTCGACTCCACAACTATGATGAAGAGAAGAAGATCGCGATGGCATCCCTTGAGTTCCAAGACTATATTCTTATTTGGTGGGAACAAGTCATTGAGAGGCGAGAAGCAAAAGGAGAACCACCCATCACAATTTGGAACCAAACGAATGATGTATTGAGAGCGCGTTTTGTGCCAACACACTACAACCGCGACTTTTTCAAGAAGTTGCAACTCCTCAAGCAAGGAACCAAGTCCGTTGAAGAGTACTACAAGGAAATGGAGATTGCCATGATAAGAGCCAACATCACGGAGGATGAAGAGCAAACAATGGCGAGATTCTTGAATGGACTCAACTATCCTATCAAGAAAATTGCGGACTTCCAACCATACACAAACCTCCTTGGGCTAGTACACCAAGAAACCAAAGTGGAGCGACAAGTACAAGAAGACTACAAGTACTCCAAGTTCACTTCCAAGAACTATGGCTCCTACAACCAAGCTTCAACAACTTCGGCGCCTCCTACCTCTAACAAACCATCTCCAACCATAGGCAACAAGCCAAGCTACAAGACTTCAACAACATCAAGTCGTCCTCCTACTACGACCAACTTCAAGCCGAGAGCTTCATCATCTACAACTCCTACCGAGGATACCTCCAAGACGAGTTCCATCAAATGTTTCAAATGCCAAGAACGAGGCCACAAGTCATTTGAGTGCAAAAACATACGGACCATGATCATCAGCGACGATGGCTCCTATGACTCTATGAGCGATGACGAGATGGAAGCCCTTGAGCACGTGGCCATGCATCGTCAAGTGAATGAGGATGAAGACAATCAAGTCTTTTGCGACAATGACCTGAGTCCCAATCTCGTTGTCTCCAAAGTATTGACGCTTCAACACCAATAAGATGAAGACCAATGTTGCCACATCTTCCACACCAAGGCCGACATCAATGGACTTTCCGTCAAGGTTATCATCGATGGACAAAGTTGTCACAACTTGGCAAGTGAAGAGCTATGCGACAAGCTTTAATTGGTCAAGATGAAGCACCCTCACCCCTACAAGGTCCAATGGCTTAGCAACGCCGGAACTATACGAGTCGAGCACACCGTGCAAGTATCCTTCAAGATAGGCGCCTATGAGGACACCTTGGAATGTGATGTGGTACCTATGTCCGTTTGCCACCTCCTTCTTGGACGGCCATGGCAATTCGATCACGGAGTCATCCACAATGGACGTACCAATTGCTATAGTTTCAAGATGAAGGGCAAGGTGTTTATGCTACGTCCCATGTTGCCAAGTCAAGTGGTTGCCAACAAGCAAGTATCTACACATCATGGAGAGAATGGTGAGAGAGTGATCCACCAAAAGGAGAGTGAGAGCCACAAGCCCAAATCGAGTGCCTCCACGATGAGCGACAAGAAGCAACCACTGCTATTTGCCACCAAAAGTGATATGAGAGAAGTGTGTGAGAACCCATCAAGTGTCTTTCACATTGTGCTTTTATGCAAAGGCAAGGCAGAACAAACTAACGACTCACCACACCTTCCTCTAGTGTTGTCTCAATTGTTGCAGGAATTCAAAGATGTCTTTCCCGGTGAGCTACCTCCGGGTCTACCTCCTCTTCGAGGCATTGAGCACCGCATCCCCAGAGCACCTCTTCCTAACAAGGACCTTACCGCATGAACCCCGAAGAAACAAAGTAGATCCAATGGCAAGTTCAACAACTCATCAACAACGACCACGTACGCAAAAGCATGAGCCCTTGTGCCGTTATGGTAATCCTTGTCCCCAAGAAAGATGGTACTTATCGAATGTGTTCTGATTGCCGTCCAATCAATGCTATCACCGTTAGATATCGTCATCCCATACCGTGCTTAGATGATATGCTAGATGAGCTTAGTAGAGCCACGATCTTCTCTAAGATTGATCTTAAGAGTGGCTACTACCAAATCCACATACAAGAGGGTGATGAATGGAAAACCACATTTAAGATCAAATTTGGCTTATATGAATGGCTAGTTATGCCAATGGGCTTATCCGAAGCACCCGGTACTTGTATGAGAGTCATGCACTATGTTCTTAGACCCTACATTGGCATCTTTGTCGTGGTCTACTTTGACGACATCCTTGTGTTTAGCAAGTCTCCAAAAGATCATGTGGATCATCTTAGCACTGTTTTGCAAACCCTTCGCAAGGAGAAACTCTGTGCCAACATGAAGAAATGAAAATTTGGAGTAGACAAATTTCTATTCCTAGGATTCGTTGTTTCCTCCAAATGTGTGCATGTAGACAAAACTAAGACCGAGGCTATTAAAACTTGGCCCAAACCAACGGACCTACAACAAGTGTGTAGCTTCCTAGGCCTAGCCGGATTCTACCGACGATTTTTGAATGATTTTAGCACAATTGCTATGCCTTTACATGCTTTGAGCAAGAAAAATGCACCCTTTGTTTGGGGTCCATCTCAAGATACCGCGCTTAATGAGCTTAGAAATTTGCTTACACATGCACCTTTGCTTGCTTTACCCAACTTTGATAAACCTTTCGAGGTACATTGTGACGCTAGTGGTACCGGCATCGGAGGCGTGTTAATGCAAGAAAAGTGTCTGATCACGTATTTTAGTGAAAAACTATCTGGAGCGCAACTTAACTACCCCATCTATGACAAAGATCTATACACTTTAGTGAGAGTCTTGCATGTTTTGGAGCACTACCTCCGCCCTCATGGGTTCATTCTTCACACAGACCATAAAACACGTAAGTATCTTAAGGGTCAAACTAAGTTGAACAAGCGTCATGCCAAGTGGAGTGAATTCAATAAGTCATTTCCTTACGTGATCAAGTATATTAAAGGCAAGGAGAATGTAGTTGCCGACACGTTATCCCGCAAATGCATGCCTGTTACTCAACTTGAGTTGAATGTTATTGGCTTTGAGCACATAAAAGACTTGTATGAGCATGATGTTTTCTTTGCAAATCCTTATGCTAAGTGTTTGATGCATACATCTTGGGAACGATATTACATCAAGGATGGTTATCTTATGAGAGCTAACAAAGTTTGCATTCCTGATCTTCTCTTTCTTTGCTACTTTCGCAAGAATCTCATGGAGGGGGGCTTATGGGACACTTCAAACGCGACAAGACATTCTCGACGCTCTCCAAGAACTACTATTTTCCAAAGATGTTCCGTGATGTATCACGCTTCACCATCCGGTGTTCAACATGTCACAAAGCTAAGTCAAAAGCTCAATCCCACGGTCTTTACATGCCACTTCCTATTCCATATCAACCTTGGGAAGACATTAGCATGGACTTTGTCCTTGGTTTGCATAGAACTCAAAATGGAAAGGATCATGTCTTTATTGTTGTTGATCGTTTAACCAAAATGGCTCATTTCATTCCATGCAACAAGATAGACGATGCTTCGCATGTTGCAAATCTCTTTTGTAGGGACATCTTGCGATTACATGGAGTACCTAAGACAATCGTCTCGGACCGCGACGTCAAGTTTCTAAGGTACTTTTGGAACACGCTTTGCGCCAAGCTCAGAATCAAGCTACTATTCTCTTCGGCATACCACCCACAAAATCGACGGCCAAACAGAGGTGACAAACCGCACGCTATCGACGCTTCTTCGCGTATTGATCAAGAAGAACATCAAGGAATGGGAGCAATGTTTCCCCATCGCCGAGTACGCCTACAACCGCGCAAGACACTCAACAACCGGCAAGTCCCCCTTCGAGGTCGTTTACGACTTCAACCCTGTTCTCCCCATTGGACATTCTTCCTCTACCTCTACAAGAACGCATCAATATGGACGCAAGTGCACGAGCAAGTTATCTCAAGAATATGCACAAAGATACAAGGCACACCATCGAGTGTTAAGTCCAACGACTCGCGTCCAAGATTAACGTCAACAAGTGACCCATCACATTCGACATTGGAGATCTTGTGTGGCTACACCTTCGCAAGGAACAGTTCCCAAACAAGCGCCAGCGGACCATTCAAGGTGCTTGCATGCTTCAACAACAATGCATACAAGATCAACATCCCACGTGACAAGTACTCCATGAGCGACATCTTCAATGTTAAAGACCTCTCTCCCTACCATGGTGATGAAGCTTTTGATCCGAGGTCGGATCTTTCCCAGGGGGTGGGGGGGAGATGATGCGGAGCATCCCACGAGCATCCCCATGGACGTATCTACATCTCCCATGACACCACTTAATTGGTTCAATGCCAAGAGCTTGAGCAAGGGCTATCGAAGATAAGTTGAACTCGCTCCTCTCCGAACTATCACTTTCTCCATATGAGACATGGCTACTACCTAAGGTGTATGCATGATCAGGTACCTAGAAGATAGCCATGGAGCAACTACACCCAACGGACAAGGTGACGAGGACATCAAGTACAAGGACCAAGAGAAGGAGATGCCTGAAGATCATTGTCCTCGGACGACCGATGAACACCGGACGTCCAACGCATGGAGGTTCCAGCCAGCCCAAGCGCCGGCCAACGAAGTCTATAGCGGTCGGACGTTCGACACCGACCGGACGTCCGACACCCTCCAGCACCCGGACGACCAACGCCCATCGGACGACTGATGCCCACCGGACGACCGACGCCTCCATGTCAGAACCAAAACATCGGAAGAGCGTGCTCCATCGGACGACCGACGCACCGGACGACCGAACTCAACCGGACGTCCGACACTTCAACACCCGAGCCGAAACATAGGACGCCCGACGCTTCTCGGACGTCCGGTCCCTCGCATGCTACCGGATGTCCGGTAACCGTTGGACGTCTGACGCTTGTCTGCGCATAGTGTGTTGGGCCAAAGCCCATGTACCCCTCACTTACCCCTTCATGGCTCTAGACTATATATACTCCTCCTCCTCCTCCTAGTTAGGGTTAGCATTGTGATAGCTTATCTTAGACCTAGAGCTTTGCTCACCTGGTTCTACTCATACGAGAGACCGCGGCCTCCCTACGGAGAAGATCCACACCGGATTCAAGACCTCCTCACAGAGAAGACCCCCAAGACCTCCTCATGGGGAAGACTACCTTTTGTATCATCCGTTATTGTGTTTGGATCATTGTGTTAATCATGTTGTTCATCGATCTAGCATATGTGTGATTGTTCTCGTCGTTCTTGAGTGTTTTCCCCTTGTGATTTCTCCCCATGTTCATCGTGTTCTTTGTGGGATTCCCTCCATTTCGTGAAAGATCGGCCTTAGGGTCTCCACCCTACATCAGTATGGTTGACGCAACTCATGCATATTTCCCTTGCGAAGCTCGTTCTCAAAGTCGGAGTTGTTGATTGCTCGCGTGTGTGGCCTTCTGTTTTTCTGTCACATCATTCTCTTAATCATGTGATCTCATTATTAAATGACAACTCATGTCTATGGTTAGGAAACCTTAATCATCTTTAGTCAGCAAGCTAGTCTCATAGTGGCTCACTAGGGATGCGGTGTCTGTTTATGTATAGAGACATGTATTTCAGTTTCCGTGCAATACAATTCTAGCATGAATAATAAAAATTTATCAAGAACAATGAAAAATGAAAATAAAATCTTTATTATTGCCTCTAGGGCATATTTTCAACACTGTTGGCATGTGAGGTCATGGCTTCTTTGTGGCCATTTTTGGATTGGCTTCAATGTTGGAGCTCTATGGTGAAGTCGGAGTGGCCCGTTTGGAGGCAACCGATGATGACGATGATGCTTGCGACTCCTCGGTGGAAGTCTTTCTTCTTTGCAGCTTTATGTTCCATGTCGGTGGCTAGGTTGGCTGGTGGTGCCCATGTTATGGGTTGTATTGTATCCGTTTTAGCCCGATTTTTTGTCAATTATTCGGGAAGTTCTAAATTCTCCTTAATCAATGAAAATGGCAAATCTTTTATTTCTTGTTGCTCTATCAACAAGATCTTATCGCTCCATCACACAGATTGCGGTATCTTACGATCTTTATACCCATCATCCGCTCAGGTCCTCGTGTACTGCCGTCCATCGTCACGATAATTTATCCGACGTCCAAGCCAAGTTCAGAAGTCGGCTGCTTTCCCCCACCCTATGGCTTCATAGGTGCACGGGTAATCCTACTTACTCTTTTACTTCATCTCTTGAATTTTATTTTGTTCCAATATGTGCGACTGTGCCATTAAAAAAGCTACAATCATTAAATGGTAACTAGGAAATTGTATAGTTATGCTTGTGTAGGTATGAAGAGGAAGAGAACAATAAAAAAGTTTGCCTATCGGACTTGCGTCCAACCCCCAATCAATCATCGCCATTAGCCAACACAAAGGGATCACGGAAATCACTACCACCATGACTTACCACAAAGCCGATAACATACGACATCATATATGCCTACATGGTAAGTCCACTATGCCAATTAGCCCCAGTTCTGATATTTTATTGTCTAATATGAAGTATTGATGATTGATTGACTGGAAAAATAAATTTGGAATCAACTAGTTGTATGGTACATCAAAATTTTCCGTACAACTAATTTTTCTTCTAAAAAGTTAATATTGTAGTGCTATTTTCTATTGTTTACAACACTGAAAACATGAGTTCTGGCTTATGATTTTTACATGCTTTAAACTAATTTTGGCTTGACCAATGCTCATTAATCTATAAAAGCTCAAGTCTAAAACATGCCCCCCCTATACCAAATTGTTGGCCCCGTCCCCACGAGTGGTAGTACCACTTAGTGCGGTAATTCCCGCTCTACTACCGCGGTCATTTCCGTGCTACCCGAGCCTCGGGTTCCCCTGTTTGAAATGCATGAGAATAGAGAGGAAGTTGGGCACGGTAGTACTGCTTGGCCCGGTACGACCGCCCCGCTCTCACTTTGCTTCCACTTGATCTTCAAACTACTGTGCTAAGCGGTAGTACCACTCGGCAGAGTGGTAGTAGTGCTTAAGCATATTTTTGGCAAAATAACGGCTGGATTTTCCCCACAATAAATATTAAATAGGGGGTCTTCTTCCCCAAGAAGATCTCACATCTTATCCCCTTGCTCGAGTGTTGCGCCCTAAAGGTCATTTTCTCCTGATCTCTATCCCTAGCCATCAAAACTTGTTGATTCTTTAGGGTTTCCTTAAGAGGCCCCGATCTACACTTCCACCAAGAGATATTAGACCCCCCCACTAATCCCTTCCGGATCTTCTTACTCTTGGGTGTTTGGGCACCCTAGACGGAAGATGTCACCTTGAAGCCACAATCCATTGTGGTTAAGCTTCGTGGTGGTGTTGGGAGCCTCAAATTAAGTTGTGAAGAGAGCACCAACCTTGCTTATGAAGGTTTGGTCGCCGCCTTAAAGGGCACCACTAGTGGAATTATGGTAACTTGCATTGTGTGAGGGCATGCGGAGAATACGGTGGCCCTAGTGGCTTCTTGGGGAGCATTGTGCCTCCACATCGCTCCAACGGAGACGAATTCCCACTAAAGGGAAGGAACTTCGGTATCGCATCCTCGTCTACATCGATCCCATTTGTGGTTATCTCGTGCCTTCTACTTCGTGAAAGCTTATATTGTTGTTGTTGGTTGTCCACCTAACTACATACCTAGACAACCTATTTGTTGCTAACCCTAATTTGTTAAAATTAGCTTAAAATTGGTGGTTGCCTATTGACCCCTAATACGTCTCCAATGTATCTATAATTTTTTATTATTCCATGCTGTTATATTATCATTCTTGGATGTTTTACAATTGTTTTCTAGCAACTTTATATCATTTTTTGGGACTAACTTATTGACATAGTGCCTAGTGCCAGTTGTTGTTTTCTAGTTGATTTTCACTTTGCAGAATATCAATATCAAACGGAGTCCAAATGCAATGAAACTTTTTGGAGAAATTTTTTGGACCAGAAGATATCCAGCAGGCCGAAGAAGTCCCATGGCATGCCCTGGTGGGTAGTGGGGCCCACAGTTGTCCTCTCCACCACCTCTTAGCTCTATAAATACTCGAATATTCCAGAAACCCTAGAGGAGTCGGAGAAAAATAGTTTCAACTACCGCAAATTCCAGAACCACGAGATCCAATCTAGAGCCCTTTTTCGGCACTCTGCGCGGTCACGGAGGGGCGCATCATCCTCATTGGTGCCTCTCAAATGATGCGTGAGTAGTTTACCACAAACCTATGGGTCCGTAGGTAGTAGCTAGATGGCTTCTTCTCTCTTTTTGATCTTCAATACAATGTTCTCTTCGAACATCTATTTGATGTAGAGGTGTGTTTGTTGGGATCCAATGAATTGTGAGTTTATGATCAGATCTATTTATATCCATACATGATTATGATAGCCTCGTATTTCTTCTTTGATATTTCGGTTTTGTTTGGCCAACTTGATTGATTTATCTTGCAATGGGAAGAGGTGCTTTGTAATGGGTTTGATCTTGCGGTGCTCAATCTTAGTGACAAAAAGAGACATGACACGCATGTATCGTTGCTATTAAGGTTAAAATGATGGGGTCTATTCCTACATGAATAGATCTTGTCTACATCATGTCATCGTTCTTAAGGCATTACTCCGTTCTAACATGAACTTAATACACTAGATGCATGTTGGATAGCGGTCGATGTGTGGAGTAATTGTAGTAGATGTAGGCAGGAGTCGGTCTACTAATATTGGACGTGATGCCTATATACATGATCAGTGTCTTGGATAGCGTCATCATTATTTTCTCTTCTATCAATTGCCCAACAGTAATTTGTTTACCCACCGTATGCTATTTTCTCGAGAGAAGCCACTAGTGAAACTTATGGCCCTCGGGTCTATTTCTCGTCATATACTAGCAGATTGGTATTGCTATTCGTGTTTCTCATTTATTTGCTTCTTTTATTTCAGATATATATTATCAAAACCCCAAAAATTCCTTGTTGCGTTTTATTTTATTTACATCTATCTTTTTATCATACTACCATACACAAGAGGGATTGACAACCCCTCTACGCGTCGGGTTGCGAGGATTTGTTGTTTGTGTGCAGGTGCTGCTTACATAGCTTGCTTGGTTCTCCTACTGGATTGATAACCTTGCTTTCATAACTGAGTTAAATACTTACTGCCGCTGTGCTGCATCATTCCCTCCTCTTCGGGGAATTTACCGACGTGGTTCACAAGTAGCAGGGAGAATTTCTAGCGCCATTGCCGGGGAGGATCAAGTCAAGATCTACGAGGTTCCCACACATAAACTCCGATCTCCTTGCAATTTACATTATTTGCCATTTGCCTCTCATTTTCATCTCCCCCACTTCTAAAACGTTGTTACAAAAACACAAAAACATTTGTGGTTTCATCCGCCTTCTTTCTGTTTTCCTTTTTCATGTCACATCTATTGTTCTCTTGTGTTCTAGTTTGCGTACTCAAGATGTCTCAAGAAAACACCAAGTTGTGCGATTTTTCCAATACTAATAACAATAATTTCATTAGTATGCCTATTGCTCCTCCCGCCACTAGTGCAGAATCTTATGATATTAATGTCGATTTGTTCAATGTTATTATGGAAGAGCAATTTTCTGGTACTCCTAATGAGGATGCGGCGTCCCATCTGAACGCTTTCGTAGAATTGTGTGATATGCAAAAGCAGAAAGACGTGGACAATGATACTATGAAGTTAAAATTATTTCCGTTCTCTTTGTGTGATCGTGCTAAAATTTGGTTTTCATCTTTGCCACGTAATAATATTGATTCTTGGGACAAGTGCAAATATGTTTTTATCACGAAGTATCTTCCTCCCGCAAAAATTATTTCTTTTAGAAATCAAATCATGAATTTTAAGCAACTTGAGCATGAACATGTTGCCCAATCTTGGGAAAGAATGAAGTCGGTGATAAGAAATTTTCCAACTCATGGTCTAATTTTTTTATGATCATACAATTTTTGTATGCGGGGTTGAATTTTGTTTCTAGAATTTTTTTGGACTTCGCCGCGGGTGGGACTTTTATGGTGATTACTTTGGGTGAAGCTACTAAATTTCTTGATAATATCATGGCTAATTATTCACAATGGCATACTAAAAGAGCTCCTACTAGTAAAAAGTTAATTCGGTTGAAGAAATTATCACTTTGAATGATAAAGTTGATGCTCTTATGAAGTTGGTTGCTAGTAAAAATGCTCCTATTGATCCTAATGATGTGCCTTTGTCTACTTTGATTGTGCAAAACAATGATCCCATAGATGTGAATTTAGTCTCGTGAAACAACATTAATAATAATGCTTATAGAGGTACTTATAATCCTAGGCCGTTTCCTGGAAATTCCTCTAATAGTTATGGGAATTCCTATATTAATTCTTATAATAATAATAATAGGAGGCCCTGTGATCTTGAGAATAATATTAAAGAATTTATCCATGAGTAAAGAGTTTTCAACACTATGATAGAAGAAAAGTTGAATACGATTGATGATATGGCTAGAAGCATTGATAGAATTACGCATGATGTAGAAAATTTCAAGATTAAAATTTTCCACCCAAGGTTGACATCAATGAATCAATCAAAGCTTTATATGTTTCTATAGATGAAAGTAAGAAGATATCCGCTGTGCTTAGAGCTAAACGAGAATTTTTAGAAAAGGCGTTTCTCGATTGCTTTAACAACAATGATGCAGAAGTTAAAATGATGGGTGTTTCTCCTATTGATTCCTGGTTTAGTAAAATTAAAATTGATGATGAGGGAACTGAAGAAAAGTCAACTTTTGCTAGAAGGCATTCCCATGATTTGGAGGGTGAAAATCTTGTTGAAAAAATTGATGAAAGTGGGTTTCAAGAGGTAAAAACTTTAACTAGGGATGTGCCCACTCCTTTGGATTACAAAGACTTTAATGATGATAGTTGCTCTTTGACTGAGTGTATTTCTTTGCTGTAGTTTATGATCAATTCACCCAATGCTTATGAACAAAACAAAACTATTACTAAACATATTGTTGAAGCCATAATGAAATCCTTAGAAAAAAGCTAATTCCTAGAAAATTATATGATGAATAGGAACCTACCATCAAAATCAATATAAAAAATTATGAGTGATATGCTTTGTGTGATTTGGGTGCTAGTGTTTCTACAATTATGAAATCTCTATGCGATGTGCTTGGTCTTACCAATTTGGAAGAATGTTCTCCTAATTTGCACTTGGAGGATTCTACTATTAAAAAGCCTTTGGGAATAATTAATGATGTTCTTATTCTTACAAATAGAAATTGTGTGCCCATAGACTTTATTGTTCTTGATATTGATTGCCATCCGTCTTGTCCAATTATTCTTGGTAGACCATTTTTATGTACTATAGGTGTCATGATTGATATGAAAGATGGGAATATTAAGTTTCAATTTCCTTTGAGAAAGGGTATGGAACACTTCCCTAGAACTAAGATTAAATTACCTGATGAATCCATCATGAGGGCAACCTATGAATCAACACACAAAGATGACAACACCTAAGAATCTATGCATTATGCCTAGCTAGGGGCATTAAACAATAGTGCTTGTTGGGAGGCAACCCAATAGTTATTTTTTGCTTTTTGCTTTTTATTTTGTTCTTCAATAAATACACATTATTAGTTCTGTAATGATTGTGTTTTTGGTGTTTTAATTAGTGTTTGTGCCAAGCAAGGCCTTTGGGATTTATTTGAGTGAGAGGTGATTTGATTCGGTGCATCAACAAAAAATTTCGCGTCCAGTAGCATAATTGTTTTCAATTTTTGGAGCTTGAACAGTTAATGAAAGTTTTACACCAAATTGATATACAAATTTCCCATGTTTTCCTAACATTTCTGAATTTTTAGAGTTACATAAGTATGACTCAAAAATACGTCTTTAGAGACTGTTATGTTTTTGACAGATTATGTTTTTGTTGTATTATGTGCTTGTTTGATGAATCTATGGTTTGTATGAGAGGGTATAAGTCATGGTAAATTTAGAATACAATATATATAATGTAATACTATAAATTGAATGGGTTCTCTACAGTACTTATAGTAAAGATTATTTTTATTATACTAACGGATATCACGAAGTTTTGTTAAGTTTTGTGTGATTGAAGTTTTAAAGTTTTGTGTGAGATCACGATGGATGAAGGAACAAGGAGTGAAAAGAGCCTAAGTTTGGGGATGCCCATGGAACTTCAAGGTGATATTCAAGAAGTATTAAGCAACTAAGTTTGGGGATGCCCCGGTAGGCACGCCCTCTTTCTTCTAATGACCGTCGGTAATTTTACTTACATCTATATTTTTATACGTCAGATATCATGAGTTTTGCTTGCAGTGTGTTGTATTATATGTGTCTTTGCTTGTTTTGCTTTTTAGTTTGTCACAATCATCCTTGCTAGACACACATATTTGAAAAGCCAAAATTATGCCATGATTTATTAGAATCGCTATTTATGCTTCACTTATTTTTTTAGAGCTATGGAATTGCTCTAGTGCTTCAGTTATACCTTTATGAGCACGGTGGTGCTGTTATTTTGAAGAAATATGCTCTCATGCTTCACTTAGATTATTTTGAGAGTTTTTATGAATTTTTAAGAAATCCTCTCATGCTTTACTTATATTATTTTGAGAGATGAAACTTAAAAAAAATGTGCTCTCGTTCTTCACTTAAATTTGTTTGAAAGCTTGTTCTTTGCAATGGCAATATGCTTTACAAGAATTTGGTCTCAAAGTTATAGATATAGATGGAAGATATAATAAAAAACTTTCATGAAGATCGGGCATTAAACTTGATTCATGGCAATAGTTTTGCGATATGATGATAGTGATATGTGAGTTATGTTGGTGAGTAATTATGCTTTAGTAAGAATATTGGTGTTAAGGGTTGTGATTCCCTATGCAAGCACGTTAAGTCAATAGTTATGCAATTTCATTACATCCTACTTGTGTTGCATTATTTGGTGTTAGTTATGTTTAATATTCTTTTATGATGGTTTTTGTTCCTTGTTTGGTCGCTTCTCAATCTATTTGCTAGCCTTCACTTATACTAAGCGGGAATGCTGCTTGTGCATCCAAATCTTAAACCCAAGTTGTGCCAAATGAGTCAACCATACCTACCTATATGCGGTATTTCCATGCCTTCCTAAGTAAATTTGTATGTGTCAATTCTAATTTTTAAAATAACTTCTATTTTGTGGGCCCGTACATGTCATGAAGCGGCAAGGGATGGCCGATATTTTCCATTCTAATTAGGTTATTCTCAAAATGAGTTTTTATTCACTTGTAATTACACAAGAGTGTGGCGGTAATAGGGATGCCAGTCCCGAAATGCAAAAAAATACTACAATAAATTCCTTGGTATGTGTTGGTATGGAAGGCACCCGTCGATACCGCTCGCCATGGATTCAGAAAGAATGGTGAAAAGGAAATAAACTTTATTTTTATGTTTGGAAACTGCCTATCATTTATTTAGCATGGAAGATATTGGCAACTCTTAGTCATTTTCGTTGATGAGAAAAGCATGCCACCCAAAATAATTTTATCTCTCAATTTAAGGTTTGAGCTCTGGCGCCTCTACAAATCCATACTTCCATCGGCGAAGGGCCTATCTATTTACTTTTATGCAATTTTTATTTTTGTCGAGCCTCCATCTTTTCTTATAAAGCACAAACTACGGAACACTATTATCACACTTGAGCATTGGATGTGTTGCATGAATGGATCAATGATTGAGCATAATGGGCTAGGGATAACTTTCTTTAGCGTTGATATTTTGAAAGACATAGTTGCTTGTTGATATTGCTTGAGTATTAAAGTATTCATGTCAAATTGTAGAGTATTGCTTTGAATCATCTAAAAGTCCATACGTCGATGCTAGAAAGAAAAGACTTAACACTACTGGAATCACCTTCTTTGCCGTCCGCCATGGCGGACAGCAAACTGTCCGTCTGAACGAGTGCCAGCAAAGGCCTTCTTTGCCGTCTGCTTCATAGAAGCGAACGGCAAAGGGCTTTGCCGTCCGCCGTCTATGGCCAGCAGACGGCAAAGATCGTGGAATGCAGTGGGGGTGGGGTGAGCGCCGTTAGGGGATAACGGCGTGCTTTGTCGTCCGCCAGCAGATGGCAAAGAGGCAAAGCTCTTTGTCGTCAGCTGGCGGATGGCAAAGAGCTCAACTCCGACAACACTGGGAAGCTGCCACATGGAAAGCTATGCCGTCTGCCAGCGGACAACAAAGAGCTTTGAGTCTTTGTCGTTTGCTGGCGGACGGCATAGCTAGCCCTGTTTGCCAGTCCTACATGGGTACTTTGCCGTCTGCGAACAGACAGCAAAGAGCTTTCAATCTTTGCTGTCTGCTGGCAAACGGCAAAGTGCCCAAATAGGCAGCCCGGTGTTCCCAATTTGTACAGGTGGCTGCCACATGGCCTCTTTGCCGTCTGCTGGCAGACGGCAAAGAGGCTATATATCCCCTGTTTTTATTTGAATCCATTTAATTTGACAGGATTTCATACACAGATATACATACATACATATCCAACATATCCAACAACATATAACAGCATGTCCAACAACATATTTCATCAAATCCAACATATCCAACAACATAGTTCAACAAAGTCCTATTCAACATATCCATATATACATACATATCCAGAAACAAGTTTCCAACGACAACATATCCATATAGACATACATATCCAAACAAGTTTTCATAAACAACAAGGAAGCACGAGAAGAATAGTACACTCCATCATTGCAAGCTTCCTCGTCTAAATCAAATCTGCAAATTGGGAAAGATGAAAGTTAGAATAATAATAATAAGAAGAAGACTAGCTAGAAGAAAGGGAAGAGGAGGAAAGGAAGAAGAAGAAGAATTTATCTTATCTTTCTTTCTATCCTCTCCTATTCTTTATCTTCTTCTTTTCTAACTAATGTAGGTAAAAATGTCATTTTTGGGCTAAGTTAGGTAAAAATGCTAAGTGTGTAGGTCAATTTAGAGCTAAGCTAGGTAAATAGGTCATTTAGGAGCTAACGTAGGTTAAATGGATCATATTGGAGCTAACCTAGTTAAACTTGGTCATTTTTAAGCTAACCTAGCTAATTATGCCATTTTTTACCCAACTAAGCTTATTGTGTCATTTTAGAGAACAACAAGCTAATTATATGACATTTATGAGGTTAGCAAGGTTATTATGCCATTGACGAATAAAAACAAGTAACAGGAGGAAAAGAAGAAGAAGAAGAAGAATAAGAAAGGAAGAAGAATAAGAAGAAGAAGAACCTCTTCTTCTTCTTTTTCTTCCCATTCCTTCTTTTCTTCCTCTTCCTTGATTGTCTTCATCTTATTATGTCATTTGTGGACTAAATAGGCTAAATTATGTCATTTAGGAGCGAATGTAGGTTAAATGGATCATATTGGATCTAACCTAGTTAAACTTGGTCATTTTTAAGCTAACCTAGCTAATTATGCCATTTTTGACCTAACTAAGCTTATTGTGTCATTTTAGAGGACAACAAGCTAAGTATATGACATTTATGAGGTTAACAAGGTTATTATGCCATTTACGAATAAAAACAAGTAAGAGGAGGAAAAGAAGAAGAAGAATAATAATAAGAAAGGAAGAAGAAGAAGAAGATGAACATCATCTTCTTCTTCTTCGTCTTCTTCTTCTTTTCTTCCTATTCCTTCTTTTCTTCCTCTTCCTTGATTTTATTCATCTTATTATGTCATTTGTGGACTAAATAGGCTAAATTATGTCATAAATGGACTAAATAGGTTAAATAAGAAGAAAAATACCGTTATCACGGAGGTGAAGGACCGGTCGGGGCTGCGGCAGTGGTAGACGGAGATTAACGACCGTTTGGGGTTCCGCCATTGCCACACGCAGAAGGATTGGTCGATGCTTGTCGGGAGGCATGCTGCACCAAAGATCATTTCCAATAATGTCTCGTTAGCATGATGCAACTAAAAATGTGAATACTAGTAACTAGCGACCATTAAAATCAAACTAACCGTGGTTGCATGAGCAATCTGGGGCATCGGTGGAGGGGTCTGGCCGTTTTGCTCACACATGGTCTGCACATTTGGTTATCACGAGTTAGTCATATTAGTTAGTAATGCAAACATTACGTGCATGATTTGGCTAATATGCATGAGAAACGTACCACAAGGAGCTCGTATAGGGCCCGGTGAGACGCCTCGTTCCGGTTCCTCTCCTCCTCCAACAACTTAGCCGTCCTCTCCTCCATCTCCCTCTCCCTCTCCGCTGCCTCCCTTTTTGCCTTCTCCAAAAGCGTCTAGGTGTTCAATCTCTCTTTCTCAACCAATGCCTGCAACACACCACTCCTTGTTAGCATTGTAATCATCGACGGACGCACACACAATGTAATGGAGGAAAGGTGAGAGAGTCCGTAAAACTAACCGCCATGGCAAGCTCCGCGGGCCGTGCACGAGGCATTATCTCATGATGAGATCTAGTCTGGCGCTTCTTGATCTACGAGAGAGTCCTAGGACAACGTATCAGTCCATCACCAATGGCCATGGCGCCATGGGGCCTCCCGCCACCAGCTATCATGACCAGATCTGTATCAAAAGGATCCTGGCTCGGGTTAAAGTCCCCCCTTTCCTCGCCTTCCCCTCGTCTCTGTACCTCACGAGCTTGTGGTGGGAGGAGACGTTGGTGAAGCTCTCTGGATTATCTAGGTCAGACTTCGAGAATGCCTTGGCCTTCTTGTAGGGGGCAGTATGGGCCATGCCATAGAGGTCGAACAGATTTGGCACAGGCTTCTTGTGGTGGTTCGCCTGAGAGAGGGGAATAAAATATTAGTTAAGGGCTCAAGCTAGCATGAAGAATGATATTGCTATGTGAAAATGTCATTTTGGAGCTAAGTAAGGTTATTATGTCATTTTCGAGGAAAATAAACTAAGTTGAGGTCATTTTGGAGGTAACCAAGATTATTATGCCATTATTGACCAAAGTATGCTAATTATGTCATTATTGAGCAATCCAAGGTAGTTATGCCATTTTTAGCTAACTAAAGCATATTTAGGCATTTTATAGAGCTATCTAAGGTGATTATGTCATTTAATGTCATGAATGAACTAGCTAAGATTAGTTTAGGTCGTTATTGAGCTATCCAAGGTAATTATGCCATTTTATAACTAACTAAAGCATATTTAGGCATTTTATACAGCTATGTAAGGTTATTATGTCATTTTAGAGCTAAATATGTCATAAATGAACTAGCTAAAGATTAGTTTAGGTCGTTATTGAGCAATCCAAGGTAGTTATGGCATTTTATAACTAACTAAAGCATATTTAGGCATTTTATACAGCTATCTAAGGTTATTATGTAATTTTAGAGCTAAATGTGTCATAAATGAACTAGCGAACATAAGTTTAGGTCATTATTTAGCTAACACATACCCAATGATTCCCGTACTCAAATAGGTTGGAACTCCCTTGATGGTGTGGCACACCTTCCATTTGGTCACGCTTATCATTGGCCCTATGGTGTTCAACAAGCCATTGGGGGAGAGCACCACGCATCCACCAACGCCTCCCAACAGCCCATCTTATCCGCACACCATCTCGGGGGCACCTAAGTTAGTCAAGAGAAATTTCAGCGCTACGCCTACGAATCAAATCAAGAAAATTAAGTTCAAGGCCTTAAGAATAGGTAATTACCAGCATGTACTTGTCCTTACTCGGAAACTTGCCATGAAACTTCTTCTTGGCCCTCCTAATACCCTTCACGGCGTAGTATTCTCGAACGGCATGCACCCGTGCCTTGTGCCGTAAGTTCTGAAGTAGGCGCTTGCACTCAGCATCGACAACCTTACACGCGGCCTCTTGCTCTCCCTCTGAAACCCTGTAGAAGGTCTGCAATCAAACAAGAAAACACTGATTAGTACAATCATTAGGTAGTGTTGATTTTTAATTCTGTAAAGGAGAAATTACCCAAAACCAACGGAACACAATCTCGGCCACCGTCTCGCACACGACACCGGCGACCAAATACTTCGAACGGGCCGGGGTGACCGAGTACAACTCCCAGGTCAGTGCTAGTTGTGGAACCTGACCCTCACCGGGCAACGTGACCCACCCAGGGAAGTGCTGCCGGCAAAGCACACCAAGGAACTGGTTGGGCCTGTGGGAACCACGGGGGTGTACCCAACCCCTGCAGTATGACAAGGCCAACACATTATATATTAATTTAAAGAAACGTGAAGGCAAAAGGTTACAAAAGAGTAAATGCACTTACTTCAACCCACTGGGCGCAATCAAGCACCTCTGCTCGGGGGTTGTCGGCATGGGCGGGTGACGAGGTTACAGACCTAGGGTAGGGTCATAGGCCTGACCTAAAGGCCCCTCCCTAGGTCACTGTCCTAGGAGATCAAAAGACAAGACCCACGACGGTGGAGACAGTCGACTGAGACGGTCCAAGGTGGCACTTCACTCGACTGACTCATGTACCCAGGACGACTCAACTCCACTCGACTGACCAAGCACTCGACCCCCGAAGACTAAACGTTTCTCACAACAGCAACGGTCATATATTTACTCACTGTAGTAAACCCCATAACTACCCTTTACTGCAGGCGTTATCAGTAACGTCTGCCTTAATGTACCTTTAAGCCCTTGTTAACGTGGAGCATGGCTGGGGTCTTGGCGTACTATATAAGCCACCCCCTCCTCCAGAACAAGGGTTCGCACCTCTATAACACATACATACATACATCAGTCGACCAAGCCCCCGGGCACCGAGACGTAGGGCTTTTACTTCCTCAGAGAAGGGCCTGAACTCGCAAAACACCATGTGTACAATTTCGCCATAGCTAGAACCTTGCCTCTCCATTCATACCCCCTACCATCACTGTCAGACATAGGACCACGACAGTGGGCGCCCACCGTGGGGCAAGGCGTCTTAGCGACATTTGGTGAAGTTGCAATCCATTCCCCGACCACTTTCATCATGGTGTCAAGCGGCATTTTGGCGTCGGGCCACGAGATCCGGCTCGGCGCGCTGGTCTTCGTCGCCGACAACTCCACGTGGCTTCAGGAAGCCCCGCTCGACGTTGAGGCCCCACCTGCCCGCGGAGCCACTCACTTTTGCGCCAGAGCCGGCGGCGTCCTCCTTCTCCAGCCGTCGACCCGGTACTCGTCGTCCACCATCCCCGCTGGACGCCGCCGTAAGTGATCCAGTCGTTCACGGCTCCAGCGGTGGGTAAAACATGCGGTGGCTCGTCAAACGGCCACCCCGCAAGTCGCGGCCATCGAGCCCGATGGTTACCTTTATGGGCCGGCCGATCAGTCGGCCGGGCTCGAAGATTCCGTTTCCGAGTGCGGAAGCAGCGACCCCACGGCGGAAATCTTCATGGTCGATCCGCGCCGTAGCCCACCAGGTTTTCCTCGTGGGGAGAACGGCGACAGCGGCGGCGATCAGGCGCACGACAACGACGGCTACATCCCTCAGCCCCTCACCTCCGAGCAGAGAGCTGAGCTCTCTCGCCGCAACGGAGATGCGCTCTTCACCCCCATCGTGGGAGATTCCCCAGAAGCTTTGGCCCTCGAAGCCACGCGCGTGGCCACCTTGGCCGAACGCGCGCGCCTGGAAAACATCCAACGTTCACTCGACGGACAGGCCCGCCGACTGGCCCCCGAGTCCAGTCGACGGCCGCGGCAATCACGTCAGCGTGAGACTCAGGTGTTCCGCACACCAGTCCAAAACCTCGAAGCCGCGGCCCGTATCACGGAGTCGATTCAGCCCTCCCAGTCGGAAGCTGGAAGGGGCCTTCAGCAGATCCGAGCTTTGCTCCGAACGGCTGAAGAGCAAAACGCGGCTGTCTCTCAGTCGCGCAACAGGATTCACAGCAGATCGGTGGCTGCAGACACCGTATGGTCTGCCCACAGTCCGAGATCGCCCCTGAGGCGTGAGGAACGTGGTCCGCGGCATGACCGACACCTGGGCCGGAACGACGACCCACTCGACCGTTGACACGGACGCAACGACCGCCGCCGAGTGCCTACCCCTCCTCCGGGGAGTGGGTCACACTCGCCTCCGCGGCACGTGGGCAGGCGCCTGCGAGACGTCGAGCGTAGGATTCCCCCGGATCCCCGGCGGCCGGGCTTCGACGCGAGGTCCATCCTTGTGCAGGGCCGGGTCAACCATAACCGGGCATCCAGGGACGAGCGAGGCGGAGACCAGCCCTCCGGCAGCCGAGCACCGGCCTCCGGACCCGAGTGCTTCTGCAGCGCAATCAGGGCCGCAGAGATCCCCCCGAACTTCAAGCTGGCGGCCGGAGTAAGCAAATTCACCGGTGAGTCGAAGCCGGACACGTCGCTGGAAAACTACCGAGTGGCCGTGCAGATCGGAGGAGGCAACGACGACGTGGCCATGAAACACCTCCCCTTGATGCTGGGAGGCTCCGCTCGGGCGTGGCTCAACCAGCTAGCCCCCAGGAGCATATACAGTTGGGAAGAGCTCGCTCGGGTGTTTGTTCGGACCTTCGAAGTCACCTACAAGCGACCTGCCGGGCTCGCAGAACTTCAGCAGTGCACGTAGATGCCGAGCGAAACTTTGAGGGACTACATTCAGCGGTGGACCACTTTGCATCACACGGTGGAAAACGTCTCCGAGCACCAGGCGGTGTGCGCTTTCAAGGAAGGCGTGCGCAATCGGGAGTTGAACCTGAAGTTTGGGAGAACAGGCGACATGTCCCTGTCGCGAATGATGGAAATTGCTAGTCGGTACGCCAATGGCGAAGAGGCCGATCGGCTCCGTAGCGGCAAGAAGCCAGTCGGGCAGGACGACCAGAATCACAGTCAGAAGAACAAGCGTAAGGCCGACCCAGCTGCTCAGGGAGAGGCCGCGGTGGTCAACCAAGGGAAGGGCAAAGGAAAGCCCAAAGGCTCCTGGGCCCCCAAGAAAGGAAAGGGTCAGGATGGAGATGATATGCTCGACCAGCCGTGTCCCATACACACTAAGAAGGACGAAGAGGGAAACTTGGTGTATCCCAAGCACACCACTCGACAGTGTCGACTCCTGATCCAGAGTTTCCAGAAGGTCCAGTCTACTGAGAAAGAGAAGGAGTCGGAAGAGTCCGAAGACAAGGAAGGGGACGGAGGATACCCCCGCATCAACTCCACCTTGGTGATTTTCGCAGACGTCGAAAGCAAGAGTCGACTGAAGATCATCAACAGAGAAGCGAACATGGTTGCTCCGGCGACTCCCACGTTCCTGAAATGGTCGAAGACCCCCATCACATTTGACCAGTCCGATCATCCAGTGCACATTGCCACCCCTGGGCGGCAGGCGTTGGTGGTCGACCCAGTGGTCGAAGGCACTCGACTGACCAGGATTCTTATGGATGGAGGCAGTGGCTTGAATATCCTGTATGCAGCAACCCTCCGGGATATGGGCATTCCGATGTCCAAGCTAAGGGAAAGTAACATGAGGTTCCATGGGGTAATCCCCGGGAAGAAGGCCGACTCACTTGGTCAGATCTCACTCGACGTCGTCTTTGGCGAGTCCAAGAAATACCGAAAGGAGAAGCTGACGTTCGAAGTGGTGGACTTCAACAGCGCCTATCATGCCATCCTGGGTAGGCCAGCCTACGCCAGGTTCATGGCTCGACCATGTTACGTCTACCCCAAGCTGAAGATGCCGGGACCCAACGGTGTCATAACCATCACCGGGAACCGGCAGAAAGCGGAAGAGTGCTTCCAGAAAGGCTCGAAGATCGCCGACGAGCAGATGGCAGCAGCAGAGATGGAGGAGTACCAGAAGCAAGTGGATCCAGGCGACCTGCTAAGGGCAAAGAAGCCGGCTTCCGAGTCAGCCTTTCAGTTGGTCGGGGACACAAAACCCATGCACATCCACCCCACCGACCCCAACGCAGCGCCGACCCACATCTCCACCACCCTCGACGGCAAATAGGAAGAAGCGCTCATCCAGTTCCTCCGTGAGAACTGGGACATCTTTGCATGGAAACCATCAGACATGCCAGGTGTGCCCAAGGGGCTGGCCGAGCACCATTTGCGAGTCGACCCGAAGGTGAAACCTGTGAAGGAATATCTCCGTCGATCCGTTGCGGAGAAGCGAAAGGCGATTGGCGAAGAGGTGGCTCGACTCCTAGCAGCAGAGTTCATCCGCGAGATATACCACTCCGAGTGGCTCGCCAATGTCGTCATGGTCCCCAAGAAGGACAAGTCTCTCCGCATGTGCATCGATTTCAAGCACATCAATTGGGCCTGCCCGAAAGATCATTTTCCTCTCCCCCGCATCGATCAAATAGTCGACTCGACTGCGAGATGTGAGCGTTTGTACTTTCTGGACGCATATTCCGGATACCATCAGATCCGTCTGTATGGACCCGATGAAATAAATACAACCTTCATCACCCCTTTCGGGTGTTTTTGCTATGTCACCATGCCTTTCGGCCTCAAAAAATGCCGGCGCCACCTTCATGCGCATGATCCAGAAATGCTTAATAAAGCAAATCAGTCGGAACATCGAGGCGTACATGGATGACATCGTGGTCAAGTCACGGAAAGGTTCCGACCTACTGACTGACCTTGCTGAGACATTCGCGAACCTCAGAAGTTACGATATCAAGCTCAACCCGTCAAAGTGTACATTCGGAGTTCCTGGTGGCAAGTTGCTCGGTTTTCTCGTTTCCGAACAGGGAATCGACGCCAACCCGGAGAAAGTCGGCGCCATGCTCCGAATGAAACGCCCCGAGCATATACACGACGTCCAGAAGCTTACTGGTTGCTTGGCCGCATTGCGTCGATTCAATTCACAGCTCGGGGAGAAGGCACTGCCTCTCTACCGACTCATGAAGAAATCCGACAAGTTCGAGTGGAATCCCGAAGCCGAAGCAGCGTTTGAGGAACTCAAAGCCCTGCTGTCCACCCAGCCGGTGCTTGCTGCCCCAGTCAGCGGAGAGCCTCTTCTGCTGTACATTGCTGCCACCGGACAAGTCGTCAGTACTGTACTCACGGTCGAACGGGAAGAAGAGGGCAAGGCATACAAGGTCCAATGCCCGGTCTATTACATATCCGAAGTTTTGACTCCCTCCAAGCAAAGGTATCCACATTACCAAAAGCTTGTGTACGGGATCTACTTGACTGCAAAAAAGGTTTCCCATTATTTCTCGGATCATTCAATCTCAGTCGTCAGCGACGCCCCATTATCGGGGATACTAAACAACCGAGATGCAACCGATCAAGTGGCAAAATGGGCGATTGAACTTCTTCCGTTAGATATCAAGTTCGAAGCGAAGAAAGCCATCAAGTCTCAGGCCATAGCGGATTTCATGGCTGAGTGGATAGAACAAGAGCTTCCTACTCAAGTCCAGTCGGACCATTGGACTATGTTCTTCGATGGGTCCAAAATGCTGAACGGATCCGGTGCAGGCGTGGTCCTGATCTCTCCTAGGGGCGACAAGCTCAGCTACGTCCTTCAGATCCATTTCGATTCATCAAACAACGAGGTTGAATACGAAGCACTTTTGTACGGGTTGCGTATGGCCATCTCACTCGGCGTCCGTCGCCTCATGGTCTACGGCGATTCCGACCTAGTGGTGAATCAAGTAATGAAAGAATGGGACGTCAGGAGCCCGGCAATGACCAGTTATTGCAGTGCAGTGCGAAAGCTTGAAAAGAAGTTCGAAGGCTTAGAGCTCCATCATGTGCCCAGAGCAAAGAATCAGCTAGCCGACGATCTCGCAAAAATAGGGTCGACTCGGAGGTCCATACCCAAGAATGTGTTCCTAGAGCATCTGCACACTCCCTCTGTCAAGGAAGACCCCTTCACGGAAGAGCCCCCGCAACCAGTCAGTGCAACCGATCCGACTGAGGTCGAAGTGCCTGCCGTGGTCGACTTGATCATGGAGGTCCTAGTAATCACACCTGATTGGACTGTGCCATATATATCATATCTGCTCAGGTAAGAACTCCCAGAAGATGAAGAAGAAGCACGCCAGATCGTCCGCCGGTCCAAAGCATTCACAGTCATTCGAGGTCAGCTCTACAGAGAAAGCGTCACTGGAGTCGCCCAGCGCTGCATCGATCCAGAGGAAGGTCGACTGATCTTGGATGAGATCCACTCGGGGACTTGCGGCCACCACGCTTCCTCTCGGACTATCGTGGCCAAAGCATACCGAGCCGGATTTTACTGGCCCCGCGCCAACGAGATGGCCAAGGATATTGTGGATAAATGCGCAGGGTGCCAGTTCTACTCCAACATGTCGCACAAGCCAGCATCCGCCCTCAAAACCATCCCACTAGTCTGGCCCTTCGCTGTTTGGGGCTTAGATATGGTCGGCCCCTTCAGGACAGGAAGGAGCGGATTCACTCACCTTCTGGTGGCAGTCGACAAGTTCACCAAGTGGATTGAGGCCAAACCCATCAAGAACGTCGAGTCGAGCACCGCCATCAGCTTCATTAAGGAACTAATATTCAGATATGGGGTCCCTCACAACATCATCACAGACAACGGCTCCAACTTTGACTCGGATGAATTCAGAGCTTTCTGTGCTTCCCAAGGGACGCGAGTCGACTACGCCTCCGTAGCACACCCTCAGTCGAATGGACAAGCGGAAAGAGCAAATGGGCTGATTCTCCAAGGCTTAAATCCACGGCTCATGCGTGACCTCAAGCATGCCGCCGGGGCTTGGGTAACCGAGCTGCCCTCCGTCCTGTGGTGTTTGAGGACAACTCCGAATCGGTCGACTGGCCGTACCCCTTTCTTCCTGGTCTATGGGGCTGAAGCTATATTGCCGAGTGACTTGTTGCACAATTCCCCCAGGGTAGAACTCTTCTCCAAAACCGAGGCAGAGCAAGCTCATCAGGATGCAGTCGACCTTTTAGAAGAGGAAAGAGAGATGGCCTTGACCCGTTCGACCATCTATCAACAGGACCTGCGTCGATTCCACGCTCGCAACGTGAGAAGTCGAGCGTTCCGGGAAGGAGACCTGGTCCTCCGAGTGCATCAGAAACGTCCGCACAAGCTCGCCCCAGCATGGGAAGGCCCGTTCATCATCTCTAAGGTGCTGCGCAACGGAGCTTACCACCTCTACAATGTATCCCAGAAGAAAGACGAACCTCATTCGTGGAATGCGGACCTACTCCGCCGTTTTTTCACTTGAAGCACTCGACGGTCGAGTTGTAATAAAGATTTCCCAATTTGTTTCAAAAGCAAGATAGCAATGATCCCCTAACGATTGGTGTCCTCTAAATCCCCCAGTGGGTGCTTAGCTGCGATCCGCCGAGCTACGTTACAAGTACAAGGCGGTTCGGTCCTCCGATCTCCGCCACAAGTACAACGTAGTTTGGCATCGCCTAAGTTATAAACATTCTACTCCGAGTGAAGAGCGACCCTCTCACTCGGGGGCTTAGCTACGACCCCATGACTCGCCTAAGTTACAACTATCTACTCCGAGTGAAGAGCAACCCTCTCACTCGGAGGCTTAGCTGCGGTCCTCTGAGCTACGTCACAAATACAAGGCGGTTCGGTCCTCCGAACTCCGCCACAAGTACAACGTAGCCTGGAATCGCCTAAATTATAAACATTCCACTCCGAGTGAAGAGCGACCCTCTCACTCGGGGGCTTAGCTACGACCCTGTGACTCGCCTAAGTTACAACTATCTACTCCGAGTGAAGAGCAACCCTCTCACTCGGGGGCTTAGCTGCAGTCCTCCGAGCTACGTCACAAATACAAGGCGGTTCGGTCCTCCGAACTCCGCCACAAGTACAACGTAGCTCGGAATCGCCTAAGTTATAAACATTCTACTCCGAGTGAAGAGCGACCCTCTCACTCGGGGGCTTAGCTGCGACCCCATGAATCGCCTAAGTTACAACTATCTACTCCGAGTGAAGAGCAACCCTCTCACTCGGAGGCTTAGCTGCGGTCCTCCGAGCTACATCACAAATACAAGGCGGTTTGGTCCTCCGAACTCCGCCACAAGTACAACGTAGCTTGGAATCGCCTAAGTTACAAACATTCCACTCCGAGTGAAGA
>LR738713.1:623960143-624038690 GCA_902687465.1 Secale cereale
CCGAGTGAACATCAACCCTCTCACTCGGGGGCTTAGTTGCGGTCCTCCGAGCTACGCCACAAGTACAAAGCGGTTCGGTCCTCCGAACTCCGCCACAAGTACAACGTAGCTTGGAATCGCCTAAGTTATAAACATTCTACTCCGAGTGAAGAGCGACCCTCTCACTCGGGGGCTTAGCCGCGACCCCGTGACTCGCCTAAGTTACAACTATCTACTCCGAGTGAAGAGCGACCCTCTCACTCGGGGGCTTAGCTGCGACCCCGTGACTCGCCTAAGTTACAACTATCTACTCCGAGTGAAGAGCAACCCTCTCACTCGGAGGCGAATTTAATCGAAGACGTCGACTCAAAGATTCAGACAGTCAGAAGAAGAGCGACGAACCAAAAGATCAAAATCAAATGAAAGCCCCGCAAGGTTCGGGTAAGAGTACTTGGGCCACAGACCCACCAGAGTTTAACGAGTACAAATCCACGCGGCATCCCGCGGCAAATAAAGGATAATGTATCAAAGTCACGGCTCGGGGGGAGGCGGGCTTGTGGGCGCGACAAATTCGTCCAAGTCGATCCCATCGGCGATACGAGTGGCAGCTTCCAAGAAAGTCTCCATGAAGGACTAGAATTGAAGCTCCTTCGTGTTTGCGACCTTCAGCGCAGCAAGCTTCTTCTTCTTCACCTCCCTACAGTGCACACGGACCAAAGCCAGCGCCACGTCTGCTCCTCCCCGGGCGGCGGACTTCTTCCATTCCTGCACTCGGTCGGGGACCTCATTGAGTCGAGTCATCAAGGACTCGAGGTCGTTCTCCTGCACGATTCCCCACCAGAGTGCGGCGTCGATTCGGGCCATCACCGCCTTCAGCCGTCCCAGATAATCAGTGGCTGCAGTAAGGCGGGACTCCAGCCTCAGTATGTTCATGGAAACCTCGTCCTTCACAATGGAGTTAGTGGGGTCCAAGCCAGGCTCGACCCGGCTAGTCTCCTCTCCGAAGTTACGACAGAACTCTGCACCAAGAACAGCAGTCGAGTTAGCAGATGGAACACGGGTCGACCAGCCCAATTTCAACCAATCCAAAGAGGACATACCTTCGAGCACGAGGTACCATTTTTTGGTGATATCGCCCATATACGCCTCAAGGTCAAGCCTCTTCCGAAACAAAGCCTCATACTTGACGTTCAAGTCGGCCCTGGACTTCTTCAGCTGATCTACCTCCTTGTTGGCCGCGTCGAGTGAGCCTCTCAGTCGGATAATCTCCGCCTCGAGTGCGCCCACAGAAGCCAGCTTCTTCTCAGCCAGCTCAGACTTCTCCTGGGCCGCTTGCTGCGCCGCCGCCAAGTCAAGGTCCTTTTGCTCCAAAGCTGCTCTCAGTTGACCTACCAAGGCCGCCACTGGACAGATGAACATGAAGGAACACTCTAAGCAAAAAGTCAGTCGACAGGAGACAGAAGTAAGTTACCAGCCGCATCGTCTTGCGTCTTCTTCAGATGGTCCCGGGCCAACTGAAAGTCAAGATTGAGCTGGATTTGCTTCTGCTCAAGATCCGCAAACTTGGCCCCGAAACTCGCAAGATTTCTGCATCAACGAGACAAAGCAAAGATTATAAGACTACAGTCGAGTCAGATCACTCAACCGCAGCCTTGGGGACTACACCCAGTGGGTGCACTGAGCGTGCCCCCACTGGTTTCACTCGGTCGAGATCAGTCTGGCGCGAGCAAAAAAAAACATGGAAGTTCTATAGTGGACGCTGGTTTTTTTTTTGCAAAAAAAAACATGGAAGTTCTATAGTCGACGACGCGAATCGGCGCTGAGTCGACAACCGGAGTGGACGCTGGGTTGACAACCGAGGCGGGCGCTGGGTCGACGCTCGGCGCAGATGGTGGGTCGACGACGGGCATGGTTGACATAGGGACAGCGAATGAGATCGCGGTTCGGGCCGCGTCCTCGGGTCGCTGGGCCCCCGAGCCAGAAGGCGCCTTCCGACCCTTCCTCCTTGCGTGCCGGTAGTCCTCCCCCAGCCGCTCCTCGTCCTCGTCGTCGTCCGGCAGCTCTATGACAAGGCGCGGCGCTTCGGATCAAACAGGGAACCAAGTCAATCGACTATCGCTCGCGAAAGAAAAGAAGGACAGAAACGAGTCTCATAGAGCCCATACCTGCTCGAGATGTCGCGGCATCCGGGATCTCCTTGTCATCTCGACCCCGGTCGATGTCCATCGAGGTCGTGGAAGCGGCAGCTCTGGAAAATTCGGTCAAGAAATGAGTCGACCAAAACTGCAGTTGACCCCCATGAAACAAAGAAAAGCAAGCCCGAGCGACACTTACGTGGAGGCGATGGGTACATCCACCTTGATCCTTGGCAGAGCCTTCCGGGGCTTGGTGGTGGTGACTTTGGGCTGCTTGGGCGTCTTCTTAGCTGGCTCGGGGGTAGTCGTGCGGGTGCGCTTGGGTGTCCGGGACCCCGAGGGACCCACATGAGGTCGAGCGGCCCCTGGGTCGTTCTTCTCCTTGGAGCGGCGCTCGGCACGGGGAGGTGACTCGACCTCCTCCCCGCTGCTGTACTCCTCGCTCTCCTCGGTACCCTCCTCCAACTTCCACTCGGCGGCGTCGCCCGTACCCTCCTCGACTCCTTGGCCCGAGTCTCCGTTGGGCAGCGAGTACATCTCCGTATATATCTACAAAGAAAGGAAGTTCACCAAATTCCAGTCGAGACCATCAATAAGATCACAAATCAATCGACGGATACGTCACTCGGAAGAGGAAGGCTAACCTTGTCTGGCAGGTGGTCAGCGTCGAATGGGATGATCCTCCCCGACCCCCTGGGGTTGTCCTTGTTCCCGGTGACGCTCTTCAAGCACTTCACCACGTACTTTGGGTCGGCCGCCTCCGGGTGGACTCGCGACGAGTCGTCGGTGCCGGAGTACAGCCACATCGGGTGGTCCCGAGCTTGGAGCGGTTGGATCCTCCGCGAGATATACACCTCGAGCAAGTCCATCCCCGTGACCCCCTCGCGGACTAGCTGGACGACCCTCTCCATCAGCATGTCTACCTCGGCCCTCTCGGCCTTGCTCACTACCATCGAAGGAGGCGGGCTGGCTCGACCTAGGGTAAATGGAGGAAGGTGAGTCGACTGACCCGGAGTCGGACTGTCCCTGTAATAAAACCAGGTCGACTGCCAGCCCCGGATCGACTCTGGAAGGTTCATGGGGGGAAGGCACTCCTATTCCTAAGCTGGATCCCGATCCCGCCGCACGCCTGAAGGACGTGCGTCTTACCGTCACTCGGGTTCACTCTCTTAACGGTCTGGGAGCGGCAGGTGAAGATATGCTTGAACTATCCCCTGTGCGGTCAGAAACCGAGGAAGTTCCCGCACATGGAGACGAAAGCGGAGAGAAAGGCGATAGAGTTGGGTGTGAAATAGTGCAGCTGGGGACCGAAGAAGATCAGAAATGCGCGGAAGAAAGGGTGCGGGGGAGTCGAAAAACCTCGGTCGACATGGGTGGCGTGGAGTACACACTCACCCTCCCGTGGCTGGGGCTCGAGCTCTCCTCCCGGCGCCCGCCAGGAGCCGTCGGCGATCGACCCCTCCTCCTCCAGCTCCTCCAGATCCTCCACCACGACGGTGGACCGGATCCAATCCCCCTGGATCCATCCAGCGGGGAGCCCGGACCTCGACGAAGATCCGACCCGGCCGGCTCGCCGCCCCTTCCCCGACGCCGCCTTCTTGGAGCGCTCCATCGCCGCAGTTTTGTCCTTAGCCATGGCTCGCGAGACGGCGGTTGCAGCGGAGAGAAGCAGGGAGATTGGGGGCGCGACAGAGAAGCAAAGACGCTGCGGAGAAGACAAGGCGAACGGGGGAAAGCTGGGCGCATAGTACCCCCCGCAACGGACTCAGCGCGCTTTTATAACGACTCGGTCGAGTGGCTGACCGGTGGCCCCGGGCGATCTTATCCGATCCCGTAACAGGCGCTGGCGTGATACGTGGCGAAAAAGGGGGCACGGGAATCGAGGCGTTCGAACCGCACCCCTCCGATTGATGCGGCACGCCCCATCCCGCGCGCTTCCCCAAATTTTGAAAGCCCCGCCGAATCCGGCGGTCAGAAGGCAACCGATCCCGTCGAAAACGGCACGCACTCATGGCGCCCGACGCCTGGCGCAAAACCCAGTCGACGCAAGACATCCAGTCGACACAAAGGCAACTAATTCACCAATGGCTTCGGAATGGATCGAGGCGACCAAGACACAACTGAGGTGGCCTGCCCGAGCCACAAGTTCCAAAACAATATGCCCCGAGGACGTCGAGTCAGGGCCAGAGCTTCCCTCAGCATCCCCTTGCTCAAGCCCCGATCCATTCGGGGGCTACTGACGAGGTTACAGACCTAGGGTAGGGTCATAGGCCTGACCTAAAGGCCCCTCCCAAGGTCACTGTCCTAGGAGATCAAAAGACAAGACCCATGACGGTGGAGACAGTCGACTGAGACGGTCCAAGGTGGCACTTCACTCGACTGACTCATGTACCGAGGACGACTCAACTCCACTTGACTGACCAAGCACTCGACCCCCGAAGACTAAACGTTTCTCACAACAGCAACGGTCATATATTTACTCACTGTAGTAAACCCAATAACTACCCTTTACTGCAGGCGTTATCAGTAACGCCTGCCTTAATGTACCTTTAAGCCCTTGGTAACGTGGAGCATGGCTGGGGTCTTGGCATACTATATAAGCCACCCCCTCCTCCAGAACAAGGGTTCGCACCTCTGTAACACATACATACATACATCAGTCGACCAAGCCCCCGGGCACCGAGACGTAGGGCTTTTACTTCCTCAGAGAAGGGCCTGAACTCACAAAACACCCTGTGTACAACTTTGCCATAGCTAGAACCTTTCCTCCCCATTCGTACCCCCTACCCTCACTGTCAGACATAGGACCTCGACAGCGGGAGCTTTTGTGACGCCCGAAGACCGACGCTCCAGAAGACTTCCATATGTTCTGGGTTTCGCCGTGTGTTTTATTTGTGCTTGCATCATGTCATCATGCCATCATGTCATTAATCTTTGCTTCTCAACTAAATAAATCGTATGGATCTTCGATCCATTTAAATTGAGGGATACTCACTTTGGTGACTTCTCTTTATAACATATTAACGCCTCGGAATATTATTAGGGAGCTATATTAAATTATTCCATTTGTTAGGAATTAACCCAAACAAACTTGCAAATGTTCCCATGCCTCTTTTGCTTCAAGTTTCCCCTCTAAACCTTGTCTATAGTTCTTTCTCCTTTTTTTCGAGGTTCCTCCAAAAATCCGATCATTTTTGGACACTTCTAAAACCTAGTCCTAGTTCAAACTATTTGAATTTAATTCAAATGAGTTTGAATTTAATCTTGCAATCTTGCCACTCCTGTTTTTCCTTGATAGGGCTCATTTTTATGAGTCCGGGAAAATTACCCGCTTGCGCAAAAAACTTTCTCTAAGCCTCTCTTTCTTTTCATCTTTCTTCTTCTTTTTTGTTAAAGAAAATTATAAGACAGAGAAGGAGAAGAGCCCAGCTCGGCCTGCCGCACCTCCTAGGCCTAAGGCCCATCCCTCTCTGCCAGCCACCTACTTCTGCCCCAACTGGGACGGCCTCTAAGGCTCATCTCACCGCAGCCCGCTTCCCTCTCTAACCTAGCCTCGACCCCTCCCCGTCGCTCTCTCCCTCCCAGCGCCACACACCTCCTCTGCCCGATCCCCATCTCTCTCAGCACAGCTCCTCTCTTCTCCCTCTCGATCCCCCACCTCTCTCGCCCGCACCACCCGACCTCCCTCGATGAGCGCGTCCCTCACCTCTCCTCCTCCGCGCCTTCCTCCCCCTCGTCTGCCTCTCGTCCTCCATGCGCCCCGCCGCCCCGCGCCTCTGAGCGCCTCCGCCTACTGTGCCGCTGCCGTGCTGGCGAGCGCCAGCAGAACCCAACGTCTCCTGCTCCACCTCCGGCCGCCCAGATGTCCGCCGGCCTTCCCTAGCTACCGACGACGCCGCTGCTTGTGTCTTATGCTTCGACCCTGCCGCCCCTCCACAGCGTCGCGCATCGCCATCGGGACCACCAGGAGGTCGTCCCCGAGCGCGTCTGCCCTCCTCATCTCCGTCGACCCTGTCGCTCGCCGCCCTCCCGTCCTCCTCGCTGCTGCTACCTCATCCGTGCCATGGCCATGTGCCTCGTCGCAGCTACCGCCAGATCCGATCGGGAGAGGGATGGATCTGCTCGTCCCGACCACCGGCCGTCCCGTGCCCGCCGGAGTTGCTCCGCCCGGTTCCTCTCGCGCCAAGTACCACGGGATACCAAGTACCACGACGGCCCCAAAGACCGGATACGTCAAGTTCTCCTACGAGATGTGTACGACTACACCACCATCGACCCCTATGGATTCACCAAGTCCGACGACCCTCTTGTACAACTACGATGCCGAGACCGAGACCGGCAAGACCACTACGACCGAACGACTACAAACATTGACCCCAAGTTCCTCTTAGGAAGTGTACGACTACCCTCGAAGACCCGTGGATGCGCCAAGTACCTCTACACGTGAACCGAAGGTTTACGAACCGTGTACGACTACCGTCGCCGTGTACCACTACCCCCACTACCGTCGCCGAGGACCGATAGTACAACTACTTCCACCACGACCGCCTTGAGAACGTCTAATTCCTCTACACCGCTCCGAACTCGAACCGCTCCAAACGAACGCTTTGAAGGTATAACCTCGAGACGACGCTGTGAACGGATGCTTGCGATGTTTGAGATGCATCCCTTGTTTTCATCTTGTCCGTTGTGCCCCTCTTTTGTCGCCGACCCGTGGGAACCCGGAAACCGAGAGCACCCCATCATCTTGCATGACATGCTCACGTCGACCCTTTCGTTTGCACCGGTACCGAAATGTTGTTGCGGCATCATTTTCGGTTATCGCCGCCGTGGCCCCTTTCTTTTCGCCACGGTGACAAATGCTCCATATAATCTTCATGTCAACTTTTAATAAAATTTGCATAAAACTTGAATATGTCATCCGCATCATGTTAACAACATTTAAATGCTTAAAATTGTTGTTTGCTTTAAAATTGGTAATTATGCACATGGGGATTTTCCGGAATTGTTGTTGTTATTTCCGACCTCATTTAAAATGCCTAGATAGCTAGTTTACACTTGCTTCACCTCTTGCCATGTTAACAAACATTTAATCTTGTCTTGTAAATAAACGAGAGTCAACTAAATAAATAAAATGTGGTGTTTCGTCAATATGCAACTCGTTGCATATTGAGCTCCACTTAACTTGTAGTATTGCTTGTGCACCTTGCCATGCCATGCATATTTAAACCGGACAAGCATCATACTTGTCTGTGCATCATGCCATGGTTATGATATGTGTGTTTACCATGTTGTTTGCTTCTTTTCGGTTTGCTTCTCTCGTTAGCTTCGGGTTCGTTCCGGAGTTGTGAGGATTTGTTCGACTACTTGCTGGACTCGTTCTTCTTCTTTGCGGGATCCCAGGCAAGATGACCATTCCCCAATATCACCTCTATCTTTGCCTATGCTAGTTGTCTCGCTCTTTAGATATGCCTCGATGCCTATTCCTGTTTGACAGCCTCCTATTGTTGCCATGAAACCTCTAACCTTTGACACCTTCCCAGCAAACCGTTGTTTGGCTATGTTACCCGCTTGCTCAGCCCCTCTTATAGCGTTGTTAGTTGCAGGTGAAGATGAAGGTTGCTCCATGTTGGAACTTATTTTTGGAATATCACAATATCTCTTAAATATATTAACACATCTATATACTTGGCAATGGGTGGAAGGCTTGGCCTTTTGCTCGGTGTTTTGTTCCACTCATGCCACAATAGGACCTGATAAACCGGTGTTATGTTCCTTGATTTTGCGTTCCTAACACGGTTGGGGTTTATGGCCCCCCCTCGATAATTCGCACTGCTTAAAGCTTTTCCAGCAAGACCCAACCTTGGTTCTACATTTTCCTAACAACTAAAAACTTGCCGAGGGAGTAATTAACCCGAGGATTTATTAATCAACAACCCGGGCCAGTGCTCCTCAGGAGTGTTGGTCCAAACTGGGCAGCCTGCGGGGCCACCTCGGGGAAACCCGAGGGCTGGTATACACCTGTAGGATGTCCCATCCGGTCGTGGCCTAAGACGAGATACGCGCGGCTACTATCAGGGTGTCAGCACGCCAGGAGGTCTTGCTGGATTAGTTTCACCTTTGTCGAAATATCTTGAGCACGGGATTCCGAGAATACTCGGCTCTTCCCACCTTGGAGTTGCGACTCCGCAGATCGTGAGCTTGTGATGGGCTAAGTTGGGATACCCCTGTAGGGTTTTGATCTTTCGAAAGCCGTGGCCGCGGTTATGTGGCAGATGGGAACTTGTTAATATCCGGTCGTAGATAACTTGACACCATATTCATAAGAATACACTACCTGTGTGAGTAACTGTGATGGTCTCTTTCCGAAGGGCTTCGGGAAGTGAACACGGCGGGGTTATGTTTGATCGTGAGTAGCTAGGATCACTTCTTCATCAATTGGCGATCGTTGGCACTTGTTCTCTTCTCGCTCTAAACTCGTAAGCTAGATGCTTAGTGCTTGCTGCAGACACTTTTATAGCCTTCCCTCACCTAAGGCTTTGGTAGTTTTGATACCCGGGAACGGGATTGCTGAGTCCTCTGTGGCTCACAGATTCAACACACACCAGATGCAGGTACCGCCGAGAACAATGCAGGAGATGGACAAGAACTTCACTGGGAGTTCGATGAAGAGCTTGGCCATATGTATGTGACGCTTTCGACGATCAGTAGTGGTTCCTACTAGGGGCGATCAGGCCTTGTGTTTTATGGTATCTTTCTCATTTGGATTTTCGTCCGTAGTCGGGCCCTGTGTTATTTGGATGATGTATGATATTGTATTCATTGTGTGACGTGGCGAGTGTAAGACAACTATCTTTTCTTTTTCATCCCTGAATTTTACATGAGATGTGCAAAGATACCATACTTGAGATCATTCTAGTATGCGCTTATGTCTTTAAGTCGTGCCTCGACACGTGGGAGACATAGTCGCATACTGGGCATTACAGCTTTGTACCTCCACGCTTGTAGACCTTCTTGCCCTTCTCAACCATCTCGCCATCGCTGTAGCTATCATCAGAAAAGGTGTCCTCGCTACCATCAGTAGGGTGACTAGCCTCCGGAATGTCATGGGAAGAAGACTCGAGTCTTCAGGGACGAAGACTCTGGGACCGTACTCACGTGGGGCGAAGGATCGGCGACCCGAGTCTGGTGGGCCGAAGGAGCCCAGTCTGACGGGTCCACGTCAGACGAAGGATCGGCGACCCGAATCTGGTGGGCCGAAGGACCTGAGTCTGACGGGTCCACGTCAGACGGAGCAATCCTGTGGTCGGGTGTATCAGCTGGGGTTTTTATTACATCCATGCAACCTACACGCTAATAGGTAAAGATAGGTCCTAATCCGACCCGATATGTGTAGATTGGGTTCGTTGTCCCATGCTCTGCTCTGGATTCGACGCAAAATTTTGGAAGCACCTTCCCGCTGTTCTCCTGATACACGTCACAGCAATAAGCAGAGAGGATGTGTACCCGGAGAACAATAGGGAGGCACTGATGAAATTCTGCATCGGATCCGGAGCAGAGCATATGGGAAAACGAACCCAATCTACACATACTCGGGCTGTCCATGGATAACGTTGGACAATTCGGAAGAATCATGATTATAAATATGCAAATGCATGCATATTTATAGGTGTAACCCTTTCGAACGGGAGACGCATAGTGGTTACGCATACTGATGATTGACACCTATAGCTAGCAAGTTTCATCAGCACGAAGACCGGAACAGAGCAAATGAAGGGGGGGAGGAGGAGGTGCCATTTGTGCTCACCAACAAACGCGGGGGCGGAGCTCGTCGAACGCATAGGGAGGTCGTCAAACACTACACCCTCGCAGCGTCGAAACAACTACACATTTAAATACAGCCGATCAACACAAATATATTTGATGTTTTGCATAACAAAATCTAAAAATATACGACCTTACTCATAATTCACAAATATATGACCCCGTCGGCCTCTGGAAGGCCAAAGAGCACCTTTTTGGGAGGTGTCGGGGGTCGGGGTGTTGTGGTTTTCGTGTCGGGGTCGAGGTGATGTTTCGGGGTCGGGGTGTCGTGTCCGGGTCAGGGGGGTCAGGGGGGCGGGGTGCCGTGTCGGGGTCGGGGTACTGTTTCAGGGTCGGGGTCGGGGTCAGGGGTCGGGTTGTTTCCTTCTCTCCTTCTTCTTCTTTCCTTCTCTTCTTCGTCTTCTTCTTCTTCTTCTTCTTCTTCTTCTTCTTCTTCTTCTTCTTTCCTTCTCTTCTTCTTCTTTTATATCCTCCTTATTTTCCTTTTTCCTCTTCTTCTTCTCATCTTCTCCTCTTTATTTTCTTCTTCTTCTTCTTCTCCTCCTCTTCTTCTTCTTCTTCTTCTTTTCCCCCTCCTACATATTCTTCTTCTTTTTTCATCTTTTTCTACTTCTTTTAATTATATAACTAATTAATGAAAACCCATGCACTAGTCTAATCTAATATAATATAGTACTAAATCCAACACTAACACATATCTAGTCTAATCTAACAATTAAACAACAAAAAAAAGGGAAAAACAGAAGAAAAAAACTCACCAGAGATGGCGTTGGTCGGGGCTTCGCAGCAGCAGGGTGGCGTTGGTAACGGGGACCGCAGGGCTCCGGGGCGGTGGCGCTGGGGCGCTAGGAAGGTGGTGGGGGCGGCAGGGCGCCGCGGCGGTGGGCCATTCGGGTGGCTGGGCGGCGGGGCGACAGGGCAAGGGGGCAAGGGGGCGGTGGTGGGTGGTGGGGCAAAGGGGGCGGCGGGTGGTCGTGGTGACGGAGTGAGGGGCGGTGGGTGGGCGGGTGGCGGGGCAAGGGGCGGCCGGCGGGTAGCGGCGGCGGGTGGCGGTTTCGTCGGGGAGGAGAGACAAAAACACAGAGAGAGGAGCGGGGTAGGGCTCCGTTAGTAAGGTTTACTCTTTGCCGTCCGCCCCCCTTTGTTGTCTACTTTTTTGGCGGCAAAGAGGGGGCCATTAGGTTTTTTCTGAGCAGCTTGTTAGTGGGTCCCACCTGTCTCTTTGCCGTCTGCCAGCAGACGGCAAAGAATTGGCTGATGGCAAAGACCTTCTTTGCCATCAGCCAGTTCTTTGCCGTCCGTTTTCTGTAAGCGGACGGCGAAGACCCTCTTTGCCGTCAGCCAGCAGACGACAAAGAACTGGCAGACGGCAAATAAGCTAATTCCAGTAGTGTAAGAAAACAAAGAGTCATAATTAGCAAAATACAAGCAACCTATAGTAAACATAAATAACAAAGTTCCTCATACCCAAACCAATTAACTAGAGCAATCTATGCTAGTTCAGGAGGACAGTTTAATTACATCACAGAGTTTCGTCGTGCATAAATTCAAAGTTTTGCCATAGAAAGACAGTAGTGACACATTGTCATCGTCAATCAGTTGTCCATGCCGGCTATCCAATCTTCATAGTCAGGGAGGAAGGACCCGAGCTTCATGAAAGGCTTCAGGTACAGACGCTGAGCGAGTAGTAGTTCTCGGTCATCAACCCGCGTCATTGGCCCATGGTAGTGAAGGAAATATGCCCTAGAGGCAATAATAAAGTTATTATTTATTTCCTTATATCATGATAAATGTTTATTATTCATGCTAGAATTGTATTAACCGGAAACTTAGTACATGTGTGAATACATAGACAAAACAAAGTGTCCCTGGTATGCCTCTACTAGACTAGCTCATTGATCAAAGATGGTTATGTTTCCTAGCCATAGACATGAGTTGTCATTTGATCAACGGGATCACATCATTAGTAGAATGATGTGATGGACAAGACCCATCCGTTAGCTTAGCACCATGATCGTTTAGTTTTACTGCTATTGCTTTCTTCATGACTTATACATGTTCCTATGACTATGAGATTATGCAACTCCCGAATACCGGAGGAACACCTTGTGTGCTATCAAACGTCACAACATAACTGGGTGATTATAAAGATGCTCTACATGTGTCTCCAAAGGTGTTCGTGGTGTTGGCATAGATCAAGAATATGATTTGTCACTCTGAGTGTCGGAGAGGTATCTCTGGGCCCTCTCGGTAATACACATCATAATAAGCCTTGCAAGCAAATGACTAATGAGTTAGTCACGAGATGATGTATTACGGAACGAGTAAAGAGACTTGCCGGTAACGAGATTAACTAGGTATGGGGATACCGACGATCTAATCTCGGGCAAGTAACATACCGATGACAAAGGGAACAACGTATGTTGTTATGCGGTTTGACCGATAAAGATCTTCGTAGAATATGTAGGAGCCAATATGAGCATCCAGGTTCCGCTATTGGTTATTGACCGGAGATGAGTCTCGGTCATGTCTATATAGTTCTCGAACCCGTAGGGTCCGCATGCTTAAGTTTGATGACGATCGGTATTATGAGTTTATTTGTTTTGATGTACCGAAGGTAGTTCGGAGTCCCGGATGAGATCGGGGACATGACGAGGAGTCTAGAAATGATCGAGACGTAATGATCGATATATTGGACGACTATATTCAGACATCGGAAAGGTTCTGAGTGATTCGGTTATTTTTCGGAGTACCAGAGAGTTACAGGAATTTGCCGGGGAGTATAGGGGAAAGAGAGAGAGGAGGCTGCCCGCCCCAAGGCTTAGTACGAATTGGACTAGGGGGAGGTGTTGTGCCCCCTCCTTCCTTCTCTTCTCTTTTCCCTTTCCTTCTCTCCTACTCCTACTACTTGGAAGGCCTCCTAGTTCTACAAGGAAAGGGGCAATCCTACTCCCGGTGCGAGTAGGACTCCCCTAGGGCGCGCCATAGAGAGGGCCGGCCCTCCCCCTCCTCCACTCCTTTATATACGGGGGTAGAGGCACCCCATAGACACACAAGTTGATCAAGCTGATCTCTCCCAACCATGTGCGGCGCCCCCCTCCACAGAAACACACCTCAGTCATATCGTTACAGTGCTTAGGCAAAGCCCTGCGCCGGTAGCTTCATCATCTCCGTCACCACGTCGTCGTGCTGACGAAACTCTCCCGTGAAGTTCTACTGGATCAAGAGCTCGTGGGACGTCATCAAGCTGAACGTGTGCTGAACACGGAGGCTTCGTACGTTCGGTGCTTGATCGGTTGGATCATGAAGAAAGTTTGACTACATCAACCGCGTCACTAGACGCTTCCGCTTTCGGTCTACGAGGGTACGTAGACACACTCTCCCCTCTCGTTGCTATGCTTCTAGTAGATAGATCTTGCGTGATCGTAGGATTTTTTTTTTGAAATACTACGTTCCCCAAACAGTGGCATCATGAGCCAGGTCTATGCGTAGATGATATGCACGAGTAGAACACAATGAATTGTGGGCGATAATAGTCATACTGCTTACCAGCATGTCATACTTTGGTTCGTCGGTATTGTGAGATGAAGCAGCCCGGACCGACATTACGCGCACGCTTACGCGAGACTGGTTTCACCGTTATGAGCACTCATTGGTTAAAGGTGACTGGCGGGTGTCTGTCTCTCTCCCTTTAGTTGAATCAAGTGTGGCTACGCCTGATCCTTGTGAAGGTTAAAACAACACATACTTGACAAAAAATCGTTGTGGTTTTGTATGTGTAGGTAAGAACGGTTCTTGCTAAGCCCATAGCAGCCACGTAAAACTTGCAACAACAAAGTAGAGGACGTCTAACTTGTTTTTGCAGGGCATGTTGTGATGTGATATGGTCAATACATGATGAGTGATACGTTATTGTATGAGATGATCATGTTTTGTAAAGTTATCGGCAACTGGCAGGAGCCATATGGTTGTCGCTTTATTGTATGAAATACAATCGCCATGTAATTGCTTTACTTTATCACTAAGCGGTAGCGATAGTCGTGGAAGCAATAGTTGGCAAGACGACAACGATGCTACGATGGAGTTCAAGGTGTCGCGCCGGTGACGATGGTGATCATGACGGTGCCTTGGAGATACAGATCAAAAGCACAAGATGATGATGGCCATATCATGTCACATATTTTGATTTCATGTGATGTTTATCTTATTATGCTTCTTATCTTGCTTAGTACGATGGTAGCATTATAAGATGATCCCTTACAAAATTTCAAGGTACAAGTGTTCTCCCTGAGTATGCACCGTTGCGAAAGTTCGTCGTGCCGAGACACCACGTGATGATCGGGTGTGATAAGCTCTACGTTCACATATAACGGGTGCAAGCCAGTTTTGCACACGCGGAATACTTGGGTTAAACTTGATGAGCCTAGCATGTACAGACATGGCATCAGAACACCAGAGACCGAAAGGTCGAGCGTGAATCATATAGTAGATATGATCAACATAAGATGTTCACCATTGAAAACTACTCCATCTCACGTGATGATCGGACATGGTTTAGTTGATTTGGATCACGTGATCATTTAGATGACTAGAGGGATGTCTATCTAAGTGGGAGTTCTTTAGTAATATGATTAATTGAACTTTAATTTATCATGAACTTAGTCCTGGTAGTATTAGCATATCTATGTAGATCAATAGCTCGTGATATAGCTCCCTGTTTATTTTATATGTTCCTAGAGAAATATAAGTTGAAAGATGTTAGTAGCAATGATGCGGACTAGGTCCCTGATCTGAGGATTATCCTCATTGCTACACAGAAGTATTATGTCCTTGATGCATCGCTAGGTGACGAACCTATAGCAGGAGCAGATGCAGACGTTATGAACGTTTGACAAGCTCGGTATGATGACTACTTGATAGTTTAGTGTGCCATGCTTTACGGCTTATAACCGGGACTTCAAAAACGTTTTGAATGCCACGGAGCATATGAGATGTTCTAAGAGTTGAAATTAGTATTTCATACTCATGCCCGTGTCGAGAGGTATGAGACCTCTGATAGTACTTTGCCTACAAGATGGAGGAGAATAGATCAACCAGTGAGCATGTGCTCAAATTGTCTGGGTACTACAATTGCTTGAATCAAGTGAGAGTTAATCTTCCAAATAAGAGAATAATTCACAAAGTTCTCTAGTCACTATCACCAAGTTAGTAGAACTTCGTGATGAACTATAATACACAAGGTATGGCAAAAGTAATTCCTGAGCTCTTCGCGATACTGAAATTAATGAAGGTAGAAATCAAGAAAGAACATCAAGTATTGATGGTTAACAAGACACTTGTTTCAAGTAAAGGGGCAAAGGGATAGAAGGGGAACTTCAAGAAGAATGACAAACAAGTTGTCACTCCTGTGAAGAATACCCAAAGCTAAACTCAAGCCTGAAACTAAGTGCTTCTACTGAAAAGGAAATGGTCACTGGAAGTGGAACTGCCCTAGATACTTGGGGGATAAGAAGGATTGCAAAGTGAACAAAGGTATATTTGATATATGGATTATTGATGTGTACTTTACTAGTGTTCATAGAAACCCTTGGGTATTTGATACCGGTTCAGTTGCTAAAATTAGTAACTCGAAACGAGAGTTGCAGAATGAATATAGACTAGTTAAAGGTGAAGTGACGATGTGTGTTGGAAGTGGTTCCAAGATTGATATGATCATCATCGCACACTCCCTATACTTACGGGATTAGTGTAGAACCTAAATAATTGTTATTTGGCGGTATCTGGATCTTGTTTATTGCGAGACGGTTATACATTTAAATCTGAGAATAATGGTTGTTCTATTTGTATGAGTAATATCTTTTATGGTCATGCACCCTTGAAGAGTGGTCTATTCTTGTTGGATCTCGATTGTAGTGATACACATATTCATAACACTGAAGCCAAAAGATGTAAGGTTAATAATGATAGTGCAACTTATTTGTGACACTGCCGTTTAGGTCATATTGGTGTAAAGCGCATGAAGAAACTCCATAGTGATGGACTTTTGGAATCACTTGGTGCTTGCGAACCGTGCCTCATGGGCAAGATGACTAAAACTCCGTTCTCCGGAACAATGGAGCGAGCAACAGATTTGTTGGAAATCATACATATTGATGTATGTGGACCGATGAGTGTTGAAGGTCGCAGCGGGTATCGTTATTTTCTGACCTTCACTGATGAGTTGAGCAGATATGGGTAAATCTACTTGATGAAGCACAAGTCTGAAACATTTGAAAAGTTCAAAGAATTTCAGAGTGAAGTAGAGAATCATCGTAACAAGAAAATAAAATTTCTATGATCTGATCGTGGAGGTGAATATTTGAGTTACGAGTTTGATCTTCATTTGAAACAATGTGGAATAGTTTCACAACTCACGCCACCCGGAACACCACAACGTAATGGTGTGTCCGAGCGTCGTAAGGTACTTTATTAGATATGGTGCAGTCTATGATGTCTCTTAGCGATTTATCACTATCGTTTTGGGGTTATGCTTTAGAGACAGCTGCATTCACGTTAAATAGGGCACCATCTAAATCCGTTGAGACGACGCCTTATGAACTGTGGTTTGGCAATAAACCAAAGTTGTCGTTTCTTAAAGTTTGGGGCTGCGATGCTTATGTGAAAAAGCTTCAACCTGATAAGCTCGAACCCAAGTCGGAGAAATGTGTCTTCATAGGATACCCAAAGGAGAATGTTGGTACACCTTCTATCACAGATCCGAAGGCAAGATATTCGTTGCTAAGAATGGATCCTTTCTAGAGAAGGAGTTTCTCTCGAAAGAAGTGAGTGGGAGGAAACTGGAACTTGATGAGGTAATTGTACCTTCTCTCGAATTGGAAAGTAGTACATCACAGAAACTGGTTCCAGTGATTCCTACACCAATTAGTGAGGAAGCTAATGATGATGATCATGAAACTTCGGATCAAGTTTCTGCTGAACTTCGTAGATCAACTAGAGTACGTTCCACGCCAGGGTGGTACGGCAACCCAGTTTTGAAAGTCATGTTACTAGACCATGATGAACCTACAAACTATGAGGAAGCGATGATGAGCCCAGATTCCGCAAAATGGCTTGAGGCCATGAAATCTGAGATGGGATCCATGTATGAGAACATAGTGTGGACTTTGGTTGACTTGCCCGATGATCAGCAAGCCATCAAAAATAAATGGATCTTCAAGAGGAAGACCGACGTTGATGGTAATGTTACTGTTTACAAAGCTCGACTTGTTGCGAAAGTTTTTTCGACAAGTTCAAGGAGTTGACTACAATGAGACTTTCTCACTCGTAGCGATGCTTAAGTCTGTCCGAATCATGTTAGCAATTGCCGCATTTTATGAAATTTGGCAAATGGATAACAAAACGGCGTTCTTTGATGGATTTATTATAGAAGAGTTGTATATGATGCAACCAGAAGGTTTTGTCAATCCTAAAGGTGCTAACAAAATGTGCAAGCTCCAACGATCCATCTATGGACTGGTGCAAGCATCTCGGAGTTGGAATATATGCTTTGATAAGTTGATCAAAGCATATAGTTTTATACAGACTTGCGGTGAGGCCTGTATTTACAAGAAAGTGAGTGGGAGCTCTGTAGCATTTCTGATATTATATGTGGATGACATATTGTTGATTGGAAATGATATAGAATTTCTGGATAGCATAAAAGGATACTTGAATAAGAATTTTTCAAGGAAAGACCTCGGTGAAGATGCTTACATATTGAGCATCAAGATCTATAGAGATAGATCAAGACGCTTGATAAGTTTTTTCAATGAGTTCATACATTGACAAGTTTTTTGAAGTAGTTCAAAATGGAACAGTCAAAGAAAGAGTTCTTGCCTATGTTGCAAGGTATGAAGTTGAGTAAGACTCAAAACCTGACCACGGCGGAAGATAGAGAAAGAATGAGAGTCATTCCCTATGCCTCAGCCATAGGCTCTTTAAAGTATGCCATGCTGTGTACCAAACCTGTTGTGTACCTTGCCATGAGTTTGGCAAGGAGGTACAAAAGCGATCCAGCAGTAGATCACTGGACAGCGGTCAAAAATTATCCTTAGTTACTGGATGACCAAGGAAATATTTCTCGGTTATGGAGGTGATAAAGAGTTCATCGTAAAGAGTTATGTCGATGCAAGCTTTGACACCGCTGGATGACTCTGAGTCTCGATCTGGATACATATTGAAAGTAGGAGCATTTAGCTAGAGTAACTCAGTGCAGAGCATTCTAGACATAGAAATTTGCAAAATACACACGGATCTGAATGTGGCAGACTCATTGACTAAACCTCTCTCACAAGCAAAAACATGATCACACCTTAGTACTCTTTGGGTGTTAATCACATGGCGATGTGAACTAGATTACTGACTCTAGTAAACCTTTTTGGGTATTGGTCACATGGCGATGTGAACTATAAAGTGTTAAGTCACATGGTGATGTGAACTATTGGTGTTAATCACATGGTGATGTGATCTAGATTATTGACTCTAGTGCAAGTGGGAGACTAACGGAAATATGCCCTAGAGGCAATAATAAGGTTATTATTTATTTCCTTATATCATGATAAATGTTTATTGTTTATGCTAGAATTGCATTAACCGGAAACCTAGTACATGTGTGAATACATAGACAAAACAGAGTGTCCCTAGTATGCCTCTACTAGACTAGCACATTGATCAAAGATGGTTATGTTTCCTAGCCATAGACATGAGTAGTCATTTGATCAATGGGATCACATCATTAGGAGAATGATGTGATGGACAAGACCCATCCGTTAGCTTAGCACTATGATCGTTTAGTTTTATTGCTATTGCTTTCTTCATGACTTATACATGTTCCTATGACTATGAGATTATGCAACTCCCGAATATCTGCTACTTCTCGAGCTCGCGTTGTATTCCCTCGAAGAGGAAAGGGAGATGTAGCACAGTAGCGTAAGTATGTCCCTTAGTTTTTGAGAACCAAGGTATCAATCCAGTAGGAGACCACGTGTGAGTCCCTTGCACCTGCACAAACAAATAAGAACTTCGCAGCCAACGCAATAAGGGGTTGTCAATCCCTTTATGGACACTTACGAAAGTGAGATCTGATAGAGAAGATAGTTTATATTTTTGGTATTTTTGGTTTATAAGAACAGCAAATAAAACCGATAAAAGTAAAGTAGATGTAGATTGATATGTTGAGAATAGACCCGGGGGCCATAGTGTTCTCTAGTGGCTTCTCTCATGATAGCGATATTCTACGGCGGGTAAACAAATTATTGTCGAGCAATTGATAGAAAAGCGAATAATTATGAGACTATCTAGGCATGATCATTGTATATAGGCATCACGTCCGAGACAAGTAGACCGAAACGATCCTGCATCTACTACTATTACTCCACACATCGACCGCTATCAGGCATGCATCTAGTGTATTGAGTTCATAAGAACAGAGTAACGCATTAAACAAGATGACATGATGTAGAGGGATAAACTCAAGCAATATGATATAAATGTTGGGGAACGTAGTATTTTCAAAATTTTCCTACGATCACGCAAGATCTATCTACTAGATGCATAGCAACGAGGGGGAGAGTGTGTCTACGTACCCTCGTAGACCGGGAGCGGAATCGTCTAGTGACGCGGTTGATGTAGTCGACCTTCTTTGCGATCCAACCGATCAAGTACCGAACGTGTGGCACCTCCGCGTTCAGCACACGTTCAGCTTGATGACATCCCACGAGCTCTTGATCCAGTTGAGCTTCACGGGAGAGTTTCGTGAGCATGACGGCGTGGTGACGGATATGATGAAGTTACCGGCGCAGGGCTTCGCCTAAGCACTGCAACGGTATAATCGAGGTGTGTTTCTGTGGAGGGGAGCACCGCACACGGTTGGGAGAGATCAACTGATCAACTTGTGTGTTCTAGGGTGCCCCTCTGCCCCCGTATATAAAGGAGCAAGGGGAGGGGCCGGCCAGCCCTTCTATGGCGCGCCAGGGAGGCAATCCTACTAGGAATAGGATTGCAATCCTATTCCTAGGAGTCCACCAAGAAGGAAGATGGAGAAAGGAAGGAGAGGGAGAGGTGGTGCCCCCCAATCCTAGTCCAACTAGGATTCCCTGGTGGGGCGCCGGCCAGCCTCTATGGGCTGCCTCTCTGCTTTCCTCAAGGCCTACTATGGATCATCCCCCCTCGTGGAGGGTTCCGGTAACCCCCTCCGGCAATCCGGTTAAATCCGAAACTTTTCCGGAACACTTCCGGTGTCCGAATATAGTCGTCCAATATAACAATCTTTATGTCTCGGACATTTCGAGACTCCTCGTCATGTCTGTGATCTCATCCGGGACTCCGAACTACCTTCGGTACATCAAAACTCATAAACTCGTAATACCGATCGTCATCAAACGTTAAGCGTGCGGACCCTACGGGTTCGAGAACTATGTAGACATGACCGAGACTCATCTCCGGTCAATAACCAATAGCGGAACCTGGATGCTCATATTGGTTCCTACATATTCTACGAAGATCTTTATCGGTCAAACCGCATGACAACATACTTTGTTCCTTTTGTCATCGGTATGTTACTTGCCCGAGATTCGATCGTCGGTATCTCTATACCTAGTTCAGTCTCGTTACCGGCAAGTCTCTTTACTCGTTCTGTAATACATCATCTCGTGACTAATTCATTAGTCATTTGCTTGCAAGGCTTATTATGATGTGCACTACCGAGAGGGCCCAGAGATACCTCTCCGACACTCGGAGTGACAAATCCTAGTCTTGATCTAGGCCAACACCACGAATACTTTCGGAGACACCTGTAGAGCATCTTTATGATCACCCAGCTATGTTGTGACGTTTGATAGCACACAAGGTGTCCCTACGGTATTCGAGAGTTGCATAATCTCATAGTCATAGGAACATGTATAAGTCATGAAGAAAGCAATAGCAGTAAAACTAAACGATAATAGTGCTAAGCTAACGGATGGGTCTAGTCCATCACATCATTCTCCTAATGATGTGATCCCGTTGATCAAATGACAACTCATGTCTATGGCTAGGAAACATAGCCATCTTTGACCAATGAGCTAGTCTAGTAGAGGCATACTAGGGACATACCGTTTTGTCTTGTGTATTCACACATGTACTAAGTTTCCGGTTAATACAATTCTAGCATGAATAAAAGACAGTTATCAATATATAAGGAAATACAAATAACATCTTTATTATTGCCTCTAGGGCATATTTCCTTCAATAAAACCCATCTTTTTATCCTCGATGGCAACAATACAATACGTGCCTTGCTGCCCCTACTGTCACTGGGAAAGGACACCGCAAGATTTAACCCAAAGCCAAGCACTTCTCCCATTGCAAGAACTATAGATCTAGTAGGCCAAACTAAACCAATAATTTGAATAGAATTGCAAGGATATTATGAGCACACATAAAAATTTCAGAGAAGAACCAAATATCTTTCATAGATAACCTTGATCATAAACTTACAATTCATCGAATCTCGACAAACACACCGCAAAAGGAGATTACATTGAATAGATCTCCTCGAAGACTGATTAGAACTTTGTATTGAGATCCAGAGAGAGAGAAGAAGCCATCTATATACTATCTATGGACCCTAAGGTCTATGGTAAACTACTCACAACTTATGGTGAGGGCGATGATGATGATGATGCAGAACTCCGTGATGGATCCCCCTCCGGTGGAGCTCTGGAATAGGCTCAAAGATGGGATCTTCACGGGAACAGAAGGTACGGCGGTGGAATTAGGGTTTTCTCTCTGTTCACAGAGGTTTTGGGGTACGTAGACTTATATTGGAAGAAGGAGGGCACCGGGGAATGCTCGAGGGGTCCACGAGGCAGGGGGCGCACCCTGGGAAGGGGGCGTGCCCCCCACCCTCGTAGGCCACCTCTTGATGCCCTGACGTGGTTCTCAAGCTCTCTATGCGTGATTTTCTCCAAAAATATCGCGAAGGTTTCATTCCGTTTGGACTCCGTTTGATATTCTTTTTCTGCCAAACCCTGAAACAGGCAAAAAATAGGAATCTGGACTGGGCCTTTGGGTTAGTAGGTTAGTCCCAAAAATGATATAAAAGTGAATGATAAAGCCCATTAAATATCCAAGACTTCATAAATAATAGCATGGAACAATAAAAAAATATAGATACGTTGGAGACAAATCAAGCATCCCCAAGCTTAATTCCTGCTCGTCTTTGAGTAGGTAAATGATAAAGAAAGAATTTTTGATGTGGAATGCTAACCAATATAGTTTTTCAATGTAATTCTCTTAATTGTGGCATGAATGTTCATATCTGAAAGATTCAAGATAAAAGTATATATTGACATAAGAAATAACAATACTTCAAGCATACTAACAAAGCAATCATGTCTTCTCAAAATACTATGGCTAAAGAAAGTTATCCCTACAAAATCATATAGTCTGGCTATGCTCCCTCTTCATCACACAAAATATTCATATCATGCACAACCCCGATTTCAGCCAAGCACTCGTTTTCATACTCTATCTTTTCAAACCTTTCAACTTTCACGCAATACATGAGCGTGAGCCATGGACATAGCACTATGGGTGGAATAGAGGTGGTTGTGGAGAAGACAAAAAGGAGGGAGATAGTCTCACATCAACTAGGCGTATCAACGGGCTATGGAGATGCCCATCAATAGATATCAATGTGAGTGAGTAGGGATTGCCATGCAACGGATGCACTAGAGCTAAATATGAATGAAAGCTCAACAAAAGAAACTAGTGGGTGTGCACCCAACTTGCTTGCTCATGAAGACCTAGGGCACTTGAGGAAGCCCATCGTTGGAATATACATGCCAAGTTCTATAACGAAAATTCCCACTAGTATGTGAAAGTGACTAAGCATGAGACTCTCTACAATGAAGAACATGGTGCTACTTTGAAGCACAAGTGTGGAAAAAGAGATAGTAGCAATTGTCCCTTTTCTTTTCTTCCTTTTTTCTTTTCTTTTTTAGGCCTTTCTTTTTTTCTTGGCCTTTTTTTGCGGAGGGGCTTTATAGATTTAGCCTTTCCTCCCATGGGACAATGCTCTAATAATGATGACCATCACACTTTCATTACAACTCGATATTACAACTCGATACTACAACAACAAAGTATGACTCTATATGAACGCCTCCGACGGTGTACCGGTATGTGCAATGAAACAAGAGTGACATGTATAAAAATTATGCATGGTGGCCTTGCCACAAATATGATGTCAACTACATGATCATGCAATGACAAGATGACAATATGATGCGTGTCATATGAACGGAACGGTGGAAAGTTCCATGGAAATATATCTCGGAATGGCTATGGAAATGCCATGATAGGTAGGTATGGTGGCTGTTTCGAGGAATAATATGGTTGCTGTTTTGAGGAAGGATATATAGTGGGTTTATTGTACCAGCGAAAGTTGCGCGGTACAAGAGAGGCTAGCAATGGTGGAAGGGTGAGAGTGCGTATAATCCATGGACTCAACATTAGTCATAAGAACTCATATACTTATTGCAAAAATCTACGAGTCATCAAAACAAAGCAATCTACGCATGCTCCTAGGGGGGAGGTTGGTAGGAGTTAACCATCACGCGCCCCCGACCTCCACACAAAGGTTGGCACTTTACGAATACCTCATGCTCTAACTTCGTCACATAGCGGTTCACCATACGTGCATGCTACGGGAATCACTAACCTTAACACAAGTATTTCTCAATTTCATAATAACTCCACTAGCATGACTCTAATATCACAATCCTCATATCTCAAAACAATTATCAAGCATCCAACATCTCATCATATTCAATGCACTTGGTGTGAATTTTTTTACTACATTGACATTGGATGTCTATCATGTGAAGACTAGTTTCTTTAGCCTAAATACATTACCATGATGTTTTAATAGACTCTCAAATAGATATAGTGAAGCATTACAGTTCAACAATTTCTACAAAATATTACCACCACCGTGCTCTGAAAGATGTAAGTGAAGCACTAGAGCAAAAACTATTCAACTCAAAAGATATAAGTGAAGCATATAGAGTGTTCTAACAATTTCTAGGCCATATTTAACTCTCTCAAATAGGTGTTTCCAGCAAGGATGATTGTGACAAACTAAAAAGCAAAGACTCAAATTATACAAGACGATCCAAGCAAAACACATATCATGTTGTGAATAAAAATATAGCTCCAAGTATAGTTACCGATGGATGAAGACGAAAGAGGGGATGCCTTCCCGGGGCATACCCAAGCTTAGGCTTTTGATTATCTTGAATTTACTTGGGGTACCATGGGAATCCACAAGCTTAGGCCTTTGCTACTCCTTGTTCCATAGTCCATCAAAGCAATACTCAAAACTTGAAAACTTCACAACACAAAACTTAGACAAAAATTCTCGTGAGCTCCGTTAGTATAAGAAAGCAAACCACTACTCAAAGGTGCAGCAATGAATTCATATTGGTGTTAAACCTACTGTATTCCAACTTCTCTATGGTTCATATCCTCCAATACTACTCATAGATGCATCGGAATAAGCAAACAACAAACGAAAAACAGAATATGTCAAAAACAGAACAGTCTGTAGTAATCTGCAGGTTTAGCCTACTTCTGGAACTCCAAAAAATTCAAACTAAATTGGTAAATTTTCAGAATTTGTCTAACAATCATCTGCAAAAAGAATCAACTAAAAAGCGCGCTCCAGTAAATTCTGTAGACCACTCTAGCTAGCGCTAACGATTCTGTTTTTCACAGCAAGATCACATAAACTTCACACAAGTCTTCCCAAAGGTTTTACTTGGCACAAACACTAAAAAAAACATGAAATCACATATAATCAGAGGATAGATGCAATATTTATTCCCTAACAGCAAGAAAAACAAAAAAAAATAAAGTTGGGTTGCCTCCCAACAAGTGCTATCGTTTTACGCCCCTAGCTAGGCACGATACAAGATAAATCTAGGTATTGCCATCTTTGGAAGGCAATCCATGAGTGGCTATCATGATAGATTCATATGGTAATTTGATTTTCTTTCTAGGAAAGTGTTCCATGCCTTTACTTAATGGAAATTGGAATATAATATTTCCTTCCTTCATATCAATAATTGCACCAATCGTTCTAAGGAAAGGTCTACCAAGAATAATATGACATGAAGGATTGCAATCTATATCAAGAACAATGAAATCCATGGGCACATAATTCCTATTGGCAACAATAAGAACATCATTAACTATTCCCATAGGTTTCTTAACAGTGGAATCCGCAAGATGCAAATTTAAAGAACAATCATCAAGCTCATGGAACCCTAGCAAATCACACAAAGTTTTTGGGATAGTGGAGACACTTGCACCCAAATCACACAAAGCATAGCATTCATGATCTTTTTTACTTTAATAGTAGGTTCCCATTCATCATAAAGCTTTCTAGGGATAGAAACTTCCAACTCAAGTTTTTCTTCATAAGATTGCATCAAAGCATCAACTATGTGTTTGGTGAAAGCTTTATTTTGACTATAAGCATGCGGAGAATTTAGCACGGATTGCAACAAGGAAATACAATCAATCAAAGAGCAATTGTCATAATTGAATCCCTTGAAATCCAAAGTGGTGGGTTCATCACTATGCAAAGTTTTAACCTCTTCACTCCCACTTTTAGCAATTTTAGCATCAAGATCTAAAAACTCTGAATCGTTGGGACACCTTAAAGCAAAATCATCTCCAATCCTACCTTCATCAAGATTTATACTAGAAAACAAGGATCTAATAGGAGACACATCAATAAATTTCAGATCTTCATCTTTATTTTCATGATATCTAGAAGAAAACACTTTAATATAAACCTCTCTTTTAGCACGCATCCTAGCGGTTCTTTCTTTGCATTCATCAATAGAAATTCTCATGGCTTTGAGGGACTCGTTGATATCATGCTTAGGTGGGATAGATCTAAGTTCCAAAGAATCGACATCAAGAGTTATTCTATCCACACTTCTAGCCAATTCATTAACCTTAAGCAATTTTTCTTCAAGCAAAGCATTGAAATTCTTTTGCAAGATCATAAACTCCTTAACACTAGTTTCAAATTCAGAAGACATCTTTCCATAAGAGTTGTTGTAGGAATTACCATAATTATTAGAGGAATTACTAGGAAAAGGCCTAGGATAAAAATTACCTCTATAAGCATTGTTACCAAAATTATTCCTACCAATAAAATTCACATCCAAAGATTCATTGTTATTCCCAATAAAAGTGGACAGAGGCATATCATTAGGATCAGAAGAAGCACTCTTAGTAGCAAACAATTTCATAAGTTCATCCATCTTTCCACTCAAAACACTAATTTCTTCAATAGCATGCACTTTTTTACTAGTAAATCTTTTGGTGTGCCATTGAGAATAATTAACCATAATATTATCTAGGAGTTTGGTAGCTTCTCCTAAGGTAGTTTCCATGAAAGCGCCTCCTATGGCCGAATCTAAAAGATTTCTAGAAGCAAAATTCAAGCCAGCATAAAAGTTCTGACTAATCATCCATAGATTCAAACCATGTGTAGGGCAATTACATATCATCAATTTCATTCTCTCCCAAGCTTGTGCAACATGCTCATGATCTAGTTGCTTAAAATTCATAATATCGTTTCTAAGAGAGATGATCTTAGCAGGAGGGAAATACTTAGAGATAAAAGCATCTTTGCACTTATTCCACAAATCAATACTATTTCTAGGCAAAGATGAAAACCAAGTTTTAGCACGATCACTAAGTGAAAATGGAAATAACTTCAATTTAACAATATCGTTATCTGTATCCCTTTTCTTTTGCATATCACACAAATCAACAAAGTTGTTTAGATGGGTAGCGGCATCTTCACTAGGAAGGCCGGAGAATTGATCTTTCATGACAAGATTCAACAAAGCAGCATTGATCTCACAAGATTCAGCATCGGTAATAGGAGCAATCGGAGTACTAATAAAATCATTGTTGTTGGTATTGGAGAAGTCACACAATTTGGTATTGTTCTGAGCCATAGTGACAAGCAAGCAATCCAACACACACAAGCAAACAAGAAGCAAACGAACGATAAACACACGGCGGAAGAAGAGCAAATAAAATGACAAGGGTGAAGTGGGGGAGAGGAAAACGAGAGGCAAATAAATGTAATGCAATGGATAAGGGTTTGTGATAGGTACTTGGTATATGACTTTTGCGTAAGCCTCCCCGGCAACGGCACCAGAAATTCTTCCTGCTACTTCTCGAGCTTGCGTTGTATTCCCTCGAAGAGGAAAGGGAGATGCAGCACAGTAGCGCAAGTATTTCCCTTAGTTTTTGAGAACCAAGGTATCAATCCAGTAGGAGACCACACGCGAGTCCCTCGCACCTGCACAAACAAATAAGAACTTCGCAGCCAACGCGATAAGGGGTTGTCAATCCCTTTACGGTCACTTACGAAAGTGAGATCTGATAGAGATGATAGTTTATATTTTTGGTTTATAAGAACAGCAAATAAAAGCGATAAAAGTAAATTAGATGTAGATTGATATGTTGAGAATAGACCTGGGGGCCATAATGTTCTCTAGTGGCTTATCTCATGATAGTGATATTCTACGGCGTGTAAACAAATTACTGTCGAGCAATTGATAGAAAAACAAATAATTATGAGACTATCTAGGCATGATCATTGTATATAGGCATCACGTCCGAGACAAGTAGACCAAAATGATTCTGCATCTACTACTATTACTCCACACATCGACCGCTATCCAGCATGCATCTAGTGTATTGAGTTCATAAGAACAGAGTAAGGCCTTAAGCAAGATGACATGATGTAGAGGGATAAACTCAAGAAATATGATATAAACCCCATCTTTTTATCCTCGATGGCAACAATACAATACGTGCCTTGCTGCCCCTAATGTTACTGGGAAAGGACACCGCAGGATTGAACCCAAAGCCAAGCACTTCTCCCATTGCAAGAACTATAGATCTAGTAGGCCAAACCAAACCAATAATTCGAAGAGACTTGCAAGGATATTATGAGCACGCATAAAAAGCTCAGAGAAGAACCAAATATCTTTCATAGATAACCTTGATCATAAACTCACAATTCATCGGATCTCAACAAACACACCGCTAAAAGAGATTACATCAAATAGATCTCCTCAAAGACCGAGGAGAACTTTGTATTGAGATCCAGAGAGAGAGAAGAAGCGATCTAGATACTAGTTATGGACCCGAAGGTCTGTGGTAAACTACTCACAACTCATGGTGAGGGCGATGATGATGATGATGATGAACTCCGTGATGGATCCCCCTCCGGTGGAGCTCCAGCACAGGCTCCAAGTGGGATCTTCACGGGAACAGAAGGTACGGCGGTGGAATTAGGGTTTTCTCTCCGTTCACGGAGGTTTTGGGGTATGTAGACTTATATAGGAAGAAGGAGGGCACCGAGGGACGCTCGAGGGGGCCACGAGGCAGGGGGCGCGCCCTGGGAAGGGGGGCGCGCCCCCCACCCTCGTGGGCCACCTCTTGATCCCCTGACGTGGTTCTCAAGCTCCGTGTGCGTGATTTTCTCCAAAACTATCTCTCGCGAAGGTTTCATTCTGTTTGGACTCCGTTTGATATCCTTTTTCTGCAAAACCCTGAAACAGGCAAAAACAGCAATCTGGACTGGGCCTTTGGGTTAGTAGGTTAGTCCAAAAAATGATATAAAAGTGAATGATAAAGCCCATTAAACATCCAAGACTTCATAAATAATAGCATGGAACAATCAAAAATTATAGATATGTTGGAGACATATCAATATCAGAGGAACACCTTGTGTGCTATCAAATGTCACAACGTAACTGGGTGATTATAAAGATGCTCTAAACGTGTCTCCGAAGGTGTTCGTGGTGTTGGCATAGATCAAGAATAGGATTTGTCACTCCGAGTGTCAGAGAGGTATCTCTTAGCCCTCTCGGTGATACACATCATAATAAGCCTTGCAAGCAAATGACTAATGAGTTAGTCACGAGATGATGTATTACGGAACGAGTAAAGAGACTTACCGGTAACGAGATTAACTAGGTATGGTGATACCGACGATCGAATCTCGGGCAAGTAACATACCGATGTCAAAGGGAACAATGTATGTTGTTATGCGGTTTGACCGATAAAGATCTTCGTAGAATATGTAGGAGCCAATATGGGCATCCAGGTTCCGCTATTGGTTATTGACCAGAGATGAGTCTCGGTCATGCATAGTTCTCGAACCCATAGGGTCCGCACGCTTAACGTTTGATGACGATCGGTATTATGAGTTTACGTGTTTTGATGTACCGAAGGTAGTTCAGAGTCTCGGATGAGATCGTGGACATGACGAGGAGTCTCGAAATGGTCGAGACGTAAATATCGATATATTGGACGACTATATTCGGACATCGGAAAGGTTCCGAGTGATTCGGGTATTTTTAGGAGTACCGGAGAGTTACGGGAATTCGCCGGGGAGTATATGGGCCTTATTCGGCTTTAGGGGAAAGAGAGAGAGGAGGCTGCGCCCCCCCAAGGCTTAGACCAAATTGGACTAGGGGGAGGGGTTGCGCCCCCTCCTTCCTTCTATTCTCTTTTCCCTTTCCTTCTCTCCTACTCCTACTACTTGGAAGGGCTCCTGGTTCTACTAGGAAAGGGGGAATCCTACTCCCGTTGGGAGTAGGACTACCCTAGGGCGCGGCATAGAGAGGGCTGGCCCTCCCCCTCCTCCACTCCTTTATATATGGGGGTAGAGGCACCCCATAAACACACAAGTTGATCAAGTTGATCTCTCACAACTGTGTGCGGTGCCCCCTCCACAGAAACACACCTCGGTCATATCGTTGCAGTGCTTAGGTGAAGCCCTGCGCCGGTAGCTTCATCATCTCCGTCACCACGCCGTCGTGATGACAAAAATCTTCCGCGAAGTTCTACTGGATCAAGAGCTCGTGGGACGTCATCAAGCTGAACGTGTGCTAAACGCGGAGGCTCCGTACGTTCGGTGCTTGATCGGTTGGATCGCGAAGAAAGTTCGACTACATGAACCGCGTCACTAGACGCTTCCGCTTTCGGTCTACGAGGGTACGTAGACACACTCTCCCCTCTCGTTGCTATACTTCTAGTAAATAGATCTTGTGTGATGCCCCAAGACCGATGCTCCATAAGACTTTCATATGTTCCGGCATTCACTGTGTGTTTCATTTGTGCTTGCTCTATTTATTTTTGCATTGCATCATGTCATCATGCTAGCATGTCATTTAATTTTTTAAAACTCAACTAAATAAATTGTTTGGATCTTTGGTCCATTTAAATTGAGGAAATTCACTGATGAGTTCTCTTTATAACATATCCTCCCGATAGTAGGGAGCTATTACAAAAATATTCCATTGCTTTGGAATCACCAAAACACACTTGCAAAATTCTCATGACTTCTCTATGTCAAGTTTCTACTCCCAAACCTTGCCAATTATTATTATCTCTTTTATCGAGGTTCCTCCAAAACTCCGAACATTTTTGGACACTTCAAAAACCAAGTCCTAGTTCAAACCCATTTGAATTAAATTCAAATGAGTTTGAATTACATCTTTCATCAAGCCTCTCCTATTTTAAGTGGACCGTGCACATTTTTGTGAGTCCGGGAAATTAATCCGCATGTCCAAACTCTTGTCCACTCTTTTCTTTTCTATCCTTTTCTTTCTTTCTTTTTCTGTTTTGGGAGATATGAGAGTGAGAGGGAGTAGAAAGAGCGAGCAGCCAGGCCGGCCTGCTTTCCCCTGCGGCCCATCTACACCTAAAGCCCAGCCCACACCCCATCGAACCCTAGCCCTTATCCCCTTGCTCGTCTCTCTCCCTCGTCTCCCATCGCGCGCCGCACAGGGAGGCCCCTCTCGTTCCTGTCGGTATCCTAGGAACCAGGGTACCCAGACTTGCCTGTCTGTGGGCCGCGACGCGCTCCTACCACGGCATGGTACGGCCCAGCTGATCGACCAGCTGCTCAAGACCCTCGCGAGGGGGCTAGACCTCGTGAGGAGAACGATGTCAAGACCTCCTCAGGAGCAGCCTCGGCTAGGTTGCTCCGGAGGGGCGGAGAATCCAAGGCCAAGCCTGCCTCAGGAGGAGGCCGTGACGCACCGTGCCAGCGGGTGCCAGCGCATGCCAGTGGCGTAGTTGCCGTTTTGGCGCAAGGGAGACAGCGCAGGCACAGGTTCTCGAGGAGCAGGACAAAGGTTTCCCCATTGGTGCAACAAGACCGAAGACCGCAAGGACGACAGGGAGGATGTCACCACCGAGCCCACCACCACGTCATCGCCGGATCCCTTTGCAGGCGAAGACTAATTTTGTGAGGGTAGGAACATCCTTGTCTTCCCGCTCAAAATGGCCGTTGTGGGATCCCTTCCCACCTAAACATTTCGAGCGAAGAGGACCCTGGCCGCCTATATAAGTAGCTAGGTTCTCCACTATGGAGGGGGAGGTCAATCATATCCAAAACTCGGCCCTCGCATAAGGGAGCAAGAACTCTTGCCTCCTGACCCTCCCGAGCTCTCCTCCTGAGCTCAGGAACCACTGTACTCATTCATATTCAAGCCCTCCTAAAGCCAATCCACCAAAGCAGGAAGTAGGGTTTTACACCGCAAGGTGGCCCGAACCTGGGTAAATTCTTGTGTGCTTTACTTGTTGTTCACTTGAATCTCTTCATCGATGAGGGCGAGACACTAGGTAGACATGAGTGGGAGAGATATTCGTTCACGCCCCTGTGTTCGAACTTCTTGGGTTTGCGGAGCCCGTAATCCGACATTTGGCGCGCCAGGTAGGGGGCATGTCGAAATCTTGCCTCACCGACGACCTCGCCTCCCCTCTCCTGCTCTGCACCGCCACGATGACCGCGGCCCGCCACATCCGCGTGGAGCCTGGCGCTTTCCCCATCGTCCGAGCGGCATCGGCGAGCCGCGCCACACATGGGCGCTCCGCCTCCTCCCCCGGCGATTTTCTCGTCGGTCGGACCACCGGAGAGCGGCCTGCTCCGCCACTCCCGCTCCCTGTGGCCTCGGCGGCGGCGCTCTTGGTGGCACGACGGCTGCCCCGGCGCCGGCCGCCCATGGGGGTGCTTGGCGCTCGAACAGCCAGCATCGGCGGGTTGTGGAGCGTTGCCGGTGGGGAGCTGCCCTGCCGCGGGGTCGCCTGCATCCTCGGAGGATCCCAAAAGCCGACGTCGGCCCGACACGTCAATTCGCACTTTCGGCAGGTCGGGGCCGCTGCCAAGCCGCAAGAGGCCTCGCGGGCACAGGGAGGACAGGGGCACATCATCACCTTCGACCCTAGTGACCTCGCCACAGAAGCAGCTGGCACGAGCGTTCTCCCCACGGTATGCACGCCCACCATCTGCGGGGTGGCCATCACGAGGACCCTCATCGACGGCGGCGCCGGGCTCAACATCCTCTCCCCCGAGGCCTTCGGTCATCTGCCCGTGTCCTACAGGCAGCTCCTCCCCACCAAGCCCTTCTCAGGGGTCGCGGGCTCGGCCATCCCGCTCGGCCAGATCCGCCTCCTGGTCACCTTCGGCACACCCGCTAACTACCGGACTGAGCTCATCGACTTCGACTTTGCGCCCATCCACCTGCCCTACAAGACCGTCCTGGGCTTCCCAGCCTTGGCAAAATTCATGGCGGCGACACACCCGGGCTACAACACCGTCAAGATGCCCGGGAGCAACGACATCATCACCATCAAAGGGGACCCCGAGGCCGCCCTTCAGGTCCTTGGGCGCACATATAGGGCTGCTGCCGCAGCTCATCCAGGTGCAAAAGGGTCTCTAGAGACACCGGAAGCCGCGCCTGCCAAGAAGAAGCAGCTCTTCACTAAGGACCCAGCCGAGATGAAGCAGGTGCCCGCTGATGATTAGGGCTCAGGATCCTCCTTCACCACCGGCACGGGCATGGACCCTGAGCAAGAGGCATCGCTGGTTAGCTTCCTCGGGGCTAACAAGGATGTGTTCGCTTGGAAAGCCGCTGACTTGGTCGGGGTTCCTAGGCACGTCATCCAGCATCACCTCACGGTGTGCCCCAACGCGCGCCCTATCAAGCAAAAAGCACGCAAACAAGCCCCGGAGAAGCGGGCCTTCATCGTTCAGGAGGTTCGGAAGCTAGAGGAAGCATGTGTCGTATGGGAGGTACGGCACCCGGAGTGGCTGGCCAACCCCGTCATAGTTCCGAAGAAAGGAGGCAAGGAGCGCATGTGCGTCGACCTCACGAGCCTCAACAAGTTCTACCCTCCGGACCCATTCCCTCTCCCGCGCATCGACCAGATCGTGGATTCGACGGCTGAGTGCAACCTGCTCTGCTTCGTCGACGCCTTCTCGAGTTACCACCAAATCAAGATGGCGGTGGAGGATGTGGAGAAAACGATGTTCCTGACCCCATGCGGGGTCTACTGCTACACCTACATGCCTTTCGGGCTAAGAAACGCGGGCGCCACCTTCCAGCGCCTGATGCACATCACCCTCGGCCCTCAGCTCAGGAGGAACGCGGAAGCCTACGTCGATGACATCGTGGTCAAGACCAGAGAAGCTAGGACTCTCGTCCAGGACCTAGAACAAACTTTCGCCAACCTACGCAAGGTGAAGCTATGCCTCAACCCGGAGAAGTGTGTGTTTGGTGTACCCTCCGGCAAGCTGCTAGGGTTCCTGGTTTCGCACCAGGGCCTTGAAGCTAATCTGGAGAAGATCAAGGCCATCGAAAGAATGAAGCCGCCCACAAACCTGAAGGAGATGCAGAAACTTGCGGGATGCGTAACGTCCCTGGGACGCTTCATCTCTAAGCTTGGTGAACGCGCCCTCCCGTTCTTCAAGCTCATGAAGAAGAAGGGACCCTTTGAGTGGACTCCGGAGGCCGATGCCGCCTTCCGGGATCTCAAGGAATACCTCACCAGCCCGCCGGTTATGGTAGTGCTGCGACCCCTGGAACCCATGACTCTCTACCTCGTCGCGACGCCTCACTCCGCCAGTGCAGCGCTAGTGGTGGAGCGTGAGGAGAGGACCCGAAGCGTGAGGCCACCGGACAATTCGGCATCTTCAGGATCCCCGTCGCCCCCTGACGCAGTTCCAGAGGTAGATTCAACCACGGTTACTGGCGGCCCCACCATCCAGCAAGAGGCACCCAAGATTCCTGAAGCGCTTGAGGATCCTGCTGCGCCGACCCTCGTGGAGCACCCAGTGTACTTCGTCAGCACTGTACTGCGCGACGCGCGCTCGCGCTACCCGATGCCTCAGAAGCTGCTCCTGGCGCTCCTTGTCGCCTCCGGGAAGCTGCGCCATTACTTCTAGGGCCACCCTGTCAAGGTTGTCTCGTCATACCCTCTTGAGAAAGTACTCCGGGGCCCGAATGTCGTCGGGGGGGTCGCCGAGTGGAACATCGAGCTCCAGGCATTCCAGTTGGACTTCAACACCACGTGAGCGGTCAAGGGAGCGGCTCTGGCAGACTTTGTGGCAGAATGGACCGACGCGCCGGAGTAGGGGGTGGCGAGGATCGCTCGCTGGCCCCCGGTGATGAAGCCCCGGATGGATGGGTGGTATACTTCGACGGCGCCTTCTCGCGCCTTGGCGCGGGGGGCCGGCGTCGTGTTAGTATCCCCCACCCAGGACAAGTTGTACTACATTGTGCAGCTTTGCTTCCAGCAAGGCTGGAAAGTCTCCAACAACATCGCAGAGTACGAGGGCCTAATTGCTGGGCTCAAGGCCGCCGCTGCACTAGAGGTCAAGTGTCTCACCATCAGTGGTGATTCGCAGCTCCTCGTCAACTTCTCCAACAAGAAATACAAGCCCAAGGACGAGCACATGGAGGCATATCTGGAGGAGGTGCGCAAGATGGAGAAGCGATTCCGAGGGCTGGAGGTGCAGCACGTACCAAGAGGCACCAACATGGAAGCGGATGACATCACCAAACGAGCCTCCAGCCAGGAGGCCCAGAGGTCGAGCGTCTTCGAGGAGCGGCTGCTCAAATCGTCGGGAACACCGCCCATTCCTGAGCCAGCGTCCCCTCAGCTGGGGCTACCTGCGGCGCATGCAGACGGAGCCCCATCCAGCGGACCAGCCTCCGGAGCCTGCCTGCTACTCGCCGTGGAGCCCGAGGAGGGTTGCTGGACCCAAGAGCTCAAGATGTACCTGCAACACGACACCCTGCCGGACAGGGAGGAAGAGGCAGAGCGTGTGGTCCGACAGGCCTCGACTTATTGCATCCAAGACGGCGAACTCTACAGAAGGCACCCCAATGACATCTCACTAAAATGCATCTCGAGGGAACAACGGCGCGAGCTGTTGGCTCACATCCACGGCGGGGACTGCGGTCACCACTCATCGTCCCGCACCCTCGTGGGCAAGGCCTTCTGCAGCGGCTTCTACTAGCCCCCAGCGCTCAGCGATGCCACGGAGCTTGTGCAGGCTTGCGAGGCGTGCCATTTTCACGCCAAGCAGAACCACCAGCCAGCGTAGGGCCTCCAGACGATCCCGCTCTCTTGGCCCTTCGCGGTCTGGGGATTGGACATCCTGGGTCCATTTTCCCGGGCAGCAGGGGGCTACCGCTTCATGTACGTCGCCATCGACAAATTCACCAAGTGGGCAGAGGTGGAGCCTGTTCGCACGATCCCAGTCGGGTCGGCCGTCAAGTTCATCCAGGGCCTCGTGAGGCAATTCAAGGTCCCCAGCCGCATCATCACGGATAACGGTTCGCAGTTTACAAGCAATCTCTTCAAGTCATATTGTGCTAACCTTGGAACACAGATCTGCTACGCCTCGGTGGCTCACCCCAGGACCAACGGTCAGGTCGAACGCGCCAACGCGGAAGTCTTGCGTGGCCTCAAGACACGCAGCTTTAAGAAGAAGCTTGAGGCTCGCGGCAGGGGCTGGATCGACGAGCTCCAGTCCGTGATGTGGTCAATCCGAACCACTGCTACCAAACCCATGGGAGAAACTCCTTTCTTTCTCGTCTACGGGGCGGAGGCGGTCCTCCCTCACGAGGTCAAGCATCCCTCCCCACGGGTCTTGGCTTTCAATGAAGAATGCCAGGACGCCGCCTGGCGGATGGACCTCGTGCTCGGCGAGGAGGACCGCCGCCGAGCTGCCCTCAGGGCGGCGCGATATCAGCAGGCGCTGCGACGGTACCACTGCCGCAGCGTCCGTGCAAGAACACTTGAAGTTGGTGAATTGGTCCTGAGGAGGGTCCTCTCCAGGGAGGGGTTACACAAGCCCTCGCCCATGTGGGAGGGCCCGTTCAGAATAGCCCGTGTCTCTAGGCCTGGTGCTGTGCGCTTGGAAACGCAAGAGGTTCTATCCATAATCAAGGCTCCGTGTCTGTGAAGGTCTCCGCTCGTGACACTCTCACGTAATAATGAGTTGGGGTTGTACACGCCTCGGAGTCTCCTGAGCGTTACCTACGAGCCATCAGACGGGGCTCCCACCCATGTCCTAGTGGCAGTCCTTAGCTTCGCGCTAGGAAGAAGACGTAGTGTAGGAGTCGGACGCGACCTTTTTCCTTTTTTGGCTTGGTGTTTGGCTATCAGCCTTTTCTACTTCCTTGGCTATCAGCCCTTCCTCTACCCCATGCTATGAAGTACTCGAGTTTCTTGCGTTTGGTTGAAAGTCTTGCTTGGGATTTTTTTCTTGCCAGTTTTAAGTTCAGCTTGTTAAGCAGGGGCTGCGCCGCTTGCCCTCCTTCACGTGCCTCGCGCGTGGGGGCTGGGACACGGCCGGTCCCGGCTCTCGTATGCTACGGTCCCGTGACCTCGCCTGGCAAGGCCTGCTTAGGCTCCGGCTCATGCCTTGGCGCCTTAATCCATGCTCGGTGCTCTCAGCAGCTCTCCGCGGCTCGCCCATACTCGACGGTTGCGCAGGTTCTCCGAACACAGCCGTCCTCATGGCCCGACGGGGGCTCATGACGCCAATGAGTCAGGACCACTTCGCCTCAAGACATCGCATCACATAAGCTAAGTAATCTCACCCATACCAAAAACATGATAGCAAGTTCTCGCTTCATACATATGTCATAGTCCATTACACGCCTTCTCGAGGCAACTTAAAATTTTGACACAGGAAGAAAGTGAAGAAAAAAAGAAGAAGCAGAGCCCGCTCCCACTCAGTCGGAGTCTCCCAACTCCACCCGCTTCACCGAGCCACAGCAGCGCGACGACCCCCTCCCCTCGTCGAGCCGAGCTCGGCAGCGCGGTGGCTCGTTGTAGCCGCCGCTGCTAGAGGAGCTGATGCTACCACAGAGGGGGGACCGGCGGCGCCCCCCAGGACCAAGATCGTCTCCGAAGGAGGAGCTGCTTCTCCGGATGCCGTCCCTGTCGTCCGCTTCGTCATCAGCTTCAGGACAGCACCCAAGGTGCCTTCCTTCCTCCGAGAAGACCCTGACGAACAGCGTTGATGCGACATCGTACCTGAAGTGGAGCGTACACCTCCCCTGCAGCCGGCACGCCCGTGCAAATGATTGTCAGCCGCACTCCAGGAACACGTCTCCCGAGGGAGCCACATCAACCTCCACCCAGGACGCACCACTGCATCAACCGTCGGTCTGCAGCCAGACGCTGCTGGGGCCTCCGGCTGGTAGCACGTTGCCAAACAAGCGGGGAAGCCAGAGCCACAAGCCGCCAGGGTTCTCCACCCACACCACGAACTCCGACGACACGTCGAAGGAGTGGAGCTGCGGGCGTGGAGGACACACGACCGCCAAACGCCGCCTCGCGCCACCTCTCCAACCATGGCCGCGACCACCTTCACCGCGGGAAGAGGCACCGCGCCTCTCACCGGCGACCGCGACGGGACCCGGAAGGCCGCGCCCGCTCCCTCGAGGAGTCACTGCGGGCGCAACGGCATGCTTGCGAGGACGCCCGCGGCCCCTCTTCGACGGCGGCGAGGCCAAATCCTTCGGGGCCTTCCCTTTCTCCGCGGCAGACGGCTTCCTCGGCAGCGCCATGAAGATCTCGCAGCAAGAGGGAGAGCGGAGAGCAAACAAGGAGGCAGACGGCGTTGGCTTGAAGATGGCTTGGGGGCTCCCCCCTAGTCCCATTTATAGGGCGGAGGAGCCCAACCGCCAGTCGCTGGTGTCACAGCCATAACAACCCCATCGTCTGCGTCGGGGAGTTGTCAAGTCACACGGTTACCAAGACGGCGTGGGGAGCGGAGTCGCCACGTCCCATCCAACCGTCATGCGCCAACCTGGCCCGCATCATTTTGGGGCCAGCGGCGCTTCGTCCTCGACTAAGGCTTCGCCCCAAAGCCAACTTCGCGCACGCCTTGGGCCCGGGGGCTACTGTCGGCGTCCGGGGAACCAGGGTACCCACACTTGCCTGTCTGCGGGCTGCGACGCACTCCTACCACGGCCTGGTACAGCCCAGCTGATCGACCAGCTGCTCAAGACCCTCGCGAGGGGGCTAGACCTCGCGAGGAGAACAACATCAAGACCTCCTTAGGAGCGGCCTTGGCTAGGTTGCTCCGAAGAGGCGGAGAATCCAAGGCCAAGCCTGCCTCAGGAGGAGGCAGTGACGCAAGCAGTGAAGCACCATGCCAGCGCATGCCAGCGGCGTAGTTGCCGTTTTGGCGGAAGGGAGATAGCGAGGCGCGGGTTCCCGAGGAGCAGGACAAAGGTTTCCCCATTGGTGCAACAAGACTGAAGACTACAAGGACGACAGGGAGGATGTCACCATCGAGCCCACCACCACGTCATCGCCGGATCCCTTTGCAGGCGAAGACTGCTTTTGTCAGGGTAGGAACGTCCTTCTGTTCCCGCTCAAAATGGCCGTTGTGGGATCCCTTCCCGCCTAAACATTTTGGGGGAAGAGGACCCTGGCCGCCTATATAAGTAGCTAGGATCTCCACTATGGAGGGGAAGGTCGATCAGATCCAAAACTCCACCCTCGCATAAGGGAGCAAGAACTCTTACCTCCTGACCCTCCTGAGCTCTCCTTCTGAGCTCAGGAACCACTGTACTCATCCATATTCAAGCCCTCCCGAGGTCAATCCACCAAAGCAGGATGTATGGTTTTACACCGCAAGGTGGCCTGGACCTGGGTAAATTCTTGTGTGCTTTATTTGTTGTTCACTTGAATCTCTTCATCGATGAGGGCGTGACGATAGGTAGACGTGAGTGGGAGAGATCTTCGTTCATGCCCTTGTGTTTGAACTTCTTGGGTTTGCGGAGCCCGGAATCGGACAGTTCCCTCGCCCTCCCCTCGATCCATCTCTCTGCCTCGCGCCCTGCCTCGCTAGCTCGCCGTCACGCCACCGTCCCGATGCGGAGTCGCCCTCTCCTCTGCGTCCGCCCCCTGGCGTTGCTTCCCGCTGTCTTCTCCTCCATCGGGCTGCCTCGTCGCAACCTCCCACCGGCAATAACAGCCGCGACTGCCGCCACCCTTCTCCTCGACCACGGTCCGACTTCCCCAGCGCCCCACCCTCCTCCTTGCCTCGTCTCCCCAGGGCCCCGCTCCTCACGTCGACTGGCCACCAGAGATGCTGCCACCGGCCACCAGCAACAGAGCAGGAGCTCGCCACCACTCATGGTCTTGTCCCCAACGCCCTGGCAGGATCCAGCCGTCCCCGCCGTCAAGTGTTGCCGCCGGCCTCCATCTCCTTCAGGCACCCAAGTCCGGACGCCTGCGAAGCTACCCGCACCCCCTGCCTCATGTCGTTTTCGTCCAGAGCCGAACGGGTTACTAGCTGCGCCATGGCCTGTTCTTCCTCCCCAAGCAGGAGCTCCGCCTCACCTGCTTCGCGCCAAGGCCGAAGCCGGCCACTTGTCCATCGCCTCCTTGCTGCTGCCTCCATGAAGCCCGAGCGTGGCCTTTCTTTTGTGTGCATCGGATCTGCCAAGTTCCTCTTCCAGAGACGCCATGTGCACGAGGACCTCAAGTACGACTACACCATCATCGGCGCCTATGGATTCGCCATGTCCGTCGACAAGTGTACCGCTACCGTCGCAAGTATTGAGACCGGCGAGTCCGAAGACACCAAGTACCACGACACCGACGACATGTACATCTACAGGACGTGTAGGACTACGTGACGACACGCCAAGTTCCTCTACGAAAACATGTACAACTACCGCTGCAACGTGAACGACTACTTCCTCTTCGAAACGTGTACCTCTTCCATTGAATTCGTTCCTCCCCGAAATGCATGCTACGAAGGTATAACCGCCGAGCCGATGACCCTGTGGATGAATGCTATGTGATGTATGACATGCACCCTTTGTTTGCACCGTGTCTGAATTGTCGGTCCACGTTGCCCCTCGTTTGCCCTGCCGTCGACCCGTGGGAACCCGATACCCGGGAGCACCCCACCGATCTCTTGCAAGACTCGCACACACCACCATTCTTATTTTGCACCGGTCTCTCAACGAGTTATCGAAACCGATTTGTTGACGTGGCACCATTTCGGTTATCGCTGCCGTGGCACCCTTTCTTTCCACCACGGTGACGAAATACTCCATATCTTGCTCATGTTAACTTTTAATAAAAATTGCATAAAACTTGAAAATGTCATCCGCATCATGATAACAACATTAAAATGTTTGAATTGTTGTTTGCTTTAAAATTTCTAAATGACATGTGGGGATTTTCTGGAATTGTTGTTGTTATTCCCGGCCTCATTTAAAATGCCTAGGTAGTGTGGTTTGCTCATGCTTCACCTCTTGCCATGTTAATAACATTTAATATTGTTGAGTACATAACCGGGAGCAAACTAAATAAATTGATGTGGTGTTTTGTCAATATGCAACTCGTTGCATATTGAGCTCCACTTAATTTGTAGTGTTGTTTGTGCACTTTGCCATGCCATGCATAATTAAACCGGACATGCACCATACTTGGTTGTGCATCATATGCCTTGTTTATGTGTGTGTGTTTACCGTGTTGTTTGCTTCTTTCCGGTATGATTCTCTCGTTAGCTTCGGTTTCATTCCGGAGTTGTGAGGATTTGTTCGACTACTTCATGAACTCGTTCTTCTTCCTTCGGGATCCCAGGCAAGACGACCGTTCCCCGATATCACCTCTATCTTTGCCTTGCTAGTTGTATCGCTTTATAGTTATGCCTCGATGGCCATTCTTGTCTTGTCAGCCTCCTATGTTGCCATGAAACACTCTAACCGCCTTCCTAGCAAACCGTTGATTGGCTAAGTACGCTTTTGCTCAGCCCCTATTATAGCGTTGCTAGTTGCAGGTGCAGTTTGAAGATTTGCTCCATGTTTGGAATTCTTGATTGGGTTAACACAATATATATCTTAATTAATTAATGCACATATATATTGGCAATGGGTGGAAGGCTTGGCCTTCTGCTTGGTGTTTTGTTCAACTCATGCCAGCTTAGGACCCGATAAATCGGTGTTATGTTCCTTGATTTTGCGTTCCTAACACGGTTGGGGTTTATGGGGCTCCTCGATAATTTGCACTGCTTAAAGCTTTTCCAGCAAGACCCAACTTTGGTACTACATTTGCTTAACAACTAAAACTTACCGAGGGAGTAATTAACCCGAGGATTTATTAATCAACCCCCGGGCCAGTGCTCATTTTGAATGTTGGTCCAAACTGTGGCAGACTGCAGGGCCACCTTGGGAAAACCCGAGGGTTGGTATTTTCCTGTAGGATGACCCATTCGGTCGTGGCCTGAGATGAGATACGCGCGGCTACTATCAGGGTGTCGGCACGCCGGGAGATCTTGCTGGATTAGTTTTACCTTTGTCGAAATATCTTGAGCATGGGATTCCGAGAATACTCGGGTCTTCTCAATTTGAGGTTGCGACTCCGCAGATCGTGAGCTTGTGATGGACTAAGTTGGGACACCCCTACAAGGTTATGAACTTTCGAAAGCCGTGCCCACGGTTATGTGGCAGATGGGAATTTGTTAATATTCGGTTGTAGATAACTTGACACCATATCCTTAAGAATATACTACCCGTGTGAGTAACCTTGATGGTCTCTTTTCGAAGGGGTTTTCGGAAAGTGAACACGGTGGGGTTATGCATGAACGTGAGTAGCTAGGATCACTTATCGATCATCTTTGGCGACCGTTGGCACTTTTCTCTTCTCGCTCTGACTTCCTAAGCTAGTTGCTTAGTGCTTGCTGCAGCCATTTATTACCTCTCCACACATAAAGGCTTTGTTAGTTTTGATACCCAGGAATGGGATTGCTGAGTCCTTGTGACTCACAGATTACAACACACACCAGATGCAGGTACAGCCGAGAACGACGCAGGAGATGGACAAGAACTTCATTGGGAGTTCGATGAAGAGCGTGGTCGTTTTTATGTGACGTATCCCGACGATCAGTAGTGGCTCCAAATAGGGGCGATCAGGACTTGTGGCTGTGGTTTCTTTTCTCGTTTGGATTTCGTCTATAGCCAGACCCTGTGTTATTTGGATGAATGTATGCTATTGTATTCATTGTGTGACGTGGCGAGTGTAAGCCAACTATTTTACTCTTTCATCCATGTTCTTTACATGAGTTGTGCAAAGATACCACGCTTGCGATCATTCTAGAATGCGCTTATGTCTCTAACTCGTGCCTCGACACGTAGGAGATATAGTCGCATCCTAGGCATTACATCTTGCGTGATCGTAGGATTTTTTTTTTTTGAAATACTATGTTCCCCAAAAGGTAGAACATCCTTGTTCTTTCAAGGACCTCCTTCATGATCACTTTTGCTAGTTCACACTGTACATGATAAAACTCAGCTCGGATTCAATGATCCGGTGTCTTTCGTATCCTTGTGGCCAAGTTGACAATCTCAGAATCGTTGGAAGTAGCGGACATGCGAAGGCGTAGATTATCCCTTCTGTACTCGATCATGTGATGCATGAGGTAGAATCCATCAGCCATACTGGTGTGCGGTTGCTGGATGCAGCAGAAGTCGGTCTTATGGCTGAAAGCCAACACGTTCTTCCTGTACTTTTTCACAATGTTATATCCACGAGACATGTTGAAGGATATGGCACTATCGAGAACACTCTTGATGTGCGTGTAATCCTTTTTCCTGATGTTCTTCGATGAGTCCAAGTACGGAGCATGGGAGTATTCTGGGTACAGACAGATGAGGACCACCTCAAATTAGCCTCCATGCTTGCAAAGAAATGATTAAAACTTACAAAAGGATATCCGCAGATGACTTACGTGGGATGATAAGGTATGAGAAACGCTTCCTTGTCCTTATTAGCGGTCATGAAATCGCTGAGGTACTTGCTCGAATAGTCACGGTGCTTTTGTAGACTGCCAAGAATCCCTCGTGCATATAGAACGGGTCCGCAATGGAGATATATCTTATGTTCTCACACCTAATGATGTAGTTGTGATACAATGCATACATGCGGATGAACTAAAAATTCAGCTTGGTCATGTGGAACATGTCGTAGATGTAGTCAAATCGCAGGATGAACTTATCTGCGGGCCATTTCTCGATAAACACCCTCCCACCCGGCACATGAGACGCGTAAAGCGGGTATCCTGGATTTTCTGAGATGAGAGGACTTTTCTCTCTAGCCAACACATCTTCATGAAGTCTCCTTAGATCATTGTTCAGTATGTGCTCTAGCTCTTTCGGATGTAGGATCGGGTGGCCGACGACATGGAAACGCTCCACAGCTTCGACAGATATTCTGTCTACCTCCCGGAGCTTCATAGGCGGATGGCTTCTTGAAGCATCTCTAGCGCCTTTCTTGTCTGGCCTCCTGATACGTCTCCAACGTATCTATAATTTTCTATTGTTCCATGCTATTATATATTCAGTTTTGGATGTTTAATGGGCTTTATTTTACACTTTTATATTATTTTTGGGACTAATCTACTTACCCAAGGCCCGGTACAAATTGCTGTTTTTTTGCCTATTTCAGTGTTTCGCACAAAAGGAATATCATATGGAGTCCAAATGGAATGAAACCTTCGGGAGAGTTATTTTTGGAACAATATCAACACGGAAGACTTGGAGTACATGCTAGGAAGCGAAGGAGGTGGCCACAAGGGCAGGGGCGCGCCCAGGGGTAGGCGCGCCCCCCACCATCGTGGGCCACCTGTTGCTCCCCCGACGTCCCTCTTCAGCCTATATGTACCTGCGTACCCTGAAAACATCGAGGCAACAGACGAAACCCTAATTCCACCGCCGCAACCTTCTGTTCCCGTGAGATCCCATCTTGGGGCCTGTTCCGGAGCTCCGCCGGAGGGGGATCGATCATAGAGGGCTTCTACATCAACACCATAGCTCCTCCGATGAGTTGTGAGTAGTTTACCACACACATTCGGGTCCATAGTTATTAGCTAGATGGCTTCTTCTCTCTCTCTTTGGATCTCAATACAAAGTTCTCCTCGATCTCCGAGGAGATCTATTCGATATAATCTTTTTGCGCTGTGTTTGTCAAGATCCGATGAATTGTGGGTTTATGATCAAGATTATCTATGAACAATATTTGATTCTTTTCTGAAATCTTTTATGTATGATTATAATATCTGTGCAAGTCTCTTTGAATTATCGGTTTGGTTTAGTCTACTAGATCTATAGTTCTTGCAATGGGAGAAGTGCTTGGCTTTGGGTTCAATCTTGCAGTGTCATTTCCCAGTGACAACAGGGGCAGGAAGGCACGTATTGTATTGTTTCCATCGACGATAAAAATATGGGGTTTATATCATATTGCATGAGCTTATCCTTCTACATCATGTCATCTTGCTTAAGGAGTTACTCTGTTCTTATGAACTTAATACTCTAGATGCATGCTGGATAGCGGTCGATGTGTGGAGTAATAGTAGTAGATACAGAATCGTTTCGGTCTACTTGTCACGGACGTGATGCCTATATACAATGATCATGCCTAGATATTGTCATAACTATGTGATTTTCTATCAATTGCTCGACAGTAATTTGTTCACCCACCGTAGAATTCTGCTATCATAAAAGAAGCCACTAGTGAAACCTATGACCCCCGGGTCTATCTTCATCATATTAATCTTCCATCAACTATTTACTTTGCTTTACTTTGCATTATTTACTTTCTGTTTCTATACCAAAAATACCAAAAATATTATATTATCATATCTATCTGATCTCACTCTCGTAAGTGACCGAGAAGGGATTGACAACCCCTTTTATCATGGTGGCTGCGAGGTTCTTATTTGTTTGTGCAGGTGCGAGGGACTCGCACGTGGTCTCCTACTGGATTGATACCTTGGTTCTCAAAAACTGAGGCAAATACTTAAGCTACTGTTTCTGCATCACCCTTTCCTCTTCGAGGGAATACAACACAAGCTCGAGAAGTAGCAAGAAGAATTTCTGGCACCATTGCCGGGGAGATCTATGCAAAAGTCATATACCAAGTACCTATCACGAACCCTTATCCCCCGCATTACATTATTCCTCTCGTTTTCCTCTCCCCCACTTCACCTTTGCCGTTTTATTCGCCCTTCTTTTTCCGTTCGCCTCTTTTTCGCTTGCTTCTAGTTTGCTTGTGTTTTGGATTGCTTGTTTGTCATTATGGCTCCTCCTATTAGTGTTGAACCTCACCTTAAGAGGTTGGAAGAGATTGAAAACAATGTTAGAAGTTTTATGTCTATGCAATTTGAGCATAGTAATTTCTTCAGAAACGAGCTTAAGGAACAGAAAAGTTTTATGGAGTACATGAATAAAGAACTAGATCATATGTCTAAAGAATTTTATGGTTTGAAATCTCAGTTTGCTCATCTTGAGAACTTAATAGCCCAAATATCGGACAAGCAAGCCACCTTAGTCAATAAGATGGCAGCTAAACCGGAAGATTTAGAAATTAAAGATGAAGATCTAAAAGTGATTGACGTATCTCCTATTAAATCATTGTTTTCTTGTATGAATCTTGATAAAGATAGGACTGGAGATGAGTCTACTTTAGCTAAAAGGCGTCCCAATGATTCAGAATTTTTAGATCTTGATGCTAAAATTGTCAAAAGCGGGATTGAAGAGGTCAAAACTTTACATAGCAATGAACCCACTATTTTGGATTTCAAGGGATTTAATTATGATAATTTCTCTTTAATAGATTGTATTTCCTCGATGCAATCCGTGCTAAATTCTCCGCATGCTTATAGTCAAAATAAGGCTTTTACCAAACACATAATTGATGCTTTAATGCAATCATATGAAGAAAAACTTGAATTAGAAGTTTCTATCCCTAGAAAGCTTTATGATGAGTGGGAACCTACTACTAAAATCAAGATCAAAGATCATGAATGCTTTGCTTTTTGTGATTTGGGTGCAAGTGTTTCCACAATTCCAAAAACTTTGTGTGATATGTTAGGTTTCCATGAACTTGATGATTGCTCTTTAAATTTGCACCTTGCGAATTCTACCATTAAGAAACCTATGGGAAGGATTAATGATGTTCTTATTGTTGCAAATAGGAATTATGTGCTCGTAGATTTCATCGTTCTTGATATAGATTGCAATCCTACATGTCCTATTATTCTTGGTAGACCTTTTCTTAGAACGATTGGTGCAATTATTGATACGTAGGAAGGACATATTAGATTCCAATTTCCATTAAGAAAAGGCATGGAACACTTTCCTAGAAAGAAAATCAAATTATCTTATGAATCTATTATGAGAGCCGCTTATGGATTGCCTACCAAAGATGGGAATACCTAGATCTATGCTTGTATCATGCCTAGCTAGGGGCGTTAAACGATAGTGCTTGTTGGGAGGCAACCCAATTTTATTTTCTTTGTTTTTGCTTCTGTTTAGCAATAAATATTTCATGTTGCTTCTGTTTAGATGTGGTTTTGTGTTTTAATTAGTGTTTGTGCCAAGTAGAACATTTGGGAAGACTTGTGTGAAGTTTATACGATCATGCTGTAAAAGACAAAAACTTTAGCGCTCACGAGATTAGCTGTCATTTTTTACTGGAGAGTGCTTTCTAGTTGATTCTTTTTGCAGATGATTAATAGACAAATTCTTCACGTCCACCAATTTATTTCAAAAAAATTAGAGTTACAGAAGTATTCGAAAGTTACAGATTTCTACAGACTATTCTGTTTTTGATAGATTCTGTTTTTCGTGTGTTGTTTGCTTATTTTGATGAATCTATGAGTAGTATCGGGGGGCATGAATCATAGAGAAGTTGTAATACAGTAGGTTTAACACCAATACAACCCATTAACAGTCGCATAAGGAGCGCCCTCTCGCGACGTCCACCTCATCACAGGTACGACAAGAAAATCGAACGAGCTAGCGAACGGGTTGGGCAGGAGCGGCTCTTGGCGAGGCCACATCGGCAGATTTACTGGGGTGGTTTTTTTTACAGCACTCCCTCGGTCAGAAGGATTACATCGGCGTCGTCCCCCTCTCTCTCTCTTGTTTCCTCTCCCCCAGCTTTAGGGTTCCCAGCCCCACGCACCGCCGCCACAGCCCCTCCCAGTCTACCATCCGATTCACCTCCTCTCCCCCTGTCACGGTGCTGAATCATCCCCCCACTTCTTCTTGGGCGGCCACCGGCCTCGTCGTCTTCACCGACTGGAGGAAACGAGTAGCAGCCGCACCAAGCGGCCAGCGAGAGAAACGGTCGGGCTCGCCCCCCCCCCCTCTCCATTGCGTGAAGCGTCCCAAGGCAGCGGTAGCAATTGATTAGGCCTTTGGCTAATTGTGTATGATTAGAAGCCTTGGCTGATTGCATTTGTGTCTTGTTTTTCGACCGCTGTGTTCTCATTTGATTAAGCCCTTGGCTAATTGTGTTTGATTAGAGGCCTTGGCTGATTGCATTCCTTTTATTATTATTAGATGGGTTCACTCCCGTTGATGTCATCCTTTCCAGTGAAGCGTGGGGGCGTCGTCGAGAGATTCGTCAAGGAATGTGACGTGTTGTCTCGTCTGGTGAGCATTTGTTTTCATTCCCTCCTTTTGTTTTTTTACATAAATACTAATCATGATGTGTATTTACTGTTTTATTACAACTGGCCAATCCTCTGGTTTGGCGGTCAATTTGTTGCGTGCTCCTCCTGTCCTGAATTTGGGGTCTTGTTCAGTGGCTGCTGAACCTGCTTTCTCTGTTCTGAATCCGAACTTGGGATCTTCTTCAGTGGCTGTTCAGTCGTTCAACAGATCGTCTGAAACTTTTCGTTTGTGTACGTTGTCTTCCTCTTTTTTTCTTATCTCTTCTTTTTTCCAGTTGGTTATATCAATTAAGTTTAGGTTTTCATAAAAAACTTTTGTTACTTTTTGTGATACAGTGAGGAATTTATGTTGATTTGAGTAGAAAATTTGTCCTTCAAGAGTAATGAACAATCAAACAATTTTGGATGGAGCTAAACTGTTACTCCCTCCGTTCCTAAATATAAGTGTTTCTAGAGATTTCACTAAGTGACTACATACGAAGCAAAATGAGTGAATCCACACTCTAAAATATGTCTACATACATCCGTATGTTGTATTCCATTTGAAATGTCTAGAAAGACTTATATTTAGGAACAGAGGGAGTACAATAGAAGAAGAAAGTGTATCTCTTATTCTTATTATTAGCTAAAATCCTTATATTATGGGACGGAGGGAGTAGTTTATAAGGTTCTGTTTATAAAATTTCTGTACTCAGTTTATAATGTTTCTCTTATTCTTATTATTAGTTAACATACTTATAAATCAGTGATTTTGTGTATTATCACAGTTATAAGCATGTACTCCCTCTGTAAATTAATATAAGAGCGTTTAGATAACTAAAGTAGTGATCTAAACGCTCTTATATTAGTTTACGGAGGGAGTACCAAATTTAGCTACATCTTAGACTTAGCTTCATACAAATTATATCCTTTTTACTTCAGGTACTTATGTATTGTCGAAATTTGGTCATTTGTGTTCTTCTCAGAAACTGCATCACGGCACCTCGTTGTTCTTTTCAGTTTGTCGTCTTATGATCCCCGCTTCAATCTTTCTACTTGATCTACATTTTTTCCATGAGTTTAATTTCTTGATTTTGGTTCTGATATTCAATAGTTGCTGGTGCAGGCAATGGACATTCAGACATTCCTATAACTTTTTGTACTCTATTTTGTATTTCATTTAATTTGTATCCTACCTTTTCATGTATATATATGATGCCTGGGAGAAGCGCACTGTACAATGCATATCGGAGAAAAAGGCGCACTACAGGTTCTCCTGGTACTAAAAGGTTATATTCTCCGTTTTGATGTTGTTGGTTATGGCAAATTGCACTGCATAAGAATGAGCTAAATAAGTTAATTATCATTCTCATACAAGAGTTAGCGCTAGCTAAATCATAATTAACTTACAGTAGCACAGTGGCATGGACGAAGGCGAAGAGGGTACATAAATGGGAAATCATGTAGATTTTATTTCCTGCTTCCAATATTATGTACATGTTTTCTTTTCCTCCATCTAATTTATGAATATATACTATGTGCAAGCAAGGATATGAATAGAGAAATCAGTTAGTGTACAACATCACATCATATTTTTCCAGTGAATTAAATTTAGGTTCCACAACTGTTTCCTCTTGAATATTTGTTCAATTTATGTTTTAGCTTTCAGTATAACTGTAGCAAAATGAGCATTATCCTGCAAATTGTATGTAAGTTGCGTAGAATTGAAAATATCATGGCATTGTTATCGATTATCATGTTATGCATTGAGTGCAACTATGTGTTACTGAACAAGTAAAGTTAAAAATTCTAATTTGTGGAGAAATGTTTGTTGTATAGTACTTAAAACTCAGTTGAAATCTGATTTGAGTAAATAGACCTAAAAAAGGAGGAACACGTTTTAAGGTGTTCCTAAATTTATTCAGTTATGCTCTTTGTGCTCCGTCATTTTTAGTGTAACTACTCGTTACAGAAAATTTCAATTTCTTTTTAAAAATGACAAAAAGTTTTCTTCTTATGGGGCAGCCAGTTGATGAGAGAACTGTCTATGCTTTGCTCTTTGTTCAATTTGTGCATAACTGTTTAGTGTCCTATTGTGCAATAACAAAATTCAGTGTAAGTGTGACTAAATAAGTAAAGTTAAATAGGAATATGATATTAAAAAACAAAATAAATAACTTTCTTTTTTTATAATTTTGTAAAAAAGTGTTTGTTATCGTGTTATCTACCAAATAAATTGGTGCAAGTCTGATTGAATTAAGGGATTGTAGCTTGGCAAACTTTTACAAAAAATGAACTAACAAGGCTATTCTGAATTCCTTTGCAGAAGTTAGAGCTGCAAATCGAATGTTGAGGGAAGCAAAGATCAGCTGATATGAAACTATACCTCATGTTCAAGATACTGTCATGGTAAGCTGAAGTGTAACAAAACATGTAGGTTAATGTGATTTTGTAATTTTAATGTGCTGAGAGATTTTGGTGGAGAACTGGAAATTGGTGATACGTCTCCAACGTATCTATAATTTTTTATTGTTCCATGCTATTATTTATGAAGTCTTGGATGTTTAATGGGCTTTATCATTCACTTTTATATCATTTTTGGGACTAACCTACTAACCCAAAGGCCCAGTCCAGATTGCTGTTTTTTGCCTGTTTCATGGTTTCGCAGAAAAAGAATATCAAACAGAGTCCAAACGGAATGAAACCTTTACGAGAGATATTTTTGGAGAAAATCACGCACGCGGATCTTGAGAACCACATCAGGGGATGGAGGGCTAGCCCACGAGGGTGGGGGCGCGCCCCCTGCCTCGTGGCCCCCTCGAGCATCCCTCGGTGCCCTCCTTCTTCCTATATAACTCTAGGTACCCCAAAACCTCAGTGAGTAGAGAGAAAACCCTAATTCCACTGTCGTACCTTCTGTTCCCATGGAGATCCCATCTTCGAGCCTATCCCGGAGCTCCACCGGAGGGGGATCCATCACGGAGGCCTTCATCATCATCATCATCGCCATCACCATGAGTTGTGAGTAGTTTACCATAGACCTTCGGGTCCATAGCTAGTATCTAGATGGCTTCTTCTCTCTCCCTGGATCTCAATACAAAGTTCTCCTCGGTCTTCGAGGAGATCTATTCGATGTAATCTATTTTTGCGGTGTGTTTGTCGACATCCGATGAATTGTGAGTTTATGATCAAGGTTATCTATGAAAGATATTTGGTTCTTCTCTGAACCTTTTATGTGTGCTCATAATATCCTTGCAAGTCTCTTCGAATTATTGGTTTGGTTTGGCCTACACGATCTATAGTTCTTGCAATGGGAGAAGTGCTTGGCTTTGGGTTCAATCTTGTGGTGTCCTTTCCCAGTGACAGTAGGGGCAGCAAGGCACGTATTGTATTGTTGCCATCGAGGATAAAAAGATGGCGTTTATATCATATTGCTTGAGTTTATCCCTCTACATCATGTCATCTTGCTTAAGGCGTTACTCTGTTCTTATTAACTCAATACACTGGATGCATGCTGGATAGCGGTCGATGTGTGGAGTAATAGTAGTAAATGCAGGCAGGAGTAGGTCTACTTGTCTCGGACGTGATGCCTATATACAATGATCATGCCTAGATAGTCTCAAAATTATTCCCTTTTCTATCAATTGCTCGACAGTAATTTGTTTACCCGCCGTAGAATATCGCTATCATGAGAGAAGCCACTAGAGAAAACTATGGCCCCCGGGTCTATTCTCAACATATCAATCTACATCCACTTTAATTTTCCCGCTTTTATTTGCTGCTTTTATAAACTAAAAATACCAAAAATATAAACTATCATCTCTATCAGATCTCACTTTCGTAAGTGACCGTAAAGGCATTGATAACCCCTTATCACGTTGGCTGTGAAGTTCTTATTTGTTGGTGCAGGTGCGAGGGACTCGTGCATGGTCTCCTACTGGATTGACACCTTGGTTCTCAAAAACTGAGGGAAATACTTACGCTATTGTGTTGCATCTCCCTTTACTCTTCGAGGGAATACAACGCAAGCTCAAGAGGTAGCAAGAAGAATTTCTGGCGCCGTTGCCGGGGAGGCTTACGCAAAAGTAATATACCAAGTACCTATCACAAACCCTTATCCTTCACATTACATTTATTTGCCTCTCGTTTTCCTCTCCCCCACTTCACCCTTGTTGTTTTATTTGCCCTTCTTCCGCCGTGTGTTTATCGTTCCCTTGCTTCTTGTTTGCTTGTGTGTGTTGGATTGTTTGTTTGTCACTATGGCTCAGAACAATACCAAATTTTGTGACTTCTCCAATACCAACAACAATGACTTTATTAGCACTCCGATTGCTCCTATTACCGATGCTGAATCTTGTGAGATCAATGTTGCTTTGTTGAATCTTCTTATGAAAGATCAATTCTCCGGCCTTCCTAGTGAAGATTCCGCTACCCATCTAAACAACTTTGTTGATTTATGTGATATGCAAAAGAAAAGGGCTATGGATAACGATATTGTTAAATTGAAGTTATTTCCGTTTTCACTTAGAGATCGTGCTAAAACTTGGTTTTCCTCTTTGCCTAGAAATAGTATTGATTTGTGGAATAAGTGCAAAGATGCTTTTATCTCTAAGTATTTCCCTCCTACTAAGATCATATCTCTTAGGAATGATATTATGAATTTTAAGCAACTAGATCATGAGCATGTTGCACAAGCTTGCGATAAAATGAAATTGACGATACGTAATTCCCCTACACATGGTTTGAATCTATGGATGATTATTCCGAACTTTTATGCTGGCTTGAATTTTGCTTCTAGAAATCTTTTAGATTCGGTCGTCGGAGGCACTTTCATGGAAACTACCTTAGGAGAAGCTACTAAACTCCTAGATAATATTATGGTTAATTATTCTCAATGGCACACCGAAAGATCTACTAGTAAAAAAGTGCATGCTATCGAAGAAATTAGTGTTTTGAGTGGAAAGATGGATGAACTTATGAAATTATTTGCTGCTAGGAGTGCTTCTTCTCATCCTAATGATATGCCTTTGTCCACTTTGATTGAGAATAACAATGAATCTTTGGATGTGAATTTTGTTGTTAGGAATAATTTTGGTAACAATGCTTATAGAGGTAATTATAATCCTAAGCCTTTTCCAAGTAATTCCTTTAATAATTTTGGTAATTCCTACAACAACTATTATGGAAAGATGCCTTCTGAATTTGAAACTAGTGTTAAGGAGTTTATGTTCTCGCAAAAGAATTTCAATGCTATGCTTGAAGAGAAATTGCTTAAGGTTGATGAATTGGCTAGAAGTGTGGATAGAATTACTCTTGATAATATTTTTGATGAATTATCTAGCGGATTCCACTATTAAGAAACCTATGGGAAGAATTAATGATGTTCTTATTGTTTCCAATAGGAATTATGTGCCCGTAGATTTCATTATTCTTGATATAGATTGCAATCCTTCATGTCCTATTATTCTTGGTAGACCTTTCCTTAGAACGATTGGTGCAATTATTGATATGAAGGAAGGAAATATTAGATTCCAATTTCCGTTAAGGAAAGGCATGGAACACTTTCCTAGAAAGAAAATTAAATTACCATATGAATCTATCATGAGAGCCACTTATGGATTGCCTTCCAAAGATGGCAATACCTAGATTTATCCTGTATCGTGCCTAGCTAGGGGCGTAAAACGATAGCGTTTGTTGGGAGGCAACCCAATTTTATGTTTTTTGTTTTTGTTGCTGTTATGGAATAAATATTGCATCTAGCCTCTGATTAGATGTGGTTTCATGTTTTGTTTAGTGTTTGTGCCAAGTAGAACCTTTGGGAAGACTTGTGTGAAGTTTATATGATCTTGCTGTGAAAAACAGAATCGTTGGCGCTCGCTAAAGTAGTCTTCATATTTTACTGGAGTGTCCTTTTTAGTTGATTCTTTTTGAAGATGATTGGTAGACAAATTACGCAAATTTATCAATTTAGTTTGAATTTTTTGGAGTTCCAGAAGTAGGCGAAACCTGCAGATTACTACAGACTGTTCTATTTTTGACAGATTCTGTTTTTCGTGTGTTGTTTGCTTATTATGATGCATCTATGACTAGTATTGGAGGATATGAACCATAGAGAATCTGGAATACAGTAGGTTTAATGCCAATATAAACAAAGAATGAATTCATTGCTTCACCTTTGAGTAGTGGTTTGCTTTCTTATACTAACGGAGCTCACGAGAATTTTTGTCTAAGTTTTGTGTTGTGAAGTTTTCAAGTTTTGAGTATTGCTTTGATGGACTATGGAACAAGGAGTAGCAAGGGCCTAAGCTTGGGGATGCCCATGGCACCCCAAGTAAATTCAAGATAATCAAAAGCCTAAGCTTGGGGATGCCTCGGGAAGGCATCCCCTCTTTCGTCTTCATCCATCGGTAACTATACTTGGAGCTATATTTGAGTCTTTGCTTGGAGCGTCTTGTATAATTTGAGTCTTTGCTTGTTAGTTTGCCACAATCATCCTTGCTGGACACACCTATTTGAGAAAGTTAAATATGGCCTAGAAATTGTTAGAACACTCTATGTGCTTCACTTATATCTTTTGAGTTGAATAGTTTTTGCTCTAGTGCTTCACTTATATCTTTTAGAGCACGGTGGTGGTAATATTTTGTAGAAATTGTTGAACTCTCATGCTTCACTTATATCCTTTTGAGAGTCTATTAAAACAGCATGGTAATGTGTTTAGGCTAAAGAAACTAGTCTTCACATGATAGACATCCAATGTCAATGTAGTAAAAAATTCACACCAAGTGCATTGAATAGAATGAGATGTTGGATGCTTGATAATTGTTTTGAGATATGAGGATTGTGATATTAGATTCATGCTAGTGGAGTTATTATGAAATTGAGAAATACTTGTGTTAATGTTAGTGATTCCCGTATCATGCACGTATGGTGAACCGCTATGTGACGAAGTTAGAGCATGAGGTATTTGTAGAGTGCCAACCTTTGTGTGGAGGTCAGGGGCGCGCGATGGTTAACTCCTACCAACCTCCCCCCTAGGAGCATGCGTTGATTGCTTTGTTTTTATGACTCATAGATTTTTCCAATAAGTATATGAGTTCTTATGACTGATGTTGAGTCCATGGATTATACGCACTCTCACCCTTCCACCATTGCTAGCCTCTCTTGTACCGCGCAACTTTCGCCGGTACCATAAACCCACTATATATCCTTCCTCAAAACAGCCACCATATTGTTCCTCAAAACAGCCACCATACCTACCTATCATGGCATTTCCATAGCCATTCCGAGATATATTGGCATGCAACTTTCCACCGTTCCGTTTATATGACACGCATCATATTGTCATATTGCCATGCATGATCATGTAGTTGACATCGTAGTTGTGGCAAAGCCACCATGCATAATTTTTCATATATGTCACTCTTGATTCATTGCATATCTCGGTACACCGTCGGAGGCATTCATGTAGAGTCATACTTGTTGTAGTATCGAGTTGTAATAAAAAGTGTGATGATCATCATTATTAGAGCATTGTCCCATGTGAGGAAACGCCAATGAAAAAAGATGGCCCAAAAAAATAGAGAGGGGCTAATAAAAAAAGCCCCTCCAAAAAAAATGAGAGAAAAGAGAGAAGGGACAATTGCTACTATCTTTTTTCCACACTTGTGCTAAAAGTAGCACCATGTTCTTCATTATAGAGAGTCTCATGCTTAGTCACCTTCATATACTAGTAGGAATTTTCATTATAGAACTTGGCTTGTATATTCCAACAATGGGCTTCCTCAAATGCCCTAGGTCTTCGTGAGCAAGCAAGTTGGATGCACACCCACTAGTTTCTTTTGTTGAGCTTTCATTCATAATTAGCTCTAGTGCATCCGTTGCATGGCAATCCCTACTCACTCACATTGATATCTATTGATGGGCATCTCCATAGCCCGTTGATACGCCTAGTCGATGTGAGACTATCTCCCTCTTTGTTTTTTTCTCCACAACCACCTCTATTCCACCCATAGTGCTATATCCATGGCTCACGCTCATGTATTGCGTGAAAGTTGAAAGGTTTGAAAAGATAGAGTATAAAAACAAATGCTTGGCTGAAATCGGGGTTGTGCATGGTATGAATATTTTGTGTGATGAAGAGGCAGCATAGCCAGACTATATGATTTTGTAGGGATAACTTTCTTTAGCCATAGTTGTGGCACGTATTGTTATTTATTATGTCATTATAGACTTTTATCTTGAATCTTTCAGATCTGAACATTCATGCCACAATTAAGAGAATTGCATTGAAAAACTATATTGGTTAGAATTCCACATCAAAAATTCTTTCTTTATCATTTACCTACTCGAGGACGAGCGGGAATTAAGCTTGGGGATGCTTGATACATCTCCAACGTATCTATAATTTTTGATTGTCCCATGCTATTATTTACGAAGTCTTGGATGTTTAATGGGCTTTATCATTCACTTTTATATCATTTTTGGGACTAAGCTACTAACCCAAAGGCCCAGTCCAGATTGTTGTTTTTTGCCTGTTTCAGGGTTTTGCAGAAAAAGAATATCAAATGGAGTCCAAACGGAATGAAACCTTCGCGAGAGATATTTTTGGAGAAAATCACGCACGCGGAACTTGAGAACCACGTCAGGGGACAGAGGGCTGGCCCACAAGGGTGGGGAGTGCGCCCCCTTTTCAGGGCGCGCCCCCCTGCCTTGTGGCCCCCTCGAGCATCCCCCGGTGCCCTCCTTCTTCCTATATAAGTATATGTACCCCAAAACTTCCGTGAATGGAGAGAAAACCCTAATTCCATCGCCGTACCTTCTATTCCTGTGGAGATCCCATCTTGGAGCCTGTACCGGAGCTTCACCGGAGGGGGATCCATCACGGAGGCCTTCATCATCATCATCATCATCGCCCTCACCATGAGTTGTGAGTAGTTTACCACACACCTTCGGGTCTGTAGCCAGTATCTAGATCGCTTCTTCTCTCTCCCTGGATCTCAATACAAAATTCTCCTCGGTCTTTGAGGAGATCTATTCGATGTAATCTCTTTTTGCGATGTGTTTGTCGAGATCCGATGAATTGTGAGTTTATGATCAAGGTTACCTATGAAAGATATTTGGTTCTTCTCTGAACTTTTTATGTGTGCTCGTAATATCCTTGCAAGTCACTTCGAATTATTGGTTTGGTTTGGCCTACTAGATCTATAGTTCTTGCAATGGGAGAAGTGCTTGGCTTTGGGTTCAATCTTGCGGTGTCCTTTCCCAGTGACAGTAGGGGCAGCAAGGCACCTATTGTATTGTTGCCATCGAGGATAAAAAGATGGGGTTTATATCATATTGCTTGAGTTTACCCCTCTACATCATGTCATCTTGCTTAAGGCGTTACTCTGTTCTTATGGACTCAATACACTAGATGCATGCTGGATAGCGGTCGATGTGTGGAGTAATAGTAGTAGATGCAGGCAGGAGTCGGTCTACTTGTCTCGGACGTGATGCCTATATACAATGATCATGCCTAGATAGTCTCATAATTATTCGCTTTTCTATCAATTGCTCGACAGTAATTTGTTTACCCGCCGTAGAATATCGCTATCATGAGAGAAGCCACTAGAGAAAACTACAGCCCCCGGGTCTATTCTCAACATATCAATCTACATCCACTTTACTTTTACCGCTTTTATTTGCTGCTTTTATAAACTAAAAATACCCAAAATATAAACTATAATCTCTATCAGATCTCACTTTCGTAAGTGACCGTAAAGGGCCCTTATCGCGTTGGCTGCGAAGTTCTTATTTGTTTGTGCAGGTGCGAGGGACTCGCGCATGGTCTCCTACTGGATTGATACCTTGGTTCTTAAAAACTGAGGGAAATACTTACGCTACTGTGCTGCATCTCCCTTTCCTCTTCGAGGGAATACAACGCAAGCTCAAGAGGTAGCAATTGGTTGTTTTGGGGCATGTGGTTCGTGATATTGAAAGGATTTATAATAGATGCTGATTCCTGCTCATCCATATTTGGCTCTTCTGATACTTGGGCACTCATCTTAGAATGATGATTTACGAGGGAAATGTCAGGATAGAAAGTTTCACAATATTCTTTTTCTTCACTTCAACTTGGTAGGCAATGTTGGAAAGCTGCAGAGGACACATCATAAATTGGTGTTCTTTGCAATGCCCTTGTGACCGGCTCCAGCAACACACTACGGCCCGCCGATCGCACTGAACGGAGGAGTAAACCATCTGGTACAGGACTTCAAACTCTATTCTCATTGAAGCTTCTATCAAAAAAGGTTCTGAAAAGCTTTTCATGCACTAGCTCATCAATTGTCACTTCGAATCTGCTGTTTGCAGGTTAAGGGTTAGTTTCACCTACTGTTTGTTTTACATGAATGCCTTTACCATGGATTACATTAATCTACTTTAGTCACAGTTTTAGATTTTTCCTTCACGATTAATTATATGGATGCTTAGTTGTAGCCATTATGCCTGTCATAGTTCAAGTTTTTAAATTTTTGATTCCTGCATGTCGCACAGAGGGGATGAGATGAGTTCTGCATGTCTTCTCTTGTTGTAAAGTGTCTACCTGAGTTCTTTATATCGTGCGTTGGTTTCATTGCAAATAAAAAGATATGTGCATATCATGGATTTTGTCCTGTCAACCAATAACAACTTCTTAAAAGATACATTTGTTTCAGCTTGATTCAAATGGATTTCTTTCTTTTCATATGCTTGCCTCAAACTACAATTTACAAAGTTCATTTTTAACGTCCATTTACTTTTCATTCACTTACTAAATATTCTTCAAAGCTAAAGATGATTACAGCGGAACTAAATCCGTCTATAAAGCACTCTGTCACCACGGCTTTCATTCAGAAATCTATAAACATGCTTCTTCGATCAATACATTATAGCCTTGTTCACGATTGTTTCTTGCCATACCAAATGCTTATATTAACCCTGTGATTTATTGATGCATAAAAAATAATACTTAACTGCAAGTTTTATGTACCTAACACGATTATCTCCAGAACATAGACCATATATGTTTACTGCCGTTGAATCTCTAACAACCATATTGTCGTACTTAGGTGCTCAATTAATCATGTTATCCTGATAAGTCTTGATCACCAGTTCAGGAGTAGCGGCGCAGAAGATGACGACGTGCCAGAGGATGGATTGAATTGTCCCTGGCGGCATGGCGGCAGCTGGGTTATGTGCGCAGCCGGCATCGAGGAGGAAGAACCGTTGCTCACGACCTTGCACTATGACGGCACATCTACTACTATTGCACCGGTGGAGTCCTAGATCTGGTCCGACAGCCTCTATCGCTCCAAGCTCCCAAGATAATGATGCAGTAATCTCGTCCTCATCTTGCTATTTATGTATCTCCATCTCTCATTTGTGTTCCTTCTATTTGCAGGGATCGTGGGAAGCAAGTGTACATCTAGGGATTAATTTGATTTGAAATGTATTATGTTATACTTCCTCCATTCCTAAATATAAGTCTTGGTATTATGTTATACTTCCTACTCTGTTGATGTTGGTATATCAGGCTTCTAAATTTTAGAAACATGGTTGTTGCAAATGGCAACGTCAACATGGAGGAAGAAACCCTTGAAATCGGGACGGGTATGCATTTTCTTTTTTTATCTCCATATGCGTATCTTCACATTAGTGATAGTCGGGTGAAAATAATGCACACCTTCTAACTGTCCTCTTTGTATTGCAGAGTACAGGATAGTTTCTGGACTTGCTGCCCCTCTTGTGATTCTTGACAAAGTGAATTCACAGGTATTACTTCAAGTCACAACCTGCATTTTTAGAAATTCGTTGGATAAATATTTGAATATGGTGCTTTTATAAGGAGGCATACAATTTATCTCTTGTGGAATGAGTATTGATTTGCTGATACCCTGTAGTTAGGATACAGAGGAGGTTGCTTGGCTGTCAAAAGAATTTTATTATCTTATAAAAAGTTGTTGTATTGGAATTTTGGAATAAAGTGCTTCATTGGAAGTCCCCAAGAAAAAGTTTGGTGCTGCTTCATTGAATTTCAGTGAGGTCATGATATAGTCCCCAAGAATCGTATTGTCGTTGCTTTCAAAATAAGTATCATGGTGTCTGCCCACATATTCAACTCATGATTTGTCGTGGCTTTCCACTTTGTTTATACACATGTTTGTTCGTGCAATGCATTAGAATTAATCACGAAATAATTTGCTTCAGATTTCATTTTACATTGCTTGTTTGGTATTAAGATGATGACTGACATAGGTAGACAACAAGCGAACAACGCCATCAAAGCATATTGTTTAGTAAAAAAAAGACCTTCAAAGGGGCGCGTCCGACCTGGCATCGCCGAGCTTCCGCTCAGGCGGCGCGCCAAGGGCGCGCCCCAACTACTAGTATAAACAAAGAATGAGTTCATTATAGTACCCTTGAGTGGTTGTTTGTTTTCTTATACTAACGGAGCTCATGAGATTTTTGGCTAAGTTTTGTGCTGTGAAGTTTTCAAGTTTTGAGTATGGATTTGATGGACTATGGAACAAAGAATGGAAAGAGCCTAAGCTTGGGGATGCCCAAGGCACCCCAAGGTAAAATTCAAGGACAACCAAAAGCCTAAGCTTGGGGATGCCCCGGGAAGGCATCCCCTCTTTCGTCTTCGTCTATCGGTAACTATACTTGAGACTATATTTTTATTCACCACATGATATGTGTTTTGCTTGGAGCGTCATGTATGATTTGAGTCTTTGCTTTTTAGTTTACCACAATCATCCTTGATGGACACACCTTTTGAGAGAGATACACATGATTTCAAATTTATTAGAATACTCTATGTGCTTCACTTATATCTTTTGAGCTAGATAGTTTTGCTCTAGTGCTTCACTTATATCTTTTAGAACACGGTGGTGGTTTTATTTTGTAGAAATTATTGATCTCTCATGCTTCGCCTATATCTTTTTGAGAGTCTCTTAGAACAGCATGGTAATGTGCTTTGGTTATAAAACTAGTCCTAATATGATAGGCATCCAAGATGGGTATAGTAAAAACTTTCATATGAAGTTCATTGAATATTATGATAAGTTTGATACTTGATGATTGTTTTGAGATATGAGGATGGTGATATTAGAGTCATGCTAGCAGAGTAGTTGTGAATTTGAGAAATACTTGTGTTGAGGTTTGCAAGTCCCGTAGCATGCACGTATGGTAACCGTTGTGTGACAAATTTGAAGCATGAGGTATTTCATTGAGTGTCATCCTTTGTGTGGAGGTCGGGATCGCGCGATGGTTAACTCCTACCAATCCTTCCCCTAGGAGCATGCATGAGTACTTTATCTTGATGACTTGTAGATTTTTGCAATAAGTTTGTGAGTTCTTTATTACTAATTTTGAGTCCATGTATTATACGCACTCTCACCCTTCCACCATTGCTAGCCTCTCTTGTACCGCGCAACTTTTGCCGGTACCATACATCCACCTTACACCTTACTCAAAACAGCCACCATACCTACCTATCATGGCATTTCCATAGCCATTCCGAGATATATTGCCATCCAACATTCCACCGTTCCGTTTATTATGACACGCTTCATCATTGTCATATTGCCATGCATGATCATGTAGGTGACATCGTATTTGTGGCTAGGCCACCATGCAAAAAAATTCATACATGTCACTCTTGATTCATTGCACATCCCGGTACACCGCCAGAGGCATTCATATAGAGTCATACTTTGTTCTAGTGTCGAGTTGTAATATCGAGTTGTAAATCAATAAAAGTGTGATGATCATCATTATTAGAGCATTGTCCCAAAGAAAAAAGAAAAAAAAAGAAAAAAGGTAGAAGGAAAGGCCAAAGGAAAAAAAGCCCAAAAATAAGAAAAACAAAGAAAGAGAAAAAAAGAAAAAAGGAAAAGAAAAAAGGGACAATGCTACTATCTTCTTCCGCACTTGTGCTTCAAAGTAGCACCATGATCTTCATGATAGAGAGTCTCCTGTTTTGGCACTTTCATATAGTAGTGGGAATTTTCATTATAGAACTTGGCTTGTATATTCCAACGATGGGCTTCCTCAAACGCCCTAGGTCTTCGTGAGCAAGCAAGTTGGATGCACACCCACTTAGTTTCTTTTGTTAAGCTTTCATACATTTATAGCTCTAGTGCATCCGTTGCATGGCAATCCCTACTCACTCACATTGATATCTATTGATGGGCATCTCCATAGCCCATTGATACGCCTAGTTGATGTGAGACCATCTTCCTCTTTTCTCTTCTCCACAACCACCACTCTATTCCACCTATAGTGCTATGTCCATGGCTCACGCTCATGTATTGCGTGAAAGTTGAAAAGTTTGAAAATTTTGAAGTATGAAACAATTGCTTGGCTGAAACCGGGGTTGTGCATGATTTGAATATTTTGTGTGACGAAGATGGAGCATAGCCAAACTATATGATTTTGTAGGGATGAACTTTCTTTGGTCATGTTATTTTGAGAAGACATGACTGCTCTGTTAGTATGCTTGAAGTATTACTATTCTTATGTCAACATAAACTTTTATCTTGAATCTTTCGGATCTGAACATTCATGCCACAATAAATAAAATTACATTGAGAATTATGTTGGTTAGCATTCCACATCAAAAATTCTGTTTTTATCATTTACCTACTCGAGGACGAGCAGGAATTAAGCTTGGGGATGCTTGATACGTCTCCAACGTATCTATAATTTTTTATTGTTCCATGCTATTATATATTCTGTTTTGGATGTTTAATGGGCTTTATTATACACTTTTATATTATTTTTGGGACTAACCTACTAACCCAAGGCCCAGTGCAAATTGCTGTTTTTTTGCCTATTTCAGTGTTTCACAGAAAAGGAATATCAAACGGAGTCCAAACGGAATGAAACCTTCGGGAGAGTTATTTTTGGAACAATATTAACACGGAAGACTTGGAGTGCACGCCAGGAAGCGAAGGAGGTGGCCACGAGGGCAGGGGCGCGCCTCCCACCCTCGTGGGTCACCTGTTGCTCCTCCGACGTCCCTCTTCAGCCTATATATACCTACGTACCCTGGAAACATCGAGGCAACTGACGAAACCCTAATTCCACCGCCGCAACCTTCTGTTCCCGTGAGATCCCATTTTGGGGCCTGTTTCGGAGCTCCGCCGGAGGGGGATCGATCACGGAGGGCTTCTACATCAACACCATAGCTCCTCCGATGAGTTGTGAGTAGTTTACCACAGACCTTTGGGTCCATAGTTATTAGCTAGATGGCTTCTTCTCTCTCTTTGGATCTCAATACAAAGTTCTCCTTGATCTCAGAGGAGATCTATTCAATGTAATCTTTTTGCGGCGTGTTTGTCGAGATCCGATGAATTGTGGTTTTATGATCAAGATTATCTATGAACAATATTTTATTATTTTCTAAAATCTTTTATGTATGATTATAATATCCTTGCAAGTCTCTTCGAATTATTGGTTTGGTTTGGCCTACACGATCTATAGTTCTTGCAATGGGAGAAGTGCTTGGCTTTGGGTTCAATCTTGTGGTGTCCTTTCCCAGTGACAGTAGGGGCAGCAAGGCACGTATTGTATTGTTGCCATCGAGGATAAAAAGATGGGGTTTATATCATATTGCTTGAGTTTATCCCTCTACATCATGTCTACTTGTCACGGACGTGATGCCTATATACAATGATCATGCCTAGATATTCTCATAACTATGCGCTTTTCTATCAATTGCTCGACAGTAATATGTTCACCCACCGTAGAATTCTGCTATCGTGAGAGAAGCCACTAGTGAAACCTATGGCCCTCGGGTCTATCTTCGTCATATTAATCTTCCATCAACTATTTACTTTGCTTTACTTTCCATTATTTACTTTATGTTTCTATACCAAAAATACCAAAAATATTATCTTATCATATCTATCAGATCTCACTCTCGTAAATGACCGAGAAGGGATTGACAACCCCTTTTATCGCGTTGGCTACGAGGTTCTTATTTGTTTGTGCAGGTGCGAGGGACTCGCGCGTGGTCTCCTACTGGATTGATACCTTGGTTCTCAAAAACTGAGGGAAATACTTACGCTACTGTGCTGCATCACCCTTTCCTCTTCGAGGGAATACAACGCAAGCTCGAGAAGTAGCACCTCCTCATTTGCTTGTTGGTGGGTGGCGGTAGTGAGCCCACCATCCCTTCCATAAACACCACCCCCAGCGTCGTAGGGCTAATCAATGGACGGCCCTGGGGCTGTTGTTGCTGGGTATAGTGGGCATTTGGTGGCGTCTCATGTGAGGGTCGCATACAGAGAGACTTTTTGCAATCAGCCTTAGGACGTCCTGGCTCTGGCAAATCAGGCAACATCAAGTCATCATCTCCATGCTCATGGCCTGAGTCATAGTATCGAGCCATCAATCCTCCATCGACATAGGCGGTATTGATATATTTGAGAGGGTCATCATCCTCCTCCTCCGTGAAATCATCAGCATTTGCTTCTTTGATGGGGGCGATGTCATCTGGCACTACCGGAAGCTCTCCCTCGCGTCGTCCGCTATCAACTGCCACGACAGGTGCAGGTAATTTGGTAGGTGGGTGGTGTTCATACCTTCTTGAGAAGTTGTCATTGGTATGATATCGGGCGCCTCGACACGAAGAAGAGTCTTCGGACAAGGCAAGAACCAGCTCTTGCATGCGCCAATCCCTTTAGGGGTCTCCTCGTCATCGACTGGTACCGGAGGAGGCAAATCCTCGAAGCTCGCTAAGACTCTGGCCACGTTAACCTTGAAGACGCCATCAAGCATCTCTCGGTTGTGGAACATATGGTCCTTCAACTTAACGATCATTGCCTTTCCCACATCTAGCTTCTGGACGTTGATGTCGTACGGTAGGGTGCACGGGGTATCGTCGGCCTACAAAGACATGTCTGCGACGTCAAACATCCGAAAGGCAACTGATACGGAAGACTGTAGACATGCTGGTGAAAAGGGTATGACGTGTAATTACCGTGAGGACATTAAGCTCAGCCATAGACGAAGCCCCGCCAAGCATGCCATACACGGAAGTCGGGTTGCTATGAACAAGAGCGGGACCTTTTGCAGTTGCTTGAGCAGGTGCTGGTGGTGTGGTGTTCATCGAATTGCTCCCGATGTAGCTGGGAAGGGGAAAGTCTGCTGGCCCTTTATTTGGATTGCTCTTCGACCAGTCGATAATTGCCGAAATCAAGATGGTAATAATTGAAGATTGGAAGTGAGCCGTGACGCCAGCCAGTGCTTCATCGACCGATGCATTGACTACCCCGAGCAACTCTTGTTTGGTCTCAGCTTTGGTCTTATTGACCACAATCTGGACCTTCTCGTCGATGGTTTGTTGAGTAAGCAACCATCCCTTCCTTCTTTCCTCTAGCTGCTCGTGGTAGCACGTCTTCCACGAGGCGCCATCTCCGATGCCATGCACACGTCCATAGGATGGCAGTTTATCCTTCGGGACCTTTTTCAGTATGTTCAGGGCCCGGTTGAAAGGGGTGTCCCACTTGGGCCTCGCCGACGACTATGACAACTCGGCGCTTTTGGCTGCCTTTTGATGCTGCTCTTTCTGCAAAACGAACATGGATGGTTTACTAATGTGACAAAAAAGTAGTCGAATTGATTGGAAGCTAATATTATAAGGTGGTAATATAAAAATTACTACAAGTCTTGTCGTGGAATTAACACGTCAGATGTCCGGATCAACGGACTTAGTGTTGAGGCGCGCATCTATGTGGTAGCTTGAAGGGGTTGAGCGGAATCGAGAGATGCGATGCAAGACACGGATTTAGACAGCTTCGGGCCCCGGGAAACATCATCCGGTAATAGCCCTACGTGCTGTTTGAGGCTAGGTCTCATTATGATCCTCGTGGTGTCGCCGGTAAACCGGTCCTTTGTGTCTAACCCTAAAAACTTGTCTAAACCTCTCCTCTAAAACTTGTCTCCTGTCTAACTTGTGAGAACTTGTCCTCTTTGGGGAGCCCTGCCCCTCCTTATATATGTTGAAGGGGAGGCTTTACATGACTAGTCCTAGTAGGACTAGGATTGATCTATTACAAGGAGTCCTAGTCTTGCTTCCTTTCTGGAGAATATTCCTTGCGCTTTATTATTAAACCGGCCCACAATTAATATGAACCGGCCTTCTGGGCCTTGGGCCTTGTCATCCATGATCCATACGCCGGGTTACCAGTGAGTAATATCATTTAGGCAGGTTGCTTGTAAACCGTCTGTTGATAACGGATCGCCAGTGAATCACTAAGTGTAAACCGCCAAGTCCGGCCGGGTTATAATTCCAGCCGGTTCATACCGCGGGGGTATATCCCCGACATTAGCCCCCAAGTTTAGCTTGGATGTGTCCATGGTAAACTTATGCTCCAAAATAAACACAAGAACAAATTTGATGGGTTGTGCTCCGAGTAAAAAATTCTTGTAATCCGGCATCTGACCATCCTTAAGTCCTTGTCTTTCCTTCTTCTAAAAAATCTGGGTCGACAGATCAACTTCATATTCACCTTGCTTGCATAAGAAATATTGTAAATAAAGAATCCATTTGAATCGGCCTTTAATGCTCTGACTTGACAAAAATATTGGTCTTTGAAATATTCAACTGATATCCAGCCGGCTTGAAGATGTAGAACTTGCCGGTTTATGATTGCCAAATTTGCCGGGTCACACAATTAATCCGGATTTGCCAGAACTGAAAATTTGAAGATGTTCCTCCTTTATATGCATATTACCTATAGCCCCCAAGTGCCGGGTCATTATGTAATAATGAGCAGGGACTTTGTATATACTTCATTGAAAATAGCCTTGTATAATCTTGAAGAAATCCGGATCATTTATCCCAATCACTATGAAACTGAATATTCCATATTATGTAGCCCCAAGTGCCGGGTTATTATGCAATAATGAGCAGGGACTTTCTAGATATAATCATTGAAGACAACATTATATGATGTAACTCCATCGTGGGGTTTGAACCCACGTCCACAAGGTTAAGAGCTTTGTGCTTTACCAACTGAACAGTGGACCCTTCAATATAATGAATGAATACTTGTGTACCATGAATTGTTGACAGGAGCGATTGGTAGCCCCCAAGTTCCGGTTTAGCTACATTTACAAGGTGAACCGGTACTTCCAAATGAAGCAAATGATCTTTCCATTAGCCCCCAAGTGTCAAGTAGACAACTTGCTTGTGTGCTTGAGACTTTGTCTTTGAATTGCTGTTGTTTACTGCTTCAACTGCCCATTAGCCCCAAGTGTCAAGTAGACAACTTGTTCGTGTGCTTGAGACTTGTGTATTTGATGTAATCTCAGTCTGAGTAATGTAGCCCCCAAGTGCCGGGTTGTAAACCTGCAGCGACTCGGGACTTTTCCTTTGTAGAATAAATCATTTTCATTGATGAAATAATATCCATTGCGCTTTAAAGCGACTTTGAAAACCTCAATCATAATATTGATAACCATAATAGGAATCCAGCCATGTTTGGCTATTGAAGAATATAATCCGGTTTGAAGACCGGTTCCAATGATGTTTGATCACAATCGGGCCGGGTTTAATAAACACCGGTCATTATTTTGTCTCATACTGGCGACTTATAGTCAAAACCAGGCCGGTTTAATAAACACCGGTCATTATAACTGATCATGCACTGCCAATATATATTTGAAAATAAAATACTTCATACCTGCGATCAAAATATGCTTGATATTCTTAATCCGGCGAAACTTGCAATTTTCTGAGGGAGTCTTTGATAGATCCAATGATAATTCCGGGCTTGATAACAGACATCGGTTTACTTTGTTCAGAAATTTGTGGCTTTGTTGCCTGATAGATGATCCGGGTTATAATGAACACCGGTTTACTCATGCTGGTATTTCATGATCCAGACTTTCAATTTGATAGATATGTGGTCAACTTGTGTAGCTGTTCCACCCCGGTTTAAAAGGTTATAGAACACAAAAAACACCAAAAAACATGCAATTTTTTGCAAATAAGGCTGTGTAGTCGAGGCTTTTTCAAAGAGCTGCCAGGCTCAAAGCAAGGTTCAGCCAATCAATGGGACGTGGGCAAACCTACTGTCCCAAGGAGCCTAGCCAATCACTGAACGTGAGCGTATCAACTGTTCAGAGGGCCGATAGAACCGCAAACAAAAAACCGAGCCAATCAATGGGACGTGGGCAAACCGACTGTCCCAAGGGGCCTAGCCAATCACTGAACGTGAGCGTATCAACTGTTCAGAGGGCCGAACACAAACAAAGCCAATCAATGGCACGTGGGCAAACCTGACTGTCCCAAGGGGCCTAGCCAATCACTGAACGTGAGCGTATCAACTGTTCAGAGGGCCGAACACAAACAAAGCCAATCAATGGGACGTGGGCAAACCTGACTGTCCCAAGGGGCCTAGCCAATCACTAAACGTGAGTGTATCAACTGTTCAGAGGGCCGAACACAAACAAAGCCAATCAATGGGACGTGGGCAAACCTGACTGTCCCAAGGGGCCTCCAGGGTTCCTCCTGAACCGGTGGGTCAATCTAAACCAATCACTGAATGTGGATTTATCCAACTTTTCAGAGGGTCCCCAGGGTTCCTCCTGAACCGGTGGGTAAGTCGTGAAGCGTCTTTTCTTTGAACCGGATATGATCTCATGTTCTTGAGAGTTTCATTGCTCCTTTGTGCATATGCCCTGAGTGTATTTGAACCGGTATGTTGAATAGACCGGATCACATGGTGGATAGTAAACGACCGCAGTATCAGAGGCGGCTCTGGCAGTTAAACCGGTAGTGGGGTTGTAAACCGGTGGAGACGAGTAAGTTGTCCTCCGTGTTGTAAACCGGTGCGGATGCGTGAACCGGCCGTAGCTGCTTAAATGCGTGGAATAACGACGATCACTTGTGTCGAACAATGTTTGGCGTGCCTCCACCTCCGTGTTATAATACCATTTATAATGAATAATTTTTCTGCATGTAAAATACAGCAAGGCGAGGTATTTTTGCTCGGATGAATTAATATGTACTGAAAAATAAATAGGACAGATATCACCTGATTCGCCTCGAGAACAGATGAGTCGGTCGCGGTATTTTAAACCGGCACGCACGGGCGAGCTAATCGCAGGTGCGGACAGTGAAGCAACCGCATGCGTATCTGCTGGACCGGTTTATGAGAACGGGTGCGGCACCGACGTGTTAATATGGACCGGTCCACGGGAGCGGTAGCGTGCGCGTGTTCATTGGCGAGGGAGCCGGACGCAGTGTTGAAGGCCAGCGCGCGTAGGCGCGGACAGACGAACCAGCGGTCGCATTTTGATGCAAACCGGATCGCAGCATGCATGTTCATGAAGCCGTGATATATCCTGGCGGTGATCCGGCTGCCGCTTTTAATGATCGCCCTGTGTAAAAAATATTACATGCGAGAGTAACTGTTGTCGGATGAATTAATTTGCTGTTAAAATAGATAGGAAAAATAGCACCTGGATTTGCTCGGACGACGGATCATCCGTTCCGCGTGGAGGCAGCGATCAGCCACACAGAAGCGATGCTGCTGAAGTTGTACCCGGCTCGGAAACGGAATTACGCAAACAGGCATAGCAGAGTCCTTGTGGTGTCCGTTTCTGTCCTTTGGCGGATTCGAACTCAAGTTGTTTTTGTTGCCTCACGCCAAATAATGGTAGCACGTCATCATATAGCACTGGACTCGTACTACTAGTAGCTTGTAGTACTATCCCATTGTTTAGTTATATTGGCTAGCTTCTCCTTGAATCAGCACTGCTTTGAGAGGATTTAACGAGGCCGATGTGACGTACATAAGCAAAACCGATTGATGCTGGGTCCCCCGGTCGCAATCGGAGGCACTGGCGTCTTCGAACGACAGCGGCGGAAAAAATCAATAAATTAACTGGCCTTTGGATTGGACAAGTCGCTGAGCCTCCCGCGGGGCGGCGCACCCGAATCATCAGACTTTATCAATCTTGTATGCTCTGGAGGCCATACTCATTGGATCCCAGGTATTTTGTCGATAGCAAAAAAGCGGCTCCCAGGCAGGGGCAGCTTCACCCGTGGCGATTCATTCAATCTGGAGACCGTACCCAGCGTGCATACGTATTGATCGCTTTGCTCAGTTTTGCTGTTATGGGGCCACCTCGTGGCAACTTGCAGCAGTAATTGGGCAGGTTTGGGTCACGTGATTGGAGGAAGTCCGATGCACGACCGCTTCAAGGAATCTCACTTTGAATCGGATTTAACTGCCCGTTTACAGGCGGGCGGCCGTTTTGGCAAGGCCGGACTCGGAGACCGGGTCACGATGGTATGAAACCAAGCGGCTCAGAAGCCTTGGCTGCTCCAACAGCGTTGACAAGACGGCGACGGTGCCAGCCGTAACAAAACAGGTGGATCGCTTGCTTGATTCACCCAAGGCAGTCGTAACTCGCGCAAGGCACGAGGAAAGGCATCCGGTGGCGACTCGGAAATCCTTCGACGACCCGGATCGAAATCTCCCGGTCATCAATGTGTTTTCTTTAATAATAACAGAAGGTTCCCGAAACGTCTAACTGCTGGATGATCCGACGAATCAATCGCTGGCCGAATCTGAAACTGTAGTGAAAATCACATCCCTCGGGCTTTTGATCCCTTAATCTTGGTAGAACTTTACATCTCACCGATCGTAAAGCATAATTGATGAACTCCAAAGAACCGATCCAGATCCTTCCGAGCCAAATCTTCTCCAACTGGCTAATCCTCAGCTTCTCAATCCCTTGGAGAAATCCCTTCAAGAACTCAACACCACCGTGCGCAGGCCCCACGGTGGGCGCCAACTGTCGTGGAATTAACACGTCAGATGTCCGGATCAACGGACTTAGTGTTGAGGCGCGCATCTATGTGGTAGCTTGAAGGGGTTGAGCGGAATCGAGAGATGCGACGCAAGACACGGATTTAGACAGCTTCGGGCCCCGGGAAACATCATCCGGTAATAGCCCTACGTGCTGTTTGAGGCTAGGTCTCATTATGATCCTCGTGGTGTCGCCGGTAAACCGGTCCTTTGTGTCTAACCCTAAAAACTTGTCTAAACCTCTCCTCTAAAACTTGTCTCCTGTCTAACTTGTGAGAACTTGTCCTCTTTGGGGAGCCCTGCCCCTCCTTATATATGTTGAAGGGGAGGCTTTACATGACTAGTCCTAGTAGGACTAGGATTGATCTATTACAAGGAGTCCTAGTCTTGCTTCCTTTCTGGAGAATATTCCTTGCGCTTTATTATTAAACCGGCCCACAATTAATATGAACCGGCCTTCTGGGCCTTGGGCCTTGTCATCCATGATCCATACGCCGGGTTACCAGTGAGTAATATCATTTAGGTAGGTTGCTTGTAAACCGTCTGTTGATAACGGATCGCCAGTGAATCACTAAGTGTAAACCACCAAGTCCGGCCGGGTTATAATTCCGGCCGGTTCATACCGCGGGGGTATATCCCCGACAAGTCTCATGAACTCCCTCGTGTTTGGGTCCGTGTAAAAGATCTTATTAAAGCGGTCCCACTTGTAGCGGGCCCTGATCCAGTCACGCTCTAGCTGGTCGGTGAACTCCGCAAAGGGGTATGGGATTCCGTGACTTTCACGTTCGGCGTCCTCCTTGGCCCATACATGCCTCTTCCCCTCGTAACAATGGCTTCTGAGGCGGTGGGAGGCGTGTTCCTGGCCTGGAGCGCCTTCATTTTCTCTGACCTTGCCTTGACTTCTTCTTTAGCGTAATTCTCCTTGAATTTTTCAAAGTCCTCTTCCTTTATTGACGGATTGTCAGCATGAATCTTGGACCACGGTTCATTCTTTGCAATCGCTTTTTTCACCCGAACTTTGCAGGCAGACAAGTCATTGGTGAATGTCACCATCGCATGGTTGTTTATCTTTGTCATGGCGTCGTCATCCCACGGATCTTTGCTTTCATTTCGGGTGGGGAACAAGAACCTATTGTGTAACTTCTTTAGGAGCATGTGCTCCATATGTGTTATCTTCCTCAACTTCTCATCGTTGATGTTGGCGGTCCCCTGAGGATGCATCCTAGTTGATTGCCCCAGCACGAGCGCACTTCCTCTCGCTCCGTTGGCTCTAATTTCTTGGGGTGCATCTCCACGACCAAATTTGTCCGATGTCGAGGTCGTTTGGTCTTCGTGTCCTCTTTTGCTTCGGTGCTTTACCGGCTATGGCAGCATCGTTGCCGGTCTCAGGGGTGATGTCGGGGTTGGTGCCACTGCCGCCACCCTGCACCTGCAACTGGTGTTCATCTTGGTAATCGAAATAATGATTGCTACCTCAACGGGGTCTTCTTCGAAGCAACCAGAACCCCCAGCTTCGGCTTGGCTAGACATTTTTCCTATTCAACATTTGTAAATAAAAGATATAATGAAGAGAAAAAGGGGTCTATATTTGGTCGGAATGTTGATTCACTCCCCTTCTGACAAATCCCAGGAACTCCATATGTTCAAGTTTCTAGCAAAAGTCATGGCGAAAATCACGGAAATTTTCAGCATGACCTTTGTTAAAAAGAGGACATAGGGAGCGCCTGAAATTTGCCGGAACGGAAATGAATCAACATTCCACTCGGATATTCTTCGACATTCTACCAACATTGCAAAATCATATAATATCAATGACATATATCATATAACATCAATGACATATGAGCATCACAGGAGCACATATATATAGCAAGTACACTTAGTGAAATGAACTCACTAAACATTGCAAAATAGTGGTCTTTCCAAAAATCGAAAACCTTTGAAAAATGACCTCACTAAATATTTTCTACTGTTTTTTGTTTATAGCTAATTTGTAGTTAAATGCTAAATGCTACTGTTTTTATAGCTAAATGTTACTGTTTGCTAAAAATGCCCTAGCTAAATGCTATTGTTTTTTATAGCTAAATGCCCTAGCTAAAATTTTGCTAAAAATGCCCTAGCTAAATTTGTTAAAATGCCCTAGCTAAATGCCATAGCTAATTTTCCCTAGCAAACTACTCTCTACTAACTACTCTATGTTAACTCCAAATTTTACTAATTTTGTTTAAAGAAGGAACAGCATCACCAAATTGTTGCGGCTAAAGAAATTTCTAGAACTTTTTTGACATATGAACCCTAGAACCCTAAAAAAAGTTGCTAATCAAAATTCCTAAATTGAACCCTAAAATTGATTCCTACTGCCTACTAATTTAACCCTAAATTGAAAACCTAGTTTCATTTATAAAAAAGAAAACCTAATTGACAAAGAGAGGGGGAGGTGGGAAGGGTCGGTCAGTACCTGAAGGGAGGCGGAAGGGGACGCTGGCTACCGGGGGTGGGTCATCGGCGGCAGCACAGACGAGGACGCCGGAGCGGCGGCAGCATGGACGAGGAGGTGGTCGGAGCGGCGGGCAGGGGCTCGGGTCATACTTTTCTAGCACCATGGAGTATGATCTTTCTTAGGTAATGTAGTATTGATTCTTATTTTCACGTTTGCTTTATCGTCATCGTCATCTTCCCTCATCGGGTTGCCGTATTGGTCGTAGTCTTCCTCGTTGGCGACTGCATCCATTCCGACGATGCTCCTTTTTCCTCTCCTCACGACAACACGGTTCGGATTGGTCGGGTCGGTTATGAAGAAGCATTGTGTCACGTGCTTAGCGTGTACACATGGCTCAGTTTTGGTGATGAAGTTAACGTGCACGGTAGCACTCTTCGCGTCGGGTATAGACATGGTAGTAAAAACTTGTTTTCTCTTACGACGTCCTTAGCCCATCTGACACGGAACATCGTCGCATCGTGCATTCCAGCATAGTCAAGCTCCGAGATCTCTTCAACCCTTTCGTAGAATCTTTCAGTTGTGCCGTTGGCGTAGGTCACACATTCAATCGTCACCCCTGAATTCTGGTAATCACTATCCATGTATTTGGCCTCTATGAAGAACATGTACCCGTTGATATCGTATGACTGATAGGTCATGAGTTTGGGTGCGGGGCCATGTGCTAAGGCGTGTAGGAGCAATCCATCTGAACTGCCCTCTTCTAGGGGATTAGCAACAACTTGCTCTTTGAACCAACGCAAGAAAGTGGCATTGTGTTGTACAGTAACTTCGTCGTCCGTCTTGAGCATCCCCTTATCACGGTACTTCTTTGCGATGGTTTCTTTGTGCTGTGTCACATAATCATCTACCAAATCTAGGTGTTGTAGCACTACTAAGTTAGCCCTGTCAAAGTCGTTCCATCGATCCGAGTAGTCCACGTGCAAATCCCTCCGGCCCTTGTTGTGACCTTCTCCTCCGAGCCTCCCATCGTGCTTCTTGACGGGCAAACCAACAACAGGTTCTCCAACACCTATATAATTCTCGCATAAGGAGATGCACTCATGCACCAGATACCCCTGGACGATGCTCCCATCGGGACGGGACATGTTACAAACGAATCCTTTGATGACCCCATTCATCCTCTCGAACGTCATCATGCTGTGAAGGACTGTCGGTCCGAGGCCGATGATGCCGTCCATGATGTGGACACGCACATGCACCATGACATTAAATCACGTGGGCGGGAAGTACATCTCAAGCTCACATGGTATGATAACAATATCTTCCTGTAGCCTTTGGAGCTGCTTCACACTGATGGACTTTCGAGAGATAACGTCGAAGAAGTTGCAGAGACTAGTAAGCGTGTCACAGATGTGCTTGTCCATTATCCCTCTAATGGCAACCGGGAGTATCTGCGTCATCATCACGTGACAGTCATGAGACTTCATCCCATTGAACCTTTTCTTCTTGCTGTCTAGAAATCTGAGCAGTAACCGGAACTGACTTTGATTCCTGTAAGGCACTTGATGAATTTATCAATATCCTTCGCACTTAAGGTGAATCAAGAAGGGGGCAATAATTCTCCTCCCTGTTGACTATTCTGCCCCTTTCCCCCCTCCACCGTCTCCGTCTCCGTCTCCTCCGTCGACTTTTTACGGGGCGGCATGTGGAGATCTTTCCTGATCTTCAAGTCTTCCAAGTCTTTCCTTGCCTTCGCCCCATCCTTGGTCTTCTCCGGCATGTTCATCAGTGTGCCAAGCAAGCTCTCGAGGACATTCTTCGTGATATGCATTTGATCAAGGCAATGGTGCATGTCGGTATTGGGCCAGTACTCCATGTCCCAGAAAACATACCTCGTTTTCGATACCTTCAGTAGCGGCTCTGGCGCCTTTTTCATCTTTCCCGACGCGGGGCACTGTTCCTAGTTTTTCAATAGCTCGTTGATTTCGGCGCCGCTCCTCTAATGTGGAGGTCCTCGATGCTCAGCCAACCCATTGAATAGATCTCCACGCTTTCTCGACGGGTCATCCTTCTCGAGCCATCTACGATGCCCCATGTACATGATTTTCCTAGACCCGCCACCTTTCGTTGGCGTAAGCTGCTGAGACGTTGTATCATCCATGCACCTCGTGCATCCGCAGTATCCGTGCCACACCTGGCCTAAGGTGTACCCATAACCTAGATAGTCGTGCACCGTCGTCATCAGCGCGGCTCTCATATAGAAATACTCTCCTTTGCTGGCGTCCCATGTCCATGCCGGTGTTTTCCATAATGTGTCTAGCTCCTCTTTCAGAAGCCCCATATACAGGTTAGTATTATTTCCCGGTTGTTTTGGCCCTTGAATCAGCATGCTCATGTGTATGTACTTTGTCTTCATGCACTTCCATGGGGGGAGGTTGTCCATCCATACAAAGACGGGCCATGTGCTGTGGTTGGTGTTCCGGTTTCCAAACGGATTCATGCCATCGGTACTCGCACCAAGCACGATGTTCCTTGGATCTTCTGCAGCAAATCCATATACGACTTTGAATGCTCTCCACTGGCTAGCATATGCGAGGTGTCTCTGCTTTTGATCATCTCCATCGCCAGGCTTCTTGCTCTCCGCGTGCCAGCGCATGAGCTTTGCTTCCTTAGGATGTACGAAATACCGCTGTTGACGGGGAGTGATCGAAAAGTACCATACAACTTTTTGAGGAGCTTTCTTTGCTGCCTTCTTGTATAGAGAGGCATTGCACACCGGACAGCTGGTTTTTTCCGCGTGCTCCCCCGATAAATGATGCAATCGTTGATGCATGCATGGTACCTAATGTGAGGCAAATCAAAAGGGCAACCGATTTTCTTGGCCTCCTCGACACTAGTAGGACACAGGTTCCCCATGGGAAGAACTTTCTTATGTAGATACTTCAAATGCTCATCGAGGCTCTTATCTATCCATATGTTTTTGGCCTTCGTCTTTAGAAGTTCGAGCGTGAAACTCAATCGGGTGACCTTGGGTCGCAACCGTCATAAAATGGAGTCTTTGAGTCTACTTCAAGTTGCGCCAGCTTGGCCTCCTCTATAGAAGCAGCTCTCTCGCTAGTCGTACTCTTGCGAAGGAGGTCTCGAACATGAGGGTCCTGCACGACTGCACTTAGTAGCGTCAAAGACTGCGGAGTGACCCCGCCTCTTCTCCGCCATGTCCGGACTCTTCTTCTCCGTGTCTGGAATCTTCTCCGCCGCCGCCATGTCCGAACTCTTTCCCGCCGACATGTCTGGCGCCATCGTCTTCGTGTCGATCGGTCATCTCTTCATCTAGCCCCATGTCGTTATTCCCTGCCATGTGGATGTCCTCATCATCATCTTCACTTATCCACTGAGTATAGCCATCGATGAAACCATTCATCAGCAGGTACGCCTTCAAATTGACATGATCAAAAGGGTCCAAAAGGACTCCATCTTTGCATCTTGTACACGGACATGTAATCCTAGTCCGATTATTTGCATACATGTCCATCACCGCGGCTTGCAAGTATTGATCCACCTTCCATCCACTCACCCTCATGACAGACTGCAAGGTATAACAATCAAAAGGGTTATAAACAAAATGCATGCATGCATCAAAGTCATATAAAATTTGGCATGACCTTGTCTAAAAATAGGACATATCGAGTTTGCTCGAAATTCAACGAAACGGAAATAAATCAACATTTCGCCAAAACATAAACAACTCGGGGGCATGTCACTCACACAAATCTCTTCATATCTCAAACACACATATTCCCGTTCTTGAAATGCACAACTTTTTACTCACCTCTCTCCCGAGAGAGACCGATCACGGTTAGATGAGGCCTTTTGCTACCTATAGGGATCAAAAGTGTGGATGACTAAATAGCTAGCTAGACCTAGTTGTTGGGGAGGAGAGATGACTCTAGCTAACTAATGGAGAGGGAGAGAGATGAGCTAGCTATATCTATATCTATGGAATGGAGGGAGAGCCAAATAAATGAGGTAGCTAGATAGAGATGAGAAGGCCATTTATGGAGGAGAATTATGGTGGAGGGGGGCATTAATGAGGAGAGAAGAGAGGTAGGAGGAAGAGAGAAGAAGGGCAACAATGGTGGAGAACTAACTTAGAGAGGGGAGAGGGGAAAGGAGGGGGAGAGGGCAAAGGGGGGAGGAGGGGGAGAGGGGGGGTGAAAAGTTAGCCGCAAGTAGCAGTAGCGTTGTTTCCTATAAAGTGTTGCTGCTATGGTACTTAGTAGTAGCGCTTTCCCAGAAACACGCTACTATTAAGTAGGGCCCATTATCAGTAGCGGTGTTGTGAAATAAAGCGCTAATACTCAAATCTTAGTAGTAGCGCTGTATTCTGGATAGTGCTGCTACTACAACAAGCGTCGGTGGCCTCATTGGGTCCCACTTAGTAGTAGTGCTTTTTTCCCTTTCCAGCGCTACTGCTAAAGAGTTACTTGTAGCGCTGCCCTAGAAAAGCGCTACTGCTAATTAGCAGCAGCGCTTGCTGCTTTCTAGCGCTACTACTGATGTCCTACGTGTAAGCATTTCCCTAGTAGTGCCGGCCCAACCCACCCCAAGATTCCCTCTGTGTCGGCCCGACGTGGTCGTTTCCCCCTCCGTGACACGGCGGTAGCGATGCCCGTGAGGGAGGGCACACCCCGGAGCCGTGTGTCGGGTGCTTGCGCCTGCCACCACACTTCCAAACGCGTAAGAGGGCCCACCACAAGACCTGGCGTGTTTGCTACCCACCTAGGTACCATGTCCCATCTGACCCTGAAACAAATGACCGACAGATCTAGCCTTTTGACTTTCGCCGGCCTGGATTTGTTCGATGGGCCATTTTACCAGGTTGTGATAACCCAGCCCATAGGCACACTTCCGATCAATGTTCGACCCCAACTCACCACAAGATTCCCTCTGTATCGGCCCAACGTGGCCGTTTCCCCCTCTGTGCGACGGCGGTAGTGACGTCCGTGAGGGGGGTCACACGACGGACTCGTGTCTCGGGTGCTTGCGCATGCCGCCATGCTTCCACATGTGTAGGAGGGCCCAACGCAACACCTAGCGTGTTTGCTACCCCCAGGTACCCCATCCCGTCTAACCCTAACACAGACGATCGGCGGATCTAGCCCTTTGACTTTCGCCGGACGGGGTTCGACCAATACACCTGTTCACCGGGTTGTGATAGCCCAGCCCATAGCTACACTTCCGATCAACGTCTGGCCCCAACCCACCGCAAGATTCCCTCTATGTCGGCCTCACGTGGCTGTTTCCCCCCTCCGTGTGACGGCGGCTGCGACGTCCGTGAGTGGGGGTCACACTACAGAGCAGCGTGTCGGGTGCTTGCGCCTTCCACCACGCTTCCACACGCGTAGGAGGGCCCACCGCAACA
>LR738713.1:624038937-624091926 GCA_902687465.1 Secale cereale
CACCGCAATATTCCCTCTGTGTCGGCCCGACGTGGCCGTTCCCCCCCTCCGTGCGACGGCGACAACGACGTACGTGACGGGGGTCACACTACGGAGCCGCGAGTCGGGTGCATGCGCCTACCACCACGCTTCCACACACATAGGAGGGCTCACCACAACACCTAGCGTGTTTTCTACCCCCAGGTACCCCGTCCCATCTAAACCTGACACGGCCGACCGACGAATCTAGCCCTTTAACTTTCGCCGGACGGGGTTTGACCGGTGGACCTTTTCACCGGGTTGTCATAGCCCAGCCCATAGCTACGCCCCCAAACGCGGTCCGGGCCCAACCCACCCCAAGATTCCCTTCGCCTCGGCCCGACGTGGCCGTTTCCCCACTCCGTGAGATGGCGGCAGCGACGCCGGTGAGGGGGAAACACCCCAGAGCCGCGTGTCGGGTGCTTGTGCCTACCACCACGCTTCCACAAGCATAGGAGGGCCCACCGCAATACGTGGGGTGTTTGCTACCCCCCTAGGTATCCCGTCCCATCTAACCCTGACACAGACGATCGACGGATCTAGCCCTTTAACTTTTGCCGGACAGGGTTTGACCGATGGACCTTTTCACCGGGTTGTCATAGCCCAGCCCATAGCTACATCCCGAACACGACCCAGTCCAACCCACCCCAAAATTCCCTCCGTGTTGGCCTGACATGGCCGTTTCCCTCTCCGTGACATGGCGGCAGTGACGCCCCTGAGGGGGGCGGCACACCCCGGAGCAGCGTGTCAGGTGCTTACGCCTGCCACCATGCTTCCAAACGGATAGGAGGGCCCACCGCAAGACCTAACATGTTTTCTATCACCCTAGGTACCCCATCACGTCTAACCCTGACACAGACGACCGGTGGAACTAGCCCTTTGAATTTCGTCGAACGGGGTATGACCGATGGACCTATTCACCGGGTTGTGATAACCCAGCCCATAGGCACACTTCCGATCAACTTTCGGCCCCAACCCAGTGCAAGATTCCCTCTGTGTCATCCCGACGTAGTTGTTTCCCCCCTTCGTGCGGCGGCGGTAGCGATGACCGTGAGGGGGGTCACACTATGCAGCCATGTGTCGGGTGCTTGTGCCTGCCACCACGCTTCCACACGCGTAGGAGGGCTCACCGCCAGACCTGACGTGTTTGCTTCCCCCAGGTACCCCATCCCGTCTAACCCTCACATAGACCACTAGCGGATCTAGCCCTTTGACTTTAGCCGGATAGGGTTTGACCGATGGACCTTTTCACCGGGTTGTGATATCCCAGCCTATAGCTACACTTCTAATGAACATCCGGCCCCAACCCAACGCAAGATTCCCTCTGTGTCGGCCCGACATGGCCGTTTCCCCCCTCCATGTGACGGCGGCGACGACGTCCTGAGGGGGATCACACTACGGAGCCGCGTGTCTCATGTTTGCTCCTAACACCACGCTTCCACACACGTAGGAGGGCCCACCACAACACTTGTCATGTTTGCTACCCCCATAGGTGACCAGTCCCGTCTAACCCTGACACAGACAACCGACGGATCTAGCCCTTTGACTTTCATCGGACGGGGTTTGACCGGTGGACCTTTTCACCGGGTTGTCATAGCCGAGCCCATAGCTACGCCCCTGAACACGGTTGCTAGGTGGCTTCTCACCCCTCGTTGGTTACCCCAAGTGGAAGGTTTGAGATGCAGTGTAGCAGAAGTTTTCCCTTGGCAATACCAAGGATCGTTTTCCCTGAGACTCCCAGTTTCAACAAGAAGGTGTCAACTGCTAACGGCGCCGGATATTAGCAATCAACGTGGACCTGCACACAGATACAAATAACTTTGCTCCCAACGAGTACAGAGAGGTTGTCAATCCCTCCGGCCTTGTAGTTTACAAAGGATCAAACGCAAGTGATAATAGTGATAGGTATAATTGCAATAGTAAGTAAAAAGCGGAAAGTAAATAGCGGATGTGATCAATGATGGTAATATGGACCGGAGTCTCATGATGTTCACTAGTGATGTCTCTCTCCCAAAAGACGATAAAACTGCTATGTGAGGTAAACGAATTACAGCTGGGCAATTGACAGGACCAATGCTGACTAAGTTGCAAGAAAGGTAGAGGTTCAAAGCATGGGCGGTACGCCGAGGTAAGTAGACCGAAATCCATCTGCATCTACTACTAATCATCCACCTTGAGATATCTATCCAGAACATCTCGCTGGTATTAAGTTGCGAGTCTCACCCATAGTGTAAACTCAAAGCAACAGACAACTGCATTAAAAGAACTTTGCGTAAAGTAAACAATTCTTGCACCCGCGGGCACAAGCACCGTTGTTTTCCCCCTTGTGGCAACAGCACATCCCCTAGACTCATGTTTCTGTCACTCAAACTAGTCATCGAGGGGCATGAACCCACAATCAAGCATAACGTTCCCTCTTGGAGTCACTACCTACTACTTGGCCAAAGCAATAAATAACAACAGAGAACATGCAAGAATTACTTACGAACATAAATATAAAAGAGGTGAATCAAATATATTACTCAAACACAATCTGAACATAATCTCATAATCCATCGGATCCCAGCAAACTCATCATAGCAACAGCATAAGGATTACATATGTGCCTCGATCATGTAGGTCAGCTCACGAGGACTAATTAGTGAAGCACAAGAACGGGAGGAGAACATCACATAGCTACTGGTCATGGACCCATGGTCCATGAGAGACTACTCACAACTCATCCGGGAGGCGTCCATGGTGGTGGAGAAGCTCCCGGTGGTGATCCTCCCCTCCGGCAGGGTGCCGGGAAGAGTTCTCCTGGTGCTCCCAATCTTGGAAGCGGCGGCGGCGGCGGAACAGAGATGAGATCGCGAAAAAGAGTTCCCATCTCGAGGGTTTCGGGAGACGCTTTAAATATATGCCAAAGGGGGGCATCAGCGGAGCCTCGGGGGGCCCAGGCGCCCCCGGCGCGGCCCGGGGGGGGCGCCGCCAGGGCGCCTAGGGCCCTGGTGCCCCCCCCCCCCGGCTGTACTTCGGGCGCACTGTAGTTTCTGGAACGCTGATTTTTTATATAATTTTTCTAGGATTTTTCCTGGCAGTTCTCGTAATGTGAAAACCTGAAATACAAAAACAGCCAAAAACAGAAACTGGCACTGGGGTGCACTGAGTTAATAGGTTAGTCCAAATATGATCAAAAGTGTATGGAAGTGTATAAATATCATAGCAATATCACTCAAAAGAGGCATGGAGCAAGCAGAAATTATAGATACGTTTTGGACGTATCAACATCCCCAAGCTTAATTCCTGCCCGTCCTCGAGTAGGTAAATGATAACAAGAATAATTTCTGTGGTGACATGCTATTAACCATATAGGACTTTTTCATAGTCACATAACAAAAGCTTACTGAGACAATGAATCTATAGTAATTAAGTTGCCTCATGAGAAAATCACAAAGAACTGAAAGTTTTATAATATGATATTGAAACATCAAATAGATATGTAATGAACATGATGTGCAAATATGATAAAGTGATATCTAGCTTGCCCCCCTTTAGTGAAGCAAAACATAAATGCAGGGGCACCTCCACGGTTTAAGTGATGACTAGATACAATGATTTCAGAATAAACGATATCACAATCATGCAAAAGACAATGCTACTTTGGGACAATGCACATTACACTCAGAATGACAATCATGCTCTCAGTATTTGGTGCTTTTAAAAGAAGATGGAGACTCTCGAACCGTGGCTTTTGTTGGCAAGGTTGAAGACCCGTACTCGGAAACAAAGACAAAACATGTACCAGAGCTCTTGGTTTTAAAACAGAGGTAATAATTTTTTTTAGATCATGCATGTTTCGTCAACAAATGCTAGCAGACAACTCAATCACTTCTTGAGATGGACAAGTTTCGAGGAACGGCTCCCGAATGAGGACGATCACATCCTCTTAATCTCCTTTGTTTATCACTGCCAAAGTTTTCTGATTTCTCATGAACAAAGCGTGAAGGAGGGTTTGTTTGTTATATTATCTTTTTGAGCCGGGCGCACTCAATGCCAGTTCCTTCTCGTATTATGGGTTTGCACATTATTCATGCAATCCCGGGGTGAAGCTTGTCCAACTTAAAAAGATCATGAATTAACCACTACTTCCTCATGAACTTACAACAAAGGCACAAAATAGGAATGCTTTTTTTTCTTTGAATAATTTCGAGATGGCACATGCAAGTCTCCGTTAGGAATGGCAGGTAAATACCATGTAGGAAGGTATGGTGGACTCATATGGCATAACTGGATTAAAAGGATGTGGATGCACAAGCAGTCAGTCCGCTTAGTACAGGTGGAGGTTAGCAAAAGACTGGGAGCGACCAACTAAGAGAGCAATGACGGTCATAATCATGCAGAGCGACAAAGCAACATTGAATCAGGCATGGAAGTTATATCGCTACTCAGAAATAAAAGATCATCAAGGCTTGACAGACTTTCTTTACAGTCTTAAATATGCGTGAGCATACGCCAAGTCAATCAAAATAAATTCTTGAAGGAAGATATTACTAAACCATACCACATCATAGGCAAACAAACCATGTTGGTACTCCAATAACACATTGGGAACCCCCCAGCTATTTGAGACTAACCATAAGAAAACATGAACTACTAAGCGCCATCGTGCACGTAGCATCTTTATCATAGACATATCAACCAATGCAACGGAAGCAAACTCTCTTAATAAGATAAGCATGATAACTAAAGAGAGTTCAAGCAACCAACTAAACGAAAGCTCTTTAAAAAGATAAGCATGAAAACTGAGAGCTGAACATGATAGTAGCTATTAAAAGACAAAGAACACACACAGCAAGGATAGATATGAAAATTCTATGTTATGTTCTAGGTAGAAGTGGAGCGTGTTTCTCTCCCACATAAAGAGAGCTGAGTTCCGACTCGTTATGAAAAGCTAAAGTAAACTAAAAGGAAAACTAAAAGCAAGACGCTCCAAGCATAGCACATAACACATGAAGTGATTAAAATATAGTGGAACGAAAGACGAACTGATAATGTTGATGGAGAAGGGGATGCACGGGGGCATCCCCAAGCTTAGACGCTTGAGTCTCCTTGAATATTTCTTGGGGGTGCATGGGGGCATCCCCAAGCTTGAGCGTTTGACGCTCCTGAATCTTTTTATCATCTTCCCTCGCACACTTGAAAACTCCCTTCATACATAACTCATCATAATCTGATTAGTGAAGTTAGTACCCATAATAAAATAATTTTTTCCTTGCTGGAAATAAAGAAATTCTTGAAGTTATACTGTTTCTCAAGATTGCCAAAAGGTTTTTGCAAAGAAAAAGCAAGCTCTAGGTTTGCAAAATGAAGGAAAGGCAAAACAGGACAGAATCTGTGAAAAACAGAACAGCAGGTAGTAAATGATTTTTCCGGGGCACTTCTGCAACTCTAATCAAAAAACTCAGAACAGACGCACGAAAGACAATTATATAGAGCACGCTGTCGAAAAAATTCAGACCAAAAAGATGATCTGGTGATTTTATACGAATTGTTCTATCCAAGGACAGAATCTGTTTCCTGGACAGCACGTCACAACTTTTGAACTTTCTTGCAATCAGAGGCTACACTTGGCACAAAATTTGAAAAGCAAAGATACAATGATGATGCTACAGTAGTAACAACATCAAGACACAAAAAAAAACAAAAAAAAATTTATTCATTGGGCTGCCTCCCAAAAGCGCTTTCTTTTATGCCTTTAAGCTAGGCATAATACATAGAGATCAAGTTTTATCAAGAGTAAAAGAATAGTTAGCCCGTATAACGGACTCAAAAGGTAACTTAATCTTCTTTCGAGGGAAGTGTTCCATCCCTTTCTTGAGAGGAAACTGGAATTTTATATTACCCTCTTTCATGTCAATGATAGCACCAACGGTGCGTAGAAAAGGACGTCCCAAAATAATTGGACACGAAGGTTCACATTCAATATCCATAATAGTAAAATCAACGGGAACATAATTGTCATTGACAATGATAAGAACATCGTCGATCCTCCCCAAAGGTTTCTTTATGGAAGAATCAACGAGACGAACACCAAAAGAACAAGAATCAAAAGGTTTCAATTTAAGCATATCATATATTCTTTTGGGCATAACAGAGGTACTAGCACCAACATCACATAAAGCATAGCAAGAGAAGTTATTCAACTTAATTTTTATCATAGGATCCCAACCATCTTCTAGCTTTCTAGGTATGGAGGCTTCTACTCTAAGTTTCTCCTCCCTAGCTTTGATAAGAGCATTAGTGATATGCTCTGTAAAGGCAAGGTTAATCGTGCTAGTGCGGGGATCTCTAGACATCTTGTGAAGGAAATCAATAACTTCGGTAAGAGTGCAATTGTCAAAATCAAGGTCACTACCATCAAGTAAGGTGGTAGTGGTGTCCTTTAGGTTCACTTGTTTGGTAGTTTCTATAGTCATAGCATCACCATTAATAGGTCCATCGGGACCAGGAGTGCATTGGGTGCTAAGAGTTTGGATATCCTCAACAACTTGGATAGTAGCAACAGTGTGGTGGGTAGGAAGGCTCTTAATTCTATCTTCTTCCTCCCTTTCTCTAGCCCATCTCTCTTTAAGTTTAGCCATCATCCTAATATTTTCATTAATTTGCACTTGAATAGCATTAATAGGAGTGACCTTCCTCTCCTCAAGAGGAGAAGTTCTAATTTTAAGCAATTCTACCTCATTGGCTAAATGGTCTACCTTTGAAGAGAGATCACCTAGTTTGTTTAATTTTTCTTCTACACTATTATTAAAAGCTTTTTGAGTAGTGATGAAATCTTTATGCATAATCTCTAGTTCAGTAGTGGAGTTCCTGGTGCTAGGATAAGCATTGTTGTTCCCATAAGAATTAGAGGGGAACGGTCTAGGATTGCTACCGAAATTACTCCTATAAGCATTGTTATTAAAATTGTTTCTAGAGATAAAGTTCACATCTACTTGTTCTTGAGCAATCAAAGAATTTAAAGGAACATCACGAGGATCAATAGAAGATTGCTTCGAAAGTAGAGACATGATCAAGTCAACTTTTTCATTTAGGGAGGAAATCTCCTCGACAGAGTTTACCTTCCTACCTGTTGGAGCGCGTTCGGTGTGCCATTGGGAATAGTTGGTCATCATCTCATCGAGAAGCTTTGTGGCAGCACCAAGTGTAGTTGACATAAAGGTTCCTCCCGCGGCCGAATCTAACAAGTTCCGCGAGGTAAAGTTCAAGCCTGCATAAAAAGTTTGGATAACCATCCAAGTTGTCAAACCATGAGTAGGGCAGTTCTTGATAAGAGATTTCATACGTTCCCAAGCTTGGGCAACGTGTTCATTATCCAATTGTTTAAAATTCATTATGTTACTTCTTAGTTGGATAATTTTAGCAGGTGGATAGTATTTTCCAATAAAAGTATCTTTGCACTTGTCCCATGAATCTATGTTGTTTCTAGGCAAAGACTGAAACCAAATTTTAGCTCCTCCTCTCAAGGAGAAAGGAAAAAGCTTAATCTTAACAATATTACCATCTATTTCTTGGTACTTTTGCATATCACAAAGTTCAACAAAGTTGTTCAAGTGTAAAGCAGCATCATCTCCAGCACCGGAGAATTGATCTTTCATGACTAAGTTCAGTAAAGCAGGTTTAATTTCATATGAAGGTGCTGAAGTGGCAGGTGTAGTGATAGGTGTGCAGATAAAGTCATCGTTGTTGTGACTAGTGAAGTCACACAACTTGGTGTTCTCGGTGGAACCCATAGTAGCAAGCAAGCAAGATAACTATTTTTGTGATTTTCGATAAAAGATACTAAAGCAAAACTGAAAGGTAAACTAACAAGACTAAAAGCAAAGGTAAAAGATAGCGTGCAACTCCCCTATCCTGAAGAGTGGAGTCCCCGGCAACGGCGCCAGAAATTGCTTTGCTAGGTGGCTTCTCACCCCTCGTTGGTTACCCCAAGTGGAAGGTTTGAGATGCAGTGTAGCAGAAGTTTTCCCTTGGCAATACCAAGGATCGTTTTCCCTGAGACTCCTAGTTTCAACAAGAAGGTGTCAACTGCTAACGGCGCCGGATATTAGCAATCAACGTGGACCTGCACACAGATACAAATAACTTTGCTCCCAACGAGTACAGAGAGGTTGTCAATCCCTCCGGCCTTGTAGTTTACAAAGGATCAAATGCAAGTGATAATCGTGATAGGTATAATTGCAATAGTAAGTAAAAAGCGGAAAGTAAATAGCGGATGTGATCAATGATGGTAATATGGACCGGAGTCTCATGATGTTCACTAGTGATGTCTCTCTCCCAAAAGACGATAAAACTGCTATGTGAGGTAAACGAATTACAGCTGGACAATTGACAGGACCAATGCTGACTAAGTTGCAAGAAAAGTAGAGGTTCAAAGCATGGGCGGTATGCCGAGGTAAGTAGACCGAAATCCATCTGCATCTACTACTAATCATCCACCTTGAGATATCTATCCAGAACATCTCGCTGGTATTAACTTGCGAGTGCCACCCATAGTGTAAACTCAAAGCAACAGACAACTGCATTAAAAGAACTTTGCGTAAAGTAAACAATCCTTGCACCCGCGGGCACAAGCACCGTTGTTTTCCCCCTTGTGGCAACAGCACATCCCCTAGACTCATGTTTCTATCACTCAAACTAGTCATCGAGGGGCATGAACCCACAATCAAGCATAACGTTCCCTCTTGGAGTCACTACCTACTACTTGGCCAAAGCAATAAATAACAACGGAGAACATGCAAGAATTACTTACGAACATAAATATAAAAGAGGTGAATCAAATATATTACTCAAACACAATCTGAACATAATCTCATAATACATCGGATCCCAGCAAACTCATCATAGCAACAGCATAAGGATTACATATGTGCCTCGATCATGTAGGGCAGCTCACGAGGACTAATTAGTGAAGCGCAAGAACGGGAGGAGAACATCACATAGCTACTGGTCATGGACCCATGGTCCAAGGGAGACTACTCACAACTCATCTAGGAGGCGTCCATGGTGGTGGAGAAGCTCCCGGTGGTGATCCTCCCCTCCGGCAGGGTGCCGGGAAGAGTTCTCCTGGTGCTCCCGATCTTGGAAGCGGCGGCGGCGGCAGAACAGAGATGAGATCGCGAAAAAGAGTTCCCGTCTCGAGGGTTTCGAGAGACGCTTTAAATATATGCCAAAGGGGGGCATCAGCGGAGCCTCGGCGGGCCCAGGCGCCCCCCCCCCCGGCGCGGCCCAGGGGGGCGTCTCGCCAGGGCGCCTGGGGCCCTGGTGCCCCCCCCCCCCACCGGCTGTACTTTGGGCGCACGGTAGTTTCTGGAACGCTGATTTTTTATATAATTTTTCTGGATTTTTCCTGGCACTTCTCGTAATGTGAAAACCTGAAATACAAAAACAGCCAAAAACAGAAACTGGCACTGGGGTGCACTGAGTTAATAGGTTAGTCCAAATATGATCAAAAGTGTATGGAAGTGTATAAATATCATAGCAATACCACCCAAAAGAGGCATGGAGCAAGCAGAAATTATATATACGTTTTGGACGTATCAACGGTCCCGGCCCAACCCACCCCAAGATTCCCTCCGTATAGGGCCGACGTGGCTGTTTCCCCACTCCGTGACACGGCGGCAGCGACGCACGTTAGGGGGGAACACCCTGGAGCCGCGTGTCGGGTGCTTGCGCCTGCCACCACGCTTCCACAAGCGTAGGAGTGCCCACCGCAACACCTGACATGTTTGCTACCCCCCCTAGGTACCCCGTCCCGTCTAACCCTGACACAGACGACTGGCGGATCTAGCCCTTTGACTTTCGCCAGCCGGGGTTTGACCGATGGACCTTTTCACCGGGTTGTCATAGTCTAGCCTACAGCTACACCCCCGAACACGGTCCCGGCCCAACCCACCCCAAGATTCCCCCTATGACGGTCTGACTGCTAAGGCACATAGTTAAATATTCTTTGGCTCTCCTTATGTCGAATCAATAAACTCGGGTGAAATACTACCCTCGAAGACTGTCGCAATCCTCTATACTTGTGACTTATCATGGTCCAGTGGCAATTTCTTTATCGCTGGGATGGGCTCGGCAGGACTCTGTCGCTAGACACATGGCACATGGAGTGACCTCCCGAAGCAAAGATGCACGCACTTAGCGATGCTCATGTTCCCTGCATCTTCTTCCGGGAAGCTCGCCGGCAAAATCCCACGGGAGACAAAGCCGAGGTTAGAGAGGCAAGGGAAGCCCATGAACGTTTGACTACGATGTCGGCCACAAGCGGTGGGGCATGGAGGTCGCGGGGACGAGCATCATCAAGGGAACGACTTTGAAAGCTTCGGAGGGGCCACTGGGTGGAGTGCAAGCCTAGCAGGAGGGGGGCTTATCAGAAGAGGAGATCTAGTAATGATGAAGAAGCACAACAGTTTCACAATGATGTGGCATTTTCGTGAAGCGCTTTCGCAATGAGGTAGCATTTTATGTAGTTAGGATGTAACTTATCCGGTTTCGAAGTTCAGTGATCAAATCCAAATGAGCCAAGAGTTGAGAGACAATATACTTTTCTCAATTTTGGAAGATAGTGTCTAAAATTTGCCAAAATGACACGTTTTGAAAGGTATTAACAAAGTCTCTTGCATACATCTTTTCCTAATTGGTAACCTCTTGCACGATATGATGGGTACTAACAAATTGATAACCTCTTCCATACATCTTTTCCATATAATAAAGCGTCGATCGCTTATGGCCCGTATGTCGTAGCACATTTCACAGAAAAGTTCCAGCACTTTTATGAAATCAACTCACGGTCTCGATTTAACTGGGAACAAAAAAATGTTTCTTTTTTTGGCGAAAACCCCCTTGAGGTTTCAGTTAATTAATCCACAGTCCTGTTTTAAGTGAGGATAGAAAATGTTTTTTTTGCGGAAACCACCCTGAGATTTTGGTTAATTAAACCACCATCCGTCTAGAAAATAACATTTTTTTACAAATTCAAATGTTTTAAATATTCATATCTTTTAAACCGCCACTCAAATTTTAACATGTTATATATGAAAATTGATTAGAAAAAGTGTAGAATATGAATATGATGTTATTTTTACCCGTTAACCGTTTTAAATGTTGTTTAGGGACAAATTCAAATGCTTTAAAATCATATCTTTTATACCCTAATTCTAATTTTAACATGTTATATATGAAAATTGATTAGAAAATATGTAGAATCTGAATATAATGTTGTTTCACATGTTAACATTTTTTAAAATGTTCTTTAGGATGCAACGTTAATCAATAGTGCATGATCCGTCTTTCTTTTGTACCGGTGTCGATGCAAATTGAAAATGAACTCCTCAACAAAAACAAATTGGAGACGAAAGAAAATCTATAACCATGTATGTCTGTCGGCGAGAGTGGGAAGAAGGATAAATGACAAGACTGATAAGATGCCATGTCGAAATAAAAGACGTGGATCTATTGGGGTCTTGAGTCATAGTTATTCTGTTAGGGGCGTGTGGTATTTATTTCCTCCCGGTGCAATGCATGAGCTCTTTTGCTAGTATTAACAACACACTAAGCTCTTTTCCTACTATTAACAACACACTAAGCTGGGAAGCGAACTTTTGGCTCTCGGGTGCCAGCGTAGCCTATATGATTTTGTTTAATAATAATTCCATAAAATGTCAAAAAAATACGGATCTTTTTTGGAATCAAACACAATCAAGTAATGTACTATAAAATGTTCATGCAAAGAATGATTCCTGTTGATCTCGGGGAAAAAAACTAATTTATGACGACAATATAGAAGGAATAAAAATAAATTTATGACGACAATATAGCATGAATAGTACTCCTTGGATACAAGGAATGTCATTCCCCAGCGAATCTTTTTATACGAGTACATTACTAGGTCATGTTTGATTCCAAAAAAAATCAGATTCTTTCTTTTTTTCAATTACCAAAATATTTTTGCATATAGAGTACGCTGGCAGCCGAGGGCACCAGTGTATTTCCCCCACTAAGCAACCTTTTCTTGTGCAGCAATTAAAGAATAAAAGGTTAATCTTCAAAAGGAGCAAAAAATAAGTCGAACGTAGCCACAAACAGATGATATTGTTAACCATCTCACAAACATTTATGTCTAGCACATAACAAGCTCCTTTCTGTTATGATTATGCAACTTATATTATTAGAAGGCCAAAGCCAACATATATACACATACATAGGAATGTCAAAAGGCTACAAGAGGATGCCAAGAGACTAGAATGAAAGGCCAAAATACATGACTAATATAACTCTAACACACCCCCCCCCCTCAAACTCATGGTGGATCCACAACACTGGGTTTGGAGAGGTGAAATCCATGTTGTGCTCTAGTCTGGGCCTTAGTGAAGAAGTCTGCAAGTTGTAACTCAGAAGGCACATACTGAAGAGCAGCGCGCACATAATAAGCATCAACATCAATATGCTTAGTAAGATCATACTTCACGGGATCTCGTGCAATACTGATAGCACATGTACTGTCTGATTAGAGGGTGGTAGGTGTAGTAACAGAAACACAAAAATTCTCCAGTAACCATCGTAACCAAGTGACCTCTGCCGTCAGAAGAGCCATAGCTCGTAACCCAGCCTCTGCACTCGAACGGGAAACTGCAGTCTATTTCTTCGTCTTCCAGACAATGAGAGAACTGAAGGAAATATGCCCTAGAGGCAATAATAAAGTTATTATTTATTTCCTTATATCATGATAAATGTTTATTATTCATGCTAGAATTGTATTAACCGGAAACTTAGTACATGTGTGAATACATAGACAAAACAGAGTGTCCCTAGTATGCCTTTACTAGACTAGCTCATTGATCAAAGATGGTTGTGTTTCCTAGCCATAGACATGAGTTGTCATTTGATCAACGGGATCACATCATTAGGAGAATGATGTGATGGACAAGACCCATCCGTTAGCTTAGCATTATGATCGTTTAGTTTTACTCCTATTGCTTTCTTCATGACTTATACATGTTCCTATGACTATGAGATTATGCAACTCCCGAATACCGTAGGAACACCTTGTGTGCTATCAAACGTCGCAACGTAACTGGGTGATCATAAAGATGCTCTACAGGTGTATCCTAAAGTGTTCGTGGTGTTGGCATAGATCAAGAATAGGATTTGTCACTCCGAATGTCGGAGAGGTATCTCTGGGCCCTCTCGGTAATGCACATCATAATAAGCCTTGCAAGCAAATAACTAATGAGTTAGTCACGAGATGATGTATTACGGAACGAGTAAAGAGACTTGCCGGTAACGAGATTGAACTAGGTATAGAGATACCGACGATCGAATCTCGGGCAAGTAACATACCGATGACAAAAGGAACAACGTATGTTGTTATGCGGTTTGACCGATAAAGATCTTCGTAGAATATGTAGGAGCCAATATGAGCATCCAGGTTCCGCTATTGGTTATTGACCGGAGATGAGTCTCGGTCATGTCTACATAGTTCTCGAACCCGTAGGGTCCGCACGCTTAACGTTTGATGACGATCGGTATTATGAGTTTATGAGTTTTGATGTACCGAAGGAGTTCGGAGTCCCGGATGAGATCGGGGACATGACGAGGAGTCTCGAAATGGTCGAGACGTAAAGATCGATATATTGGACGACTATATTCGAACATCGGAAAGGTTCCGAGTGATTCGGGTATTTTCGGAGTACTGCGGAGTTACGAGAATAGAAGAGAGAGGCCAAAAGAAAGGAGGCGTGCGCCCCCCTTCTGGTCCGAATTGGACAAGGGGTGCAGCCCCCTTTTCTTCCTACTCCGGAAAGGAAAGGGGAATCCTACTAGGACTTGGGAGTCCTAGTAGGACTCCCCAAACTTGGCGCGCCCCCTCTAGGGCCGGCCTCTCCCTCCTTCCTTTATATACGGGGGCAAGGGGGCACCTCTAGACACAACAATTGATCTCTTGATCTCTTAGCCGTGTGCGGTGCCCCCTCCACCATAGTTCTCCTCGATAGTATTATAGCGGTGCTTAGGCGAAGCCCTGCGATGGTAGAACATCAAGATCGTCACCACGCCGTCGTGCTGACGGAACTCTCCCTCGACACTCGGCTGGATCGGAGTTCGAGGGACGTCATCGAGCTGAACGTGTACTAGAAATCGGAGGTGCCGTAGTTTCGGTGCTTGATCGGTCGGGCCGTGAAGACGTACGACTACATCAACCGCGTTGTTCTTACGCTTCCGCTTTCGGTCTACGAGGGTACATAGACACACTCTCCCCTCTCGTTGCTATGCATCTGGTAGATAGACCTTGCGTGATCATAGGAAAAATTTAAAATACTACGTTCCCCAACAGTGGCATCATGAGCCAGTTCTATGCGTAGATGATATGCACGAGTAGAACACAATGAGTTGTGGGCGATACTAGTCATATATACTGCTTACCAGCATGTCATACTTTGCTTCGGCGGTATTGTGAGATGAAGCGGCCCGGACCGACATTACGCGTACGCTTACGTGAGACTGGTTTCACCGTTATGAGCACTCGTTGCTTAAAGGTGACTGGCGGGTGTCTGTCTCTCTCACTTTAGCTGAATCAAGTGTGGCTACGCCCGGTTCTTCTGAAGGTTAAAACAGCACATACTTGACGAAACATCGTTGTGGTTTTTGTATGCGTAGGTAAGAACGGTTCTTGCTAAGCCCGTAGCAGCCACGTAAAACTTGCAACAATAAAGTAGAGGATGTCTAACTTGTTTTTGCAGGGCATGTTGTGATGTGATATGGTCAAGACATGATGAGTTATACGGTTTTGTATGAGATGATCATGTTTTGTAAAGTTATCGGCAACTGGCAGGAGCCATATGGTTGTCGCTTTATTGTATGAAATGCAATCGCCATGTAATTGCTTTACTTTATCACTAAGCGGTAGCGATAGTCGTAGAAGCAATAGTTGGCGAGACGACAACGATGCTACGATGGAGATCAAGGTGTCGCGCCGGTGACGAAGGTGATCATGACGATGCTTTGGAGATAGAGATCAAAAGGACAAGATGATGATGTCCATATCATGTCACATATTTTGATTGCATGTGATGTTTATCTTATTATGCTTCTTATTTTGCTTAGAACGACGGTAGCATTATAAGATGATCCCTTACTAAATTTCAAGGTATAAGAGTTCTCCCTGATTATGCATCGTTGCGAAAGTTCGTCGTGCCGAGACACCACGTGATGATCGGGTGTGATAAGCTCTACGTTCAAATACAATGGGTGTAAGCCAGTTTTGCACACGCAGAATACTCGGGTTAAACTTGACGAGCCTAGCATATGCAGATATGGCCTCGGAACACTGGAGACCGAAAGGTCAAGCGTGAATCATATAGTAGATATGATCAACATAAGATGTTCACCATTGAAAACTACTCCATCTCACGTGATGATCGGACATGGTTTAGTTGATTTGGATCACGTGATCATTTAGATGACTAGAGGGATGTCTATCTAAGTGGGAGTTCTTATATAATATGATTAAATTGAACTTTAATTTATCATGAACTTAGTCCTGGTAGTATTAGCATATCTATGTTGTATATCAATAGCTCGCGATGTTGCTCCCTGTTTATTTTTTTATGTTCCTTGAGAAAACTAAGTTGAAAGATGTTAGTAGCAATGATGCGGACTAGGTCCGTGATCTGAGGATTATCCTCATTGCTGCACAGAAGAATTATGTCCTTGATGCACCGCTAGGTGACAAACCTATTGCAGGAGCAGATGCAGACGTTATGAACGTTTTCACAAAAGCTCGGTATGATGACTAGTTGATAGTTTAAGTGCACCATGCTTTACGGCTTAGAACCGGGACTTCAAAAATGTTTTGAACACCACGGAGCATATAAGATGTTCCAAGAGTTGAAATTAGTATTTCATAATCATGCGCGTGTCGAGAGGTATAAGATCTCTGACAGTACTTTGCCTACAAGATGGAGGAGAATAGCTCAACCAGTGAGCATGTGCTCAGATTGTCTGGGTACTACAATTACTTGAATCAAGTGGGAGTTAATCTTCCAGATAAGATAGTAATTGACAAAGTTCTCTAGTCACTATCACCAAGTTAGTAGAACTTCGTGATGAACTATAATATGCAAGGGATGACAAAGGTAATTCCCAAGATCTTCGCGATGCTGAAATCGGCGAAGGTAGAAATCAAGAAAGAGCATCAAGTGTTGATGGTTAATAAGACCACTTGTTTCAAGTAAAGGGCAAAGAGATGGAAGGGGAACTTCAAGAAGAATGACAAGCAAGTTGTCACTCCCGTGAAGAAACCCAAAGCTAAACTCAAGCCTGAAACTAAGTGCTTCTACTGCAAAGGAAATGGTCACTAGAAGTGGAACTGCCCTAGATACTTGGTGGATAAGAAGGATGGCAAAGTGAACAAAGGTATATTTGATATACAGATTATTGATGTGTACTATACTAGTGTTCATAGCAACCCCTGGGTATTTGATACGGGTTCAGTTGCTAAAATTAATAACTCGAAACAGGAGTTGCAGAATGAACACATACTAGTTAAAGGTGAAGTGACGATGTGTGTTGGAAGTGGTTCCAAGATTGATATGATCATCATCGCACACTCCTATACTTTTGGAATTAGTGTAGAACATAAATAAATGTTATTTGGCATTTGCGTTGAGCATGAATATGATTTGATCATGTTTGTTGCAATACGGTTATTCATTTAAAGTCATAGAATAATTGTTATTCTGTTTACATGAATAAAGCCTTCGATGGTCATACACCCAATGAAAAATAGTTTGTTGGATCTCGATCGTAGTGATACACAAATTCATAATATTGAAGCCAAAAGATGCAAGGTTAATAATGATAGTGCAAATTATTTGTGGCACTGCCGTTTAGGTCATATTGGTGTAAAGCGCATGAAGAAACTCCATAGTGATGGACTTTTGGAATCACTTGATTATGAATCACTTGGTGCTTGCGAACCATGCCTCATGGGCAAGATGACTAAAACTCCGTTCTCCGAAACAATGGAGCAAGCAACTGATTTATTGGAAATCATACATACTGATGTATGTGGACCGATGAGTGTTAAGGCTCGCGGCGAGTATCGTTATTTTCTGACCTTCACTGATGATTTGAGCAGATATGGGTATATCTACTTAATGAAACACAAGTCTGAAACAGTTGAAAAGTTCAAAGAATTTCATAGTGAAGTAGAGAATCATCGTAACAAGAAAATAAAGTTCCTACGATCTAATCGTGGAGGTGAATATTTGAGTTACGAGTTTGGTCTTCATTTGAAACAATGTGGAATAGTTTCACAACTCACGCCACCCGGAACACCACAACGTAATGGTGTGTCCGAACGTCGTAACCGTACTTTATTAGATATGGTGCGATATATGATGTCTCTTACCGATTTACCACTATAGTTTTGGGTTATGCATTAAAGACAGTTGCATTCACGTTAAATAAGGCACCATCTAAATCCGTTGAGAGGACACCTTATGAACTGTGGTTTGGCAAGAAACCAAAGTTGTCGTTTCTTGAAGTTTGGGGCTGCGATGCTTATGTGAAAAAGCTTCAACCTAATAAGCTCGAAGCCAAGTCGAAGAAATGTGTCTTCATAGGATACCCAAAGGAGATTGTTGGGTACACCTTCTATCACAGATCCGAAGGCAAGATACTCGTTGCTAAGAATGGATCCTTTCTATAGAGGGAGTTTCTCTCGAAAGAAGTGAGTGGGAGGAAAGTAGAACTTGATGAGGTAATTATACCTTCTCCCTAATTTGAAAGTGGAACATCACATAAACTAGTTCCAGTGATTCCCACACCAATTAGTAAGGAAGCTAATGATGATGATCATGAAACTTCAGACCAAGTTTGTGCTGAACGTCGTAGATCAACCAGAGTACGTTCCGCACTAGAGTGGTACGGTAACCCTGTTCTGGAAGTCATGCTACTAGACCATGATGAACCTACGAACTATGAGGAAGCGATGATGAGCCCAGATTCCGCGAAATGGCTTGAGGCCATAAAATCTGAGATGGGATCCATGTATGAGAACAAAGTGTGGACTTTGGTTGACTTGCCCGATGATCGGCAAGCCATTGAAAATGAATGGATCTTCAAGAGGAAGACCGACGCCGACAGTAATGTTACTGTCTACAAAGCTCGACTTGTTGCGAAAGGTTTTCGACAAGTTCAAGGAGTTGACTACGATGAGACTTTCTCACCCGTAGCGATGCTTAAGTCTGTCTGAATCATGTTAGCAATTGCCGCATTTCATGAAATATGGCAAATGGATAACAAAACTGCATTCTTTAATGGATTTATTAAAGAGGAGTTGTATATGATGCAACCAGAAGGTTTTGTCGATCCTAAAGGTGCTAACAAAGTGTTCAAGCTCTAGCGATTCATCTATGGACTGGTGCAAGCATCTCGGAGTTGGAATACACGTTTTGATGAGGTGATCAAAGCATATGGTTTTATACAGACTTACGGTGAAGCCTGTATTTACAAGAAAGTGAGTGGGAGCACTACAACATTTCTGATAAGTATATGTGAATGACATATTGTTGATCAGAAATAATGTAGAATATTCTGGAAAGCATAAAGGAGTGTTTGAAAGGAGTTTTTCAAAGAAAGACCTCGGTAAAGCTGCTTACATATTGAGCCTCAAGATCTATAGAGATAGATCGAGACGCTTGATAAGTTTTTTTAGTAAGTACATACCTTGACAAGGTTTTGAAGTAGTTCAAAAAGGATCAGTCAAAGAAGGAGTTCTTGCCTGAGTTGTAAGGTATGAAGTTGAGTAAGACTCAAAGCCCGACCTCGACAGAAGATAGAGAAAGAATGAAAGTCATTCCCTATGCCTCAGCCATAGGTTCTATAAAGTATGCCATGCTGTGTACCAAACCTGTTGTGTACCTTACCATGAGTTTGGCAAGGAGGTACAAAAGTGATCCAGGAATAGATCACTGGACAGCGGTCAAAATTATCCTTAGTTACTGGATGACTAAGGAAATGTTTTCTCGATTATGGAGGTGATAAAGAGTTCGTCGTAAAGAGTTACACCGATGCAAGCTTTACACTATTCCAGATGACTCTAAGAATCAATCTGGATGCATATTCGAAGTGGGAGCAATTAGCTAAAGTAGCTCCATGCAGAGCATTGTAGACATATAAATTTGCAAAATACATACGGATCTGAATGTAACAGACCCGCTGACTAAACTTCTCTCACGAAGCAAAACATGATCACACCTTAGTACTCTTTGGGTGTTAATCACATGGCGATGTGAACTAGATTGTTGACTCTAGTAAACCCTTTGGGTATTAGTCAAATGGCGATGAGAAATATGGGTGTTAGTCACATGGTGATGTGAACTATTGGTGTTGATCACATGGTGATGTGATCTAGATTATTGACTCTAGTGCAAGTGGGAGACTGAAGGAAATATGCCATAGAGGCAATAATAAAGTTATTATTTATTTCCTTATATCATGATAAATGTTTATTATTCATGCTAGAATTGTATTAACCGGAAACTTAGTACATGTGTGAATACATAGACAAAACAGAGTGTCCCTAGTATGCCTCTACTAGACTAGCTCATTGATCAAAGATGGTTATGTTTCCTAGCCATAGACATGAGTTGTCATTTGATCAACGGGATCACATCATTAGGAGAATGATGTGATGGACAAGATGTTGGGGAACGTAGCATAATTCAAAAAAATTCTACGTCTTCACCAAGATCCAACTATGGAGACATCTAGCAACGAGCAACTAAGAGTGCATCTACATACCGTAATGAAGATTGCGTGCGGAAGCTTTCAACGAAGCAAGGATGAAGTAGTCGTACTATTCACGTTCTTCGTCACCGATGATCTAGCGCCGAACGGACGGCACCTCCGCGTTCAACACACGTACGGTGCAGCAACGTCACCTCCTTCTTGATCCAGCAAGGGGGGAGGAGAAGTCATCAGAGATCCGGCAGCACGACGGCGTGATGACGGATGCAGTGGAGATCGCAGCAGGGCTTCGCCGGGCGCCCAGCGTTGGGAGTATGGGGTGTGACGGGAGGGGGAGAGGCGCCAGGGGTTGGGGTGCGGCTGCCCTCTCCCCCCCCCACATATATATATAGGGGCCAGGGGGGCGCCTGGACCCCCTGCAGATCCAATCTGCAAGGGGGCGGCGGCCAAGGGGGGTTCCTTGCCCCCCAAGGCAAGTGGAGCCCCCCTCCCCTTTAGGGTTTGAACCCTAGGCGCAGGGGAGGTGGGCCTCCCTTAGTGGTGCGCCAGCCCAGAGGGCTGGACACATCCCCTCGCGGCCTAGGGGCCCCACCGGGATGGGTGGCCTCACCCGGTGGACCCCCGGGGCCCCTCCGGTGGTCCCGGGACGCTCCCGGTGACCCCCGGAGATCACCCGTTGGCCGAAACTGGACTTCCCATATATCAATCTTTACCTCCGGACCATTCCGGAACTCCTCGTGACTTCCGGGATCTCATCCGGGACTCCGAACAACTTTCGGGTTTCCACGTGCATTAATCTCTACGACCCTAGCGTTACCGAACCTTAAGTGTGTAGACCCTACGGGTTCGGGAGACACGTAGACATGACCGAGACCACTCTCCGGTCAATAACCAACAGCGGGATCTGGATACTCATGTTGGTTCCCACGTGTTCCTCGATGATCTTCATCAGATGAACCACTGTGTCAAGGATTCACTCAATCCCGTATGTTATTCCCTTTGTCCATCGGTACGGTACTTGCCCGAGATTCGATCGTCGGTATTCCCAATACCTTGTTCAATCTCGTTATGGCAAGTCTCTTTACTCGATCTGTAATCCATCATCCCGTGACTAACTACTTAGTCACATTGAGCTCATTATGATGATGTCTTACCGAGTGGGCCCAGAGGTACCTCTCCGTCATACGGAGTGACAACATCCCAGTCTCGGTTCGTACCTACTCAACAGACACTTTCGGAGATACCCGATGTGTACCTTTATAGCCACCCAGTTACGTTGTGACGGTTGGCACACCCAAAGCACTCCTACGGTATCCGGGAGTTGTACAACCTCATGGTCTAAGGAATAAATACTTGACACCGAAAAGCTTATGCATTACGAACTATACGATCTCGTGTTATGCTCAAGTTTGGGTCTTGTCCATCACATCATTCTCCTAATGATGTGATCCCGTTATCACCGACATCTCATGTCCATGGTCAGGAAACCGTGACCATCTGTTGATCAACGAGCTAGCTACTAGAGGCCTACCAGGGACTCATTATGATCTATGTATTCACACATGTATCGCTGTTTCCGTACAATACAATTCAAGCATGAATAACAGACAATTATCATGAACAGGGAGATATAATAATAATGCTTTTATTATTGCCTCTAGGGCATATCTCCAACAGTCTCCCACTTGCACTAGAGTCAATAATCTAGTTACATTGTGATGAATCGAACACCCATAGAGTTCCGGTGTTGATCATGTTTTGCTCGTGAAAGAGGTTTAGTCAACGGGTCTGCTACATTCAGATCCGTATGCACTTTACAAATATCTATATCTCCATCCTGAACATAATTCCGGATGGAGTTGAAACGGCGCTTGATGTGCTTGTTCTTCTTGTGAAACCTGGGCTCCTTGGTAATAGCAATAGCACCAGTGTTGTCACAGAAGAGAGTCATCGGGCTTGACGCGCTTGGAATGACTCCTAAGTCGGTGATGAACTCCTTCAACCAGACTCCTTCCTGCGCTGCTTCAGAAGCAGCTATTTACTCCGCTTCACATGTAGATGCTGCCACCACGCTTTGCTTGCAACTGCACCAGCTGACTGCCCCTCCATTCAAAATATACACGTATCCGGTTTGTGACTTAGAGTCATCCAGATCTGTGTCGAAGCTAGCATCGACGTAACCCTTTATGACGAGCTCTTCGTCACCTCCATAAACGAGAAACATATCCTTAGTCCTTTTCAGGTACTTCAGGATGTTCTTGACCGCTGTCCAGTGTTCCGTACCGGGATCACTTTGGTACCTCCCTACCAAACTTATGGAAAGGTTCACATCAGGTCTGGTACACAGCATGGCATACATGATAGAACCTATTGCCGAGGCATAGGGAATGACACTCATCTTTTCTCTATCTTCTGCCGTGGTCGGCGACTGAGTCTTACTCAATCTCATACCTTGCAAAACAGGCAAGAATCCTTTCTTAGACTGATCCATATTGAACTTTTTCAATATCTTGTCAAGGTATGTACTTTGTGAAAGACCAATGAGGCGTCTCGATCTATCTCTATAGATCTTGATGCCTAATATGTAAGCAGCCTCTCCAAGGTCCTTCAGTGAAAAACTTTTATTCAAGTAAGCCTTTACATTTTCCAAGAATTCTATATCATTTCCCATCAGCAGTATGTCATCCACATATAATATGAGAAATGCCACAGAGCTCCCACTCACTTTCTTGTAAATACAGGCTTCTCCATAAGTCTGTATAAAGCCAAACGCTTTGATCACCTCATCAAAGCGAATATTCCAACTCCGAGATGCTTGCACCAGCCCGTAAATCGAGCGCTGGAGCTTGCATACCTTGTTAGCGTTCTCTGGATCGACAAAACCTTTGGTTGCATCATATACAACTCTTCCTTGAGGAAGCCATTAAGGAATGCTGTTTTGACGTCCATTTGCCATATCTCATAATCATAGAATGCGGCAATCGCTAACATGATTCTGACTGACTTCAGCATCGCTACGGGAGAGAAAGTCTCGTCGTAGTCAATCCCTTGAACTTGTCGATAACCCTTAGCGACAAGCCGAGCTTTATAGATGGTCACATTACCATCCGCGTCTGTCTTCTTCTTAAATATCCATTTGTTTTCTATGGCGTGCCTATCATCAGGCAAGTCCACCAAAGTCCATACTTTGTTTTCATACATGGATTCTATCTCGGATTTCATGGCTCCAAGCCATTTATTGGAATCTGGGCCCGCCATCGCTTCTTCATAGTTCGAAGGTTCACCGTTGTCTAACAACATGATTTCCAGTACAGGGTTGCCGTACCACTCTGGTGCGGAACGTGCCCTTGTGGACCTTCGAAGTTCAGTAGTAACTTGATCTGTTTCTTCATGATCATTATCATCAACTTCCTCCCTTGTCGGTGCAGGCACCTCAGGAACAGTTTCCTGTGCTGTGCTACTTTCCGGTACAGGAGTGGTGACTGTCACCTCATCAAGTTCTACTTTCCTCCCACTCATTTCTTTCGAGAGAAACTCTTTCTCTAGAAAGCATCCATTCTTGGCAACAAAGACTTTGCCTTCGGATCTGTGGTAGAAGGTGTACCCAATAGTTTCCTTAGGGTATCCTATGAAGACGCATTTTTCCAATTTGGGTTCGAGCTTTTCAGGTTGAAGTTTCTTGACATAAGCATCGCAACCCCAAACTTTCAGAAACGACAGCTTCGGTTTCTTGCCAAACCAAAGTTCATATGGAGTCGTCTCAACGGATTTTGACGGAGCCCTATTTAAAGTGAATGCGGCAGTCTCTAAAGCATAACCCCAAAAAGATAGCGGTAAATCGGTGAGGGACATCATAGATCGCACCATGTCCAACAGAGTACGATTTCGACGTTCGGACACACCGTTACGTTGAGGCGTTCCGGGCGGTGTCAATTGTGAAACAATTCCACAGCTTCTAAGGTGTGTGCCAAATTCATGACTTAAATATTCACCCCCACGATCCGATCGCAAGAACTTTATTTTTCTGTCACGTTGATTCTCAACCTCATTCTGAAATTCCTTGAACTTTTCAAAGGTCTCAGACTTGTGTTTCATCAAATAGATATACCCGTATCTACTCAAGTCATCCGTGAGGGTGAGAACATAACGATAGCCTCCGCGAGCCTCAACACTCATTGGACCGCACACATCGGTATGTATGATTTCCAACAAGTTGGTTGCTCGCTCCATTGTTCCGGAGAATGGAGTCTTGGTCGTCTTGCCCAAGAGGCATGGTTCGCACGTGTCAAATGATTCATAATCAAGAGACTCTAGAAGTCCATCTGAATGGAGCTTCTTCATACGTTTGACACCAATATGACCAAGTCGGCAATGCCACAAGTATGTGGGACTATCATTATCAACTTTACATCTTTTGGCATCTACACTATGAATATGTGTATTACTATGTTCGAGATCCATCAAAAATAAACCATTGACCAGCGGGGCATGACCATAAAACATATCTCTCAAATAAATAGAACAACCATTATTCTCTGATTTGAAAGAATATCCATCTCGCATAAGACGAGATCCAGAAACAATGTTCATGCTCAAAGCTGGTACTAAATAACAATTATTTAGGTTTAAAACTAATCCCGAGGGTAGATGTAGAGGCAGCGTGCCGACGGCGATCACATCGACCTTGGAACCATTCCCGACGCGCATCTTCACCTCATCCTTCGCCAGTCTCCGTTTATTCCGCAGCTCCTGTTTTGAGTTACAAATGTGAGCAACTGCACCGGTATCGAATACCCAGGAGATACTACGAGTGCTGGTAAGGTACACATCAATAACATGTATATCATATATACCTTTGACGTTGCCGCCTTCTTGTCTGCTAAGTATTTGGGGCAGTTCCGCTTCCAGTGACCCGTTCCCTTGCAATAAAAGCACTCTGTCTCAGGCTTGGGTCCATACTTTGGCTTCTTCCCGGCAACAGGCTTGCCAGGCGCGGCAACTTGCTTGCCGTCCTTCTTGAAGTTCTTCTTACCCTTGCCTTTCTTGAACTTAGTGGTTTTATTGACCATCAACACTTGATGTTCTTTCTTGATGTCAACCTCCGCTGATTTCAGCATTGAATACACCTCGGGAATGGACTTCTCCATCCCCTGCATATTGAAGTTCAACACGAAGCTCTTGAAGCTTGGTGGGAGCGACTGGAGGATTCTGTCAACGACCGCTTCATCTGGGAGATTCATTCCCAGCTGAGACAAGCGGTTGTGCAATCCTGAAATCTTGAGGATGTGCTCACTGACAGAACTGTTCTCCTCCATCTTACAGCTGTAGAATGCGTCGGAGACATCATATCTCTCGACTCGGGCATGAGCTTGGAAAACCATTTTCAGCTCTTCGAACATCTCATATGCTCCATGGTGCTCAAAACGCTTTTGGAGCCCCGATTCTAAACTGTAAAGCATGCCGCACTGAACCAGGGAGTAATCATCACTACGCGACTGCCAGACGTTCAAAAACATTTTGGTCCGCACCGGGAGCAGGTGCATCACCTAGCGGTGCTTCTAGGACATATGATCTCTTGGCAGCTATGAGGATAATCCTCAGGTTACGGACCCAATCCGTATAGTTGCTACCATCGTCTTTCAGCTTGGTTTTCTCTAGGAACGCGTTGAAGTTGAGGGAAACTGGAGCGTGGGCCATTTGATCTACAAGAGATATTGTAAAGGATTTAGACTAAGTTCATGATTATTAAGTTCATCTTAATCAAATTTTAATGAACTCCCACTCAGAATGACATCTCTCTAGTCATCTAAGTGATACACGATCCGAATCGAGTAGTCCATGTCCGATCATCACGTGAGACGGACTAGTCAAAAACGGTGAACATCTTCATGTTGATCGTATCTTCTATACGACTCGTGTTCGACCTTTCGGTCTTCCGTGTTCCGAGGCCATGTCTGTACATGCTAGGCTCGTCAAGTGAACCCTAAGTGTATCGCGTGTGTAAATCTGTCTTACACCCGTTGTATGTGAACGTTAGAACCTATCACACCCGATCATCACGTGGTGCTTCGGAGCAACGAACTTTAGCAACGGTGCACAGTTAGGGGAAACACATTACTTGAAATTTTAGTGAGAGATCATCTTATTTACTACCGTCGTTCTAAGTAAACAAGATGCAAAAACATGATAAACATCACATGCAATCAATTATAGTGACATGATATGGCCAATATCATCTTGCTCCTTGGATCTCCATCTTCGGGGCACCATGATCATCTTGTCACCGGCTCGACACCATGATCTTCATCATCATGATCTCCATCATCGTGTCTTGAAGAAGTCGTCACGCCAACTATTACTTCTACTACTATAGCTAACGTTTAGCAATGAAGTAAAGTAATTACATGGCGTTATTCAGTGACACGCAGGTCATACAATAATAAAGACAACTCCTATGGCTCCTGCCGGTTGTCAAGTTCATCGACATGCAAGTCGTGATTCCCTATTACAAAAACATGATCAATCTCATACATCACATATATCATTCATCACATCTTCGTTCTTGGCCATACCACGTCACAAAACACATGCTGCAAAAACAAGTTAGATGTCCTCTAATTGTTGTTGCAAGTTTTACGTGGCTTCTATAGGATTTCTAGCAAGAACGTTTCTTACCTACGCCAAAACCACAACTTGATTTGTCAACTTCTATTTACCCTTCATAAGGACCCTTTTCATCGAATCCGATCCGACTAAAGTAGGAGAGACAGACACCCGCCAGCCACCTTATGCATCTAGTGCATGTCTGTCGGTGGAACCAGTCTCACGTAAGCGTACGTGTAAGGTCGGTCCGGGCCGCTTCATCCCACAATACCGCCGAATCAAGATTGACTAGTAACGGTAAGAAAGTTGAACAAGATCATACGCCCACAACTGCTTTGTGTTCTACTCGTGCAAGATGCTACGCATAAAACCTGGCTCTGATACCACTGTTGGGGAACGTAGCATAATTCAAAAAATTTCTACGTCTTCACCAAGATCCAACTATGGAGACATCTAGCAACGAGCAACTAAGAGTGCATCTACATACCGTTATGAAGATTGCGTGCGGAAGCTTTCAACGAAGTAAGGATGAAGTAGTCGTACTCTTCACGTTCCTCGTCACCGATGATCTAGCGCCGAACGGACGGCACCTCCGCGTTCAACACACGTACGGTGCAGCAATGTCACCTCCTTCTTGATCCAGCAAGGGGGGAGGAGAAGTCGTCAGAGATCCGGCAGCACGACGGCGTGATGACGGATGCAGTGGAGATCGCAGCAGGGCTTCGCCGGGCGCCCTGCGTTGGGAGTATGGGGTGTGACGGGAGGGGGAGAGGCGCCAGGGGTTGGGGTGCGGCTGCCCTCCCCCCCCACACACATATATATAGGGGCCAGGGGGGCGCCTGGACCCCCTGCAGATCCAATCTGCAAGGGGGCGGCGGCCAAGGGGGGTTCCTTGCCCCCCAAGGCAAGTGGAGCCCCCCTCCCCTTTAGGGTTTGAACCCTAGGCGCAGGGGAGGTGGGCCTCCCTTAGTGGTGCGCCAGCCCAGAGGGCTGGACACATCCCCTCGCGGCCTAGGGGCCCCACCGGGATGGGTGGCCCCACCCGGTGGACCCCCGGGGCCCCTCCGGTGGTCCCGGGACGCTCCCGGTGACCCCCGGAGATCACCCGTTGGCCGAAACTGGACTTCCCATATATCAATCTTTACCTCCGGACCATTCCGGAACTCCTCGTGACGTCCGGGATCTCATCCGGGACTCCGAACAACTTTCGGGTTTCCACGTGCATTAATCTCTACGAACCTAGCGTTACCGAACCTTAAGTGTGTAGACCCTACGGGTTCGGGAGACACGTAGACATGACCGAGACCACTCTCCGGTCAATAACCAACAGCGGGATCTGGATACTCATGTTGGTTCCCACGTGTTCCTCGATGATCTTCATCGGATGAACCACTGTGTCAAGGATTCACTCAATCCCGTATGTTATTCCCTTTGTCCATCGGTACGGTACTTGCCCGAGATTCGATCGTCGGTATTCCCAATACCTTGTTCAATCTCGTTATGGCAAGTCTCTTTACTCGATCCGTAATCCATCATCCCGTGACTAACTACTTAGTCACATTGAGCTCATTATGATGATGTCTTACCGAGTGGGCCCAGAGGTACCTCTCCATCATACGGAGTGACAACATCCCAGTCTCGGTTCGTACCAACTCAACAGACACTTTCGGAGATACCCGATGTGTACCTTTATAGACACCCAGTTACGTTGTGACGGTTGGCACACCCAAAGCACTCCTACGGTATCCGGGAGTTGTACAACCTCATGGTCTAAGGAATAAATACTTGACACCGAAAAGCTTATGCATTACGAACTATACGATCTCGTGTTATGCTCAAGTTTGGGTCTTGTCCATCACATCATTCTCCTAATGATGTGATCCCGTTATCACCGACATCTCATGTCCATGGTCAGGAAACCGTGACCATCTGTTGATCAACGAGCTGGCTACTAGAGGCCTACCAAGGACTCATTATGATCTATGTATTCACACATGTATCGATGTTTCTGTACAATACAATTCAAGCATGAATAACAGACAATTATCATGAACAGGGAGATATAATAATAATGCTTTTATTATTGCCTCTAGGGCATATCTCCAACACAAGACCCATCCGTTAGCTTAGCACTATGATCGTTTAGTTTTACTGCTATTGCTTTCTTCATGACTTATACATGTTCCTATGACTATGAGATTATGCAACTCCCGAATACCATAGGAACACCTTGTGTGCTATAAAACGTCGCAACGTAACTGGGTGATCATAAAGATGCTCTACAGGTGTCTCCGAAAGTGTTCGTGGTGTTGTCATAGATCAAGAATAGGATTTGTCACTCCGAATGTCGGAGAGGTATCTCTGGGCCCTCTCGGTAATGCACATCATAATAAGTCTTGCAAGCAAATAACTAATGAGTTAGTCACGAGATGATGTATTACGGAACGAGTAAAGAGACTTGCCGGTAACGAGATTGAACTAGGTATAGAGATACCGACGATCGAATCTCGGGCAAGTAACATACCGATGACAAAAGGAACAACGTATGTTGTTATGCGGTTTGACCGATAAAGATCTTCGTAGAATATGTAGGAGCCAATATGAGCATCCAGGTTCCGCTATTGGTTATTGACCGGAGATGAGTCTCGGTCATGTCTACATAGTTCTCGAACCCGTAGGGTCCGCACGCTTAACGTTTGATGACGATCGGTATTGTGAGTTTATGAGTTTTGATGTACCGAAGGAGTTCGGAGTCCCGGATGAGATCGGGGACATGACGAGGAGTCTCGAAATGGTCGAGACGTAAACATCGATATATTGGATGACTATATTCGGACATCGGAAAGGTTCCGAGTGATTCGGGTATTTTCGGAGTACTGCGGAGTTACGGGAATAGAAGAGAGAGGCCAAAAGGAAGGAGGCGCGCGCCCCCCTTCTTGTCCGAATTGGACAAGGGGTGCAGCCCCCTTTTCCTTCTCCCTCTCCCACTCTTTCCTTCTCTCCTACTCCGGAAAGGAAAGGGGAATCCTACTAGGACTTGGGAGTCCTAGTAGGACTCCCCACACTTGGTGCGCCCCCTCTAGGGCCGGCCTCTCCCTCCTTCCTTTATATACGGGGGCAAGGGGGCACCTCTAGACACAACAATTGATCTCTTGATCTCTTAGCCGTGTGCGGTGCCCCCCTCCACCATAGTTCTCCTCGATAATATTATAGCGGTGCTTAGGCGAAGCCCTGCGACGGTAGAACATCAAGATCGTCACCATGCCGTCGTGCTGACGGAACTCTCCCTCGACACTCGGCTGGATCGGAGTTCGATGGACGTCATCGAGCTGAACGTGTGCTAGAACTCGGAGGTGCCGTAGTTTCGGTGCTTGATCGGTCGGGCCGTGAAGACGTACGAGTACATCAACCGCGTTGTTCTAACGCTTCCGCTTTCGGTCTACGAGGGTACGTAGACACACTCTCCCCTCTCGTTGCTATGCATCTGGTAGATAGATCTTGCGTGATCGTAGGAAAAATTTAAAATACTACGTTCCCCAACAAGAACCACCAAGAAAAACACAGTAAGCAGAAAGTGAACGGCGATCCGTAGGATCACTAGCCCGCGTAGCATCTAAATAGTACTGGAGCTGTAACGAGCTAGAACGGGGAAAAAAGAGACGACGAGAGATCGTGCCACGAAGATATCGTAGAACACGAAGAAGATGACTATAGTGCACTGAAGTGGGAGCAGAAACAAACTGACTCGGAATATGGACAGGATAGGAGATATCTGGACGAGTGACAGCAAGATAGACAAGACTCCCAACAAGATGATGATAACGCGTCGGATCAGACAAGGGCTCACCATCAGAAGCGCGAAGTTGAACATTGAGCTCCATAGGAGTCTCAACAATGCGTTCATCACTAAGAGCCGCACGAGTAAGAAGATCCTGAATATACTTTTCTTGGGAAATAAAAAAGGCATCAGAGGTGGAAGAAACTTCAATCCCAAGAAAGTAACGAAGAGGACCAAGGTCAGACATAAGAAACTGTTCACTGAGACGGGCCTTGACAAAGGCAATGTACTTAGAATCGTCGCCAGTGATGATCATGTCATCAACATATAAAAGAAGAAGAGTGCGGCCGCGATCAGAAAGGTGTACAAACAATGCCGGATCATGAGCACTCACTGAAAAGCCAGCGACAGTCACCACAGAGGCAAAACGCTCGAACCAGGCGCGAGGGGCTTGCTTAAGGCCATAGAGAGACCGACGAAGACGATAGACCATGCCATCAGGAACAGAATACCCAGGTGGTGGCTGCATGTAAACCTCCTCACGTAGCTCACCATTAAGAAAGGCATTCTTAACATCAAGCTGGGATATAGACCAGTGACGAACAGAGGCCACGGCAAGAAGTGTGTGAACAATGGTCATATGGGCCACAGGAGCAAAAGTCTCATCGTAATCATGACCATGCTCCTGCTGAAAGCCACGAGCCACAAGACGAGCTTTATAACACTCAAGAGAACCATCGAAGCGGGTCTTAACCTTGTAGACCCACTTACAAGTGATGGGACGAACACCGGGAGAAAGAGAAACAAGATCCCATGTGTCGGTGCGCTCAAGAGGAGCAAGCTCCTCGGCCATCGCAAACTGCCATTCAGAATGAACAATAGCATCGCAATAAGAGTAGGCTCAAGTATAGCCGAAAGACCATATTGGGAAGGAGAATAGCGGTCAGGAGGAGGACAAGGCCGAGGTCGAAGACCATAAGTTGGCTGAGATGAGGAAGAAGGCACACAAGAAGTAGATGGTGCATCAGTGGACCCATCCACAACACGTGGACAGCGAGTGTGATGGAAAGGAAAAGAGGGGCGAGTAGAAATCACCGGAGATGAAGATGGGGAAGACACCAGTGCTGATGGGAAAGGCATCGGGGATGAAGAAGGTATCGGGGATGAAGGTGGAGAGTCATGTGACGAGGGAGGAGAAGAAACTGTGGGATAGGATGGCGTCGTATCTGCAACAACAGGGGAAGGAGTAGGAATATGGGGCACAAAGGGAGGTGTATCGGGAAATGTGAGAAAAGAGATGTCCTCCATAGAAATGGTCGAGGAGGATGGTCGTGGGTAGAAAGGATGAGACTCATCAAAAGTCACATCCCGGGAAATACGCATCCGACGACCGACAGGGTCCCAACACCAATAACCCTTATGCTCATCACTGTATCCTACAAAGACACACTCAACAGACTGAGCGGTTAGCTTGGTGCGTTCACGTGGGGGAAGAAGAACATAGCAAACACAACCAAACAAATGAAGCGTCGAATAATTAGGAGAACGGCCGAAAAGACGTTCGAAAGGAATACCACCCTGCAAAGCAGCAGATGGCTGAATATTGATGAGATATGTGGAAGTGGGTAGCCTCAGCCCAAAAGTGAGGCGGAAGAGAGGCAGCAATCATCATCGCGTGCGCCGTCTCAAGAAGATGACGACGCTTGCGCTCAGCCACACCATTCTGAGCATGAGCACCAGGACAAGAGAACTGGGGAAGAGTACCCTGTTCAGTAAGAAATCCTCGCAACGCACGACATATATACTCACCAGCGGAATCTGCACGAAAAAAACAAATATGAGTGGATAATTGGGTATGAACCATGGTAGCAAATTTTTTGTATATAGATAAGACCACGCTACGAGAAGACATGAAATATATCCAAGTGCAGCGAGTAAAATCGTCTATAAAGAGGATATAGTAGCGATGGCCCCCTTTCGAAGCAAAGGGAGCAGGACCCCAAACATCTGAGTGAACCAGATCAAAAGGACGCTTAGGCACCGACTCACTATGTGGATAGGGTAGATGAATCTCCTTACCAAGCCTACAACCTAGGCAATCCAATGAAGCGTTGCCGGAGACAGACCCCAGAACACCATGATGAACTAAAGATGGGAGACGAGAACCACATAAATGGCCAAGACGATGATGTCACTGTTGAAAAGAGTTGGCAGATGCGGCAGCAGGGGCCACGAGACTGGCAACGCTGGCATCGGAGGGAAGACGAAGCCAGTCAAGCTCCCAAAGACCATCATGGCGTCGAGGGCCAGCACCAAGAAGAGCGCATGTGTGACGATCCTGAACAAAACATGAATCAAAGTCGAGATTGACCCTACAATTAGAGTCAACAATCTGACTACCTGAAAAGAGTTGCATGCTAAGTCGAGGAACATGAGCAACAGAGGGAACAAGAAAAGAGGATGTGCTAAGAGTGCCTCGGCTAGCGACAGCGAGGGGAGTACCATCAGCAGTATGAACACGAACATGAGACTCGACAGGTCGAACGGATGTCAAAGTGGAGGAATCATGAGTCATATGAAAAGATGCTCCAGTATCAAAAATCCATGAGGATATACCTGAATGAGTAGAAGGTGGTCTCTCATTTCCCGAAAACTCAGGCACAGAACCAGCAGAATCTATCGGTGAAGAATCCCAAGTATCAAGAAGGCATCGTAGTTGCGCAATCTCATGCGCAGACAGAGATACAGTGGTAGGCATCGAGGTAGAACCATCTGCTGACGAAGAGTGGTTGCCACCACCCGTGAAAGCTGTGTGTAGAGTCAACTGAGAGTAGCGAGTCGACGTAGAGCGGTCACCGACGCGCGCGGAAGTGGCAAGGGGAGTCGGTGTAGAGTAGGCACCACCACCACAGGAAGAAGCCACGAGAAGAATCGACAAATAACGACCATCACAGCCTGCCGAAGACGCCATAGAGGGCAACATCAGAGGCGGACGAGCACCAAGCACCGAGTGACGGCGCATATGTGAGACCGGATCAATATATGGAACACCATCGATAATCTGTGGGCAACGACGGAAATGCAGGCCCGGCGAAAACGACATGTCTCTCTCTTTTTTTTTACTTTCTCTTTTGTTTTCTTTTTTTATTTTTTTTTTCTCCCTCTCTCTTTTTTTAACACTAGAAGATAACCAACAGAATCAGCCCAAAAGGGGCCGACGTGAACCCAGCGGGCCGAACGAAGCAACAGCAGGCAACGCTCACGCGCGAGGCAGCCAGCCAGCGAGCCGAACCAGAAGCAGCGGCGACGGCCAGGGCGCACGCACGGGCAGCGCCAGGATCGAGGGCGGCCGGAGTGCTTCCCGATCTAGGCGTCGGCAGCCCGACCTCAGAGAGCCGAAGGCCGACGGGTGGAACTCAAGCGCCAGCCAGAGGCGTGATGACGACGGCCCGACCTTGAAATTGACGTCCGGCGGGTGAGGCAGCCCTCCTCGGTGGCGACCTGCGGGGAAGACAGCCGGCGGGGTGATGTGGGCGGCGGCCGGAATACGCGACCAGGAGGGAAGACCAGTGGCGGGGGAGTTGATCTCCAGGCCACGGGATCCAATCAGGCTGTGGCGACTGGAACTTGACGACGAAGAGCCGGCAGCGGCGACTTGAGCCAGCAGGACGAGAGGCCCAGGAGGAAGACATGGGGATATGTCTAGGAGGCAGCCGGACACCGGGGAACCACAAGCACAGCGGCTTGGATCAATCGGAAACAATCAAGCAAGCACGATCTCACCAAGAACAGGAACATATTGGAGAGAAAAAAATTCAGATCGAAGATGAGTTGCGGCGTTGGAAGAGGAACCTAAACTCTATTACCATGTTATGATTATGCAACTTTTATTATGAGGTAAATGTTGGATAATTAGGCATCTTTTCCATGATTAATTCCAGCATATTAAACATGACGACAGCAGCTACTAACATGTGAAACTCCAATACAGTAGATGTACTAATGAACATGCAGAATAGCAGCAACAGATCGCTAAACACGTACACACTAAACATGTTTAGACAACGAACAGAGACACTGCGCACGTACCGAGCGTTTGCAGATGAAGCAGCGGTGCCCGTTGTGGCGATGTTGTTGATGACAACGTTGGTGATGATCGGTCGAAGACGGCGTCGGTGGCGAACCGCCGCAGCAGCAGGTAGACGAGCCGTGGTTGAAGCAGCGAGCAGTCGCGCGAGTGAAAGCACATTTGCTCCCTGGATGGTTTTGGTAATTAATGACAACATACTTTGTGGTTGGACTAATGCTTTTATCAAGTATGTTTCAGGAAATTCAATCACATTGGCTATGGCAATGACTGAAGAAGTGGACCCCTCAAAATGCTAAGGCAAGCATTGGAAAAAGCTCAAGACTCCATTTTTGGTTTAGTGATCCAAGATCACATTGAGTCCATAGGAAAAGCCAATACTATTAAAAGGGGATGAGGTTGTGTTGATGATCTGGTTGCTCAAGTGCTTAGTGATATATCTCCTTCAACTATCAGCAACTTTCACTACAATACACACTCATAAGTAATCTCGGACCAACCGATTTTCCAAACTCAGTCACACCGAGATGAACCACCTCAGCCACAAGCCAAACCCTAGAAAAATCGGTCATTCCGAGTTTGAGATCGGTCTCACCGAAACATGGAGTGCCAAGCTTCTGTAACCTTCTGTCCTCAAATCGGAATAACCGAGATGGCATTTTAGGTCTCACCGAAATTGGCAAGCTCCTGTCTTGGCTCAAATCGGTCTAACCGAGATTGCATTTTCGATCTCACCGAAACTGGCAAGTTCCTGTCTTTGCTCAAATCGGACAAACCGAGATGGTATTTTCGGTCCCACCGAAAACCCCAACGTTCACTATATTTGAACTTTCGGTCTGACCGAGTTGTCCACTTCGGTCTCACCGAGATTGCTCAATTATGTGTGTAACGGTTGGATTTTGTGTGGAGGCTATATATACCCCTCCACCCCCTCTTCATTCGTGGAGAGAGCCATCAGAAAGAACTACCACTCCTACCTTACACTTTCTGAGTAGAGAACCACCTACCCTTGTGTTGAGATCAAGTTGCTCCATTCCTACCATATGAAACTTGATTTCTAACCTTCCCAAGTTGCTTTCCACTCAATCCTTTCTTCCACCACAGCCATATCAGTGAGGAGAGTTGAGTGTTGGGGAGATTATCATTTGAAGCACAAGAGCAAGGAGTTCATCATCATCTACAACATCTATTACCTTTTGGAGGGTGGTGCCTCCTAGATTGGTTAGGTGTCGCTTGGGAGCCTCCGTCATCGAGATGTGGAGTTGAACCAAGAAGTTTGTAAGGGCAAGGAGATCGCCTACTTCGTGAAGATCTACCCCGAGTAAGGCTAGCCCTCCGTGGGCGTAGGCCATGATGGAATAGACAAGGTTGCTTCTTCGTGGACCCTTCGTGGGTGGAGCCCTCCGTGGACTCGCGCAGCCGTTACCCTCCGTGGGTTGAAGTCTCCATCAACGTGGATGTACGATAGCACCACCTATCGGAACCACGGGAAAAATCATTGCGTCTCCAAATTGCGTTTGATCTTCTCCACCTCTCTTTACTACTTGTGCAATTTACTTTCCGCTGCCCATACTCTAGAATTGCATGTGTAGTATGCTACTTGACTTGTGTGTTATGCAAAATCTGCCAAAAACTGTTCTTGATAAAAGACAGAATTTTTATCTTGTCGAGTAGTCTAATCACCCCCCCTCTAGACACTCTCACCTTCTTCGATCCCTCAATTGGTATCAGAGCTTTGGTCTCCATTGCTTTGGTTTACACACCATTGGAGGAAGATGGACGTGTCTACGTTTGGGAGTGTTAGCCATAGAGTGCCTATTCTTAATGGAGAGTCATATAACTCATGGAGGTCTGAAATGCATATTATCTTTAAGAAGTACAATTTGTGCAAATATATTGAGACCCCCTATGTGCCTCATTTTGATCCCTTGCACCCTACCATGGATGAAGAGCTTGATTTGCTTCGTAACCTTAGGACTGTAAATCTTATCATTAGAGGGTTACCCGATGACCTGCTTAAGCTCGTTACAAACTTTGAGTGTGCCTATGCTATATGGAAGTTCTTGGAAGAACTTTATCCGGACTACTCTATGAGAGGTCTTGATAAAATTCTATACAAGACTATTGAATTTGATAAGATGCACCCCAATGACCCCAACTTTGATAAATGCTTCTTTGAGCTTCGTGATCTTATGAAAAAGAAGGGTGATCCCGCTCTCATCAATGTTTTAGTTAGAAATGCTCTTGCATTGCATTCCGAAGATTATTGTCACATTGACAAAACTAATGCAAGTACTTATCAAATCGACCTAGGTGTTGATGATGAGCAATCTATGGGTCAATATGATGATGAGCATGAGCATGATGATGATTACTTCGATTCGGACGCCAAGCTAGACAAGGTCATGAAGAGTCTCAATCTTATGGCAAATCTGAGAGACTACATGTCCGGCGGAAAAGAGTGGATTCTTGATAGTGGATGCACCGATCACATGACCGGAGACGAAGACATGTTTCGAGAGCTTGCAAAGAACGATGGTCCACGCAAGTATGTGACTTTTGGAGACAACTCCAAGGGTAAGGTACTTGGCCTTGGTAAGGTGGCCATATCTCATGATAGCTCTATTCAAAATGTCATGCTTGTAGAATCTCTTGGATACAATTTACTTTCCGTGTCTAGATTAGCTGACTTTGGATTCAATGTGCTATTCACCAAAGTAGATTGCCAAGTCTTTCGTCGTGACAATCAAAACATGGCATTTACCGGTATCCGTAGAGGTGATCTATATATTGTTGATTTCACTAAGAAAGCCCAACCTAGAGCTTGTTTCATTGCTAAATCCTCTAAAGGTTGGTTATGGCATAGAAGGCTAGGACATGTTGGTATGCGTAATCTAGACAAGCTGATCAAAGGTGATCATATTCTTGGTGTTAAAGATGTTTTCTTTGACAAAGATAGACTTTGCAGTGCTTGTCAAGCAGGAAAACAAGTAGGTGGAAGTCATCCCGTGAAGAACATCATGACCACAAGGAGACCGCTTGAGCTTCTTCATATGGATCTCTTCAGTCCCAATGCTTACAAAAGCCTTGGTGGTAACTCCTTTGGTCTAGTTATAGTTGATGATTATTCCAGATTTACGTGGGTATTTTTCCTTGATGATAAATCGCAGGTTCAGAGAATCTTCAAGACCTTTGCCAAAAAGGCCCAAAATCAATTTGAGGTGAAGATCAAGAAAGTTCGGAGTGACAATGCAACGGAGTTCAAGAACGCCAATGTAGACTCTTTTCTCGATGAGGAAGGGATTCTACATGAGTTCTCGGCTACGTACACTCCTCAACAAAATGGAGTTGTTGAGAGGAAGAACCGAACGCTCATAGAGATGGCGAGAACGATGCTTGATGAATACAAGACACCGAAGCATTTTTGGGGAGAAGCGGTCGAGACAGCTTGTCATGCTATCAACAGGCTTTATCTTCATAAGCTCCTCGGCAAGACATCATACGAGCTCCTCACCGGTAACAAACCCCAAGTGGGATACTTTCGTGTCTTTGGTTCAAAATGCTATATCCTTGATAAGCATCGTCGGTCTAAATTTGCTCCTAAATCTCATGAAGGCTTTCTCCTTGGTTATGGATCAAACTCCCACACCTACCGTGTCTACAACAATTTCACCCGAAAGGTTGAAGAGACGGTAGACGTGAAGTTTGATGAATCTAACGGCTCGCAAGTAGAGCAAATGCCTATTGATGTAGGAGACAAGGACCCATCGGAAGCTATCCAAGATTTATCTATTGGAAAGATCCGTCCCATGGAAGTGAAGGAGAGTACCTCATCTACATATGTGGAGCCCCCTACCTCACGGCGAGATGAACCTCAAGGCAACATGGAGGCCTCCACAAGTGGAATTCACCAAGATGAGGAAGTGCAACAAGAAGATCCACCACAACCTCCTTCTCCACCGCCTCAAGACAACACCAACAACAATGAAGAAGAAGAAGAGGAAGATGAAGATGATGAGGAAGCTCAGCCACAACCTCAACAAAAGCTATCTCGAGTCCGAGCAAGAGTCAAGAAAAATCATCCCGTGGAACAAATGATGAACGACATCAACTCCGGGAGAATTACTCGCTCTACAACTCGCTTAGCTAACTTTTGTGAGCATTACTCATTTATCTCTAGTATTGAACCTATGAAGGTAGAAGAAGCACTTGAAGACCCGGATTGGGTGAACGCTATGCACGAAGAACTACACAACTTCGAGAGGAACAAGGTATGGACTTTGGTAGAGAAGCCCAAGGATGATCAAAACATCATTGGAACCAAATGGGTGTTTCGGAACAAGCAAGATGAAGATGGACAAGTCATCCGCAACAAGGCTCGTCTCGTAGCTCAAGGTTACACACAAGTCGAAGGTATGGACTATGGTGAGACCTATGCCCCCGTTGCTAGACTTGAGTCCATTCGCATTCTTCTTGCTTATGCCAATCACCATGATATTACTCTCTATCAAATGGATATCAAAAGTGCTTTCCTAAATGGTGAAATTGAGGAGGAAGTATTTGTGAAACAACCTCCCGGATTTGTGAATCCCAAAAAGCCTAATCATGTTTACAAACTGCACAACGCTCTTTATGGTCTTAAACAAGCTCCTAGAGCTTGGTACAAATGCTTGACTAGTTTTCTTCTTGAAAAAGGCTTTGAGATTGGAAAGATAGACTCAACGCTATTCACGAAAAGGGTTAATGGTGAACTATTTGTGTGCCAAATATATGTTGATGATATTATCTTTGGTTCAACTAACCCTCATTTTATCAAGAAGTTTGGACAGCTCATGTCGGAGAAGTATGAGATGTCCATGATGAGTGAACTCAAATTCTTCCTTGGGTTGCAAATCAAGCAATCTAAGGAGGGTACCTTTGTCTCACAAACAAAGTACACCAAGGATCTCTTCAAGAAGTTCAACATGCAAGAAAGCAAAGGTATGAGTACCCCCATGCCTACTAGTGGACATAATGACTTGACAAAAGATGGAGAACCCGTTGATCAAAGGGTTTACCGATCTATGATTGGTTCTCTACTATATCTTTGTGCTTCTCGTCCTGACATAATGTTGAGTGTATGCATGTGTGCGCGATATCAAGCAGCCCCTAAAGAATGTCATCTTAAAGCTGTTAAAAGGATAGTGAGATACTTGATACACACACCAAACTTTGGCATCTGGTATCCTAAGAGGGCCTCTTTCGACCTTGTTGGCTATTCCGACTCGGACTATGCTGGTGACAAGGTTGATAGAAAGTCAACTTCGGGTACGTGTCAATTTCTTGGTCGATCCCTTGTATCTTGGTCCTCCAAGAAACAAAATTCGGTATCATTATCCACCGCCGAAGCAGAATATATTGCTGCTGGTTCGTGTTGTGCTCAATTACTATGGATGACACAAACGCTTAAGGATTATGGGATACATGTGAGACAAGTTCCCTTGCTTTGTGACAATGAGAGTGCAATTAAAATTGGACATAATCCCGTACAACACTCTCGAACAAAGCATATTGAAGTTCGTCACCATTTTATTCGTGATCATATTGCCAAGGGTGACATTAATCTTAAGCATGTTCGTACTGACAAACAACTTGCTGATATCTTTACAAAACCTCTTGATGAGAAGGTGTTTTGTCGCTTGAGGAGTGAGTTGAACATCATTGATGCTTCAAACTTGGAGTGAGAACTCCATTGATGCATGCAAGGCATGAGCCCACTTGACTAATCCTTGATATTTCTCTTATGATGATGATCATATGTCTTGGACACATTTGCCTCCTTGTATTGCATCTAACTCTTTGCAGGTACTTGGATGATCTACATTCCACAAGATTACCACACACTCAAATCATGAGTAATCTTGTCATTGACCAAGTATCTAGCCCTTTGGGATGTTGAGCTCAAGGAACAAAATTCCACATATCCTTTTTGACATCTTATACATCTAGTATTTCACTCTTGTCATCTTGGATATCCTCGAGTATTTCCTTGCTTGCCTAACCCATGTACAAAGATGAACTATACAAGTAGAAATGGCGCTCCAACTTCACATTCAATGAGCACCTACATCAAGTTTACCTACATGAGTAAAGCAACAACAAGCCCAAGGTATGTTATTCACATCTTTAAGGAGCTTTGCTCAAAATCATGAGTACAAGCAGCTTCATAAGATGTGATCACATCAAATGCTTAATCGAAAAATGGCAACCCCATTTTGAGCTTAAATGATGAGTATGACCTATGATCAAATGTCCTCATTTGACTCCTAAGTCAATATACTCAAACATAGGTGACCTTGTCGCCGACCTTTATCTAGATGAAGTACATATGTCTTGGAGTCTTTCTATTTTCTCTTATATTCTCTCAATGAGTTTTCTTTTAATAAAAAAAACTTCATCTAGGAATCTTTTTCATTTCTTTTCTTATGTCTGTGTGAATATCCTTCTGGCTCTGATCATTTCCTTGAAAATCTTTCAAAAATTCATTGCAAATCCTTTTGAAACTTTCCTTGCAAAGTGAGCTGAATTATTTCTGTATTTCCTTGGAATTCTCTTCCAGGATATCAATTTCTGCAGCTCCACTAAATGTTCCTATTTGCCCTGTTGTGATTCTTAAGAATCCCACTTCTTTCTTTCCATCTTTCCTGTCCTTCCTAGTTTGCTGTCCTTTTCGGCACTTGATGTCAAAGGGGGAGAAGATTTAGGGGGAGTAGGGGGAGAAGAGAAGACTTAGGGAGAGAAGAAAAGCAATCTTATCTTAAGGGGGAGAGAATCACATCAAAGCTTTGCCGTGTTTTACATTGGACATTACAATTGGCATCATTACAGTTGGCATCATTCTTTTGATTTTGCTATTTCCATCACACCCCTTGATCTGAGAAGACTCAAAGGGAGAAGAATCTTCACAATTGATATCTTATGGAAAGCAAAATCTCTCATAGTTCATTGAAAATCTTTAGTTTCGGAGACATGTTTGCTGATTCAAGCTTGTGCTCAATATGAGACACTCTTTATACATGTCATCCCTGGCTTGGTACTCTTGATGTTCTTGCAGTTGGTTGAAGAAATACTCTTGTGTTATCTAACCTTGTTTTCCCAAGTTTATCTCTTTAGGTACAATGCCAAGGAACCTCAAGGTAAGTATATGCACTTTGCAGAATGTGCATGATGATGACTTGCTTGTGAATACTTGTTTGCAAGAAATCACCATGCACATATGTATTATCACTCACTTCTTTTCATCTGCTCTGATGCATATAGCCAAGCTGCATGTAGCACATCTTGCTTATCTCTCTTGTGTGCTTGTGATAGTCCAAAACCATAATCTATGAAAATCTTGCACACTTGTAGGGGGAGCTTGTGTACTACATGCTTGTCAAAGCTTTCGTGATAATTCCGTCTTTCTTTCAATAAGCTTTGATGTCTTGTTTAGAGTGATTTTAGTGTGTTGCCATCAATTACCAAAAAGGGGGAGATTGAAAGCACATTTGCTCCCTGGATGGTTTTGGTAATTAATGACAACATACTTTGTGGTTGGACTAATGCTTTTATCAAGTATGTTTCAGGAAATTCAATCACATTGGCTATGGCAATGACTGAAGAAGTGGACCCCTCAAAATGCTAAGGCAAGCATTGGCAAAAGCTCAAGACTCCATTTTTGGTTTAGTGATCCAAGATCACATTGAGTCCATAGGAAAAGCCAATACTATTAAAAGGGGATGAGGTTGTGTTGATGATCTGGTTGCTCAAGTGCTTAGTGATATATCTCCTTCAACTATCAGCAACTTTCACTACAATACACACTCATAAGTAATCTCGGACCAACCGATTTTCCAAACTCAGTCACACCGAGATGAACCACCTCAGCCACAAGCCAAACCCTAGAAAAATCGGTCATTCCGAGTTTGAGATCGGTCTCACCGAAACATGGAGTGCCAAGCTTCTGTAACCTTCTGTCCTCAAATCGGAATAATCGAGATGGCATTTTCGGTCTCACCGAAATTGGCAAGCTCCTGTCTTGGCTCAAATCGGTCTAACCGAGATTGCATTTTCGGTCTCACCGAAACTGGCAAGTTCCTGTCTTTGCTCAAATCGGACAAACCGAGATGGTATTTTCGGTCCCACCGAAAACCCCAACGTTCACTATATTTGAACTTTCGGTCTGACCGAGTTGTCCACTTCGGTCTCACCAAGATTGCTCAATTATGTGTGTAACGGTTGGATTTTGTGTGGAGGCTATATATACCCCTCCACCCCCTCTTCATTCGTGGAGAGAGCCATCAGAAAGAACTACCACTCCTACCTTACACTTTCTGAGTAGAGAACCACCTACCCTTGTGTTGAGATCAAGTTGCTCCATTCCTACCATATGAAACTTGATTTCTAACCTTCCCAAGTTGCTTTCCACTCAATCCTTTCTTCCACCACAGCCATATCAGTGAGGAGAGTTGAGTGTTGGGGAGATTATCATTTGAAGCACAAGAGCAAGGAGTTCATCATCATCTACAACATCTATTACCTTTTGGAGGGTGGTGCCTCCTAGATTGGTTAGGTGTCGCTTGGGAGCCTCCGTCATTGAGATGTGGAGTTGAACCAAGAAGTTTGTAAGGGCAAGGAGATCGCCTACTTCGTGAAGATCTACCCCGAGTAAGGCTAGCCCTCCGTGGGCGTAGGCCATGATGGAATAGACAAGGTTGCTTCTTCGTGGACCCTTCGTGGGTGGAGCCCTCTGTGGACTCGCGCAGCCGTTACCCTCCGTGGGTTGAAGTCTTCATCAACGTGGATGTACGATAGCACCACCTACCGGAACCACGGGAAAAATCATTGCGTCTCCAAATTGCGTTTGATCTTCTCCACCTCTCTTTACTACTTGTGCAATTTACTTTCCGCTGCCCATACTCTAGAATTGCATGTGTAGTATGCTACTTGACTTGTGTGTTATGCAAAATCTGCGAAAAACTGTTCTTGATAAAAGACAGAATTTTTATCTTGTCGAGTAGTCTAATCACCCCCCCTCTAGACACTCTCACCTTCTTCGATCCCTCAGCGAGGCGCCCTCTCCCGTACAGGATCGGTGGCGAACCGCCGCAGCAGCAGGTAGACGAGCCGTGGTTGAAGCAGCGAGCAGTCGCGCGAGGCGCCCTCTCCCGTACAGGATCACAAGAGCGAGTGGTTCCGGAGACCTGCTCTCCCGTACGCCGGCGCACGCCGGCGCTCGGGATGGAGTAGACTACGGTGGCGGCGCAAGGAACGAGAGTAGCAAAACCCTAGATTGGTTTCGGTGATTTGTGTCGCAGGCAGTGCACAACTTATATAGTGCGGCTCAGGAAAACCCGCGGCGCGGCGCGGCGCGGCGGGCGGGCGGCGGCGGAGGAGGAGTGCGCGAGAGGCTCTCCTATTCTCACTCACTTACAAGTGGTAGAACACTCCACCTTATAAGGTGGTGTACATCTCCTCCAACTTCCATGGTGGGACTAAACTTTAGCTCCCACTCCCCACTCCACTAGCAAGTGAGCTGCCACAAACATGTGCTCATTTGAGATTTCAGAATTTGCTTAGTGGGCCGCCCCAAATAATGGGCCCAATTCTAACAGTAAATACACCGAAAGTCTTACAACTTGCATGTGACGGTCAGTTTGGTGCATAAATTTGTAAAATACATGATTCTAGTCCTCAAACTTGCGCAAATACGGTCACAAATTCATGTATGCATGCGTATAGGCTGCCTACATGGCACACCAGCATGGCATGGGCCCTTTGTCAGCCACTGCACACCTTCGTGCGAGGCGGGCATCTGGTAGATTTGCAGATAGCACCTTGATTTTTTTATTTACGCAAAAAAGACACCTCGGGGGGTTGGAACAGATGGGCCGCAGAAATATTGTGAGAATTAAAATAATGAGTGTTGTGGTGAATTGATCCTGCTGCCTCTGCGATATCTTGATGTGAGCAAACAACCAAGCTAGACATTTATTTGTGCCAAATGCTAAGATGTATGCTTTATTATATCATGCAAACAACACGGAGCAAGTTCTACACATTGACTTGTATTTCCAAACTGAGCAAACTAACCGTACTAGACTAGGACGAATGTTTTTAAGTTTCAAAATGGCAAACATTTCTCTTACTCTTGAAATGGTCAAAAAAATTGTAAATTTTTTAGACATATCACCTTTGTTTGAATTCGAACAATTTTCAATTGTAGAATGTTGATAAAAGAAAATATATATTACAGAATGAATGTATGTAAATTGTTTCGGACAAATCAACAAAATATGTGTTTGAATTCAAATATTTTTTAATTAAAAAATCAAGATAAAAAAAATGAAGTTCAGAATCAATGTACGCATATTTTTTGGAAAAATCAACAAAGTATTTGTTTTAATTCAAATAATTTAAAAAATTTAAATCGTTATAAAAGAAAATATAGTTCAGAATGGATGCACTTAAATTCTTTCGGACAAATCAACGAAATATTTGTTTGAATTCGAATAATTTCAATTTTAAAAACTAGATAAAAGGAAATATAGTTCAGAGTGAGTTTACATATTTTTTTGGACAAGTCAACAAATTCTTGTTTGAATTGCAATAATTTTAAATTTAAAAATATACATAAGAATATATAGTTCATAATGAATGTACGTAAGTTATTTAAAAAGAATCAAAGAAAATTTGTTTGAATTCAAATAACATTAAGTTAAAAAATCTTGCTAAAAGAAAATAGATTTTAGAATGAGTGTACGTAAATTCTTTCGGACAAATCAACAAATTATGTATTGAATTCGAATATTTTTAAATTTCAAAATCTAGATAAAAGAAAATATATCTCACAATGGAAAAATAAGAATGTGCATAATTTTTCAGACAAATCAAAGAGCAGTTTTGCTTGTTGAGCACATGTACAGTCATCAGATGTCGGCAGCTAGCTAGTAGCCTTTAATTCCAGTCAAGGAATTAATCGACACAAACTCGGATTGTTACGAAGTTAAAAAATTTAAGACTGTACATCTATTAAGAATAAAAGTAATAGTTTTTTGTAGCACATAAATTAAATATACTTTTGGTTCAAAATTCTAGATAAAATGGATGTTCCGACTTCACAAATAAGTTTATTTCTCACGTATTATGTCATTATGTGTCATGTGTGAGTAGACAACAGATTTTTTTTGTTTTCATTTACTCCTTTATTGTTGACATGAGCGAGTATTATTAAAGATATATATAATTTGTCAAAGTTATTACAACAATCGATTCCTAGGTGACTCCTCAGTGCACCGTGCTGTATGCTTTGAGGTCAGAAGTTCAATCCAGCTGCCGCTATGTTTTTTTCCTTTCTATTTATTCCAAGCACAATATGTGCAGTCATGTGTTGTAATTAACAAAATCGGGAAGTGTTCATGCACCGCTATAAGCCACTGACAGCGGCCCTTGCATGCCACCCAGGCAGTGAATACACCTGTGTACGGAAACTATAACCGTATTTGCACGTCCACACAAGTTTGATGATTGTAATCATGTATTTTACAAGTTTATGCATCAAACTGACCATTGCGTGCAAGTTCTAAGACTGCTAGTGTATTTACCTCTTTTATTAGGCTGGTTGTAATGGGGAGTATCATATACTAGTATCATGCATATGATACAAGTGTATGATACTACCTCCATAATGCATAGTATCATATATTAGTATCATGTAGTACTCTATTTATTGTCATGCATGACACAAAGTAGCATATCATTTATTATGATACTACATCCTCTCTTTCTTCATTTAATGCTACGACACATCATTAAAATTGTCTAGTTGGCATACATGATACTACTTATGATACTACCATTACGACCAGCCTTATTAGGAGGCCAAATACAACATATATACACATACATAGGAATGCCAAAAGGCTACAAAAGGATGCCAGGAGACTAGAATGAAAGGCCAAAAGACATGACTAATATAACTCTAACACTTTCTTCTATGCTTCAGTTCATTTAATTTTTACTGCACATAACACAGGAGATCCCAAGACTTTAAAAACATTCAGATAGCCCACGAGCTAAACCTAACTGGCTAGACGCATACTGCCACTTGGACTGGACTCATACTGCTACTCCTACTGGACTACTCGTAGTACTCCTGCCAGGACTATCACTAGTAGTACTATTCATATCTGTTTGTTTTGGGGGGAGAGAATGGAAATCGAAACTACTTTGTGCACGACGTGCATGGCCATTCATAACTACGTACTACTGCCTAGTAATAAGCCGGCCTCTATCTCCCGTTCTATCAATCGATGGCATTGGCATTGGCATGGCATGGAATCGATAGAATGCAAGATAGAGGTCTAACACGGCCGGTGTGCAGCGAGCGAACAAGGTCAGCGGAGGCGACGACGGACCACCGCACAGCCGATGGTGCGCTCCGCCGTCTGCCGGAGGCCGTCCTTGGGAGGCCCAAAGCGCACCGGCAGGAACTCCTTGTTGCCACATGGGAATAGCGAGCGGGAGAAGTGCGCCACCAGCGCGTCCACTCCCTGCAATGCAAAATCCAGGCCGGAGCAACCAAACATCCATTTCTGGCTTCGTTAGCACATCCAGGAATAAGTGTTCATGCCGGAGAAGAAGAAGATGGGCACCTGGATGTGGGCGTGCACGACCTCGCAGACCTTGGCGGAGCCCGCCCAGTGGTGGCCGTGGAGGAACGCGTAGAGCCGCGCCGTGCGGCGGTCTGCGTCGTCATGTTGACGAACGCGTAACCCTTGTTGCATCCTGTCCTGCGCGGTGCAAACGCAAATAGGTTGTGGTCAGCTGCAGCCTGCTCAGAACAAGCGATAGCCCTACACGAGCAGTAGTACAAAGATGGGGATTGGTGTACTAGTTACCCAAAATCGATTGGAAGGTATAGGAAGTCGTACTCCGACTTCGCGACGGCGGCGCCGCCCCTCGGGGGCGACATCGAAGCTTGTTCTCCTCCGCGCAATGCTTGTCCAAGATGGCCATCAACCTCCGTTTCCTTCGAGGAGGAGTAAATTGCAAAAAACCACCACAATTAGGGACCCTAATTCAAAAAACCACCACCATTCAGTTTTTTTTCAAAAAACCATCACCATTGTGCTGACAGTTTTCGGAAAACGCTAATTGGCAGATTAGGACGGTTTCAGTGGAAACATGATGCCTGGGGCCCGCATGTAAGTTATGACGTGGCAAGAAAAGTAAACAACGTTTGCATGGACCGTTAAGTTGATATAGGCCCACTTGTCAGCATCTCACATCTCTCCCGTCTCTCTCCATCCCTGCTTTGGCATTCCATCGAACAGCTCGTGAGCTTGCCGGAGAGCTCGCTACCGGCAGCGTGGCTCACCCATGGCCGCTATGGTGGTGGACGATGCAGAACGGCGACGTCGTGGAGGGGCTTCACATCGGAGTAGGCGGCGGCGAGGTCCTGGTTCGAGCTCGGACGAGGAGTCGCACCGGTACCCATCCCGTCGCGAGGAGCTCCTCGCCGCCTTCCACCCTGCCTCCTCTGTCGACGCTCAATGGCCGCCTTCCCGCGCGGCGGTGCGCACGCTCGGCCAAGATCCTGTCGCCTCCCAGTGCTGGCCGATCCCCGGCAGCCACGGCGGTGCCTGTGCTCCCCAATGGAGGCAGGGAAGGCTAGGTGGCTAGAGGCAGCAGCGTTGTTGCCGCAGGTCGGGTCGGCGGTGGGCTGGGTGACCTCCTAGCAGGCACTACACGCACTGCACCCACTAGCGACAGCAACAAGCATAGGCACTGCACCCACACGCATGGTGTTGCCGCTGTTGCGCTTGTCAGTCTTCCCGCGGCCAATGTATCAGTCTCGCCTCGCAACCATGTCAGGGAGCTCCGCCTCGTCCTCTATCTTATCTCTACCGAAGGAATTGCATCGAGCCGCCATCAATCAACCGCACCATCGTCGTCTTCCCGAGCTCTGTCCGCCGGCCACCACGCCCGATTCGCCGCCATCGCTGGACCCCGGCTCCGAATCTTGCCGTAGCTTCCTTAGGTCTTCTTCGACCTCCCGAAGCCTCTGGAGTCATACCCGATGAGTGCTCCACGGCGTCGGGTGGCCCGACCTGGAGCAGGTGGCGGCGGCGCGCCCAGGGGAAGGGAGATGGAGGTGATGGCACGGCCCAGTAGCAGGGGACGGCGGTGCTGCAAGACAGCTTGCTTGCGGGCGCGGGGTCGCGGCGCTGCAAGGCAGGCTTGTCGGCGGGCGCGGGCCGGCGGCGGGTGCGCTGCGGCGCGGCGGTTGTGATATGTACTGGCGAAACCTTTTTTTCTTTCTAAAACGTGAACCGGTCAAACCTTACGCCGTGAGGACGTGCGTGGTGGGCGCCGTCTCCACACCAGCCAGGTGGCACCTGTCAGCGGGACCCACCTGTCAGATTCTGCATCAAACCACTCTAATCTGTCAATTAGCGTTTTCTGAAAACTGTCAGCACAATTATGGTGGTTTTTTGAAAAAAAAAACTGAATGGTGGTGGTTTTTTGAATTAGGGTCCCTAATTGTGGTGGTTTTTTGCAATTTACTCTTCGAGGAGAGAAAAAATAAATTTGAAGCAAGACTGAAGCAACAATCAAGAACATCAGCAAGATTGAAACAAGAAGAAATATAGGAAGTACTAACCTGAAAATGTTGGGGATGTTGCAGATCATAACGGATGTCTTGTTGCTTCTTCCGTCTTCATAGCAAACACATTTTTAACTTTATCATGGAACTTCGGGCTATGAGGAAGAGATGGAGAGTAAAATACATGAGGAAAAATTGTGTTCATAGTTTCTACTAGATGGGCAAGTAGGTTTTGTCACATCGGCGGCAACTCATTTGATGGTGGCAGGCTTGTAATTGTTTTATGTAGGGGACAACGGCAGATGGGTTGTATATATAAGATGGCACATTTATTGATCATTCCATGGCAAAAAACTTTCTGTATCACTAGTAGAAAACAGGGCATTGGTCCAACCCATTAGCCCCGGTTCAATCTAGAATCGGGACCAATGGGGGTACTGGACCCGGTTCGTTAGCCCAGGGGGCCGGCCGGGCCACGTGGGCCATTGGTCCCGGTTCGTCTGGACCTATTGATCCCGGTTGGAGCTAAAAACCGGGACCAATGGCTCTTGCTCCTGGCCCACCACTATTGGTCCCGGTTGGTGATATGAACCGAGACCAAAGGCACCCCTTTAGTCCCGGTTTGTAGCACCAACCGAGACCAGTGAGTTGCCTATATAAACCCCCTCACTCAAGAGCAGAGCTCACTGCTCTGTTTTTTTTTCTGGCCGAGGGGAGAGGGGTTAGTGGTGCTCTAGCTCACCTCCTATGCACACAACGTGTTCGGTGGAATGCCCGAGCCACACTAGTTAAGCTTTTCTCCTCTCGAAGCTATATTTTCTCCGAGATTTGTCTAGGTTTAGCGGTCCGTCACGTCCCGTCCCCGTCTTCGCCGCCGTCGATCGCCCCCGCCGATCTCGTCACCGGCACCACCGTGGTGAGCCTCTTGTTATGTCCATGCTTTTCTTACTTTTATTATTGCTTTAGATAGATGTTTGTCTAATTTTCTTACGTTTATTATTGCTTGTTATTATATAATGCGATGGTTTTGATATCCGCCCACGTGGGACCTCGTCCGGTCTACGATTCGGATGTGGTATATTATCTTTAATTTATAACTATTTGTTTTAGTGCTTATGATAGTTATGCCGACCAACCTGACATGCATAGATGTTTTATTATGTCTAGGAGGTAGTTGAACCGGAAATTCCAACCGACCCTCTTGTGGAGAGGTTAAATTTAGTTGAAGAGGAAAATATTTCGTTAAAGAAAAAATTGGAAAAAATGGAGGAGGAGAAGATGGAATTGGAGTTGCATGTTGCGGAAGTTATCGATGATCACAAGATCAAGATGGACCCTATTGTCGAGAGGTTAAATTTAGTTGAAGAAGAAAACAAATTCTTGAAGGAAAAAATAAAAAAATTTGTGGACGAGAAGATGATATTGAAGTTGCATGTTGCGGATGTCGTCGATGATCACAAGATCAAGATGGATGCAATGCGGTTGAAGATTAAAAAGATTAGAAAATATGCCATTCATACCGAGGCTTGGTATCATTATGCCGTTGGATCAATTGTTACCTTGGTTGCGATTATGATAGCATTTGTTTTCGCGTTGAAATGTTTTACATAGTTTCGATGTGTATGGAGAGCTATATGTTGTTAGATGAGAACTATATATGTATGTACTTTGGTTTTAATGTGATGATGAACTTTTATCCATTTGGTCACTTAATTATCTATTTATGATGTTCTGTAATGGTTTTTGACACACTTAATTATATATAAATGCACGCAGATGAACCGGCAATGGATGTACGGTGACAGACACACCTCCGAGTACATTAAGGGCGTGTGTGAGTTTCTAAATGCGGCTGAGGCAAACAAGCAGAATGGTTTTATGTGTTGTCCATGCACTAAATGTGTGAATACGATGTCTTACTCTAACCGGAAAATCCTTCACTCCCACCTGCTTTACAAGGGTTTCATGCCACACTATAATGTTTGGACGAGGCACGGAGAAATAGGGGTTATGATGGAAGACGGCGAAGAAGAAGAGTACGATGACAACTATGTGCCCTCTGAATACGGTGATGCTGCAATGGGGGGAGCTGGTGAAGATCAAGAGGAACCAGACGATGTGCCCAATGATGCTGCAACGGGTGAAGCTGCTGAAGATCAAGAGGAACCAAATGATGATCTTTGCCGGGTCATTGTCGATGCAAGGACACAATGCGAAAGTCAAAAGGAGAAGCTGAAGTTCGATCGCATGTTAGAGGATCACAAAAAAGGGTTGTACCCCAATTGCGAAGATGGCAACACAAAGCTCGGTACCGTACTGGAATTGCTGCAGTGGAAGGCAGAGAATGCTGTGGCTGACAAAGGATTTGAGAAGCTACTGAAAATATTGAAGAAGAAGCTTCCGAAGGATAACGAATTGCCCGACAGTACATACGCAGCAAAGAAGGTCGTATGCCCTCTAGGATTGGAGGTGCAGAAGATACATGCATGCCCTAATGACTGCATCCTCTACCGCGGTGCATACAATGATCTGAACGCATGCCCGGTATGCGGTGCATTGCGGTATAAGATCAGACGAGATGACCCTGGTGATGTTGATGGCGAGCCCGCCAGGAAGAGGGTTCCTGCGAAGGTGATGTGGTATGCTCCTATAATACCACTGTTGAAACGTTTGTTTAGAAACAGAGAGCATGCCAAGTTGATGCGATGGCACAGTGAGGACCGTAAGAAAGACGGGAAGTTGAGAGCACCCGCTGACGGGTCGCAATGGAGAAAAATCGAGAGAAAGTACTGGGAGGAGTTTGCAAAGGACGCAAGGAACGTATGGTTTGCTTTAAGCGCGGATGGCATTAATCCTTTCGGGGAGCAGAGCAGCAATCACAGCACCTGGCCCGTGACTCTATGTATGTATAACCTTCCTCCTTGGATGTGCATGAAACGGAAGTTCATTATGATGCCAGTTCATTATGATACCGAGACCAACTTGCTACGATCGTTGGTGGTAAATGAAAACAAAGATATAATACTCTTTCCTTACAACTTCAAGTGAGTGTTACTGTCTTGTGCATATTTGGTTTTCCTTATATATCAGTCAAGATTATAGTGATGTAATTGATGATCTCATGCATTCGTGCGCAGCTTCCACTATATTCTCTTAGAGATTAAGCTTGAGAAGGGAGTAGTAACTGTCTTCGACTCTAAACGTAAAGATCCCGAGGAGTATGCGGACATGACTCAAATGCTAGCCAGGTAAGTTAAATCGATCAATATTATCCACCATGCATATATATCAGCAACTTCATATTTCTGATATCAACTAATTGTTTTCTTTGTCTGGCAGGGCTTGGAAAAAATTCACCAAAAAAGCTTCGGGACTGCCGAAGAAGCTACAATTTAGATACCCGAAAGTAAGTACTATATAGTAGCATGTTCCGCGCGCGCATCTCCTATATCTTGATTCAAGCGCTAGTTTCATCAATACCAATTTGGCATTCTTGCTTATCAGTTTGATTGGCCTCTATTTCTTGTAAAGTGGTTGTGGCAGGAACCCGGGAATGATTATTGTGGATACTACATTTGCGAGTCCATCCGCCACACGACCTGTGAGCGGGGCTACACTGATGAACAATTTGAAGTGCGTAAGCAATCAATAATATTCACAAATTTATAGCATCATTTCATGTATTGACCCCCTACTTCAAATTAGATGTTTCGGATGCGGGATGTACTCCTAACACCAGATCGTCTGCGAGCAATTCAAGAGGAATTGGCGGCATTCTTCCTTGAACACATGATCGCTGAAGACGGAGAATACTATGTGGACCATGCATCCATATGATAGGAGATTATTTTTGTAAGAGATAATTATTGTATATATGTGCCCGGTAGTGTCGGATAGATATACGAGAACTTGTTGTTCGACCAATCTCTCGGAGAAGGAGAGGTGGTCGATATTACTTCTCTCTGTATGCATACATATACATATATATATATATATATATATATATATATATATATATATATATATATATATATATATATATATATATATATATATATATATATATATATATATATATATATATAT
>LR738713.1:624092061-624105940 GCA_902687465.1 Secale cereale
CTCCCCTTTCAAAAAAAAAAACAAAAACCACAGCCACAGAAATGCTGACGCGTGGATGCCTTTTGGTCCCGGTTGGTACCACCAACCGGGACTAAAGCCCCTCCTGCCTGGGCTCGGTGCACAGGCCACGTGGACACCCTTCTGCCCCGGTTCTGGATTGAACCGGGACTAAAGGGTCAGAGCATTAGTACCGACCCTCTTGTCCCGGTTCTGGAACCGGGGCTAAAAGGCCCAAATGAACCGGGTCTGATGACCCTTTATCTACTAGTGTATGTACCATGGAAATTTCATATTACAAATAGACAGATTTTTTCCATTGTGTCATGGCAAATCTCTTTGTTTTTTCATATATTTTTATTCTTGTGTATGAAATCTTGAAACATGACATTTTTTGGCCGTGTGATCTTTTTGTACAAAATGCTATGCATTTTCCATTGTCATCGTTATTATTATTTCTGCATTTTTCCATGCTACCATTTTATATAGATCATGTTCAACACTTTTTTATGCTTGCCATGTGATTATTACAAAAATTCTAGCAACTTGCCATACTTTTATATAACACAAAATCCGTAGTTTAACTTTGCATGTTTTTCTTGTACAACATTCGTTGCAATTTTTTGTGTGCATCATGGCAAAAAAGTCACTGATTTGTTGCTTGGACTACTTTTGTTTCATAGAAGGAATGATCGGAGGCTCAGCAAACGGCCAAATGTTCGCACATGGGGGTTTCTAGGAGCAAACAGAAAGGTTTGCTCGCTCCCCCTTGCTCAACAAGCTATACTTTTGCTCACGGGTTCAATCTGAGTTGACGCATGCCAGATATTGGCATCCCTCTTTTTTGCGAATAAGAAATTGGCATCCTTATACTATAGCGTGTCATATACTTTTAAACACCACGTATAGTAATCAAGAATATTATTGAAATCATCGACAACTCGTGTGTCATCTTGGGTAGGAGTAAAAAGAATAGTTTTTCTAAATACTTGGGCATGTTTGGCTTGTAGTCAGACTCAACCACACTTTTCTAACTAAATTGTGGCATGCCACAAAAATGTGGTGAATAAATTGGTCGTCACAAGTCTAGTAAGACTTGATAAAGGTATGTGTGTATGGCATGCGGGGTGCTAAGAAAGGATGGCATGCCACAGCTGTGATAGTGAAACAAACAGTAGCCACAAGCAGCTGGCACACTTGTGGGAAAGTTTGGCGATGTGTGGCTATGAGTCAAACAAGCCTTTCGGATGTAGCACTTTTTTTTTGGTAGTGAAGCTATGTATAGTGTTTATCAGTGACGGATACAGGACCAGGCCGGGGGGCCTGGGCCTGGGGCGTGAGGATTTATTCCTTTGTTTAGTCTAGCGTTTTTACACTGTTTATCATTGTTAATCACTGTACTAATGAAGCAGGCCCGGGGCTTGGTGCTAGCCTGGCTCCGCCCCTGGTGTTTATCATAGTTTATATTCATCAATTGCTAACCTTAACGTAACGCATTAGCCGTTAGATTATTTTCACTTTTCAGTAAGTTCATGTTTCTAGAATAAACTAAGACCACATGTGCTACAATTGTCTGCCTTTTCTTAGCGATTTGCCCTAACCATTGAGATAAAACCCAACGGATGCGGCTTCATGTTTCTCTTTCCTCAGCTTTCTCTTCATCATAAAACCGCCCACCCCGCCCAGCTCGTCACTGGCAAACCACCTTCTGATGTCACCCGTGATCGAATGTACAACCGCACACACCGTGTTGCCCCTCTGTGCTCTCTCCACCACCTCGTCTTTCTCTCTAAACTCCGCCCCTGAACCTTGACGCCGACGACCCCCACACATGCATCGTAAACTTGCTGCCTCCATAGAGATCACGGGGATCCTCTCTGGCTCGAGGATTCACTCCTCTCTCTTGCAAAATCAACTAGCGCAAATTGGTAAATTAATACAACTAAGGATTAGCAAAACCATAATAAATTTGATGTACTACAAATCAGTTAATTCAGATTTTTTTTATGACAAAGATATTACAATAGCTGGGTTACGCCATTAAGAACGACAAACATGTATGCACAAATTGTGAGTTGCAACCAAAAGACCATTTGGAAGAGACAGTTGTAGATGTAAGTATGACGTGCATGAGCAGAGCCACAAGGGGTACACACCCATATTGATTTAGGTAATGAAGCATAAACTAAGTAGACTCAAAGTATAAATTAGAAAATAGCTAGGAAACTTCTAAAATTTTGAGGCCCCGCTTCAATCGACGGTACATGAGACTTGGGACCTCATGTATCCTGAATTCGTACATGAACTAAAGCCACATAAAAACTGCAAGATTGTCGTTTGAATGTCACGCAGAAAAAGCACATGAATTGTATAGACAACGAGAAGAAAACATGAGGTACATGAGGCCTCATGTTTTATGTAGGGGACAACGGCAAATGGTTTGCATATATAAGATGGCACATTTATTGATCATTCCATGGCAAAAAACTTTCTGTATGTACCATGGAAATTTCATATTACAAATAGACAGATTTTTTCCATTGTGTCATGGCAAATCTCTTTGTTTTTTCATATATTTTTATTCTTGTGTATGAAATCATGAAACATGACATTTTTTGGCTACGTGATCTTTTTGTACAAAATGCTATGCATTTTCCATTGTCATCGTTATTATTATTTTTGCATTTTTTCCATGCTACCATTTTATATAGATCATGTTCAACACGTTTTTATGCTTGCCATGTGATTATTACAAATATTCTAGCAACTTGCCATACTTTTATATAACACAAAATCCTTAGTTTAACTTTGCATGTTTTTCTTGTACAACATTCGTTGCAATTTTTTTGTGCATCATGGCAAAAAAATCACTGATTTGTTGCTTGGACTACTTTTGTTTCATAGAAGGAATGATCGGAGGCTCAGCAAACGGCCAAATGTTCGCACATGGGGGTTTCTAGGAGCAAACAAAAAGGTTTGCTCGCTCCCCCTTGCTCAACAAGCTATACTTTTGCTCACGGGTTCAATCTGAGTTGACGCATGCCAGATATTGGCGTTCCTTTTTTTGCGAATAAGAAATTGGCATCCTTAAACTATAGCGTGTCATATACTTTTAAACACCACGTATAGTAATCAAGAATATTATTGAAATCATCGACAACTCATGTGTCATCTTGGGTAGGAGTAAAAAGAATAGTTTTTCTAAATACTTGGGCATGTTTGGCTTGTAGTCAGACTCGACCACACTTTTCTAACTAAATTGTGGCATGCCACAAAATTGTGGTGAATAAATTGGTCGTCACAAGTCTAGTAAGACTTGATAAAGGTATGTGTGTATGGCATGCGGGGTGCTAAGAAAGGATGGCATGCCACAGCTGTGACAGTGAAACAAACAGTAGCCACAAGCAGCTGGCACACTTGTGGGTAAGTTTGGCGATGTGCTGCTATTGAGTCAAACAAGCCTTTCGGATGTAACACTTTTTTTTTGTAGTGAAGCTATGTATAGTGTTTATCATAGTTTATATTCATCAATTGCTAACCTTAACGTAACGCATTAGCCGTTAGATTATTTTCACTTTTCACTAAATTCATGTTTCCAAAATAAACTAAGTTCACATGTCCTACAATTGTCTGCCTTTTCTTAGCCGATTTGCCCTAACCATTGAGATAAAATCCAACGGATGCGGCTTCATGTTTTTCTTTCCTCGGCTTTCTCTTCATCATAAAACCGCCCACCCGGCCCAGCTCGTCACTGGCAAACCACCTGCTGATGTCACCCGTGATCGAATGTACAACCGCACACACCGTGTTGCCCCTCTTTGCTCTCTCCACCACCTCGACTTTCTCTCTAAACTCGCCCTTGAACCTTGACGCCGACGACCCCACACATGCATCGTAAACTTGCTGCCTCCATAGAGATCACGGGGCTCCTCTCTGGCTCGAGGATTCACTCCTCTCTCTTGCAAAATCAACTAGCGCAAATTGGTAAATTAATACAACTAAGGACTAGCAAAACCATAATAAATTTGATGTACTACAAATCAGTTAATTCAGATATTTTTTTATGACGAAGATATTACAATAGTTGGGTTATGCCATTAAGAACGACAAACATGTATGCACAAATTGTGAGTTGCAACCAAAAGACCGTTTGGAAGAGACAGTTGTAGATGTAAGTATGACGTGCATGAGCAGAGCCACAAGGGGTACACACCCATATTGATTTAGGTAATGAAGCATAAACTAAGTAGACTCAAAGTATAAATTATAAAATAGCTAGGAAACTTCTAAAACTTTGAGGCCCCGCTTCAATCGACGGTACATGACACTTGGGACCTCATGTATCCTGAATTCGTACATGAACTAAAGCCACATAAAAACTGCAAGATTGTCGTTTGAATGTCACGCAGAAAAAGCACATGAATTGTATAGACAACGAGAAGAAAACATGAGGTACATGAGGCCTCATGTTTGATTTCTTCAAAATTCATATGAAATAGACGATTTCATCGAAATTTCAAAGAAAAATAGAATAGCAATTACTACTTTGTTCCAAAGGGCAAAAAGGAAAAAAAAAAACTATTACAATATTGTATCCTTCAAAATTCCTATGTTTTTCTTTCTTTGTTCCAAACAGTGCTTGGACTTTGTACACCCGTTTTCGGACGGATAACCTAGCTCCGCCACGGTGAGTTGGAGCCTGCCAACAGTATGCTTGAAGCCTGTCCCCCGAGTGCTCCTACTTAACACACGAATTTTCCTTTGAAAATAAGTTAACACAGGAATTCAAACAAATCGAGTGATAAATCGCTTGCCTTCTTAAATTGAACGAAAGTTCTAGAACTTCGTGAATGAAGAAAAAGAAAACGTCCATGCAGGCTGGCACGCGACTCCGCGAGTTGGTCGATCCTTCCATGGCGTGCATGCAAGCACGCGGGTTTGATTGGATCACGCTAGATCGAGACAGTTAATGCCCCCATATTCAAGGGAAGCTGTTAATTTTCGAAATTAATCGAGCCGGCCAGCTATTGGAAGGCATGTTTAAATAGGATCTCGCGCTCCTCGGTTAAGGCGATCTGCCTCGCCAACATGGGTAGCCAAACGGAATTAATTTGCCTGCCCTTTTTCCCCTTCCAATGAGGTCGCTTCCGGCTCCCGTGGTCGTCACCTTTTCAGTGGCTGCGTACTGAGTTGCATGCAATGATAAACACCGGGACGATCGCTGCGCAGGTTGCGTCGAGTCGTGCTGAGATTTCGAGTAGGGGCAAAAACAGAACGTGCCAGTACAAAAACAACAATACTACTACAATTATTGATACGGTAAAGAAAAACTTGGAGATCCCGTGCCGCAGGAAAATATGTTTACCGCATGTGCCGAGACGAGAAAAACATGGCCTGCTAGATGAAGGGCAGAACGGGTGTTTCCCCTTGGGCGGCGGGAGGCAACACGTTTAATTATGTGTCAGTTCCATGGACGACGACGCCTCCCGAACACATAAGTCCAAGCAGGCCGCAGGGCGTGTCAGCGGCAAATCCACCGCAAAAGGGATACTCTGACGGAGCGAATTTACCAGGGGGTTGCCCGCCAACTTTTTTTTCGATTTGGGACGTGTGCGCTGCGACCGAAGATGACTGGTTGATAGAGAGAGACACAATGCCTTTCCAAACAAAAGCAAGCGGCACCCGTAGCCCGAGGTACTCCCTCCGTTCCGATATACTCCCACCGCAAGTACAGTATTTCGCGGCGTACACGCCGGTGGACCACTGCCGGATGATCGCGACGGCGAGTACTACTTGCCCGGGCACGGCCGTGCCGCCGCCACGGTCTTTGCGCTCGTGTGACATCGAGCGATCTCCACCGCCGGAGTGGCCAGGAGTGCTGTTTTTCCTCGTCGAGGGTTTTCTCACATACTAGTACAGTACATACACTGTGCACAAGAACAGCAACCGATCCCACCGGGCGCCCATGTTTTCTACTGTCCGGCACCACGTAGGCACCAAGATCTGTCGCACGCTTCATGCTTGTACTAGCACTACTGTACGTAGTTGGAGTACACTGTGCTCCGATCGGAGGCCAGTTTCTCTTTGTAGAAAGCAGGAGGAAGCTAGCCCATACCTGCATGTAGGCGCATCGTGTGCAGTGCTTGTGCTTGCGACAGAACAACGCATGGGAGGAAATCCTTTTTCCCGCTGTCCCTTTCACCAGTCTAGAAGAAGCCAAAAGAAAACCGATCGACTTTTGGATCGGAAGATTTCGGCCACCTTTTTAATGTCGCTCCGTGTTGTCTTTCTTGGAGACGTGGGGTCAGTCGCCCTGGGGTGGGGTTCCCAAGTCCTGTGACCTGTTAAATGTCGTCCGAACAAAGGTGCATTTGATTACACCCGTAGTACTACTACACTGGTTTTTATCCGGCCACGATCTCCCGATCGATCTGTATCGACAGAAATCCCAATGTTAATTGAGGGGTAGATTACTCTCTTTTAGGCCTCCTTTGGTTTATATGATAGGATTATCATAGGAATAGAAAAATTGTAGGAAATGAGATGACATGTATCTCAAATCCTATGAATAGGAATAGAAAAAGAGATGTCATTTGGTTCACACCAAAGGAATTTTTTCATTGAGTCTAGGCTCATTTTTATTTTCCTATGAAATGTGGAGGATAGGAACTAATCCTATGTAGGAATAGGAATCCATTCCTATGAACCAAATGGCTCTAAAGGAAAAATTCATATAAGAATCCTATCCTATAGAATTCCTATAAAATTCCTTCAAATCAAAGGAGGCCTTACTGACCGTAATTTTTTAATTTTGTTGTTGTATAGAGCTACTACACCTAGCTAAGCATGCATAAACTCTACACAGCCATGCATACAAAATTGGCCCTTATCTGAAACTTCAACACAAAATGACCCCATTCTGAAAATATTTCACGAAAATGGCCTCTTTTGCATGACGCCCCGGGCTAGGGCGCCATGGTAGTGACATGTAGCATGGCGCCCCGGCCTAGGGTGCCATGCCAAATAGCATGACGCCCTACCCCGGGGCGTCATGCTATCTAGCATGCCGCCCTAGCCGCGGGCGTCATGCAAAAGGGGCCATTTCGTGAAATATTTTCAAAATAGGTCATTTTGTGTTGAAGTTTCAGATAAGGACCAGTTCTGTACATTTTCACACACCACGCTAAGTGGAGCAGTCTACCGCTAGCTAGAGTAGCACAGTAGCACTGGCTTCACGTCACGCCGGTCGTCACCTCAGCATTTAAGAGCGGGCATTCACGCAACACGGACAAAGGAAGCGAGCATGATTACATTCTACAGTGTCGCCTCACAAGCCAAGACGAGACAAAAACGCACTGCCGGTATGGTCGTCTACACGTCCTACACACATACTACTCCCGGAGCTGCGCGTTCAAAATTAATTGACGAAGTGCCAAAACGACGCACCCAAGCATGCCGCAGAAGGCCGGCGTGCAACCGACCACCAACCCGTGCCCATATTCCCCCGTGCTCCCCGTAGTCCACCACACTGTGAAACACGGCATTTACTCGAGCTCTAGCATGCAAAGAATGGAAGTTCGCTCGACTTCTCGCTGCTACGGCTAGCATCTGCCGCCCTGCATGCACCCTACGGTCTCGACCAGTGCCCGTATTTTTCCACCGTGCAATCGAGTAGTACAGTGTCAGGCGCCGGCAGGCCGGGGGCGCGGGGCCTCGCCGGTTCCCAATGCTGCTCGTTTGGCCACTGTTCGTCCGTCTAGCCTGCGTGAGCACACGCAGAGCGCGCAGAGCACCATACTCAGAGTAGGTGGCTCGCTAGCTCACCTGCCTACGGGTAGTAGTGTCACTTCCAAGCCACATCTGTCTAGGGCGTCGTCGTCCTTCTCTCCACCGCTTCGGTTATGTGAACGGAGGGCCTCTTTGGATCCAAGCATTTTCGTAAGATATTTGAAACATTTCAATCCTAAGGAAAGTCTTACATGCTACTACCTCCGTCCTGTTTTATTAGTCCCGTATGTAATTTGTGTTAAATTTTGATCAAAGATTTAACTTGTAAAATGATAGTGCATGTTAACAAAAATAATATCATTGGATTTGTATTCGAACTTAGTTTGCAACGGTATAATTTTTTATGACATGCATGATCATTTTGTTAGTTAAATTTATGATTAATTTTTGACACTGATTACAATGAGGATCAATAAATCAGGACGGAGGTAGTACCACCTAACCAAATATTTAATTAATAAAAGGTTAATACATGTTTAAAAAATTATATCGTTGGTGTCATATTTGACATAGTTTTCAATAATATAATTTTTATGACACGTATGAATACTTTGTTAGTTACATTTATGATCAATAAATTTGGATGGAGGTAGTACACCGGCTCCTGCTTCACTTGGTAGCGCGGCAAGGACGGGATGCGGCGGCGAGGGCGGCACCAGGAGACACCTAGAGCAATCCCTCCATCATGAGCTTCATCTGAAGGACGAAATCCTCGTCGCCGGAGCGGCCTCCATGAGGAGGCGCGGCTGTTGTTGCGGCGGCGCCTGGTCCTCCTCCTTGCCCTAGGAGCCGTACGCCGTGGATGTCGAGGGGCCTGAAGAGCGAGGGCAGCAGCAAGACCTATTAGAAAATTTCTTTGAGGTCATAACAATTATGCCATCCATTCATTACATATGCAAAATTCCGTACTATTGTTCACATTGTAATTAAACAACTTCCAATACTGATTCCTTTTTTTATTAATGTATTCTTTCAAAAGTCAAGGCATTTTATTCTCGTGTTTTTTTGAACGATGTGAATCAAATGGGCCATGAAATGACGCACTGTAGCTATTAGCACGAAGAAGATAAAGAATGTATTACCCAATTAATATTCATGTTATTTATATATTTGAGAACACCAATACTTCTTAGTTGTGTTCATTAGGAAAAATCTTTAACTAACTATTGCGGTATGTAAGTTACTTCTATGATACACCACAAGATCATAACTACCAGAAATAAGTACTATAGAATGCGAAACAATTGACACTAATTTATGCCACAAGGATAGTATGTTATGTATATATACCAATTTCTTTCATTTCTAAATATAAGACATTTTAGACCTTTCAATACAGACTACATATAAATGTATAGAAAATGCATTTTAGAACGTAGATTCACTCATTTTACTCCGTATGTAGTCTGCATTGGAATATCTAAAAAGACTAATATTTAAGAACGGAGAGAGTAGTAAGTAATAGCTGGTGTCATACTTGTTGTCCCAATGGTTGTTGTTCAATTTGGCTTAAGGAGCACATGCTCATGCGTGCCAAAAATGAATTTGAAAATGTCCAAAAATAATATAAGATTAGATGTTTTCATTGTTCAAATGTTACATGCAAATTTGCAGGTGAAAATATACTAAGCGTTTTGACTTGGGCAGAAGACACAAGTCGAACGCAAGTGTTACGACGAAGCACTGCTATCACGTATGCATGAAAATTGTCAAGCACGCTTCTCACACTAATACAAACATCTAAAAAAATTCAGAAGTTTTAAAGTTTATTTATTATTTATTTCGATTATACTGTTCACTAAAGAGCGTATGCTCCTGGAGCCAAAAATCCGCGTCCTCCCTGTGGAACCTGATATCGTACAATGTATTTTGAAGGAGAGAAAGAGTATTGCAAACTTGACAAACAGGATGATGCCCGGGCACGTTGCTGCCGGAATTAGTTAAAAATATTTTTATTTGTATATAACTTTGTTTTGAAGTTGAGTCTCTTGTCATGCATATTTTCATGTTGAGGGTGGACATTTCCCATGCATGTTTATACACTGTGCATATTTATTACTACCACAAGAAACAAGACTCATTAAACGTACAGATAGTAACTCAGAGAGCTGACACATTCTAGGCGTACAAAGTTCAAATTTAAACCTAAGACATATTTGAAAAGGACAGGAACAAGCAAATTTTAAAGCTCGCCTATGATAAGTCTATCTCCCGTTCTATCTATCCATGCCATAGCATAGCATTGATAGAATGCAAGATAGAGTGGACTACGGCGGCCAGTGCGCGAAACGGCTTGCTCAGGGCCTCAGCAGCGGGGTCGACGGACCACCGCGTGGCCAATCACGCGTTCCGCCGTCGGCTGGGGGCCGTTCCGAGGCGGACCAAAGCGCACCGGCAGGAACTCCTCGTTGCCGTTGCCGCAGGGGAACTTGGAGCCGGAGAAGTGCTTCGCCAACGCATTAGCACCCTGTGAATCTCAAGCAGCAACGACATGGATTAGCACAGGCGGCGGTCCATACATGGAGCTACGGCGCCAGTGCGTGCTTGCGTACCTGGATGTTCGCGTGCACAACCTCGCACACCTTTCCGGAACCCGTCACCGCCCATGAGTGGCCGTGGAGGAAGGCGTGCAGCCGTCGCGCCGCCGCCGCCGTCGTCATGTTGACGAAGGCATAGCCCTTGTTGTACTTTGTGCTGCGCAGCAATCGATCGAGCCGAGGTCAGCTTGGATCACACAATACACAAACGACGTCGACGACACGCACTAGTACGATGGTGGGGAGGGGACACGTACCTGAAATCGATTGGGACGTAGAGGAAGTCGTACTCCGACATGACGAACTTGCCGCCGCCGCGCCGCCGGAGCTTGTCGTTCTCGTCGGCACAGTGCTGGTCCAGGATCGCCATTACCCTCCGCTTCCTGCGAGCGAGAGAAAAGATATCACGATTTTAAGAAACAAGAACCAGCGGATGTTCGCACTTGCTCACCCTTGATAAGGAAATAAGATGCATAGGAGCACTTACGAGAAGTTGTTGGGGATGTTGCAGATCATCAGTGATGTCTTGGCACTTCTTGAATCGAAGGCAGGTTTGGTGCCCATAGGCCGAGGCGCCGCCCTCGGCCTCGGCTCCCGCGGCGAGACGGACCCAGGACTCCTGATGGGTGAGAGAACAGATCGAGGGGAGGGGCCGTTTTCCACCTTCGCCTTCAGGGACTTGTCGCTCGCGCCGTCGACGGTTTCCGTGATGTTGCAGCTCTTCCCCGACAGCACCGGTGACTGCGGCGGGGGAGTGATGCAGTACGCCGTCACCGGACACGACAGTGGGCGGCAGTACACAGTTACCTGACACGGAGGAGGAGGAGGAGGCACCTGCACCCATGGCAAGGGCGGGCCGGACAACCCGCACGGCGGCGGCAGCGAGGGCGGCGGGAGCAGGCACTGCGGCGGGAGGGGAAAGCCAACCGGCAAGGAGGACGAAGCCGGGGGGCAGAGCTTCGGGGGGGCGGAGGCTACCGGGACAAAGGGAGGGGCGGCAGGGTTCAGGGGCCGAGTGGAGGAGGCAGCCATGGATGCGGGTGCCGGGTGGTGTGAAGAAGAAAAGACTGGACTGTGGACTGGAGCGTGGAGGAACTTGCCTGTGCACGACAGCACGAGGGGTTTATAAAGCAGTAGAGAGGAGGGGATTGGAGGAGCGCAGCAACGGTGGTTCGTCACTCGCAGTCTCGCTCACCCCTCTTCCTCGGCTGGTATTATTGACTCGTACTACTAAAGGTGTGTTCAGTTCAAAAAAAAGAAAGGCGTGTTTCTTTTCTGGGAGGAGGCATCACTCTACAAAAAACTTGAGATTATGCACGGCTGGTCGTTTGTAGCAAATCGAACTCATTATCCAGTTTAATTGAAGTCATATACTTGACCCAGTGAAATTTTGCTATCATTTTATTTTAAACAAGTTTACCATGTTTTCAATCCCAAAAAGAAGTTCCATGTTTTCGAATTGTCCGTGATGTTTTCTATACGCATCAGGCAGTGAATTTTCTTTTTTACAACAAGGCGACTTAAACGATTAGGATATAATAGGCGTGCCTAGAGAAAAAACTGTCTCTATTTTGGAATAATGGTAGCTAATATTTTCATTATGGTTATTTACACCGAAAAAGCAGGGAAACAAAAACGGTCAACTGCAAGGAAAAAGAACCATCAAAAGTGTTCTGCAAAGGGACGGCCAGATTGTGGTCAATGGGCGTATAAATTTTCCGAAATGAAAATGAAGTTTGCGACATTGTTTTTATTTTCTTAGGCCATTTCCAACTGTGTACTTTAAATCGAACACACTAAATGTTTATAGACGACATGGATACTAGACTAGCCACCTCGTGTGCACTAAACATTCACACATGTGTCTTTTGCTATGCGTGCAACACTCATATATAGCATAAATAATTGTTCCAATAGTGCAAATATTGAAACGCAACTATATGTCAAATATAAATATTTCAAACATTATGTTTTCAAATAAAATAGTTGAAATTTGAAATCAAGTTATTCACAAAATATGTTCTAACTCTCCATTTTGAGCCCATAGATACTCAACCATCGTTCTCAACCTGCTCATGAGCTGCTCTATGGCTAATTTGTTGTTGCATTTGAATAAATTCCTCAAATGTCGCATAATTCGGCTATGAAAGTTGGATAGTATCACTCATGTGCTCAAATTCCAGACCTCCATCAAGTCATTCACCCTCAACCTTCACAATTATGTTGTGCAGGAGCACACAACAAGTCATCACCTCCCACAACATATGTGGATTCGATTGTTTAGTAGTTCCATGAACAACTAAGAACGGACTTGGAGCGCTCCAAATGGCCTCTCCACATCCTTTCCAGCTCCTTCTGTCTTTGGGCAAGGTGAGATATTTTCAGAGTACTTGGCTTAGAGATGGTTTTGACAAAGGTCGCCTGCAGAGGATACATACCATGCACAACCAAATAGTAGCCTACAAACATAAAAAATATTAGCTCTTGTTGTGGTCATGCTTATTGATGGTATATTTGCATGGAGGAGTTTCTCATGTGGTCAACCTAGCTAACAATGAAGACCAATGTAGGACGTTGATGTCATTATGAGAGCCAGGCATGCCAAAGAAGTGGTTTCAAATGCGGAGATCTTGCTTAACATGACCTTGATATTACCCTTGTTTAACATAGCAGTTCTTCCATTTTCTAATGCATACAATCAAGAGATCCGATCATACATGGCCATCCTCTTGCTTCCAAGAGCGCCACGAGCCTTTTGGTGTCTGCGACAATTGGTTCTCTCCAAACACCTTGACCACGGTAGTAGCAAACATGACCTTGGCATCATTGTATGTGCTTTCAGACATCCGAAGGTACCCGCCCCACGAATCTACGACCGTGCATAAGCAAGCATACTCAATGTAGTGTACTTCTGATAACCAAAGAAACCAATGGTTCCAGCGGTGTCCATCTTCAAGGCAAAAACATTTTTCATCCAACAAAATTTTAGAGGCAATGAAAATAATCCGCATCCGAAAGCATCGGTGAAAATGGTCCATGAATAGGGCACCGGGGACAAAGTAATTATCCAACATCGAATGCCACGTGCCCTATTCGGGTTAAACCCTCAATGTCCCTTAATCGATCCCTTAAAATTGAGAACATACTCCACCACACGCTGCGAGTCTACAAGGACCGCCCGCATCATCGTCGTTTCATCCTCATCCGATGAGGACGAATCCATGAAGTTATCATAGTAGCAACCCATGTCTGAAATCCATCGTGCTTGCTTCAAAGTAAGAAAAAATTGTCAACAATTTAGCTATGGCATTTGGCCAAACATTAGTCGGGCGCGGTGTCATCCATGTACAACGGTACCTGGGCGGCGGACGGACGAGGCATGCAATGATGACATACTCTAAGGCGGATAGGTGGGTGGGTGGGATGACTAGCTAAGGTCCGGCACGACCTGGGCGTGTGGCCGAGGAGGACAGTGGTGATGTCGGTTTGGGAGGGAGCGGAGTAGAGTGCTAGGGGTAAGGGGCGGAGTGAGAAAAACAAGCTCTGGGTGGGTGTAT
>LR738713.1:624106056-624117342 GCA_902687465.1 Secale cereale
GGGAGTCTTTCATGGCGGAGGTCCGGATGTAGACAAACCTTCCCTTTGTTTGATGCCAGTTTGCGGGAGTTCGGATGCGTGGATGCGTCCACCGACGTCTACGACACATCGTTGAATGATAAAAAAGAACACATGGACACCATAGTCTTGACATGGGAAGGTTTGGGATACACTGTCGGCGATGCCCTTAGAGGAGATGTGATGCTAATAGAGCGGATACATAAAATGCCGCATGGACATATATACAAAACGAAAATTCTCAAGAATTTAAGGCTAACTAAAACCATAAAACACACACAATGTAAATAACCAAAGGCGAAGCTACAACGAGGGTGAATGGGTCGTAGCCCGCCTAGAATTTTAGAATTTGTACACTACACATTAACTCTTGGGCCTAGGAACACCATCGCACAAGCTATTTTTCATGTTTGGCTTGCCCGACAAGCCTAACAATGGGATTCAAGCTGCGCCGCTATAAATAACGAATTCAATTTGTTATATGGGCACCAATATTATGATATATCATCTAACATATAACAAGGTATACAATTGTATTAAGCAATTTTGTAAACATGATAAGGTTGTAATATTCTGAAAGGATGATCACCCAATTGCTCGCACACAAACACATCACCGTGTACCCTTGACGCCGGGGGTGATACACCGCAACTCATGCCGAAGGGGGCCCGACCGTAAGTGCGGTACGCAACGGTGGGTGCTTTTGAGGACCCAAAACCCCACATGCCCGGGAGTGACCCCGTCTAGACGCGCGGTGGCTATGGGCTGCTCTAGGTCAACCTGATCGTCCATAGGGCCTCGTGGATCGCTGCCCTGCAACTAGAAGAACAACGAAGAACGAGAAGAAAGATACAAGGGAGAGAGATAAAAATTAGATGAACACGGAAGGTAATTGATAGATTGGTTCGACTGGTGTTGTTCAACCGGCCATCATCTCTCGTCTATTTACGAGGCAGCTAGACTTCCCGTACAAGAAAAAGGCTCCAATTCCCGTTCAAAACTTTCCAAAAGCAAATTTACATTTGGGTTTTTGGATCTCACAGGCGACAAACGACCTCAGATGAAGATGATCCCAAAAGTAAATTTAACAGTTTCGACGAGGCGAACGACTTTCTTGTTAAGCAATTTTCGATTTGAGGCCACCTCCAAGGCCGAAATGTTGGCAATAACTCACACAACCCATCCCACATAGTCATATGTGTGCCCGGTCCGGGGCTTTATATTTTGCTCACGATAGTGTCGCGTTGCGCAGGCACTAAATTTTGCATAAGACCATGAACTAAGATGTTAACTCAACCATTTCGAAAAGACGAAGACAATCAGTGGAGAACATTTTCTCATATGAGGCAGCATTGGACGCACAATTGACCGAACAATACTCTGCATAAAAACTCTTAATACTTCGAGCACAACTCAGGCCTTTGAGAGCAGATCGGATGGCGATAGCCTAAACTTCAAAGATGTACATGTCGACAATACGGAACTTTTTCACGCAGATCACTTATTTATTTGAGGCCATCTTAGTAACGTTCTTTTCTGTGCCAAAATCTGATGTCAACACATACCTACACGTTTTTTGGCAAAGCTGGCATGCCAAAAAATAACTTGTATAGTGCTTGATATAAGGACGATGTCAATACTCCATCTGCCATGTATGCCAAGGAAGATAATTTTATATCAGTCATATATGTTCGGGCTTGCTGCCACTTGGGATTTCTTCGGTTATTTGTTGCTTGAGAACAACCACAAACGTTTCGATGTATGTATCCCATGGTAATTTCAGTGGAATATTATTAATTGTTGGGTCACACGGATCATCAATGCTCATGTAAATTTATCCGCCGAACGACCATGCATGACTCCTGGCTTGGATCCTGTAGACAACCAAAAGTAGGAGCCGAACATTATTTGTCCACTAGACCCATGATTAGTGGCCGACTGAATAACTAAGTCGGCATTGCCTGTATTGGGAAATTTGAGCATCGACTCTAGGAATATGAGATACAACATGGTGAACACCATTAGCCAGATGCCGGTTTTGCCACCATAAAGGATCCTCAGGGTTATATGCAAATAACGGCCATGCGTCATTATCTCAACGGACCTGGAGAACCCGTCGATCAAAGTGTGAATAGCCGAAATAATTCATATGTTTTGGCTGGGGATAAGTTCTGGCATGTCGACTTTGATGGAACGGCTAAAAAACATGGACGATGTGCCATTTGGAGTCTCCTATAGTGAGATGAAAACTGTCGGCTCCGCCTTCCGGCTCCACGGTTTTCCACCTTTCCTTGTGCCTGCTTCACAACATAAGATGCCACATCACTCTTGACTCGAGGATTTCCCTTGGGAACCCTGTTGGAAACATGCCCTAGAGGCAATAATAAAATAGTTATTATTATATTTCCTTGTTCATGATAATCGTTTATTATCCATGCTATAATTGTGTTGATTGGAAACTCAAGTACATGTGTGGATACATAGAGAACAACATGTCCCTAGTGAGCATCTACAAGACTAGCTCGTTATTCAAAGATGGCTATGGTTTCCTAGCCATAGACATGAGTTGTCATTTGATAACGGGATCAAATCATTAGGACGATGATGTGATGGACAAGACCAAATCTATAAACGTAACAAATGATCATGTCAAGTTTATTGCTATTGTTTTCTGCATGTCAAGTATATGTTCCTATGATCATGAGATCATGCAACTCACTGACACCAGAGGAGTACCTTGTGTGTACCAAACACGCAATGTAACTGGGTGACTATAAAGATGCTCTACATGTATCTCCGATGGGTGTCTGTTGAGTTGGCATGGATCAAAACTGGGATTTGTCACTCGGTATGACGGAAAAGTATCTCAGGGCCCACTCGGTAATATAACAACACAAGAAGCTTGCAAGAAATGTGACTAACGGTTAGCCACAGGATCTTGTATTACGGAACGAGTAAACAGACTCGTCGGTAACGAGATTGAACTAGGTATGGAGATAATGATGATCGAATCTCGGGCATGTAACATACCGATAGGCAAAGGGAACCGCGTACGGGAATAGCAGAATCCTTGACACTAAGGTTCGACCGATAAGATCTTCGTAGAATATGTAGGAACCAATATGAGCATCCAGGTCCCGCTATTGGTTATTGACTGTAGAGGTGTCTCGGCCATGTCTGCATAGTTCTCAAACCCGCAGGGTCTACACACACTTAATGTTTGGTGACGATATAAGTACAATTCAGTCATTATGGTGGTTACCTAAGGTTGTTCTGAGTCCCGGATGAGATCCTGAACGTGACGAGGAACTCCGGAATGGTCCAAAGGTGAAGATTGATATATTGGACAAAGGGTATTGGAGTCCGGAATTATGCCGGGGGTACCGGGTGATGACCAACATCACCGAAAGGGGTTTCGGGAGGCCCCGACAAGTGTTGGGGGGGAGGCATGGGCCAAGGGGAGGGGGAAAACCAGCCCACTAAGGAGTTGTGCGCCCCTCACCCTTTCCCACGTAACCAGAAGGGGTGGGGGCGCTCCCCTAGGGCAGCCACCCCCTTTTGCCTTGGGGGCCAAGGCTCCCGGGGGAGTGCACCAAACCCATTAGGGTTTTCCCCTGGTGCCCGCCCCCCTTAGGGAACCCTAGGGCGCACCTCCTCCTCCCTTCCCCCTATATATAGATGGGTAGAGGGAGGGCAGCCGCACCCATCTATGCCACGGCGCTGCCCTCCCTCTCCCTCGTAGTATTCTTCCTCTCTGTAGTGCTTAGCGAAGCTCTGCTGAGATTCCACTACCACTACCGTCACCACGTCGTCGTGCTGCCGGAGGACTCGAGCTACTACTTCATCATCACTCGCTGGATCGAGGAGGTGAAGGCGTCATCAAGCCATATGTGCAAGCTTTTAAATAGCGACCACTATGACCGCTATTGCGGACGCAATAGCGGTAGCGCCGCCCTAACGCTACTTGTTGCAAGCTGTGCTAGCAAATATCGCGATTGGCATGATGCGGGGGCAATATCGCATGTGAGGCTGCAATAGCGGGCTTTTTCGTAGAGCTGGCTTGCGGTCGTTGGAGACTACCGAGAAAAATGTCCCGTCATATAAATTTGAGACACACGCACACACCCAAAACTAGACCTAAATCGAGTCACTCCTCGTCCTCTTCTCTTGGTGCCCGACGTCAACCAATAGCAGCGGCAGGCAGCATATCCGGTGACCTGTGTCGCCACCGGCAACCACCAACCACCATCGCCCTTCTATCCCTTCGTCCTCTTCAACTCTCCCTCAGATCTCTCTCATCTCTCTGCCCTATCTATAGGATCCTCACCGCCGCCTCGAGCTCCTACCCCCGACACCACCTCGAGCTTCTATCCCCGACGCCGCCACAGACATCCACCGCCCGGATCCGCCCCGCCGTCGTCAAGCCTCACCGCCAGTCATCCCATGCCTCCCCGCTGCCTGCTACATATCGACCGCGTTGCCCCATATGCATTCGGCATTGACCCGAGCGGCTCAAGTTCCTTGAGTCACCAGAGCCGCCCTGCCTGCCTGCGTCATTGACCCGACCATCTCGAGTGCCTCGCTCTATTTATAGTAACCAAGGTCCTCCATCAATACAATTATCCTGCTGCCATGTAGCACACAATTATAATTACAGTAGACGAAGCTAGGGGAGCTCGGCTCGTGAAACAATTGTCTTAATAATTCCGGTGATTAAAGTAGTATACATAGCAATGGTATAAGTCTGCAAGTTTTCTCAAGTTTGATAATAGCCATGTGACCTTGAGAAAAGCAATGTTCTTCCTGTATGATGCCCAATGTGCAATGCCCTCGACCAATCAAAATCTTGTTGCTGATTTCTTTTGCACATGCAGTGTTAAATTCAGTTTATTTTTAATTTTTTTGTACTACCTTCATAAATTCAGTTTACTTGTTATACATAAATGATGAATATTCAATTTAAGTGTCATATTTGTTGCCAATGATATTGAAATATACGCAATAATCTGAAATTTATGAGTACTTCTATAAATCCGCTCTGCGGTCATAGCGTCCACAAGATCGTCCACAATCCGCAATCCTCTATGCCAACCCCAATCCGCTACCATCACGCTATCCGCTATTTAAAACCTTGCATACGTGTGTTGAATGCGGAGGTGCCGTCCGTTCGGCACTTGGATCGGGAGTTCACGGGACGGATCATGATTGGATCGCGAAGACGTTCGATTACACCAACCGCGTTTCTTAATGCTTCCGCTTAGCGATCTACAAGGGTATGTAGATGAAATCTCTTCTCTCGTAGATGGTCATCTCCTAGATTGTGAGCGTAGGAAATTTTGTGTTTCCCATGCAACGTTCCCCAACAGTGGTATCAGAGCTAGGTCTATTCGTAGATGACATCACAAATAGAGCACAAAGGAGTTTGTGGGCGTTGGTATTCAAATTGCTTCCTTTCCTAGTCTTATTTTGATTCAACTTTATTGTGGGATGAAGTGGCTAGGACCAACTTGTACATGTCCACGTAAATGAGGCCGGTTCCATCCGCAAACATGCAACTTGTTACATAAAGACGGTTGGCGGGTGTCTGTCTCTCCCACCTTAGTTGAATCGGATTCGACAAAGGCGGTCCTTGTAGAAGGTTGAATAGCAATTTGCAGATCACCGTTGCGGCTTTGTGTAGGTAAGAATCATTTTTGCTAGATACACATAGCAGCCACGTAAAACATGCAACAACAATTAGAGGACGTCTAACTTGTTTTTGCAGGGTATGATGTGATATGATATGACCAAAGACATGATGAGATATATTTGATGTATGAGATGATCATGTTTTGTATAGATTATCACGACTTGCATGTCGATGAACACGGTGCTACCTCTTGAGCTTGCGTTGTATTCCCTCGAAGAGGAAAGGGAGATGCAACACAGTAGCGTAAGTATTTCCCTCAGTTTTTTAGAACCAAGGTATCAATCCAGTAGGAGACCACGCGCGAGTCCCTCGCACCTGCACAAACAAATAAGAACTTCGCAGCCAACGCGATAAGGGGTTGTCAATCCCTTTACGGTCAATTACGAGAGTGAGATCTGATAGAGATGATAGTTATATTTTTGGTATTTTTAGTTTAATAAAACAGCGAATAAAAGCGGTAAAAGTAAAGTAGATGTAGATTTATATGTTGAGAATGGACTCGGGGGCCATAGTTTTCTCTAGTGGCTTCTCTCATGATAGCGGTATTCTACGGCGGGTAAACAAATTACTGTCGAGCAATTGATAGAAAAGCGAATAATTATGAGACTATCTAGGCATGATCATTGTATATAGGCATCACGTCCGAGACAAGTAGACCGACTCCTGCCTGCATTTATTACTATTACTCCACACATCGACCGCTATCCAGCATGCATCTAGTGTATTGAGTTCATACGAACAGAGTAACGCCTTAAGCAAGATGACATGATGTAGAGGGATAAACTCAAGCAATATGATGTAAACCCCATATTTTTATCCTCGATGGCAACAATACAATACATGCCTTGCTGCCCCTACTGTCACTGGGAAAGGACACCGCAAGATTGAACCCAAAGCCAAGCACTTCTCCCATTGCAAGAACTATAGATCTAGTAGGCCAAACCAAACCAATAATTCGAAGAGACTTGCAAGGATATTATGAGCACACATAAAAAGTTCAGAGAAGAACCAAATATCTTTCATAGATAACCTTGATCATAAACTCACAATTCATCGGATCTCGACAAACACATTGCAAAAAGTGATTACATCGAATAGATCTCCTCGAAGACCGAGGAGAAATATGTATTGAGATCCAGAGAGAGAGAAGAAGCCATCTAGATACTAGCTATGGACCCGAAGGTCTGTGGTAAACTACTCACAACTCATGGTGAGGGCGATGATGATGATGATGATGAAGGCCTCCGTGATGGATCCCCCTCCCGGAACAGGCTCCAAGATGGGATCTCCACGGGAACAGAAGCTACGGCGGTGGAATTAGGGTTTTCTCTCTGCGTATGGAGTTTCTGGGGTACGTAGGTATATATAATAAGAAGGAGGGCACCGGGGGGCGTGTGGGCCAGCCTCGAGGCAGGGGTGCGCCCCCCACCCTCGAGGGAAGGCCTTCCGTCCCCTAACTTGGTCCTGAAGTTTCCCGAGCGTGATTTCCTCCAAAAATATCTCCCGCGAAGGTTTCATTCCGTTTGGACTCCGTTCGATATTCTTTTTCTGCAAAACCCTGAAATAGTCAAAAAACAACAATCTGGACTGGGCCTTTGGGTTAGTAGATTAGTCCCAAAAATGATATAAAAGTGAATGATAAAGCCCATTAAACATCCAAGACTTCATAAATAATAGCATGGAACAATCAAAAATTATAGATACGTTGGAGACGTATCAAGCATCCCCAAGCTTAATTCCTGCTCGTCCTCGAGTAGGTAAATGATAAAGAAAGAATTTTTGATGTGGAATGCTAACCAATATAGTTTTTCAATGTAATTCTCTTAGTTGTGGCATGAATGTTCGGATCTGAAAGATTCAAGACAAAAGTCTATATTGACATAAGAAATAACAATACTTCAAGCAATACTAACAAAGCAATCATGTCTTCTCAAAATACTATGGATAAAGAAAGTTATCCCTACAAAATCATATAGTGTTGGCTATGCTCCCTTGTTATCACACAAAATATTCATATCATGCACAACCCTGATTTCAGCCAAGCACTTGTTTTCATGCTCTATCTTTTCAAACCTTTCAACTTTCTCGCAATACATGAGCATGAGCCATGGATATAGAACTATGGGTGGAACAGAGGTGGTTGTGGAGAAGACAAAAAGAGGGAGATAGTCTCACATCGACTAGGCGTATCAATGGGCTATGGAGATGCCCATCAATAGATATCAATGTGAGTGAGTAGGGATAGCATGCAACGGATGCACTAGAGCTAAATATGAATGAAAGCTCAAGAAAAGAAACTAGTGGGTGTGCATCCAACTTGCTTGCTCACGAAGACCTAGGGCATTTGAGGAAGCTCATCGTTGGAATATACAAGCCAAGTTCTATAATGAAAATTCCCACTAGTATATGAAAGTGACTAAGCATGAGACTCTTTACAATTGTCCCTTTTTCTTTTCTCTTTTTTTGGGCCTTTGTTTTTCTTTGGCCTTACTTATTTTCTTTTTTTTTGCGGAGGGGCTTTATCGATTCAGCCTTTCCTCCCATGGGACAATGCTCTAATAATGATGATCATCACACTTTCATTACAACAAGATATTACAACTCGATACTACAACAACAAAGTATGACTCTGTGTGAATGCCTCCGGCGGTGTAGCGGTATGTGCAATGAAACAAGAGTGACATGTATGAAAAGATTATGCATGGTGGCCTTGCCACGAATATGATGTCAACTACATTATCATGCATGGCAATATGACAATATGATGCGTGTCATATAAACAGAACGGTGGAAAGTTGCATGGCAATATATCTCGGAATGGCTATGGAAATGCCATGATAGGTAGGTATGGTGGCTGTTTTGAGAAACAATATAGTGGCTGTTTTGAGGAAGGATATATAGTGGGTTTATGGCACCGGCGAAAGTTGCGCGGTACAAGAGAGGCTAGCAATGGTGGAAGGGTGAGAGTGCGTATAATCCATGGACTCAACATTAGTCATAAGAACTCATATACTTATTGCAAAAATTTAGGGGTCATCAAAACAAAGCAATCAACGCATGCCCCTAGGGGGTAGGTTGGCAGGAGTTAACCATCGCGCGCCCCCGACCTCCACACAAAGGCTGACACTCTACAAATACCTCATGCTTTAACTTAGTCACACAACGGTTCACCATACGTGCATGCTACGGGAATCACTAACCTTAACACAAGTATTTATCAATTTCATAATAACTTCACTAGCATGAATTTAATATCACTATCCTCATGTCTCAAAACAATTATCAAGCATCCAACATCTCTTTCTATTCAATGCACTTGATGTGATTTTTTTTACTACATTGACATTGGATGTTTATCATGTGAAGACTAGTTTCTTTAGCCTCAACACTTTACCATGCTGTTTTAATAGACTCTCAAATAGATATAAGTGAATCGTGAGAGTTCAACAATTTCTACAAAACATTACCACCACCATGCTCTAAAAGATATAAGTGAAGCACTAGAGCAAAAACTATTCAACTCAAAAGATATAAGTGAAGCACATAGAGTGTTCTAACAATTTCTAGGTCATATTTAACTCTCTCAAATAGGTGTTTCCAGCAAGGATGATTGTGGCAAACTAACAAGCAAAGGCTCAAATTATACAAGACGCTCCAAGCAAAACACATAACATGTTGCGAATAAAAATATAGCTCCAAGTATAGTTAACGATGGTTAAAGACAAAAGAGGGGATGCCTTCCCGGGGCATCCCCAAGCTTAGGCTTGTGATTATCTTGAATTTATTTGGGGTGCCATGGGCATCCCCAAGCTTAGGCCTTTGCTACTCCTTGTTCCATAGTCCATCAAAGCAATACTCAAAACTTGAAAACTTCACAACACAAAACTTAGACAAAAATTCTCGTGAGCTCCGTTAGTAAGAGAAAACAAACCACTACTGAAAGGTACATCAAGGAATTCATTCTTTGTTTTTATTGTTGTTAAACCTACTGTACTCCAAGTTCTCTATGGTTCATATCCTCCAATATTACTCATAGATGCATCGGAATAAGCAAACAACACACGAAAAACAGAATCTGTCAAAGACAGAACAGTCTGTAGTAATCTGCAGGGTTCGGATACTTATGGAACTCCAAAAAATTCAAACTAAATTGGTAAATTTGCGCAATTTGTCTACCGATCAGAAGAAAAAATAATCAACTAAAAATCACGCTCCAGTAAAATCCCACGACTAGTTTAGCGAGCGCTAATGATTCTGTTTTTCACAGCTAGATCATATAAACTTCACACAAGTCTTACCAAAGGTTCTACTTGGCACAAACAATAAACAAAACATGAAACCACATCTAATAAGAGGCTAGATGAAATATTTATTCCCTAACATCAACAAAAGCAAAAAACATAAATTTGGGTTGCCTCCCAACAAGCGCTATCGTTTTACGCCCCTAGCTAGGCACGATACAAGATAGATCTAGGGATAGCCATAGTGGTACGATATGTCGTGAAAGCTCATCTCATATTCCCTACGTTCGGCAGCAAGCTTCCTTTGTTGCAAGCAAAACTAATCAAAAGGGCTAAATTTAATGGGACAAAAGTCCCCTACATCAAATCTCGGGAGGAACATGTTCCTCCTTTGGCCCTTTGTAGTGGATGACCAATTCATCATTATAGGCATTCTTTTGGCAGAAGGCCATAAGCCTTCGCTCAAGGGAGAAGCCTAAACCATTATTTTGAACATCAAAGTCATCCTTTATCTCAGAAATTCTATCAATCAAGATCTCAACAGGAACCTTTTTTCTAAGATTTTCATTAAAAGTAACATGATCAGGAGATCGCAAACGCATAAGGTCTTCTTGATTGAACAAGATAGCCTCTATAAGAGGTCGACCGGTATCTACTCCGTATTGAGCAAAGATTTCTCTGGCCTCTTTCATGATATATCTAAATTCATGAGCCAAAAAGATAGTAGCTGCACGCTTAACGGAAGAATGCTCAATATTGGAGAACTCCAAAAATACTCTCTAAATACAGGGATGCATATGGATAAATTGCCTTTCAATTTCTACTATGAGCATAGATACAGCATCCGCAAGGCTACTAGTTCTGTGAAGAATAGAGCCACCCATAGTGGGCAAAGCACCGGCACAAGTAAAGAAGTCTTGAAGAACGCCTTTTCCAATAATATTGCCACTACCAACCCGGAACTTCTTAACATGTAAAGTGGTAGCTTCATCCGAGGGGTCAACATGAACGTTGCCCTCGGCATTGCTACCCTTCTTGATAAAATCGTCCCCCATCTCAGACATGAGGGCAAGCAAGCAAGCAACTGATACGTCCAAAACGTATCTATAATTTCTGCTTGCTCCATGCCACTTTTGGGTGATATTGCTATGATATTTATACACTTCCATACACTTTTGATCATATTTGGACTAACCTACTAATCCAGTGCACCCCAGTGCCAGTTTCTGTTTTCGGCTGTTTTTGTATTTCAGGTTTTCACATTACGAGAACTGTCAGGAAAAATCCAGAAAAATTATATAAAAAATCAGCGTTCCAGAACCTACCTTGCGCCCGAAG
>LR738713.1:624136631-624179844 GCA_902687465.1 Secale cereale
GGGGGCGCTCCCCTCCCAATTCGGATTGGGCTTGTGGGGGGCGCGCCCCCACCTCGGCTGCCTCCTCCTCCTTTCCACTATGGCCCATTAAGGCCCATCAGCTCCCCGGGGGGTTCCGGTAACCCCCCGGTACTCCGATAAATGCACGAACTCATCTGGAACCATTCAGATGTCCATATATAGGCTTCCAATATATCGATCTTTATGTCTCGGACATTCCGAGACTCCTCGTCATGCCCGTGATCACATCCGAAACTCCAAACTACCTTTGGTACATCAAAATACATAAACTCATAATACCGATCGTCATCAAAGGTTAAGCGTGCGGACCCTACGGGTTCGAGAACTATGTAGACATGACCGAGACTCATCTCCGGTCAATAACCAATAGCGGAACCTGGATGCTCATATTGGTTCCTACATATTCTACGAAGATCTTTATCGGTCAAACCGCATAACAACATACGTTGTTCCCTTTGTCATCGGTATGTTACTTGCCCGAGATTCGATCATCGGTATCACTATACCTAGTTAATCTCGTTACCGGGAAGTCTCTTTACTCATTCCGTAATACATCATCTCGTGACTAACTCATTAGTCATTTGCTTTCAAGGCTTATTATGATGTGTATTACCGAGAGGGCCCATAGATACCTCTCCGACACTCGCAGTGACAAATCCTATTCTCGGTCTATGCCAACACCACAAAAACCTTTGGAGACACCTGTAGAGCATCTTTATAATCACCCAGTTACATTGTGATGTTTGATAGCACACAAGGTGTTCCTCCGGTATTCGTGAGTTGCATAATCTCATAGTCATAGGAACATGTATAAGTCATGAAGAAAGCAATAACAGTAAAACTAAACGATCAAGTTGCTAAGCTAAAAGATGGGTCTTGTCCATCACATCATTCTCATAATGATGTGATCCCGTTGATCAAATGACAACTCATGTCTATGGCTAGGAAACATAACGATCTTTGATCAATGAGCTAGTCTAGTAGAGGCATACTAGGGACACTATGTTTTGTCTATGTATTCACACATGTACTAAGTTTTCGGTTAATACAATTCTAGCATGAATAATAAACATTTATCATGTTATAAGGAAATATAAAAAAACAACTTTATTATTGCCTCTAGGGCATATTTCCTTCAGTCTCCCACTTGCACTAGAGTCAATAATGTAGTTCACATCGCCATGTGATTTAATATCGATAGTTCACATCGTTATGTGAATAACACCCAAAGTTCACATCGCCATGTGACCAACACCCTAAGAGTTTACTAGAGTCAATAATCTAGTTCACATCGGCATGTGATTAACACTCAAAGAGTACTAAGGTGTGATCATGTTTTGCTTCGTGACAGAAGTTTAGTCAGTGGGTCTGTTACATTCAGATCCATATGTATTTCGCAAATTTCTATGTCTACAATGCTCTGCATGGAGCTATTCTAGCTAATTGCTCCCACTTTCAATACGTATCCAGATTGATGCTTGGAGTCATCTGGATTAGTGTCAAAGCTTGCATCGGTGTAACTCTTTACGACGAACCCTTTATCACCTCCATAATCGAGAAACATTTCCTTAGTCATCCAGTAACTAAGGATAATTTTGACCGCTGTCCAGTGATCTACTCCTAGATCACTTTTGTACCTCCTTGCCAAACTCATGGCAAGGTACACAACAGGTTTGGCACACAACATGGCATACTTTATAGAACCTATGGCTGAGGCATAGGGAATGACTTTCATTCTTTCTCTATCTTCTGCCATGGTCGGGTCTTGAGTCTTACTCAACTTCATACCTTACAACTTTAGGCAAGAACTCCTTCTTTGACTGATCCATTCTGAACTTCTTCAAAATCTTATTAAGGTATGTACTCATTGAAAATCGTATCAAGCGTCTTAATCTATCTCTATAGATCTTGGTGCCCAATATGTAAGCAGCTTCACCGAGGTCTTTATTGATAAACTCCTTTTAAACAATCCTTTATGCTTTCCACAACATTCTACATCATTTCCGATCAACAATATGTCATTCATTATCCTTGCGTCTTGGGCCATATGGATTTCCAGGAATAGCCTCATTTTCTAAGCCATTCCACCTAGCATTCAGAGATGGAAAACCACTTTCTTGGAAGAACTCAATCTGCTCATATTTAGGATTAAGCAGGGTTATGCCAGAGCTTATTGTTGCTGGCTGGATAATTTGGTTTTGTAATTTTGGGTGCTTAGCCCTTTCTTTTAGCAGTTTTTTTTTCTTTTTTGGCTTACCTCATGCCTTTTGTATACTAGACTTTGTACTACTTGCTCTTTGTTTTTATAATTGAAAAAAATCGCAGTGGGGTTTTGCCCTACTGTGTATAGTCATAACAATATGTCATTCACATATACTTATCAGAAAGGTTGTAGTGCTCCCACTCACTTTATTGTAAATATAGGCTTCACCGCAAGTCTGTATAAAACTACATGCTTTGATCAACTTATCAAAGCGTATATTCCAACTCCGAGATGCTTGCACCAGTCCATAGATGGATCGCTGGAGCTTGCACATTTCGTTAGCACTTTTAGGATTGACAAAACCTTCTGGTTGCATCATATACAACTCTTCTTTAATAAATCCATTAAAGATTTTGTTATCCATTTGCCAGATTCCATAAAATGCGGCAATTGCTAACATGATTCAGAGAGACTTAAGCATCGCTATGAGTGAGAAAATCTCATCGTAGTCAACACCTTGAACTTGTCGAAAACCTTTCGCAACAAGTCGAGCTTTGTAGACAGTAACATTACCATCGGCGTCCGTCTTCCTCTTAAAAATCCATTTATTTTCAATGGCTTGCCGATCATCGGGCAAGTCAACCAAAGTCCACACTTTGTTCTCATACATGGATCCCATCTCAAATTTCATGGCCTCAAGCCATTTTGTGGAATCTGGGCTCATCATCACTTCCTCATAGTTCATAGGTTCATCATGGTCTAGTAACATGACTTTCGGGTTACCGTACCTCTCTGGCGTGGAACGCACTCTGGTTGACCTACGAGGTTCATTAGTAACTTGATCTGAAGTTTCATGATCATCATCATTAGCTTCCGCGCTGATTGGTGTAGGAATCACTAGAACTAGTTTCTGTGATGTACTACTTTCTAATTTGGGAGAAGGTACAATTACCTCATCAAGTTCTACTTTCCTCCCACTCACTTCTTTCGAGAGAAACTCCTTCTCTAGAAAGTATCCATTTTAGCAACGAATATCTTGCCTTTGGATCTGTGATAGAAGGTGTACCCAACAGTTTACTTTGGGTATCATATGAAGGCACATTTCTCCGATTTTGGTTCAAGCTTATCAGTTTGAAACTTTTTTCACATAAGCATCGCTGCCCCAAACTTTAAGAAATGACAGCTTAGGTTTCTTGCCAAACCATAGTTCATACGGTGTCGTCTCAACGGATTTAGATGGTGACCTATTTAACGTGAATGCAGCTGTCTCTAATCCATAACCCCAAAACGATAGTGGTAAATTGGTAAGAGACATCATAGATCGCACCATATCTAATAAAGTGTGGTTACGATGTTCGGACACACCATTACATTGTGGTGTTCCATGTGGCGTGAGTTGTGAAACTATTTCACATTGTTTTAAATGAAGGCCAAACTCGTAACTTCAAATATTCGTCTCCGCGATCTGATTGTAGAAACTTTTATTTTCTTGTTACGATGATTTTCCACTTCACTCTGAAATTCTTTGAACTTTTCAAATGTTTCAGACTTTATGTTTTATCAAGTAGATATACCCATATCTGCTGAAATCATATGTGAAGGTTAGAAAATAACTATACCCGCCGTGAGCCTCAACAATCATCGGACCGCATACATCAGTATGTATTATTTCCAATAAGTCAGTTGCTCGCTCCATTGTTTCGGAGAACGGAGTCTTATTCATCTTGCCCATGGGGCATGGTTCGCAAGCATCAAATGATTCATAATCAAGTGATTCTAAAAGCCCATCAACATGGAGTTTCTTCATGCACTTTACACCAATATGACCTAAACGATAGTGCTACAAATAAGTTGCACTATCATTATTAACTTTACATCTTTTGGCTTCAATATTATGAATATGTGTATCACTACGATCGAGATCCAACAAACTATTTTCATTGGGTGTATGACCATTGAAGGTTTTATTCATGTAAACAGAACAACAATTATTCTCCGACTTTAAATGAATAAAGATATTGCAATAAACATGATCAAATCATATTCATGGTCAACGCAAACACAAAATAACATTTATTTATGTTTTACACTAGTCCTGAAAGTATATGGAGTGTGCGATGATGATCATATCAATCTTGGAACCACTTCCAACACACATCGTCACTTCACCTTTAACTAGTCTCTGTTCATTCTGCAACTCTCGTTTCGAGTTACTAATTTTAGCAACTGAACTGGTATCAAATACCCAGGGGTTGCTATGAACACTGCTACTTCTCGAGCTTGCGTTGTATTCCCTCGAAGAGGAAAGGGTGATGCAACACAGTAGCGTAAGTATTTCCCTCAGTTTTTGAGAACCAAGGTATCACTCCAGTAGGAGACCACGCGCGAGTCCCTCGCACCTGCACAAACAAATAAGAACTTCGCAGCCAACGCGATAAGGGGTTGTGAATCCCTTTACGGTCGCTTACGAAGTGAGATCTGATAGATGTGATAGTTTGATATTTTTGGTATTTTTGGATATAAGAACAGAAAGTAAAAATAGTAAAGTAAAACAGATTGTAGATTGATAGGTTGAGAATAGACCCGGTGGCCATAGCTTTCACTAGTGGCTTCTCTCATGATAGTAGAATTCTGCGGTGGGTGAACAAATTACTATCGAGCAATTGATAGAAAAGCGAATAATTATGAGACTATCTAGGCATGATCATTATATATAGGCATCACGTCCGTGACAAGTAGACCGAATCGATTCTACATCTACTACTATTACTCCACACATCAACCGCTATCCAGCATGCATCTAGAGTATTAAGTTCAAAAGAACAGAGTAACACTTTAAGCAAGATGACATGATGTAGAGGGATAAACTCAAGCAATATGATATAAACCCCATCTTTTTATCCTCGATGGCAACAATACAATACGTGCCTTGCTGCCCCTACTGTCACTAGGAAAGGACACCACAAGATTGAACCCAAAGCCAAGCACTTCTCCCATTGCAAGAACTGTAGATCTAGTAGGCCAAACTGAACCGATAATTCGAAGAGATTTGCAAGGATATTATAATCATACATAAAAGAATTCAGAAAAGAACCAAATATTTCTCATAGATAATCTTGATCATAAACCCACAATTCATCGGATCTCGACAAACACACCACAAAAAGTTTACATCGAATAGTTCTCCTTGAAGACGGAGGAGAACTTGGTATTGAGATCCAAAGAGAGAGAACAAGCCATCTAGGTACTAACTATGGACCCGAAGGTCCGTGGTAAACTACTCACAACTCATGGTGAGGCGATGTGTTGATGTAGAAGCACTCCGTGGAAGACCCCCCCCCCCTCCGGCGGAGCTCCAGAACAGGCCCCAAGATGGGATCTCACGGGAACAGAAGGTTGCGGCGGTGGAATAAGGTTTTCTCTGTTGCTTCCATGTTTTCAGGGTACATGGATATATATAGGAGGAAAGAGGGCATCGGGGGAGCAACGTGGGGCCCAGGCAGGGGGCGTGCCCAGGGGGAGGGGGCGCCCCCCTCACCCTCGTGGACGCCACGTGTGCCCTATTCCGTGGTTCTCAAGTCTCCTGTGAAGACGTCGTTCCAAAAATATCTCTCCCGAAGGTTTCATTCCGTTTGGACTCCGTTTGATATTCCTTTTCTGTAAAACCCTGAAATAGGCAAAAATAACAATTGGACTGGGCCTTTGGGTTAATAGGTTAGTCCCAAAAATAATATAAAAGTGTATAATAAAGCCCATTAAACATCCAAAACATCATATATAATAGCATGGAACAATTAAAAATTATAGATACGTTGGAGACGTATCAAGCATCCCCAAGCTTAATTCCTGCTCGTCCTCAAGTAGGTAAATGATAAAAACAGAATTTTTAATGTGGAATGCTAACCAACATAATTTTCAATGTAATTCTCTTTATTGTGGCATGAATGTTTAGATCCGAAAGATTCAAGAAATAATAATACTTCAAGCATACTAACAAAGTAATCATGTCTTCTCAAAATAACATGGCTAAAGAAAGTTATCCCTACAAAATCATATAGTCTGGCTATGCTCCCTCTTCATCACACAAAATATTCATATCATGCACAACCCGGTTTCAGCCAAGCACTTTTTTTCATACTCAATCTTTTCAAACCTTTCAACTTTCACGCAGTACATGAGCGTGAGCCATGGATATATCACTATGGGTGGAATAGAATGGTGGTTGTGGAGAAGACAAAAAGGAGGAAGATAGTCTCACATCGACTAGGCGTATCAACGGGCTATGGAGATGCCCATCAATAGATATCAATGTGAGTGAGTAGGGATTGCCATGCAACGGATGCACTAGAGCTAAAAATGTATGAAAGCTCATCAAACGAAACTAAGTGGGTGTGCATCCAACTTGCTTGCTCATGAAGACCTAGGGCATTTGAGGAAGCCTATCGTTGGTATATACAAGCCAAGTTCTATAATGAAAATTCCCACTAGCATATGAAAGTGACTAAACATGAGACTCTCTATCATGAAGAACATGGTACTACTTTGAAGCACAAGTGTGGAAATTGATAGTAGCATTGTCCCTTCTCTCTTTTCTCTCATTTTTTGGAGGGGCTCTCCTTTTTCTAGCCCCTCTCTATATTTTTTTGGGCCATCTTTTTTTTGGCCTTTCCTCACATGGGACAATGCTCTAATAATGATGATCATCACACTTTTATTGATTTACAACTCAATACTAGAACAAAGTATGACTCTATATGAATGCCTCCGGCGGTGTACCGGGGTGAGCAATGAATCAAGAGTGACATGTATGAAAAATTATGCATGGTGGCTTTGCCACAAATATGATGTCAACTACATGATCATGCATGGCAATATGACAATATGAAGCGTGTCATATGAACGGAACGGTGGAAAGTTGCATGGAAATATATTTCGGAATGGCTATGGAAATGCCATGATAGGTAGGTATGGTGGCTGTTTTGAGGAAGGTATATGGTGGCTATTTTGAGGAAGGTATATGGTGGCTGTTTTGAGGAAGGTAATTAGTGGGTGTATGGTACCGGCGAAAGTTGCGCGGTACAAGAGAGGCTAGCAATGGTGGAAGGGTGAGAGTGCGTATAATCCATGGACTCAACATTAGTCATAAAGAACTCATATACTTATTGCAAACATTTACGAGTCATCAAAACAAGCAATCAACGCAAGCCCCTAGGGGGGAGGTTGGTAGGAGTTAACCATCGTGCGCCCCCGACCTCCACACAAAGGATGACACTCTACAAATACCTCATGCTCTAACTTCGTCACATAGCGGCTCACCATACGTGCATGCTACGGGAATCACAAACTTTAACACATGTATTTCTCAATTTCATAATAACTCCACTAGCATGAATCTAATATCACTATCCTCATTTCTCAAAACAATAATCAAGTATCAAACTTCTCATCATATTCAATGCACTTTGTATGAAAGTTTTTACTACATTCATCTTGGATGCCTATCATATTAGGACTAGTTTTATAACCAAAGCACATTACCATGCTGTTCTAATAGACTCTCAAAAGTATATAAGTGAATCATGAGATATCAACAATTTCTACAAAATAAAATCACCACCGTGCTCTAAAAGATATAAGTCAATCACTAGAGCAAACTGTTTAGCTCAAAAGATATAAGTGAAGCACATAGAGTGTTCTAACAAATTCTAGGCCATATTTATCTCTCTCAAAAAGGTTTGTCCAGCAAGCATGATTGTGGAAAACTAACAAACAAATACTCAAATCATACATGACGCTCCAAGTAAAACACATATCATGTGGTGAATAAAAATATAGTCCCGAGTATAGTTACCGATAGAAGAAGACGAAAGAGGGGATGCCTTCGCGGGGCCTCCCCAAGCTTAGGCTTTTGGTCGCCCTTGAATTTTACTTGGGGTGCCTTGGGCATCCCCAAGCTTAAGCTCTTGCCACTCTTTGTTCCATAGTCCATCAAAGCAATACTCAAAACTTGAAAACTTCACAACACAAAACTTAGACAAAAATCTCGTGAGCTCCGTTAGTATAAGAAAACAAACCACCACTCAAAGGTACTGCAATGAACTCATTCTGTGTTTATATTGGTGTTAAACCTACTGTATTCCCACTTCTCTATGATTTATATCCTCCAATACTACTCATAGTTTCATCAAAACAAGCAAACAACACACGAAAAACAAAATCTGTCAAAAAGAGAACAGTCTGTAGTAATCTGTAACTTTCGAATAATTCTGTAACTCCAAAAAAATTGAAATAAATTGGTAAACGTGAGGAATTTGTCTATAAATCATCTGCAAAAATAATCAACTAAATAGCACTCTCCAGTAAAATGTGGTGACTATTCTAGTGAGCGCTAATGTTTCTATTTTTTACAGCAAGATCATATAAACTTCACACAAGTCTTCCCAAAGGTTCTACTTGGCACAAACACTAATTAAAACACAAAACCACATCTAAACAGAAGCTAGATGCAATATTTATTCCTAAACAGAAGAAAAAACAAAGAAAATAAAATTAGGTTGCCTCCCAACAAGCGCTATCGTTTAACGCCCGTAGCTAGGCACGATACAAGGATAGATCTAGATATTGCCATCTTTGGAAGGCAATCCATAAGTGACTCTCATAATAGATTCATAAGGTAATTTAATTTTATTTCTAGGAAAGTGTTCCATGCCTTTCCTTAATGTAAATTGGAATCTAATATTTCCTTCCTTCATATCAATAATTGAACCAATCGTTCTAAGGAAAGGTCTACCAAGAATAATAGGACATGAAGGATTGTAATCTATATCAAGAACAATGAAATCTATGGGCACATAATTCCTATTGCCAACAATAAGAAGATCATTAATCCTTCGCATAGGTTTCTTAATAGGAGAATCCGCAAGATGCAAATTTAAAGCACAATCATCAAGCTCATGGAAACCTAACAAATCACACAAAGTTTTTGGGATAGTGGAAACACTTGCACCCAAATCACACAAAGCAAAGCATTCATGATATTTAATTTTAATTTTATTAGTAGGTTCCCACTCATCATAAATCTTTCTAGGGAAAAAACTTCTAATTCAAGTTTTTCTTCATAAAATTGCATCAAAGCATCAACTATGTGTTTGGTAAAAGCTTTATTTTGACTATAAGCATGCGGAGAGTTTAGTACGGATTGCGGCAAGGAAATACAATCAATCAAAGTGCAATTATCATAATTGAATCCCTTCAAATCCAAAGTAGTGGGTTCATCACTATTGAAAGTTTTAATCTCTTCCATCCCACTTTTAATAATTTTAGCATCAAGATCTAAAAACTCCGAATCATTGGGACACATTTTAATTAAAGTAGACTCATCTCCAGTCCCATCTTTATCAAGATTCATACTAGAAAACAAGGATCTAATAGGAGACACATCAATAACTTTCAGATCTTCATCTTTATTTTCATGATAACTAGAAGAACACGCTTTTATAAAGCTCTCTTTTTAGCACGCATCCTAGCGGTTCTTTCTTTGCATTCATCAATGGAAATTCTCATGGCTTTGAGAGATTCATTGATATCATGCTTAGGTGGAATATATCTAAGTTTCAAAGAATCAACATCAAAAGTAATTCTATCCACACTTATAACCAATTCATCAATCTTAAGCAATTTTTCTTCAAGCAAAGCATTGAAATTCTTTTGCGAATTCATAAACTCCTTAACACTAGTTTCAAATTCAGAAGGCATCTTTCCATAAGAGTTATTGTAGGAATTACCATAATTATTAGCGTAATTACTAGGAAAAGGCCTAGGATTAAAGTTTCCTCTATAAGCATTGTTACGAAAATTATTCCTACCAACAAAATTCACATCCAAAGATTCATTATTATTTTCAATCAACGTGGATAAAGGCATATCATTAGGATCAGAAGAAGCACTCTTAGCAGCAAATAATTTCATAAGTTCATCCATCTTTCCACTCAACACACTAATCTCTTCAATAGCATGCACTTTTTTACTAGTAGATCTTTCGGTGTGCCATTGCGAATAATTAACCATAATATTATCTAGGAGTTTGGTAGCTTCTCCTAAGCTAGTTTCCATGAAAGTGCCTCCTGCGGCCGAATCTAAAAGATTTCTAGAAGAAAAATTCAAGCCAACATAAAAGTTTTGTATAATCATCCATAAGTTCAAACCATGTGTAGGGCAATTACGTATCATTACTTTCATTCTCTCCCAAGCTTGTGCAACATGCTCATGATCTAGTTGCTTAAAATTAATAATATCATTTCTAAGAGAGATGATCTTAGCAGGAGGAAAATACTGAGAGATAAAAGCATCTTTGCACTTATTCCACGAACCAATACTATTTCTAGGCAAAGAGGAAAACCATGTTTTAGCACGATCTCTAAGTGAAAACGTAAATAACTTCAATTTAACAATATCATTATCCGTATCCCTCTTCTTTTGCATATCACACAAATCAAAAAAGATGTTTAGATGGGTAGCGGCATCTTCACTAGGAAGGCCGGAAAATTGATCTTTCATGACAAGATTCAACAGAGCAGCATTGATCTCACAATATTCAGGTAATAGGAGCAATCGGAGTGCTAATAAAATCATTATTCTTGGTATTGGAGGAGTCACACAATTTTGTATTGTTCTGAGCCATTGTGACAAGAAAGCAATACAAAACAAAAGCAAACAATAGGCAAGCGAACGTGTCACACCCTGCATTTTGTAACATGTCATTTGCATCAATAAAGCATGAAAATTTGGACCAGCAAATTTTTTTTGGCATCATTTGGCTTTCATTTGGAATTAAGTTTTTCTTCCTGTGTTTTTTCAAGTGCTCATTAAAGTCAACTACTCCCTCTTGTACAATTCATCTCCTTACCCAAAACTTCTACCCAATGATCATACCAAGTGTTTATAGCAGTATAGTATTTTCTTATAAAATTAATTTGGCCAAAATGTATTTTCAAAGGATAGTATTCCAAAAACCCCTGAATTGAGGTTTGCACTGCAAGTGCTTGATTTAGGCTGAGAAAATTATTTCAAAAGGTATATTTGAAACCTAGTAGATATAGGACACCCAGAAACCACAAAAGTATAATTTTAAAAGTTATTTTCCTATTTTATTTAAAAGCTTTTTCTTAAGGCCAGAAATGGTCTTTAATAGGAAAAATATATTTAATTATTTCAAAAATATTTGCCAAAATTCTTGGAGACTCATAGGACATATATTGTCCATATATAAGAGTTTCAACACTTGGTCATGTTCAAAATATTGTGCTAATCCCTCAGAAACTCTTTCTGGATATTTCAAGCTTTTGAAATATTTGCAAAGGAAATATTCTCTAAAAATTCCAGGGAAATTCTATCATGTCATATATGACATATTTGATGATCTTGCAAACCCCATGCCTTGGGAAGCAAGAAAACATCATCAAAACCCCTCAAAACCATTCTGTCCATATCTGAAGTTTGAGCAACTTTACATTGCCAAACTTATCCAAATGCTCTCAAACTTGGTGCACATGCTAGAATGGTCTTATAAGGCATCTAGACCAAATGGCACAAGCTTTGGAGAAAGGGTAACTTGATCAGAGTACCCCAAAACCATTTCTGTTCAAATTCAAATTTGAACAACTTTACATTACCAACTTTTTACTTGGGGCTTCAAACTTTGTGGGCATGATCATAACCCCAAATAATGACACTACACCAAGTGGTGCATCAAGGGGAGATGATTAGTTTGACTTAAACATGGTGAAACCATTTCTGTTGATTTCTAAAGTTCACCAAAGTTACATTGGCAAGTTTCTTCAAACAAGCCCAAACTTGGTGAAATGCTAGGTGGCTTCTCACCCCTCGTTGGTTACCCCAAGTGTAAGGTTTGAGATGCAGTGTAGCAGAAGTTTTCCCTTGGTAATACCAAGGATTGATTTCCCAGAGACTCCCAGTTTCAACAAGAAGGTGTCAACTGCTAACGGCGCCAGATATTAGCAATCAACGTGGACCTCCACACAGATACAAATAACTTTGCTCCCAACGAGTACAGAGAGGTTGTCAATCCCTCCGGCCTTGTAGTTTACAAAGGATCAAACGCAAGTGATAATAGTGATATGTATAATTGCAATAGTAAGTAAATAGCGGAAAAGTAAATAGCGGATGTGATCAATGATGGTAATATGGACCGGAGTCTCATGATGTTCACTAGTGATGTCTCTCTACCAAAAGATGATAAAACAGCTAAGTGAGGTAAACGAATTACAGCTGGGCAATTGACAGGACCATGTGCGCAAACCAATGCTGACTACATTGCAAGAAAGGTAGAGGTTCAAAGCATGGGCGGTACGCCAAAGTAAGTAGACCGAAATCCATCAATATCCACTACTAATCATCCACCTTGAGATATCTATCCAGAACATCTCGCTGGTATTAAGTTGCGAGCCCCACCCATAGTGTAGACTCAAAGCAACAGACAACTGCATTAAAAGAACTTTGCGTAAAGTAAACAATCCTTGCACCCGCGGGCACAAGCACCGTTGTTTCCCCCCTTGTGGCAACAGCACATCCCCTAGACTCATGTTTCTGTCACTCAAGCTAGTCATCGAGGGGCATGAACCCACAATCAAGCATAACGTTCCCTCTTGGAGTCACTACCTACTACTTGGCCAAAGCAACAAATAACAACGGAGAACATGCAAGAATTACTTACGAACATAAATATAAAAGAGGTAGATCAAATATATTACTCAAACACAATCTGAACATAATCTCATAATCCATCGGATCCCAGCAAACTCATCATAGCAACAACATAAGGATTACATATGTGCCTCGATCATGTAGGGCAGCTCACGAGGACTAATTAGTGAAGCACAAGAACGGGAGGAGAACATCACATAGCTACTGGTCATGGACCCAAGGTCCAAGGGAGACTACTCACAACTCATCCGGGAGGCGTCCATGGTGGTGGAGAAGCTCCCGGTGGTGATCCTCCCCTCCGGCAGGGTGCCGGGAAGAGTTCTCCTGGTGCTCCCGATCTTGGAAGCGGCGGCGGCGGCGGAACAGAGATGAGATCGCGAAAAAGAGTTCCTGTTTCCAGGGTTTCGGGAGACGCTTTAAATATATGCCAAAGGGGGCATCGGAGGAGCCTCGGGGGGCCCAGGCGCCCCCCGGCGTGGCCCAGGGGGGGGGGGGGGCGCCGCCAGGGCGCCTGGAGCCCTGGTGCCCCCCGGCTGTCCTTCGGGCGCACGGTAGTTTCTGGAACGCTGATTTTTTATATAATTTTTCTGGATTTTTCCTGGCAGTTCTCGTAATGTGAAAACCTGAAATACAAAAACAACCGAAAACAGAAACTGGCACTGGGGTGCACTGAGTTAATAGGTTAGTCCAAATATGATCAAAAGTGTATGGAAGTGTATAAATATCATAGCAATATCACCCAAAAGAGGTATGGAGCAAGCAGAAATTATAGATACGTTTTGGACGTATCAACATCCCCAAGCTTAATTCCTGCTCGTCCTGGAGTAGGTAAATGATAACAAGAATAATTTCTGTGGTGACATGCTATTAACCATATAGGACTTATTCATAGTCATATGACAAAAGCTTACTGAGATAATGAATCTGTAGTAATTAAGTTGCCTCATGAGAAAATCACAAAGAACTGAAAGTTTTACAATATGATACTGAAACATCAAATAGATTTGCAATGAACATGATGTGCAAATATGATAAAGTGATATCTAGCTTGCCCCCTTTAGTGAAGCAAAACATAAATGCAGGGGCACCTTCAAGGTTTAAGTGATGACTAGATACAATGATTTCAAAATAAACGATATCACAATCATGCAAAAGACAATGCTACTTTGGGACAATGCACATTACACTCAGAATGACAATCATGCTCTCAGTAGTTGGTGCTTGAAGAAAGAAGGTGGTGACTCAACATAAAAGTAAAAGAATGGCCCTTCGCAGAGGGAAGCATGGATTACTCATGTGCTAGAGCTTTTTATTTTGAAAACATAGAAACAATTTTGTCAACGGTAGTAGTACTTCGTATGTGTTATGCATAAGACATCCTATAAGTTGCAAGCCTCATGCATCGAATACCAATAGTGCTCGCACCTTGTCCTAATTAGCTCGGATTTCCATGGATTATCATTGCATTACATATGTTTCAACCAAGTGTCATAAAGGGGTACCTCTATGTCACCTGTACAAAGGTCCAAGGAGATAGATCGCATTTGATTTCTCGTTTTTGATAGATCTCAACTTGAGGACATCCATACCGGGACAACATAGAAAATAGATAATGGACTCCTCTTTAATGCTTAAGCATACTCTCATAAGAGATTGAGGATTAATGTCCAAGCTAAAACTTCCACCATGATACATGGCTTTGGTTGGCGGTCCAATGTTCTTCTCTAACAATATGCATACTCAAACCATTCAACCCATGGCAAATCACCCTTACTTCAGACAAGACGAACATGCATAGCAACTCACATGATATTCAACAAAAGTGTAATAGTTGATGGCGTCCCCAGAAACATGGTTACCGCTCAGCAAGCAACTTATAAGAAATAAGATACATAAGCAACATATTCTTTACCACAATTGTTTTTAAGCTACTTTCCCATGAGCTATGTATTGCAAAAACTGAAGGTTTTAAAGGTAGCACATGTAAATTTACTTGGAGTGGCGGTGAAATACCACATATAGGTAGGTATGGTGGACTCATATGGCATAACTGGTTTGAAAGGATGTGGATGCACAAGCAGTCAGTCCGCTTAGTACAGGTGGAGGTTAGCAAAAGACTGGGAGCGACCAACTAAGAGAGCAATGACGGTCATAATCATGCAGAGCGACAAAGCAACATTGAATCAGGCATGGAAGTTATATCGCTACTTAGAAATAAAAGATCATCAAGGCTTGACAGACTTTCTTTACAGTCTTAAATATGCGTGAGCATACGCCAAGTCAATCAAAATAAATTCTTGAGGGAAGATATTACTAAACCATACCACATCATTGGCAAACAAATCATGTTGGTACTCCAATAACACATTGGGAATCCCCCAGCTATTTGAGACTAACCACAAGAAAACCTGAACTACCAAGCGCCATTACGCATGTAGCATCTTTATCATAGACATATTAACCAATGCAACGGAAGCAAACTCTCTTAATAAGATAAGCATGATAATTAAAGAGAGTTCAAGCAACCAACTAAACAAAAGCTCTTTAAAAAAGATAAGCATGAATACTAAGAGCAGAGCATGATAGTAGCTATTAAAAGACAAAGAACACACACAGCAAAGATAGTCATGAAAATTCTATGTTATGTTCTAGGTAGAAGTGGAGTGTGTTTATCTCCCACATAAAGAACGCTGAGTTCCGACTCGTTATGGAAAACTAAAAAGGAAATTAAAAGCAAGACGCTCCAAGCATAGCACATAACACATGAAGTGATTAAAATATAGTGGAACGAAAGACGAACTGATAATGTTGATGGAGAAGGGGATGCACGGGGGCATCCCCAAGCTTAGATGCTTTTGTCTCCTTGAATATTTCTTGGGGGTGCATGGGGGCATCCCCAAGCTTGAGCGCTTGACACTCCTGAATCTTTTTATCATCTTCCCTCGCACACTTGAAAACTCCCTTCATACATAACTCATCATAATCTGATTAGCGAGGTTAGTACCCATAATAAAATAATTATACCTTGCTGGAAATAAATATATTCTCGAAGGTCTACTGTTTCTCAAGATTGCCAAAAAGGTTTTTGCAAAGAAAAAGCAAGCTCTTGGTTTGCAAAATGAAGGAAAGGCAAAACAGGACAGAATCTGTGAAAAACAGAACAGCAGGTAGTAATTGATTTGTTCGGGGCACTTCTGCAACTCGAATCAAAAAACTCGGAACAGACGCACGAAAGACAATTATATAGAGAACACTGTCGAAAAAATTCAGACCAAAAAGATGATCTGGTGATTTTATACGAATTTTTCTATTCAAGGACAGAATCTGTTTCCTGGACAGCACCTCACAACTTTTGAACTTTCTAGCAATCAGAGGCTATACTTGGCACAAATATGAAAAGCAAAGATACAATGATGATGCTACAGTAGTAAACAACATCAATACACAACAAAAGCAAAATAAAATTTTTATTCATGTGGGCTGCCTCCCAAAAGCGCTTTCTTTTATGCCTTTAAGCTAGGCATAATGCATAGAGATCAGGTTTTATCAAGAGTAAAAGAATAGCTAGCCCGTACAACGGACTCAAAAGGTAACTTGATCTTCTTTCGAGGGAAGTGTTCCATCCCTTTCTTGAGAGGAAACTGAAATTTTATATTACCCTCTTTCATGTCAATGATAGCACCAACGGTGCGCAAAAAGGGACGTCCCAAAATAATTGGACAAGAAGGATCACATTCAATATCCATAATAGTGAAATCAACGGGAACATAATTGTCATTGACAACGATAAGAACATCGTCGATCCTCCCCAAAGGTTTCTTTATGGAAGAATCAACGAGACGAACACCAAAAGAACAAGAATCAAAAGGTTTCAATTTAAGCACATCATATATTCTTTTGGGCATAACAGAGGTACTAGCTCCAACATCACATAATGCATAGCAAGAGAAGTCATTCAATTTAATTTTTATCATAGGATCCCAACCATCTTCTAGCTTTCTAGGTATGGAGGCTTCTACTCTAAGTTTCTCCTCCCTAGCTTTGATGAGAGCATTAGTGATATGCTCTGTGAAGGCAACGTTAAGCGTGCTAGTGCAGGGATCTCTAGACATCTTGTGAAGGAAATCAATAACTTCGGTAAGAGTGCAATTATCAAAATCAAGGTCCCTAGCATCAAGTAAAGTGCTAGTGGTGTCCTTTAGATTCACTTGTTTGGTAGTTTCTATAGTCATAGCATCACCATTAATAGGTCCATCGGGACCAGGAGTACATTGGGTGCTAAGAGTTTGGATATCCTCAACAACTTGGATAGTAGCATCAGTGTGGTGGGTAGGAAGGTTCTTAATTCAATCCTCTTCCTCCCTTTCTCTAGCCCATCTTTCTTTAAGTTTAGCCATCATCCTAATGTTTTCATTAATTTGCACTTGAATAGCATTCATAGGAGTGACCTTCCTCTCCTCAAGAGGAGAAGTTTTAATTTTTAGCAGTTCTATCTCATTGGCTAAGTGGTCTACCTTCAAAGAGAGATCATCTAGTTTATGTAGTTTTTCTTCTACACTCTTATTAAAGGCTTGTTGGGTAGTGATGAAATCTTTAAGCATAATGTCTAGTTCAGTAGTGGAGTTCCTGGTGCTAGGATAAGCATTGTTGTTCCCATAAGAATTAGAGGGGAACGGTCTAGGATTGCTACCAAAATTACTCCTATAAGCATTGTTGTTGAAATTGTTTCTAGAGATAAAGTTCACATCTACTTGTTCTGGAGCAATCAAAGAATTTAAAGGAACATCACGAGGATCAACAGAAGATTGCTTTGAAAGTAGAGACATGATCAAGTCAACTTTTTTATTTAGGGAGGAAATCTCCTCGACCGAGTTTACCTTCCTACCCGTTGGAGCGCGTTCGGTGTGCCATTGGGAATAGTTGGTCATCATCTCATCGAGAAGTTTCGTGGCAGCACCAAGTGTAGTTGACATAAAGGTTCCTCCCGCGGCCGAATCTAACAAGTTCCGTGAGGTAAAGTTCAAGCCTGCATAAAAAGTTTGGATAACCATCCAAGTAGTCAAACCATGAGTAGGGCAGTTCTTGATAAGAGATTTCATACGTTCCCAAGCTTGGGCAACGTGTTCATTATCCAATTGTTTAAAATTCATTATGTTACTTCTCAGTTGGATAATTTTAGCAGGTGGATAGTATTTTCCGATAAAAGCATCTTTGCACTTGTCCCATGAATCTATGCTATTTCTAGGCAAAGACTGAAACCAAATTTTAGCTCCTCCTCTCAAGGAGAAAAGAAAAAGCTTAAGCTTAACAATATTACCATCTATTTCTTGGTACTTTTGCATATCACAAAGTTCAACAAAGTTGTTCAAGTGTAAAGCAGCATCATCTCCAGCACCGGAGAATTGATCTTTCATGACTAAGTTCAGTAAAGCAGGTTTAATTTCATATGAAGGTGCTGAAGTGGCAGGTGTAGTGATAGGTGTGCTGATAAAGTCATCGTTGTTGTGACTAGTGAAGTCACACAACTTGGTGTTCTCGATGGAACCCATTGTAGCAAGCAAGCAAGATAACTATTTTTGTGATTTTCGATAAAAGATACTAAAGCAAAACTGAAAGGTAAACTAACAAGACTAAAAGCCAAGGTAAAAGATAGCGTGCAACTCCCCTATCCTGAAGAGTGGAGTCCCCGGCAACGGCGCCAGAAATTGCTTTGCTAGGTGGCTTCTCACCCCTCGTTGGTTACCCCAAGTGTAAGGTTTGAGATGCAGTGTAGCAGAAGTTTTCCCTTGGTAATACCAAGGATCGATTTCCCAGAGACTCCCAGTTTCAACAAGAAGGTGTCAACTGCTAACGGCGCCAGATATTAGCAATCAACGTGGACCTGCACACAGATACAAATAACTTTGCTCCCAACGAGTACAGAGAGGTTGTCAATCCCTCCGGCCTTGTAGTTTACAAAGGATCAAACGCAAGTGATACTAGTGATCGGTATAATTGCAATAGTAAGTAAATAGCGGAAAAGTAAATAGCGGATGTGATCAATGATGGTAATATGGACCGGAGTCTCATGATGTTCACTAGTGATGTCTCTCTCCCAAAAGACGATAAAATAGCTATGTCAGGTAAACGAATTACAACTGGGCAATTGACAGGACCATGTGCGCAAACCAATGCTGACTACATTGCAAGAAAGGTAGAGGTTCAAAGCATGGGCGGTACGCCAAAGTAAGTAGACCGAAATCCATCAATATCTACTACTAATCATCCACCTTGAGATATCTATCCAGAACATCTCGCTGGTATTAAGTTGCGAGCCCCACCCATAGTGTAGACTCAAAGCAACATACAACTGCATTAAAAGAACTTTGCGTAAAGTAAACAATCCTTGCACCCGCGGGCACAAGCACCGTTGTTTTCCCCCTTGTGGCAACAGCACATACCCTAGACTCATGTTTCTGTCACTCAAGCTAGTCATCGAGGGGCATGAACCCACAATCAAGCATAACGTTCCCTCTTGGAGTCACTACCTACTACTTGGCCAAAGCAATAAATAACAACGGAGAACATGCAAGAATTACTTACGAACATAAATATAAAAGAGGTAGATCAAATATATTACTCAAACACAATCTGAACATAATCTCATAATCCATCGGATCCCAGCAAACTCATCATAGCAACAGCATAAGGATTACATATGTGCCTCGATCATGTAGGGCAGCTCACGAGGACTAATTATTGAAGCACAAGAACGGGAGGAGAACATCACATAGCTACTGGTCATGGACCCATGGTCCAAGGGAGACTACTCACAACTCATCCGGGAGGCGTCCATGGTGGTGGAGAAGCTCCCGGTGGTGATCCTCCCCTCCGGCAGGGTGCCGGGAAGAGTTCTCTTGGTGCTCCCGATCTTGGAAGCGGCGGCGGCGGCAGAACAGAGATGAGATCGCGAAAAAGAGTTCCTGTTTCCAGGGTTTCGGGAGACGCTTTAAATATATGCCAAAGGGGGGCATCGGAGGAGCCTCGGGGGGCCCAGGCGCCTCCCCCGGCGCGGCCCAGGGGGGCGTGCCGCTAGGGTGCCTGGAGCCCTGATGCCCCCCCCCGGCTGTCCTTCGGGCGCACGGTAGTTTCTGGAACGCTGATTTTTTATATAATTTTTCTGGATTTTTCCTGGCAGTTCTCGTAATGTGAAAACCTGAAATACAAAAACAGCCGAAAACAGAAACTAGCACTGGGGTGCACTGAGTTAATAGGTTAGTCCAAATATGATCAAAAGTGTATGGAAGTGTATAAATATCATAGCAATATCACCCAAAAGAGGCATGGAGCAAGCAGAAATTATAGATACGTTTTGGACGTATCATGAAACACCCTATTTCCAGATGGCATTCAATCCTATTAAGTGCCATGTCAATTGAAAGTCATTTGGCTGCTCTAAACATCATCAAACACCTTCTGCCATTTTACCAAAACCACTGTTTTGGCCCCTTTTACTATTTACTTTTGCTTCAACTTTTTACCACAACCTCACCTAGTCACCTTCTACCTCCAGTAACTCTCCCATGACCAGAGTTCAATAATTGAAGGGTGAAAACCCCAATTTACCTTGCTGGACAGCCCAGTTCTTACCTTCTCTCAGCTTCCCTCCTCTCCCACTGCACAACCAAGGCATCCAAGGCCACAGCCAGATTGTTTACTCTATGCTTGACCCCCTAGACATGGTGGACGCGCCCAGCTAGCCAACGGCATGCCCTGGCATGCAAAAGGCACGCTCCAGAGCACGCTACAGTGCACGCCAGCAATGTAGCCTCGCCCAATCAGTCGGCCCTGACCACCTCGTGCTCCCCCCTCGCGCCGTTTGATGCGCCTCGGCATCCGCAACGTCCCCCGGCGCTGCCCCCCCCTTCTTCCTCTAGTGGACGCCCTCGCATGCGCGCCGGCCGCCCGCGAGCTCCAGTCTTCGGCCTCACACGCGCGCAGCTCCGGAAGCTTCTCCTGCTCCCTCTCTTCCTCTCCTCTGCCCTCGACCTCGTCCAGCAACCCTGCAGATACCTCCCCAGCGCCTCCCGTGCCCTGTGGCAACAGGCAGAGGCTCGCCGGCGCATAGGTCCACGGCACCTCGCCGTTCGCCTATAAATAGACCTCTCGAGCCTCTCCTCTCCTCACCAGTCTCTCTCTCCCTCACTCAATCTTCCCCCTGAGCCACTCGCCCCACTCCAAACAGGCCCGAGCTCGAGATCGAGCTCGAGCTCCGCCGCGGCGGCTCGCCGTCGTCTGCTCGGTACAGGCCGCCCCAGCCACTCCTCTCACTCGATCTAGCACCACGGCACTTCACTAAATCGTTTACCCCTCTCTTCCCTCTCTGCAGCTGCCGGAATCGACCGGAGCAACACTCGCCTGAAGCTCCTCCGCCGCGTGACCTCGCCGCCGGCGAACCAGACCCCTCCGGCGACCCGCACCACCTCCACCAGATCGGCGACATCTTGCTGAGTTCATCCCTGCCCTTAGCTCGCCCCGGCGTGCCCCGAAACGTCACCGATGAGCTCGCCGGCTCTCTGCCGGAGGGTTAGGGATGACAGGCGGGCTCCGCCTGTCAGCCTTCCCTCGCCCTCGCCCCTCTCTCCACTCACTGACGCCGGACCCCGTCCGTCAGGTTTAAAAAACCTTGGCGCGTATGCTGGCGCCCGTGCGGTGGGCTGTTCGCCCTGGGCCTGCTGCACTGTGGCCGTTCTGGCCCAGTGGCACAGGGCCCTTTTTCTTTTTCCTTTTCTGTGGATTTTCAAATAATTCCATAGAATTAAATATATATCCAAATGAATTAATTCTAGTTCCTAAAAACTTGTAAAAATCCAACCTATTTAATGATGTCACTTTCACCCATATCCATGAACCTTTTCTGTTGTGTTCAAATTTAAATTCATATTTGAACACTTAAACCTCTGTTCAAATATTCATGTACCCCATTCAGCCACTCCAAAACTCAAACTAAGAATTTTTTGCCATCTTAGTGTTCCCTCTAGTATTTGATAAAAATAAGTTGACATTTTTCTGAGCATTTTGGTTTTTCTGTTTTTATTGTGGTCTTATTTTCCCGTTGTTTATTGCGACGATTAGATACCGTATTTGACGAGGTTGCTGAAGAAGAAGGAGGGGAAGGATTTGAAGACCTTGAAGACCAAGCCAATCCAGGCAAGCAGCCCTTTGACCATGATACCCTTGTGTTCCTCGGAACCCATTTATGTTCGAATGCATGATGATAAGAGTGATGGTGGTGACCTAGTTGAGAACCACCACATGATGCATGCTTTACTCATGATCTTGCTATGTGCTTAAATGCAATGCAAATGATTAGTAGTGATGCATGTGTGCCATGAAACCGTCGTGGTTGCATTCTTTTCAAAAACCCCATCGGGTGCCCCTAATGCCCGAAGGTGATGTTGAGTTAGGTCATCACTTGAGGAAGAAGTGATGTGCCAATAAAGATTCTTGTGCGTGGAATGATGGATTAGATTTATGTGTGACTACCGTCCCAACCAAACATGTGCAACCACTCTACCCCTTATGGGACGGGGCATTATTGAGTACTTAGGCCGATACTAGCATGGTGCCCACATTACTAGTGACGGGGAAGACTTGAGGTCTTTCCCGGGACGGGGTCGTGCTTGGATAGGCGACCATGACTGTTTTCACAGGGCACCGGACACACCGTTGGTCCCTTCGTGTATGTGTGACATTGAAAATAGGGCAAGTCCCATGATCTATTGTTTGTACTCGAGGGCTGTGTACCAACGAGTGGACCCTATGTTAGTGTCGTCTAGGGAAAGATAATGACCGGGTGCTTCCCCGAGTACTTGAGGTACTGCGGGATCGTGGGTGACACGAAAGCTTCCGGGATCTTGTGGGTAAAGTGCGCAACCTCTGCAGAGTGTAAAACTATTCGAATAGCCGTGTCCACGGTCAAGGACAGTTGGGTGGTGCTACTTAAACTATGTCCAGAATTTTACTATGTCGGTGAAAGTATGTGTGTGTGTGTTGAGTCAAGGTGGTGACTTGACTCGTTGAGTCGAATCCTATTCATGTTGATGTCTGTAACCTGTCTTCGATGTTACCCAAATTTATTGATGCATGTTACATGGTGGTAAAATATTTACTCTAGCTTGTAGCTAGTTTGCTCGTTGTTGAATATTGCATTATTATCTTGAACCAAATCATGGGTTGCTTGCGAGTACATTTAAAGTACTCATTGGCTTGCCACTAGTTATTTAATTGGCCAGGCATGGAGGAGCAGGATTATGGAGAAGAATTCTATGGAAACGAACATGAGAACTAGGACGCTATCCCAGTCAGAATGCCTGTAGGGTTAAGGCAGATGGCATGGGTTCTACTTATCTACGGAGACTTCCGCTATTCGAGTTATTTGCTATTCAGCCCTTGAAGCTTTATCTAAGTAAGACTTGACCATAATGGTCATAATTTGTGTAAGACGGTATGTATGGATGTAAGACTCTTGTTATTCAGCTTCTGTGTGTTCAGTGATCATTGATCTCTGGGATCACTGTACACGTGCATTCGGTGATCTCGACTCTTAAGTTGGGGTCCCCACAGAGCTGGTATCAGAGCCATCCTGACTGTAGGAAGCCTTAGTTAGCATGGGCGTTAGTTAGATGAGACCCTTTTCAAAAACCTTCTGAACCTCTCTTCTTTTCTAAACCTAACCAACCTGAGATACCATCGGCTTATTAACCTCTCCTATTCAAACTTTGTAGATGGCCGCTGTACCTGAAGAGCACCTAACCACTGGGTTTCCCTTGCTTCTCGAGGATAGCCTCCAGGAGTGCCAGTTCCATCGAGCACCCATCCTCACCTACCTTGAGCATTGGGTTAGCGATACTAAGGTGGAGTACCATGTGGAAGTGATCGTGAAGGCAAACAATCCTCCCACAAGTTGGTTCTTCGAGGGACCCCATATGGCAACACTACCTCTCGCTGTCGAGGCTGCTGCACTCAAGGCACTAACCCGTCTCCGCGAGCTTCTTCCGGAGATGGCAGCCAAGATGACAACCCGCTTCTTACCTTACCGGAAGGAAGGTGAAGATGAAAGCAGTGCACAAGCCCCTCCGCTGAAGGAAGGACTCCCACTTCGATTCCAGACCTACTTTAGTCTATGTGCCGACAGCTTGGCACAAGATTTGGCCTCGGAATCGATGAAGCTCCAAGAAGAACTTCACAAGACCAAGGCACTTCTTCGTCGAGCACAAGAGAAGACAGATAGGATCAAGAAGGAAGGTGCGCCTCCCGGACAGTCCGCTATCACGTACCGAGGCGGAAGGCCCTCAGGAGATGTATCTTCCAAGGATGAAGAACCACCCCGGCGACGCCGTATGACGGCAAGGGAATATCGCAAGCTTTTCCCTGCACCACCGACAAAACACCGCCGTATCCAACTCCTCCACTCCCCCACACCCTCAAGTGACAAGGGGGCCCAGACAGATGAAGACAAGGAGGAAGACCCAGAAGAGCTAGAATACGCGACCGAGCATTCCGCCGCTTAGGCATTATTCGTAACTTGGATATGCCAGTTCGTGACCTCTACGGTAGGATAGGTCGTGTAACCCCTATGCGCAGTCGAGTCCTTGTATGGTTCATATGAAACCATCTAGTGTTTGTTTTTGTTGTGTTTGGATGTACGTCGTGTTCTCCCTTCGGGAATATGTAAACGACTGCATCACCCATTTGGATTTTTAATGAATGTGTTTGGCCCTTGCATAATTTGATTAGTGTCATACCCACCCCCTTACTAGGCACCCATCTTTATTGCTTTCCCTCTTCCAAATCATGAGACCTTTTACCGCTCCAACAGGATGCCTGTTGTAACTCGTACTGGTACCTCTACCCAGCAGCCTGAAGCCGGAGCATCCGCTCAATCAGAGGCCGGCCACGACCAAACCAACGACCAAGCTCCACCACCACCACCTCCTCCGGACATGGACATGGCTCAGCTTCTCCAAGCTTTTCGAGAGGAACGCCAAGCCAACACCGTAGCCCTTCGAATGATTGCTCAAGCTATCACCAACAACCGCCAGCCGACAGGGAATGGCAATGGACGTTCCACGTTGGCAGAGTTCAAGAAGCATGCACCGCCAACTTTCATCGAGACTGTTGAACCCCTGGATGCAGATGACTGGGTCCGCACCATTGAGGACTTGCTGGAACTAGTCGGATGCACCGAAGACCACAAGAAGGTGGCTTATGCAGCCCACTGCCTCGTGGGGACTGCTAGGGCTTGGTGGGATTGATTCAAGGTCATGCACGCTGGGCAAGACATCACTTGGGACAACTTCAAGGCAGAATTCCGCAAGGCCCACATTCCTTCCGGAATCATGGCTATCAAGAAGCGTGAATTCCGAGCCCTGAAGCAAGGAAGTGGCACTGTCAAGGAGTACATGCAGAAGTTCAGTGTTCTGTCAAGGTATGCCCCTGAAGATGTCAGCACTGATGCTGCAAAAAGGAAGCGCTTCATGGAAGGCCTCAATCAGACTCTGCAGTACTCGCTTGTCGTGTGCGACTGCCCAACCTTCCCTGACCTGGTGAACAAAGCACTCATGCTTGAGGACAAGCGGCGTGCTCTGGAAGACACTCGCAAGCGCAAGATGGTCAGCAAGGGAAGTTCCAGCAACCAGAAGCCTCGCCCGTGGCAGTCAGCCCCAGTCAAGCCAACCTACCAGCAACCAAGAGCTCCTGCACCTCGCACCAACTATCAGCCTCAGCAGCATGCCAACCCAAGGCCAGCATTCAACCCCAATAACAGTGGTGGCAACAAGATCAATAATCCAAACCAAGTCACTTGCTTTGGATGTGGTCAGTCAGGACACATCTCGAGGGTGTGCCCCGACAAGAAGCCTGATGCCCCGCGCTCCAATGCGCAGAACTCAGGACAAGGCCGCGGGATGCCACCAAGGAACCCAGCTCCTCGCAACCCGCCTAACCATGGGAAGGGGCGTGTCAATCACGTCACTGCTGAAGAAGCCCAGGAAGACCCGGACGTCGTGCTGGGTACATTCCTTGTCAACTCAGCACTTGCAACTGTCTTGTTTGATTCTGGAGCCACGCATTCATTTGTCACTCAAAGATTTGCATTAAAAAGTGGCATGACCCCTACACCCCTGAATAACCCCTTGGTGGTACAAACCCCCCGAGCAGAGATGAGAGCCAAGATAGGCTGTAAAGGAGTCAGTGTTATCATTAACGGTGTAGACTTCCTAGCAGACCTTATCATCCTAAGATCGCAAGGCTTGGATGTGATCTTAGGGATGGATTGGCTCAGTAAGCACCAAGGCTTATTAGACTGTGCCAATCGGACTGTCACAGTGACCAATGACCAAGGAGTCGAAGTTAAGTTTGCTTCCAACTCCTCTTCCGCTCAAGCCGTTCAAGTCAACTGTCTGTCTGAAGTTGGGCTGGAGCAAGTACCGGTAGTATGCGAGTATCCCGATGTCTTTCCGGATGAGCTACCGGGAATGCCCCCTGACCGTGACATTGAGTTCATCACCGAGCTCGTGCCCGGGGCAGGACCCATCTATAAGAAGCCTTATAGAATGGGGACGAGAGAATTAGCCGAGTTGAAGAAGCAACTGGAACAGCAGCTGAGGAAGGGATTTATCCGCCCAAGTGCCTCTCCTTGGGGATCACCTGTTCTGTTTGTGGCAAAAAGGGACGGTACCATCCGCTTATGCATTGACTACCGTTCCCTCAATGAGGTTAGAATCAAGAACAAGTATCCACTTCCCAAGATTGAAGATCTGTTTGATCAGCTCAGTGGAGCCAAGGTGTTCTCCAAGATCGACCTCAGATCTGGGTACTACCAGCTGAAGATCAGACCCCAAGATATTCTGAAGACGACATTCGTAACCAGATATGGCCTGTACGAGTGCATGGTCATGTCCTTTGGATTAACCAATGCCCCAGCTTACTTCATGTATCTCATGAATAAAGTCTTCATGGAATATTTGGACAAGTTTGTTGTTGTCTTCACCGATGACATTCTTGTCTTCTCGAAGACGGAGGAAGAACACGAGCAACATTTGAGGATGGTCCTAGACAAGCTTCGGGACCACCAACTATACGCCAAATTCAGCAAGTGTGAGTTTTGGCTGCATAAAGTTGGATTCTTAGGTCATGTCTTGACCGAAGAAGGATTGCCAGTTGATCCCGCGAAGATCGAAGCTGTGACCCAATGGCAATCTCCAACGACCGTCAAGGAAGTCAGAAGCTTCCTCGGACTTGCGGGCTATTACCGCAAATTCGTGGAAGGATTCTCTAGCATTGCTCGGCCAATGACTCAGCTCCTCAAGAAGGACAAGTAGTTCGAGTGGACGCCAAAATGCGAAGAGAGCTTCCAAGAGCTCAAGAAGAGATTGACCACCGCCCCAGTTCTGGCAACACCTGATATTCACAAGGAGTTTGTGATATATTGTGATGCCTCTCGAACCAGATTGGGAAGCGTTCTGATGCAAGAAGGCCGAGTCATAGCTTACCTCTCAAGGCAGCTACAACCTCATGAAGAGAACTACGCTACTCACGATCTTGAGTTAGCAGCAGTGGTTCATGCCTTGAAGACATGGCGGCATTACCTCCTAGGGAAACGGTGTGAGATATACACAGACCACAAATGTCTGAAGTACATATTCACCCAAAAGGAATTGAACATGAGGCAACGAAGATGGTTGGAACTCATCAAAGACTATGACCTCAGTGTTCAATATCACCCCGGGAGGGCTAACGTGGTGGCCGATGCCTTAAGCAGAAAGGCTTGCTCCTTGAATGCCATAATTCAAAAGAGGCAGCCAGCCCTGTTTAAGGAGCTCGAACAATTCAGTTTGAAATTGGTCACCCCTGGATTTCTAGATCATCTGGAAGTCAAACCAACCCTGATGGACGAAGTCAAGAAGGCGCAAGGAGGGCACGCAAGCATTGAAGGCATCAAAAAGAAGATGAAGCTAGGCAAGGCCCCAGGATTCTCCGAGGACGAGCACGGGATTGTTTGGTACAAGGGCCGCATCTGCGTACCAAACAAGATGGAGCTGAAGAACCTGATCCTGCAAGAAGCCCACGACACTCCGTATTCCATCCACCCTAGAGGAACCAAGATGTACCAAGACTTGAAGGAAAGATTCTGGTGGCATGGGATGAAAAGAGAGATTGCAACCTATGTTGCAAAGTGTGATGTGTGCCAAAGGGTCAAGGCTGAATATCAGCGACCCGCTGGATTGCTCCAACCACTCAAGGTTCCTGAGTGGAAGTGGGATAAAGTCGGAATGGACTTCATCACTGGATTACCAAGGTCGAATAGAGGACATGACTCCATCTGGGTCATAGTCGACCATTTGACCAAGGTAGCTCATTTCATTCCTGTCAAGACTACTTATGATGGCAACTGGCTGGCAGCTCTCTACATCGACAGAATCGTAAGCCTTCATGGTGTTCCCAAGGAGATTGTGTCAGATCGAGGAACCTAGTTCACCTCAAGGTTCTGGAAGAAGTTCCAAGAAGCCCTGGTAACCAAGTTGTCTTTCAGCACGGCTTTCCACCCACAGACCGGAGGTCAGACTGAACGAGTAAATCAAATTCTCGAAGACATGCTCCGAGCCTATGTCTTGGCATATGGAGCCAAGTGGGAAGATTGCCTCCCTTTTGTCGAGTTCTCCTATAACAACAGTTATCAGTTGAGCCTTCAGATGGCACCATTTGAGGTGTTGTACAGACGCAGATGTCGCACACCCCTCAACTGGTCAGAGACTGGAGAAGGGCTAGTCTTTGGACCGGATATTCTCCGCGAAGCAGAAGAGCAAGTCCAACTAGTCAGAGAGCGTTTGAAGGCAGCCAAGTCAAGGCAGAAGAGCTATGCTAACACTCACTGCCGGGATATGAGCTTCCATGTCGGGGACCATGTGTACCTACGGGTAACTCCTCTAAAGGGAACCAAGCATTTTCGCGTCAAGGGGAAGCTCGCACCAAGGTTCATTGGACCCTTTGAGATCACTGCACGACAAGGAGAAGTGGCTTACCAGTTGGAACTACCACCCGAGCTATCCGATGTGCACAACGTATTCCACGTGTCACAACTCAGGAAGTGTCTCCAAGTTCCAAACAAGCCTGATCTCTACAAGGATGTTGATCACCAAGCCATTGATCTCCAGCCTGATTTGACCTACCGTGAGAAGCCCATTCGCATTCTGGATGAGGCAGAACGATGGACGCGAAGCCGCACCATCAAGTACTTCAAGGTCGAGTGGAGCAACCACACGGAAGCAGAAGCAACCTGGGAACGTGAAGACTATCTTAGATCCGAGTATCCCGATCTCTTTTAAGACCTAGTTTAGGAATCTCAGGGACGAGATTCTTGTAAGGGGGGTAGGTCTGTCACACCCTGCATTTTGTAACATGTCATTTGCATCAATGAAGCATGAAAATTTGGACCAGCAAATTTTTTTTTGGCATCATTTGGCTTTCATTTGGACTTAAGTTTTTCTTCCTGTGTTTTTTCAAGTGCTCATTAAAGTCAACTACTCCCTCTTGTAGAATTCATCTCCTTACCCAAAACTTCTACCCAATGATCATACCAAGTGTTTATAGCATTATAGTATTTTCTTATAAAATTAATTTGGCCAAAATGTATTTTCAAAGGATAGTATTCCAAAAACCCCTGAATTGAGGTTTGCACTTCAAGTGCTTGATTTAGGGTGGGAAAGTTATTTCAAAAGGTATATTTGAAACCTAGTAGATATAGGACACCCAGAAACCACAAAAGTATAATTTTAAAAGTTATTTTCCTATTTTATTTAAAAGCTTTTTCTTAAGGCCAGAAATGGTCTTTAATAGGAAAAATATATTTAATTATTTCAAAAATATTTGCCAAAATTCTGGGAGACTCATAGGACATATATTGTCCATATATAAGAGTTTCAACACTTGGTCATGTTCAAAATATTGGGCTAATCCCCCAGAAACCCTTTCTGGATATTTCAAGCTTTTGAAATATTTGCAAAGGAAATATTCTCTAAAAATTCCAGGGAAATTCTATCATGTCATATATGACATATTTGATGATCTTGCCAAACCCCATGCCATGGGAAGCAAGAAAACATCATCAAAACCCATCAAAACCATTCTGTCCATATCTGAAGTTTGAGCAACTTTACATTGCCAAACTTATCCAAATGCTCTCAAACTTGGTGCACATGCTAGAATGGTCTAATAAGGCATCTAGACCAAATGGCACAAGCTTTGGAGAAGGGTAACTTGATCAGAGTACCCCAAAACCATTTCTGTTCAAATTCAAATTTGAACAACTTTACATTACCAACTTTTTACCTGGGGCTTCAAACTTTGTGGGCATGATCATAACCCCAAATGATGACACTACACCAAGTGGTGCATCAAGGGGAGATGATTAGCTTGACTTTAACATGGTGAAACCATTTCAGTTGATTTCTAGGGTTCACCAAAGTTACATTGGCAAGTTTCTTCAAACAAGCCCAAACTTGGTGAAACACCCTATTTCCAGATGACATTCAATCCTGTTAAGTGCCATGTCAATTGAAAGTCATTTGCCTGCACTAAACATCATCAAACACCTTCTGCCATTTTACCAAAACCACTGTTTTGGCCCCTTTTACTATTTACTTTTGCTTCAACTTTTTACCACAGCCTCACCTAGTCACCTTCTACCTCCAGTAACTCTCCCATGACCAGAGTTCAATAATTGAAGGGTGAAAACCCCAATTTACCTTGCTGGACAGCCCAGTTCTTACCTTCTCTCAGCTTCCCTCCTCTCCCACTGGACAACCAAGGCATCCAAGGCCACAGCCAGATTGTTTACTCTGTGCTTGACCCCCCAGACACGATGGACGCGCCCAGCTAGCCAACGGCATGCCCTGGCATGCAAAAGGCACGCTCCAGAGCACGCTACAGTGCATGCTTGCACTGTAGCCTCGCCCAATCAGTCGGCCCCGACCACCTCGTGCTCCCCCCCTCGCGCCGTTCGATGCGCCTCCCCCATGAATAGGATCAAACCTTATTCCATGCTATTTCCATAAGGCGTCCGCAACGTCCCCCGGTGCTGTCCCCCTCCTCCTTCTCCCTCCAGTGGACGCCCTCGCACGCGCGCCGGCCGCCCGCGAGCTCCAGTCTTCGGCCTCACATGCGCGCAGCTCCGGAAGCTTCCCCCGCTCCCTCTCTTTCTCTCCTCTGCCCTGGACCTCATCCAGCAACCCCGCAGACACCTCCCCAGTGCCTCCCGTGCCCTGTGGCAACGAGCATAGGCTCGCCGGCGCATAGGTCCACGGCACCTCGCCGTCCGCCTATAAATAGACCTCCCGAGCCACTCCTCTCCTCACCAGTCGCTCTCTCCCTCACTCAATCTTCCCCTTGAGACACTCGCCCCACTCCAGACAGGCTCGAGCTCGAGCTCCGCCGCGGCGGCTCGCCGTCGTCTGCTCAGTATAGGCCGCCCCATCTACTCCTCTCACTCGATCTAGCACCACGGCACTTCACTGAATCGTTCCCCCTCTTTTCCCTCTATGCAGCTACCGGAATCGAACGGAGCAACACTCGCCCGAAGCTCCTCCGCCGCGTGACCCCGCCGCTGGTGAACCAGGCCCCTCCGGCGACCCGCACCACCTCCACCAGATCGGCGACATCTTGCTGAGTCCATCCCTGCCCTTAGCTCGCCCCGCCGTGCCTCGAAACGTCGCCGGTGAGCTCATCGGCTCTCTGCCGGAGGGTTAGGGATGACAGGCGGGCCCCGCCTGTCAGCCTCCCCTCGCCCTAGCCCCTGTCTCCACTCACTGACGCCGGGCCCCGTCTGTCAGGTTTAAAAAACCCTGGCGCGCGCGCTGGCGCCCGTGCGGTGGGCTGTTCGCCCTAGGCCTGCTGCACTGTGGCCGTTCTGGCCCAGTGGCACAGGGCCCTTTTTCTTTTTCCTTTTCTGTGGATTTTCAAATAATTCCACAGAATTAAATATATATCTAAATGAATTAATTCCAGTTCCTAAAAACTTGTAAAAATCCAACCTATATAATGATGTCACTTTCACCCATATCCATGAAACTTTTCTGTTCTGTTCAAATTTAAATTCATATTTGAACACTAAAACCTCTGTACAAATATTCATGTACCCCATTCTGCCACTCCAAAACTCAAACTAAGAATTTTTTGCCATCTTAGTTTTCCCTCTAGTATTTGATAAAATAAGTTGACATTTTTCTGAGCACTTTGGTATTTCTGTTTTTATTGTGGTCTTATTTTCCCGTTGTTTATTGCGACGATTAGATACCGTATTTGACGATGTTGCTGAAGAAGAAGGAGGGGAAGGATTTGAAGACCTTGAAGACCAAGCCAATCCAGGCAAGCAGCCCTTTGACCATGATACCCTTGTGTTCCTCGGAACCCATTTATTTCCGAATGCATGATGATAAGAGTGACGGTGGTGACCTAGTTGAGAACCACCACATGATGCATGTTTTACTCATGATCTTGCTATGTGCTTAAATGCAATGCAAATGATTAGTAGTGATGCATGTGTGCCATGAAACCGTCGTGGTTGCATTCTTTTCAAAAACCCCATCGGGTGCCCCTAATGCCCGAAGGTGATCTTGAGTTAGGTTATCACTTGAGGAAGAAGTGATGTGCCAATAAAGATTCTTGTGTGTGGAATGATGGATTAGATTTATGTGTGACTACCGTCCCAACCAAACATGTGCAACCACTCTACCCCTTATGGGACGGGGCATTATTGATTACTTATACCGATACTAGCATGGTGCCCACATTACTAGTGACGGGGAAGACTTGAGGTCTTTCCCGGGACGGGGTCGTGCTTGGATAGGCGACCATGACTGTTTTCACAGGGCACCGGACACACCATTGGTCCCTTCATGTACGCGTGACATTGAAAACAGGGCAAGCCCCATGATCTATTGATTGTACTCGAGGGCTGTGTACCCACGAGTGGACCCTATGTTAGTGTCGTCTAGGGAAAGATAATGACCGGGTGCTTCCCCCGAGTACTTGAGATACTGCGGGATCGTGGGTGACACGAAAGCTTCCCGAATCTTGTGGGTAAAGTGCGCAACCTCTGCAGAGTGTAAAACTATTCGAATAGCCGTGTCCACGGTCAAGGACAGTTGCGTGGTGCTACTTAAACTATGTCCAGAATTTTACTATGTCGGTGAAAGTATGTGTGTGTGTGTGTTGAGTCAAGGTGGTGACTTAGAGTTGAATCCTATTCATGTTGATGTCTGTAACCTGTCTTCGAGGTTACCCAAATTTATTTATGCATGTTACATGGTGGTAAAATATTTACTCTAGCTTGTAGCTAGTTTGCTCGTTGTTGAATATTGCATTATTATCTTGAACCAAATCATGGGTTGCTTGCGAGTACATTCAAAGTACTCATTGGCTTGCCACTGGTTATTTAATTGGCCAGGCATGGAGGAGCAGGATTATGGAGAAGAATTCTATGGAAACGAACATGCGAACTAGGATGCTATCCCAGTCAGAATGCCTGTAGGGTTAAGGCAGATGGCATGGGTTCTACTTATCTACGAAGACTTTCGCTATTCGAGTTATTCGCTATTCATCCCTTGAGGCTTTATCTAAGTAAGACTTGACCATAATGGTCATAATTTGTGTAAGACGATATGTATGGATGTAAGACTCTTCAGCTTCTGTGTGTTCAGTGAGCATTGATCTCTGGGATCACTGTACACGTGCATTCAGTGATCTCGACTCTTAAGTCGGGGTCCCCACAGAACGATAAACACACGACAGAAGAAGGGCAAATAAAACGGCAAGTGTGAAGTGGGGGAGAGGAAAATGAGAGGCAAATAAATGTAATGCGAAGGATAAGGGTTTGTGATAGGTACTTGGTATATGACTTTTGCGTAAGCCTCCCCGGCAACGGCGCCACAAATTCTTCTTGCTACTTCTCGAGCTTGCTTTGTATTCCCTCGAAGAGGAAAGGGTGATGCAACACAATAGCGTAAGTATTTCCCTCAGTTTTTTAAAACCAAGGTATCAATCCAGTAGGAGACCATGCCCGAGTCCCTCGCACCTGCACAAACAAATAAGAACTTCGCAACCAACGCGATAAGGGGTTGTCAATCCCTATACGGTCACTTACGAAAGTGAGATCTGATAGATATGGTAGTTTGATATTTTTGGTATTTTTGGATATAAGAACAGAAAGTAAAAACAGTAAAGTAAAGTAGATTGTAGATTGATATGTTGAGAATAAACCCAGGGTCCATAGTTTCACTAGTGGTTTCTCTCATGATAGCAGAATTTTACGGTGGGTGAACAAATTACTGTCGAGCAATTGATAGAAAGCGAATAATTATGAGACTATCTAGGCATGATCATTATATATAGGCATCACGTCCGTGACAAGTAGACTGAAACGATTCTGCATCTACTACTATTACTCCACACATCGACCGCTATCCAGCATGCATCTAGAAGATTAAGTTCAAAAGAATAGAGTAACGCTTTAAGCAAGATGACATGATGTAGAGGGATAAACTCAAGCAATATGATATAAACCCATCTTTTTATCCTCGATGGCAACAATACAATACGTGCCTTGCTGCCTCTACTGTCACTGGGAAAGGACACCGCAAGATTGTACCCAAAGCCTAGCACTTCTCCCATTGCAAGAACTATAGATCTAGTAGGCCAAACCAACCGATAATTCGAAGAGACTTGCAAGGATATTATAATCATACATAAAAGAATTCAGAAAAGAACCAAATATTTCTCATAGATAACCTTGATCATAAACCCACAATTCATCGGATCTCGACAAACACACCGCAAAAAGATTACATCGAATAGATTTTCTCAAAGACCGAGGAGAACTTGGTATTACATCCAAAGAGAGAGAAGAAGCTATCTAGGTACTAACTGTGGACTCGAAGGTCTGTGGTAAACTACTCACAACTCATGGTGAGGCGATGGTGTTGATGTAGAAGCACTCCGTGGAAGATTCCCCCTCCGGCGGAGCTCCGAAACAGGCCCCAAGATGGGATCTCATGGGAACAGAAGGTTGCGGCGGTGGAATTAGGGTTTTCTCTGTTGGTTCAATGTTTTCAGGGTACATGGGTATGTATAGGAGGAATGAGGGCACCGGGGGAGCAACGTGGGGCCCACGAGGCAGGGGGCGTGCCCCCACCCTCGTGGACGGCACGTGTGACCTATCCGGTGGTTCTCAAATCTCCCGTGAAGATGTCGTTCCAAAAATATCTCTCCCGAAGGTTTCATTCCGTTTGGACTCCGTTTGATATTCCTTTTCTGTAAAACCCTGAAATAGGCAAAAAAACAGTAATTGGACCGGGCCTTTGGGTTAATAGGTTAGTCCCAAAAATAATATAAAAGTGTATAATAAATCCCATTAAACATCCAAAACATCATATATATATAATAGCATGGAATAATAAAAAATTATAGATACGTTGGAGACGTATCAAACACTAGTACTCATCAATAATTTTATAGCAAATATACCTTTGTTCACTTTGCCATCCTTCTTATTCGCCAAGTATCTAGGGCAGTTCCACTTCCAGTGACCATTTCCTCTGCAGTAGAAGCACTTAGTTTCAGGCTTGATTTTAGCTTTGGGTTTCTTCACGGGAGTGACAACTTGCTTGTAATTCTTCTTCAAGTTTCCCTTCTATCCCTTTCTCTTTACTTGAAACAAGTGGTCTTGTTAACCATCAACACTTGATGCTCTTTCTTGATTTCTACCTTCGCCGATTTCAGCATCACGAAGGGCTCGTGAATTACTTTCGTCATCCCTTGCATATTATAGTTCATCACGAAGTTTTACTAACTTGGTGATAGTGACTAGAGAACTTTGTCAATTACTATCTTATCTCGAAGATTAACTCCCACTTGATTCAAGCAATTGTAGTACCCAGACAATCTGAGCACATGCTCACTGGTTGAGCTATTCTCCTCCATCTTGTAGGCAAAGTACTGTCAGAGGTCTTATACCTCTCGACACGAGCATGAGTATGAAATACTAATTTCAACTCTTGGAACATCTCATATGCTCCGTAGCATTCAAAACATTGTTGATGTCCCGGTTATAAGCTGTAAAGCATGGCGCACTAAGCTATCAAGTAGTCATCATACCGAGCTTGTCAAACGTTCATAACGTCTGCATCTGCTCCTGCAATAGGTTTGTCACCTAGTGGTGCATCAAGGACATAATACTTCTGTGCAACAATGAGGATAATCCTCAGATCAATGACCTAGTCCACATCATTGCTACTAACATCTTTCAACTTAGTTTTCTCTAGGAACATATCAAAAACATAGGGGAGCTATAACGCGAGCTATTGTCTACAACACAATTTGCAAATACTATCAAGACTAAGTTCATGATAAATTAAAGTTCAATTAATCATATTACTAAAGAACTCCCACTTAGATAGACATCCCTCTAGTCATCTAAATGATCACATGATCCAAATCAACTAAACCATGTCCGATTATCACGTGAGATGGAGTAGTTTTCAATGGTGAACGTCTTATGTTGATCATATCTACTATATGATTCACGCTCGACCTTTCGGTCTCCAGTGTTCCGAGGCCATGTCTGTACATGCTAGGCTCGTCAAGTTTAACCCGAATATTCTGCATGTGCAAAACTGTCTTACACCCGTTGTATTTGAACGTAGAGCTTATCACACCCGATCATCACATGATGTCTCGGCACGACGAACTTTCGCAACGGTGCATACTCAGGGAGAACACTTGTACCTTGAAATTTTGTAAGGGGTTATCTTATAATGCTACCGCCGTGAAGCATAATAAGATAAACATCACATGCAATCAAAATATGTGACATGATATGGCCATCATCATCTTGTGCTTTTGATCTCCATCTCCAAAGCATCGTTATGATCTCCATTGTCACTGGCTTGACACCATGATCTTCATCGTAGCGTCGTGGTCGCCTCGCCAACTATTGCTACTACTACTATCGCTAACTCATAGTGATAAAGTGAAGCAATTACATGGCCTTCACAATTCATACAATAAAGAGACAACCATAAGGCTCCTGCCGGTTGCCGATAACTTTACAAAACATGATCATCTCATACAATAACATATAACTCATCACGTCTCGACCATATCACATCACAACATGCCCTGCAAAAACAAGTTAGACGTCCTCTACTTTGTTGTTGCAAGTATTACCTGGCTGCTACGGGCTTAGCAAGAACCGATCTTACCTACGCATACAAAAATCACAACGATTTTTCGTCAAGTGTGTTGTTTTAACCTTAATAAGGACCAGGCATAGCCACACTCGATTCAACTAAAGTGAGAGAGACAGACACCCGCCAGTCACCTTTAAGCAACGAGTGCTCATAACGGTGAAACCAGTCTCGCATAAGCGTACACGTAATGTCGGTCCGGGCCGCTTCATCTCACAATACCGCCGAATCAAAGTATGACATGCTGGTAAGCAGTACGACTACTATTGCCCACAACTCATTGTGTTCTACTCGTGCATATCATCTACCCATAGGCCTGGCTCTGATACCACTGTTGGGGAATGTGGTATTTCAAATAAATTCCTACGATCACGCAAGATCTATCTACTAGAAGCATAACAACAAGTGGGGAGAGCGTGTCTACGTACTCTCGTAGAGCGAAAGCGGAAGCGTCTACGAGGGGGCCGGGCCCCCTCCCAATTCGGATTGGGCTTCTGGGGGCGCGCCCCCACCTTGACCGCCTCCTCCTCCTTTCCACTATGGCCCATTAAGGCCGATCAACTCCCCAGGGGGTTCCGGTAGCCCCCCGGTGCTCCGATAAATGCCCGAACTTATTCAGAACCATTCCGATGTCCATATATAGGCTTCCATTATATCGATCTTTATGTCTGGACATTCTGAGACTCCTCGTCATGCCCGTGATCACATCCGGGACTCTGAACTACCTTCGGTACATCAAAACACATAAACTCATAATACCGATCGTCATCAAACGTTAAGCGTGCGGACCCTATGGGTTCGAGAACTATGTATACATGACCAAGACTCATCTCCGGTCAATAACCAATAGCGGAACCTAGATGCTCATATTGGTTCCTACATATTCTACGAAGATCGTTATCGGTCAAACCGCATAACAACATATGTTGTTCCCCTTGTCATCGGTATGTTACTTGCCCGAGATTCGATCGTCGGTATCACTATACCTAGTTAATCTAGTTACTGGCAAGTCTCTTTACTTGTTTTGTAATACATCATCTCGTGACTAACTCATTAGTCATTTGCTTGCAAGGCTTATTATGATGTATATTACCGAGAGGGCCCAGAGATACCTCTCCGACACTCGGAGTGACAAATCCTATTCTCAATCCATGCCAACACCACAAACACCTTTGGATACACCTGTAGAGCATCTTTATAATCACCCAGTTACGTTGTGACGTTTGATAGCACACAAGGTGTTCCTCCGATATTCAGGAGTTGCATAATCTCATAGTCATAGGAACATGTATAAGTCATGAAGAAAGCAATAACAGTAAAACTAAACGCGCAAGTTGCTAAGCTAACGGATGGGTCTTGTCCATCACATCATTCTCCTAATGATGGGATCCATTGATCAAATTACAACTCATGTCTATGGCTAGGAAACATAACCATCTTTGATCAATGAGCTAGTCTAGTAGAGGCATACTAGGGACACTCTGTTTTGTCTATGTATTCACACATGTACTAAGTTTCCGGTTAATATAATTCTAGCATGAATGATAAACATTTATCATGATATAAGGAAATATAAATAACAACTTTATTATTGCCTCTAGGGCATATTTCATTCACTATCATGTATGCGATGTTGTGCACAAGACCAGATGTCAGCTGATAACCCACAAATGTAGGGGATCGCAATAGTTTTTGAGGGTGAAGTATTGAACCCAAATTTGTTGATTCGACACAAGGGGAGCCAATGAATACTCTTAAGTATTAGCAGCTGAGTTGTCAATTCCACCACACCTGGAAACTTAGTATCTGCAGCAAGATAGTTTAGTAGCAAAGTAATATGATAGTGGCGGTAGCGGCAATAAAAGTAACGATGGTATTTTTGTAGTTTTTGTAATAGTTGCAACGGGAATGTAAATAAGCGACAATCAGTATAGGTAAAGCTCGTAGGCATTGGATCGGTGATGGGAAATTATGTCGGATGCAATTCATCATGTAAAAGTTATAACCTAGGGTGAAACAGAACTTGCTCCAGTTCATCAATGCAATGTAGGCATGTATTCTGAATATAGTCATATGTGCTTATGGAAAAGAACTTGCGTGACATCTTTTGTCCTACCCTCCCATGGCAGCGGGGTCCTATTGGAAACTAAGGGATATTAAGGCCTCCTATTAATAGAGTACCAGACCAAAGCATTAACACATAGTGAATACATGAACTCCTCAAACTATGGTCCTCATCGGGAGTGGTCCCGATTATTGTCACTTCAGGGTTGCCGGATCATAACACATAGTAGGTGACTATAGACTTGCAAGATAGGATCAAGAACACACATATATTCATGAAAACATAATAGGTTCAGATCTGAAATCATGGCACTCGGGCCCTAGTGACAAGCATTAAGCATACACTACAAGAAATATGTCAACTTGTGACCTTGACTATTGGTCACTGAAAGGTCATTATTTTTCATTTGCGACCTTTTTGTGACCAAAAACAGATGGTCAAAAGCTGGCGGTCGTAAACTGAAATTAACGACCTTCTCTGTGAGAAGGTCATAAACGTTTACGGCCAAAATATGCCTACTGTTGTGTTTTGGTCACTAACAGCCTCCCCAGACCACGTAGGCATCCAGCGTGGCAAGCTGATGTGGCACAAGAATCAGCCCGGTCCGATTCGGCATTTTACATGGGCCGAGCCCAACAATTCGGCCTTTTTAATGTATTTTTTCCTGTTATTTTTTGCTAGCTACATGGGCTTGGGCCATTGGTTCGGCCTTTTTTGCTTTCTGAGGTGCAGCCTTTTCACATTCTATATATATTTTATTTTCGGGTTTTCTTTTTTTGTTACATTCAATTTTCAGATTATTGTAGTCAATTGTATGCACATTGTCAGATTCTTCTAGGCACTAGGTCCCAAACATCAGGTTTTAATTTTTCACAACTTGTAACTCAATGATATACCAATCAGAGAACACATTTTAAATATATTCAAATAACAGCCAAATCACCGATGTACCAATCAAGTTTATTACATTCCACCAATCACAATAAAACCATACAATATTACACCAATCACAATATAGCACTCTACAGATAAAACGCTCAACAAGTACATGCACGTCTCCAACACCTTAGCGCCTTCAACCTGCAAAACACCTTAGCGTATCCAACACCCCTTGACGCCCTGGTAGGTGACTACGATGTGGTAGTGGTGGAAGCCGCCGTCGAGGCCGATGGCGCCTACAGTGTCCTCGTCGTCATCGAAGGCGATGACGACGGACGGGTCAGCATCGAAGCAGGTGCGCTACATGCCACATGATCATATTTGAGCATTAATTTTTCCGTATTACTACACAGGAACTACAGCACAAGGAGTACACAGCAACTAGTAGCAGAACTAGAAGAAATAGACAAATTGAGTGTACACCAATATCATCTGGAACATGAGTATAACAAGCATCTTACTTTACTGGGATAAAGTGACACAGCGGAATTACTAGGATACAGTGACACAACAGCAATAAGATAACATATTATGTGCTACAGGCTGAAATTTCCAAAGTGGCACGTTTGATATGCTAAGAACTTGTTGATCTAATCCAGGTTTTGTTTTACAAATTAGTTTTGCTGTAAATTCAACTAGTGTTCAAGTTATAATCAATTTCTTTTTACTTGCCATCTTTGTTTCTTCTCCATGACATTTAGTAGCACACAAGAGTATATCCTGATGTGCCTATGCATTGCAAGAGCCAAACCAATACTAAATATTATTGCAAACCTAACATACTTGAACAGCTTGGTCAGGGCAAGAACAGACCTGATGAGCTCTGAAGTTGAACGAATGGTGAACGAGCCCGTGGAGAGGCAGATCACCTGCATTTGACACAAAACGCTAAGGATAAATGCAAACCAAACACACTATTGATATTGTACAGAAATGGGTAGTAGGATTCAGAAAGTGTGAATGTGAAACAGTAAAAAATTGCATGCTATGCACATCAAGTTAAAAGGCACAAGTTATATAGTAGCCTCAAATAGAGCAAGTGTACAACAAGTTGATAAAAGAATGCTCAGTCTTGTCGTGGACTCACAATCCACAACCAACAGCCCACCATCTCGTACATACATCCAAACCATAAAAATAGCGGTTAAACAGCAAGGTAGTGCAAAGAAATTGCGCGCACACCGGCAAAACTCTCCACCCGCTCTGTCTTCACAGCGAAGGAAGTGAGCCATAGAAAATTTAGTACTGGGGGTTGCTTCAACTTCCATACTAAGAATGAATGTAATGTATCATAACAACTTTACCAAATCCTTGAAACAAGTATGCATATTATTACTTTTAATGCCTCTACAAGTCATGATCCCGACCTCCGAGTCAATATGTAACACATTTTGCAACTGATACTAGTTCACAGCAACTCATTTTTAATAAAATATAGCGTCCTAACTCCTAGTTAGTTCTAGAACTGCCCAAATTTTACACACCTCATCTTCCTAAGGACAATGAACATCTCCTCTCTTTTTCTTCTTCGCCCTCTTGTGGGTACCCAAATTCGCTTCGCCACCTTCAGGGCACGCTTGTCCTTGCCAACCTTGAGAAGCTCAGTGATACGCTTTTCATACGGAGCAAACCCAGCGACCTCCTTGATCAAATTCCTGACAAAATGCATCCTCTTGGTACCTTTCTGCAAACCAAAATGGTAACCGGTCAGAACAATGAGAATGAAAAACTTAAACAGGAGTAAACATCACAATAATATGAATTCTTACTACCACAAAGGATCTATTGCACTTGAGAATGAAGGAATTGTCACATATTCAACAAATTCAGAATCTAAACTGAATTTTGTCTACCAAATAAAAAAGAACACCTCAAATCTAGTCTGCTAAGAGTATTTATTTATCTACCAATAAGAAATCAAGCCTAATGCTTGAAACCCGCACAGATCAACAGAACAGAACAGCACAGGCACAAGCACAACAACTCTGCAAGGCTTGATTTAACACAGTGAGGAACATTATTGATTTAGCAAGTGCAGAATACCATTAAAATGCTCAATTCAACTAATAGAATCACACTGAGACGAGTTTATACGAACAATTAGGAACACGAAGTGCAGCACGGCAAGTCGATCTACCATATCTATCAGTTCCATCTAATTAGGCACCCCGAAACCCTAGACGAAGTGCAGCTCGTTACCTTGAGCCACTGTGGGACGTTGCTGTGGTAGCCGGTGGCGAGGATCACGGCGTCGGCGGCCACTGTGGGATCTTGTCGAGCGCGCCGATGTCCAGAACGGGCGACCGGCCCTTGCTGTTCTTCAGCTCCAGCGGGCCTCCATGGGAGGGCCTCCGCAGGCCGAGCCTCGCCAGGTCACCGCCGACGAAGAGCCCCGCGAGGAGCACCAGTAGGCGGTCCACCAGCCGGAGCGGGAGGAAGCGGAGCAGGAAGACGGCGACGGAGAAGGTGGCGATGCTAAGCATCTCGCGCGGGAGCACGTGCACGTCGTCGCTCACCACCATGGACGTCCGCGCACCGTGGTCACACAGGTCCAGGCACACCACCATCCCGGAGTTGCCGCAGCCAACGATTTTGGGTGCCTCTTGATCTGGATCCGGAAGTTGTTGCTCGCTTCGATTTGGGGCCTCCCTCCCTCCCTTCCTCGTGTGCGGTATGGAGATAGGGAGAGTGGAGAGGGGCGGCGGCGGCGAGGTCGCCGGTGACGGAGCACGGCGGCGGCTATGGGTAGGGTTTGGGATGGGGCGGCCGGGTGCCTCGATCTGGATCGAGGAGAGGGAGGCCGCGCGCTGGATCTTGCTAGAGGGGAGAGAGGGAGGGAGGAGTAGAGCGTGGGGATCTTGTCGGAGGGGAGGGAGGGAGGAGTAGAGCATGGCGATCTGGAGGGGAGGGGAGGGGAGGGATCGAGGAGAGCGAAGGGAGTGGCGGCGAGGGCTGGAGGGTGATCGAGAGGAGCTCGGCGGA